>CM057459.1:60177500-60777500 GCA_016271365.2 Neoceratodus forsteri
TCCTGGCCATTGGGATATTCAGTCAACATCTGGCATGTTCAGATCTCCAACCACCACCATATCCCTTTTAGTGTGACACCTTTGGTTTCCTTCAAGAGTTGCTCATTCTTGTTCTCCACGTGAACTGGAGGCCAGTATATTACCCTGATATAGACCTTCTTTCTCGATGATGAGATGAACCCATGAGGATTCTGTTTCTTAGTTTATGATGCCATCAAGTGAAGTGGCTTTAATTCCCTCCCTAAGGCTTTAATTCCTTCATTACAGTGCTACCCCCACGCTGGCTCCTACCTGTCCTTCCAAAAGAGTGTGTTGCCTGGGATCGATGCCATAATCATCGTCTCAATGGCCTAGGTTTCTGTAATGACCACTAGGTCCACTTGGCTGTCAGTGATGATCACCTGTTGGTCACTTTATTTTGTTTTCAGACTTCAGGCATTGAAGCACCCCTTCAAGAACCTGTAGGAACACTCTTTGTCCCTTCATCTGGCTTCTTCTGCAGGTTTACTATTGCATGGTTCCCCTTTTGTCCTTTCTGGGACCACTTACATTCCTATGATCACTCCCATATTGTGGAGAGGGATCTTGTTCATGGAGGAGTGGTGGCTAGGTTCCCATCTTTGATGTTATGGCTGATAGGTTCCCTAACCCCAGACTCCTCCTCACCTAGTTTAAGCACTTGACTTGTACATCAATTTCTGTCCAAGTGATCTCACACCTTGCTTGTTTAGGTGGAGTCCATTGAACTTGAAGAACTTCCTCTCCCAGAAATCTCCTCAGTCACCTACTCATGTCTTGTGAGTGTATTAAATAAGCAGCACTTGGGAACTTTTAAAATGGTCATAAAATGTATCTACAAGATCTTGCTATGTGCAATATTTTGAGTGATTTATGAATGATATTTTTACTGTAGTTAAGATGAAGTATGATTTATACAGTATATTGCATGTGTGTTACATATTTGTATTATCAAATAACCAGGTTACCTTTGAAAATAAGCACTTGTTGTCTAAAGGTATTTTCCAAAACAATAACATCTAAAAAATCTAAATCTAACCACAACTTGATTACGTATAAACAGGATGATAATTATTCCAGTTCTTATCATGATGCCCATAGATATTGAGAGAACAGCAGACTGATTTATAATGTAGGTTTTTGAGGAGCAAGTTGGGTGGGCCACTGCCTCAACCTACCACCTATTAAGGCAGAAACACAACTCCTTTTAGGTTTTTTAGAACCGTATGCCCCAGTGACATGCCTATGAGGGCAGAACCACAGAATGATGTGCTCAGCTAAGAACAACTTGATTATAGATTTTTTAGAGGTGGTCTCTGGCTTGCTCTCCCTCAGCCCTGTTCCTGCCTCTCTGTCCAATGAGGTTCACCCTGGATTGCCACCCTCAGGGTGGGGCCATTAGGAAGCTCCTTGTAACTCCCCAAATGGTGCCATGTGGATAGTGCAGTGGCAGATTGCCTGGTATCTGCATGGGTCTTGGCAGGATGGCATCATCCTGCCACAGCTGGAGTCCTGTTTTCCCATTGTTGTTGGTAGGTGTGGCATGCAATGATGTAAGGGCACAAGCATCCATGTCTGTCACACCTCCTGGAACCTTCAAGCCTCAGTTGCAATGGCCCACAGCCTCTGCCACAGGTCAGTCAAATACCAAGTGCTTCCTCCTCCTCCTGGAGGAGAAGAGTGGTCCATCGGGTGCTTGATCCTCCTCTCTAGGCTGACCTCTGATGCCCCGAGATCACACTTGATTCTGGGTCACCAGCATGGTGGCGAAGGCATGGTGCCTCATCTCTCCATGCCACCATGCTGGCTTTAATTATACTTTCAGTAATGTAAATCCAAGGTTAGAATCATAGTGAATCCAAACTGTATTTACAGTATATTCTAAATACATTATTTACCCATCTTGACTAGGGAAGTCTAGCTGTTTAGCCACTGTCTCCCAAGCTGCAAAGAAAAACTTAAGTTCTCTGTTAGTGTCTGCATGATAGCTGATAATTTTACATTCAGGTATCCAGGTTGCTGAATGCTGAAATATCTGTTGTAACTTAGGCATGCTGTCTTTGCCTGCTTCTCTCTGGGACATGCCCATTTAGGGTTCCTTGTTATAACAGCGATCGCAAAACAGTGATCACTATTATGTCGAGTGTATATCACTGAAAACAAATTGGCGATATACACATGCTGGTGAACAGACATCCAGCAAGGAATCCAGGTATTAATGAGGGAGGCTCCACCCCATGTGCCTCCGCAACCCCTGCTAAAGGATTATCAACTCCGGGGTATGTCAGGAAGGGCAGTACTTCAGATTTCTGCAAAAAAAAGCAGCAGCAACTGACACAATTTTTCCCCAGTCCCCGGCACTGAGCCCAGTACCTGCTGTGCCAGAGCTAGCCACCTTCACCACCACACAGCTAGCTTGACTGCAGCTGAGACACTACACCCTCACAAACCCTCTTTCCCTGTCCTCCCTTCCTTCGCTATATTCCCTTCTGGTTGCCCTCCCCACGATCACCTTCATAGGGTTGCTACCCTTGCAGGTAAGCCATGAGCATAGAGTTGACTATGAGTCACCATTTTGACAGTCGCTTATATTCAGTCATTATCTCTCTGATACTGCCCATTTACTGATTGATCATGCTGCAAGCTTGGACAATGATTGCTTTTATATGCACCTGTCTATATGAATGTGACACTTCACCAGGATGTTGCACTTTTGGGTACAGAAGAAAAACTTCTAAATCAGCTGGCCCAGAAACTCACCTGCTGCAGTTTGTCTATGTATGCTGTGAATTACAGAAACCTGAAAGAAACCACTATTGAATGTAAAGATAATGTCAATGCCTGCTATGGATCTGGAAATAGAACTGTTGAAAATTAAATCCCTTGGTACCTGTAAGTAGGCTCTGGCAGTGTTGTCTAGGGCTGTCTTCTGATTTATCTTGCTACAAAGCTTAAAGAGTATATGTTGTCAAATACTGTGCACTGCACCTGCTGCTGTAATGTTTGGATGTATGTTTTTGTTGTTCCATGTATTTTATGAGTGTATTGTATATATCATATTTGATAATCTCAAAGTGGCAGGGCATTGAGGCAAAGCAGTGGGTAAGGCTAGTGGTTTCTGGGGTGAATAGGGAGGGGTATCTCCAGCAGGAGGAGGAAAGTGTGCTGCCACTATATCGCTTGCTGGTGAGAACCCCACCTGGAGTACTGTGTCCAGTTATAGAAGCTGCACATATGAAGAACATTGAAAATGTGGAAGTAGTTCAGAGGAGGGCAACTAAATGGTGCAGGGGTTGCATGAGAACCCTATGAGGATAGACCAAGGGATCTTAACATGTACACCCTGGATGAGAGGGACATGATAGAGACCTACAAGTACCTTACAGGAGTAACAGGTGCAAGAGGGGATGTCTTTCAAATGAGATAAAGCAAGAGGACCAGGAAGTATGCAATGAAGATGCATGGGGATTTTAAGAGGGATGTGAAGAAGTACAACTTCACTGAAAGAGTGGTAGATGCCTAGAACAGACTGACAGTGGAAGTGGTGGAGGCAACAACAGTGGAGGGCGTCAAGTATGAGTGGAATAGACATAAGGGAATATTAGTAAACAGGTAGAAAGCTGGAGGGTTGCCAGAGACCAGTTACAGTCTGTGGAGATAGAATAGGCAGGGAACAATTGGGCAGGCTGGAGGGCCAAGTGGTCCTTTTTAACAGCATATTATATGTTTCTGTGTTTGTATTACTGTATGTTGTATTTACACTTTGCGCTTGGCAGGTCTCTTTTAGTCTGCCAACTTGGATGTATCTACAAAAGTCTTGGGGATGACTTCTCTCACAAGGAAAATTGCTTCTGCTGCCTTGCCAGGGATTATCTTTCTGCTGCCTCTTCAGATGCCTCAGGCCTCCTGCTGAACCATCTCATTTCAGACATGCTTTCAGCTGATTCAAGCAAGTCAGTGCACTCTGTGACATTTTCATGACAGGCTGTCTCCTCAGCTTCCTTTGCATTTTCTTGGAGTAACAGCTGAGCTTTCTCCTCATACTGCCACCTGGGGAATGGAGCAGCTGTCTGCTCCCTAGAATCCCACTCTAAGGCTGACTAGACACATTATCAAGCTATGGCACTAGGCTCCCTGAAAGGAAGGAGTGTGGGAGGGCACAGAAGTGTGAGCACACACACACACACACACACACGCACACACACACACACATATATGCACACACGTACACACACACGCATGCACACACACAAATACACATACACACTTCCCTTGCTGGCTAACTAAGCAGCAACATTAGGGTCAATTGAGAAGGCAGACACTTGCTACCCTACCAGCCCAAGAATGGGTGTAGCTATAGGAATGCTGTTTGTCAGGATGGAGGCGGGAGAAAATGGAGGCAAGTATAGGAGGCAAAATAACTATTATCAGACAAGCTTCAAGGAGAAAGGACATATAAAATGTACTGATAATGCCCAGTCCATCATTTTGGCTGGTTCAGAGGCTGAGAGCAGGATTAAGGAAGTTACATTTGAAAAGTAATGCAACAAGTACAAGTTACTGACAAATATTTACAATGTTGCTGTTTTGTTATTTCATTTTATTAAAGTATGTAAAGTTGCAGTACAGGAATGTCTAATCCAAGGAGAGGCAAAGTAGAGTGTATATAAAAGTCCACTTACAAATAAATAATGGATGATTGTTACATACCCTTACAACTTCCTGTTTTCTACTATTGATGCCTCTCCCTATGCATCCCAATATCCCCCAGCCTTCCTTACTGCCTTCTCACATTGCTTGCCCACTTTTAGGTCATCTGATATAATTACTCCCAGGTCCCTTTCCATTTTACTGTTGTCAGTATCTCATCCCCATTGTGTACTTCTTGCCCTGGGTTTTGTTTCCAGGTGCATTACCTGCACTTCTTGCATTGAATCTGAGCTGCCATACATTTAACCATTCCTCCAACCTTGCCAAGTCCCTACTCATCCTTTCCACTCCATCTGGTGTATCAACCCTGTTGAAGATCTTTGTGTCATCTGCAAAGAGACATTCTTTTCCTTCCAGTTCCTCTGCAATGTCACTATAAAGACATTAAAAGGACTGGCCCCAGTACTGAACCCTGCAGTACACCACTAGTAACCCTCCTTTCTTCACTGTGGACTCCATTTACTGCTACCCTTTGCGTCCTGTTGTCTAGCCAATTTTTATCCAGGCTACCACCTTGGGACCCACTCCAAGCTGGCTAACTTGTGTATTAATCTTTGTGTGGGACTGTATCAAATGCCTTGCTAAAATCAAGGCAAGCCATGTCCACAGCCCCTCCCTGATCTACTACTTTGGTCACCCAGTCAAAGAAATCTATTAGATTTGTCTGACATGACCTTCCCATCGTGAATCCATGCTGCCTTGGGTCCCAGCCCCACTGGCCTCTAGGTACTCAACAATTCTTTCCTTCAGAAGTAATTCCATCATTTTACCTACCACTGAGGTCAAACTAACTGGTCTGTAGTTTCCTGCCTCTGTCCTGCTCCCACTTTTTGTGCAGAGGAATCACATCCACCTCCTCCAGTTCTCAGGTACTACCCATCCTCCCATGATTTGTTAAAGAGAGTAGTCAGGGTGTCATTAGTTCTACCCTTAGTTCTTTTAGAATACTTTGGTGAATCCCATCAGGCCCCATTGCTTTGTCCACCTTTACTTTTATTAGTTCTTTCAGAACCTGTTCTTCTGTAAATGGACTGGTATCAACCATTGTCTTCAGAGTATTTCTCTTGTTTGGTTTAGGTACCTCCTCCTCTTCCTTTGTGAATACTGAGCAGAAATATTCATTCAGTATCCCTGCTTTATCATTGTCACCCTCTACCCACATTCCCTCCCTTTATTGAGCCTCAGTATCCCTCCTTTGGTCTTTCTTCGCTCTCCTAATGTACCTATAAAAGGTCTTATCCCCCTTCTTAACAGAGTTGGCTATCCTTTCCTCGGTTTGGGCCTTTGCTATTCTGACTGCCTTCCCAGCCTCTTTCTGCTTTAACTGATAAAGTTCTCTGTCCTTCTCCTTCTGTGTTTCCTTATATTTCCTGAATGCTATCCTTTTCTTCTTAACCTTCCCTGCCACCTCTTTTGAGAACCATAGCGTTTTTCCTTCGTTGTGTTTTGTTGATTTGCTTTACACAAAGGCTTGTTGCCTCTGTGATGGGCTGTTTTGATTACTCTCCATTGTTCCTCCACCCCACCTTCTTGCCTGTTTGCTAGTGCTTTTCTGAGGCACTCTCTCATTTTCCCAAAGTCAGCCCTCCTAAAGTCCAATACTCTTGCTTTTGTATGGCTTGATTATATGGCTGTGTTTATCGTGAACCACACTGTTTGTTGGTCGCTTGTTCCCAGATGGCTACCCACTTCTAAATCTGATATTCTTTTCTCCATCCCCATTTGAGAGTACCAAGTCAAAGATTGCTCCCTCCCAAGTGGGTTCTAGTACTAGCTGTCTGAGGCATGCCCCTGTAGGGCATCAAGAATGACCCTGCTCTTGGATGTGCTCTGCAACAAAGGTGCTCCAGTTAACATCTGCATATTCAGGTCCCCCATCAACAATAGCTCCTTTTTCTGCCATTCTAAGGAAGCCTTCTAGCATTTCCTTGTCCATTCCCTCCCCTGAGATGGGAGTCTGTATACAACCCCATGCGGATTGTGATGCCATTTTCTGTCTCCAGGGTGACCCAGAGTGTCTCATCTGCTCCTGTTTACTCTCTAGTTCTGCTACTTTGATCCCTTCCTTCACATAAAGAGCTACTCCTCCTCCTCTTTTACCCTCCCTGTCCCTCCTGTAGATTGTGTATCCTGGTATGTTGACATCCCAGTCACGGTTCTCTGTGTACCATGTTTCTGTGACTGCCACAATATCCAGG
This sequence comes from Neoceratodus forsteri, assembly GCA_016271365.2. Classification (NCBI taxonomy): domain Eukaryota; kingdom Metazoa; phylum Chordata; order Ceratodontiformes; family Ceratodontidae; genus Neoceratodus; species Neoceratodus forsteri. The sequence goes on from CM057459.1 coordinate 60,184,427, forward strand.
CAACCTGTTCCATCAAGGCACTCAGTTCAGGGAGCTTGTTACACAGACTACAGGCATTGGTACTCATCACCCTCCACTTTTTGATGACCTTACCCTTTAGCCCCATTCCTGTCCTTACTGCCTTTGCTTTTTTTACATTTGCTTCTGGCCTGCTCCCTAATGACTTCTCTACCTTGGTGTTTACTTCACTAATTACTGTTGTTTGTGGGGAAGGCTGGGATTTCCTCTCCTTTTCAGTGCCTCCCCCTTGGCTAGTTTAAATGCTCCAATAAAGCATTTAAACCTTCACCTAGGAGCCTGGTTCCCCCGGACAGATGCAGACCATCGCACCAGTATAGGTCTGCATTCCTCCAGGTGGCTCCCAGTCCCCAATGAAGCCAAAACCCTGAGCTCCACACCAGTTTTCAACCATTCATTGAATTCCTGATGAGGAGTACCCTAGCATCACCCTTGCCATAGACAGGCAGCACCTCCGAGAAGGTTACTGTATGTGCTACTTGTCTAAGGCCCTCCCCAACTCTACAAACTCCTCTTGCACTGCTCTGATCCCATTCCTAGCCAGGTCATTTGTCCCTAGGTGGACAATAACATCCAGCTCCCTCCTCTGCAGCTGCTCCCATGATCCTGAGGATTCGCTTCTTTCCTCCAAGCCGTGGCGCCAGGCAGGCACCTACCTCCTCTCCCTTCCCCCATTTCTACCCCCCTATGATTGAGTCCCCCACCAGGAGTTGTTTCCTTCCCTGTGGGGCCTCATGCCCCTCCTGTGGGTCTCCTTTGCGAAGGTTCCCAGCATCCTCCTTGGTCTCCACTGCAGGTGCCTCCGTGAGGAACCACTGTCCACCAGAAAGCGAATGAATTGTGGAGAGGTACAGCTGGAGGGATGAAACTCTGTTCCACCATACTCTCCTCCCTGAGCCCATCCTGGTCCAGCCTCTCTTCTTGGCAACCTCTGAGGTAGTGGCATTGGTCCTGTGGTCCCTGGGTGGGGATGAGGTTTCAATCCTAACCAGGTCAGCCTGGAGACGGGCAACCTCCTCCTCAGACCAGAGAGGAGCCTGCAATAGGGCAGCATCGCAGCCTCCAGAATGTCTCCCGGAACACTGCCAAACAGCCATTGCACTGCACCACCTATCATGTCTTATTTTGTGTCCCTCTCCTGTTTCTCTGTATGCTTACTCTCCCTCTCCTCTCCTTACAACTCTCACCTTTCCTGTTCTGGGACAGTAACTTCCTATATTCTTCAGTAGCCTTCTTCTTTCTTGCTCAGTGTCAGACCACCAGCAGCTGGGGAGTGAGCTACTTTTTCCTTTAGGTTGACAACAAACCAATGTTTTCTATGATCCTTCCTTTCTACTGCCAAACAGGAAGTTCCTGTTGACAGTCAAATCCAGTGGCTATAAAAGTAGAACTGGCTTAGGGTGGGTGCATGGAGGTGGGATGGAGGGCAATTAGTAAGAAAAAGGTGAGCAACAGGAATTTGTAATTTGAGTCACCTGCTTTTATAGTGTCTAAGCCACACCCCAATTAAGCTCTCTCTCCTCCTACTGGTTTAGCAAAAGTAAACTAAAACAGAACCCTTACCAGCACAGAACACACACTGACTTTCTTTCTTTTCTTTCTTGTTTTTAAACCCTAAATAAGGCCCTTCTACTTCTAATAATGTATCTGTTTGCTTAAACTCAACAGACACTGACTCCTGCTAAGATATAAGTGTTAAATTAATAAGAAAATGTAGCTTCTTTTAGTTGGCTGCTTTCTGCTGTACAAGCAAGGCTAGCAACAGGAAGTTGTAATTTGAGTCACCTGCTTTTATAGTGTCTAAGCCACACCCCAATTAAGCTCTCTCTCTCTCTCTCCCCCTACTGGTTTAGCAAAGTAAACTGATACAGAACCCTTCCCAGCACAGAACACACACTGACTTTCTTTCTTTTCTTTCTTTTTTAAACCCAATAAGGCTCTTCTATGTCTAATAAAGTATCTGTTTGCTTAAACTCAACAGACACTGATCCTGCTAAGATATAAGTGTTAAATTAATAAGAAAATGTAGCTTCTTTAGTTAGCTGCTTTCTGCTCTACAAGCAAGGCTATCAACCTGTTGTGCAATGCTGTTGTACCACAGTTCAAAGATCATGGAATGTGATTGTACTCTTCTGTGATAGAACTGTATTCTAGAACCTCTAGAGATGCACAAGTCAGTTTCATTGTTAAACAGAAACAAACACAATGCACACATTTCACATAATACTATACACAATAAAAAAATACAGGATGAGCAACTTTATGCATACTCAGTGTGTTCAGCCACCTCAGTGTTCTCATTCTCAGGGACCTCTCAAGCTTCGCCTTGAGGTCAGCGGGAATCAGAAAGCCTTTGTGGCAGAACACACTGGTTGTGCATAGTTGCTCATCCAGTATCTCTATATCTGCCACTGCCTGCATTCCCTGAGTAAGTGGCAGACCACATCAGGTACTGTGATATTGGCTTAACCTGCACTACCTAATACAATTTTCAGTTCTGAAGATAATACACATGGGGACAGTTTAAACATATAGCGGACAACAACAAAGAACTGTTAACTGAATACCTTACTTTGAAAAGATTTATTTGTGCCTTTACAGTAGAGGGAAGCTGTCTGAAGTGAATAACTGGTAGAATGAATTAATCTGTCTTTAAAAAAAAGAAAGAATTATGTGTAGAAAGGTGGAATATAATGTTCACCTGTTGAAAGAACAGTCCCATTAAATGAATTATTGTGTTGTACATATTTTTGCCAGGTTTATTGATTACATGATATTAGGGGTTGATAGAATTCCTAAATGTTATGAAGAATGTGTGCAGGCAGCCCTTTGGGCCAATGGATACCATGTTGTGTTCCTATGCTGGCGATTCAAGCTTGGGATGACCATAGGAGCTGGCTGGGCAGCATGAGGATGGGGCCAGTGCTGTCGCACATCACAGCCCTGAGCCTGAGAAAGTGTATGCGGTGTTCTGTCACACAGGTGACATCTTGTGATGGGCCTGGGACCCTTCCTCACAAGGTTCACATGCCTGTCATGGCCTGATAGGGTGATGTAGACCATCAGGAGAATTGAATGGCATGAAAACAGATCTTGAAATATCTTCACTATTCTGTTTATTCCATTTCCAAGACCTGTACAAATGAGGAATAAGGATACAATTTCAAAATCACAAAAAGGAAATTTATTTAAAATAAAAAAAAATCAGGTTATAGATTGCAAATTAATATGCAATGGGAGCTCATGAGTGGCATAAACAGCATGAGTATAGATAAATCATTTATCACACAAGGTCCCTCTGTGTATTTCTATTCATGCAATAGGATCGGACCTTAAATTATAGATTTTTAGGTTATAAAAAAATTCTAAGTCTGTGGGTTTATTGTTTAAACCAGTGGTGCTGTGCATGCCCTCATCCTGATTGACATAGTCATTGCCACAACATGGTATCAGGATGACAAGGCGATGCTGTGATATGGCAGTTCATTGATGCCATAGAACTTCCACAGAAATCACAAATCACAGTCGTAAAACGTTCTGTGACAAATGGCAATCCTGCCACAAAACTTTTCTCAGATTGCCACATAAAATCAGGACCTTGCTTTTATATTACTTTAAAATTAATTTTGATAAATTGGGTGGGTGGCACATACTCTCCTGATCACAGCTACATTCTCTCCACTCTTCCTCTTTGCTGGAAAGTGAATAAGGATAATGAAATCCTAAAGAAACTGAAGTGCGCTCAGAGATCACAGAATGTACAGAAAATAATATAGTACAAAGACTCCATTTGTTTCCAGTAATAACTTGACTTATTTAGTGTAAATTAGCTTGCATAAAGTGCAGACAACAAAAGTGGTGCAGTCCTGTACAAACAGAGCAAAAAGAATATGCCCTACAAAATCAAGCTCCAGCATACGCATTGCCTCATGGTCCATGCCCTGATGCATTGCTCAGATGAGATTCAACACATACATGTACAAATACACACAAATCACATACAATATCAATACACAAAGGTTTAAAATCATGAAACAATTGTGCAGGAAGGCAACACCAGGAGGCTTAGTAGAATATAAAGAAAGATAGCACAGGTGCACAGAGCATAGGAAAGAGAAGGGGAGTGAGAGGAACAATAGGGTTAAATAAATGAATAACTGCTGCAGTGGCAGAATAGCTGAACTGATGTTAAATAATAGTTACCACATAACAGTGCAAGGTTGCAACCCAATACACATCAGTGGCTAATGCTTCACTGGCATATATAAGCCAAAAGGATGGGAAAGGAGGAAAAACAGAGAATGTAAAAAGTGACAAGTGGATTAATGGCACAAAACAAGAACAAGGCTGAAACAAGCAGGAACATCACTGAGGGTGCAGAGTTGCAACCTTGAGTCTTGTTTTCCTACTGTGGCTGCATGTCACCTGCCACCAGCTTTCTTCTTTCACCCCCATCTCTTTCTGTCGCACTGAAAATTGTTAGCTACCACCTTCAATTAGTCTTTATTTATAAAAAGTGCTATTCACCCTGATCATAGCGCTTGTACAATAAAACAGAATAAATACCATACTGAAAAACATAAAATACTAATCAGACATCTTTCAGCAATAATCAGAAAAGGCAAGATCAAACAGGTACCTTGTACCTTAGGTTACAACTCTGCATCCTCAGTGCTGTTTCTTACTTGCCTTAACACAGTTCTTTTATTTTGCCTTTGTGGCATTAATCCACTTGTCACTGACGATTTGCATATATAGTGGGCCGGATTAACAAAGGTCCGCTGCAAACTGCAGCAATGGCAGCTTGTGCCAACCATCCTTGCGACCTGGACCTTGCACCCAATTCAGTATCACAGTAGGTCCAGGGTCTGCGCCCTGCATTTGTGGTAGCGTGCAAGGTAGGGCACAGTTCCCAGGTATGCCACAGGTCACAGGACAGGGTAGGCAGCAGATTCACCAGCTGAGGGGAGCCATGGTACCTCCATGTCCACCTCTGATCCCAGTAAAGTGTGGGCCCCAGCCCCAAACTCTCTTGACATGGATACCCTCCACATAGCAACACCTTTAACTGCCCTGGTGGCCCAGTGGTCCCTCACCTCCCTCCCAGCAGAGCCAGCCCCCAACACACACCCCCAGTGGTGAGTCAGCAGCTGGCCATGGTCATGAGTGGAGGGCTGTGTCAGTCACTGGCAGGGTATTGGGGGATGGGGGTCACACTGTTGGGTGGGGGCCACTAGACTACCAGGGAGTTTCAAGAGTGAGGGAGGATCTTGCCCCAGGGCATGGGGCTCTCATGTGTGTGTGGGGGAGGGTCTGGCATTGCGTAGTTCCCACACACCCATCCTGGCACAGTGTGTGCCATGTCTGGGACCTGGAGCCTTTGGGGGATTGTAACCCACAGGGGATGTGGAGCTGGGGCACCTGGAAACCTCCAGTGAATGGCAAAGACCACTTAGACCAGCTTTTGTTGGTGTAAATGGTCTTTGACAGATGTTCACTGGTGGTTGTCTCTGAATCCCACTCTGTGGATATAGCAGCCACCCTACCTGAATAGGGTGTAATGTGCCATAAACCCCTTACACCATATCGCAAGGGGTTTATGGCACATTGGTACAGTTGGGCACATGCAGCCTACAGCATATAACAGGCTGCCTTTGTGAATCCCACCAGGGTCTCCAGGATGCAAGTGCTACTTGCACCATTTTTCCTGGCGCAAGTTGCCTTGCATCCTGAGTTGTCTTTTGTGAATATGGCCCAGTATATTTTTCACTGCAGTCATCAAAACAACTCCCATGATTTTGGAAGGCAGTCATCTTGTTGTCTTTGAAGTCTTACTGATTATTGCTGATGTGACTGCTCCCTGCAATACATCTAAACATTTAGGCTTTTTGATATTCTCTTCTTGCAGTGAATCCTGTTGGCTTTGAGTGTGACCCTTGCACTTCTGTGGGTAATGTTTGGGTAAAAAGCAGCCCAAGAGCTTTCTGTAGATGGAAACCTGCATAACATCCAAGTTGGTGCATGCAATTTCTGTATTTTAATTCTGAAAATAGCTTGCAAATATATGCCGCTCTGGCTTCATGACAGTGAGATTCATCTCATGGTGTTATGATAGATAGATAGATAGATAGATAGATAGATAGATAGATAGATAGATAGACAGACAGACAGACAGACAGACAGACAGACACAGAGAGAGACAGACAGATGAAGACAGAAACATACAGAATAGGGGATTGGTGACTCACTCCTCTTACAGCAGCCCACAGCACAACTTCCAGCTGTGGCTGCAGAACTCAAGAATGTCCAACTGTTCTTATACAGAGAATGCAAGTGAATGACTCCTCTCACTAAGCTGGGCACCCTGGATTTTGGAGTGCCCAAAAAGGTATTTTCTGAAAGTTAAAAAAAAGAAATAGCAGAATCCAGCTAAACAGGTACTATTTAACTAGGTTCAGGTACTTTTTTTAAAATAGGTCATGTTACATACTTTCAAGGTTTGTGAGTTCAAAAGGAAAAGAAAAATTGTGGCCATCTTGATCAGTATTTTTCTACTCATCAGGAGGTAAATCATTTAAATAAGCACACACAGTCTTTTTAGGGCTGTGGGTGGAGCCTACAGCCCTTTTAGGATCAGCTCGTAGCTTACAAAAATGGCCGATCATGGAACCTTCCATTGACTTTTGGAAGCATCCTTCTGAAAGTACAATGGTGCTAGAAACCCTCTGCAATGATCAGCACTATGGAATAACAGCCGCACTATTTCAACTGTTACTTCTACATTCCGGCATGAACTGTGCATGCGACTCACGTACATGCAGTTCCACTGGAGCCATCATATTGTGAATGGCAAATGTCATTCACCGCAGCTGCACATGCACACGCTAGGTGTCACTGCCACCAGCAGAAAACCCTCCCACTGCTGCTGTCCTCCTGTGCTGACATCAGGGTCCCCATTTCCCATGTTGGCATTATGTAGCCCCATCCAACTCATGTGGTACACTGGGAGCCCACCCCAGTGTGCCCAACTGTACTTTTGTGCCCCACGCTGACATCGGGTGCCCAATCCCTATGTTGGCAGTATGTGCCCCTCATACTGATGTGGCACACTGGGAACCCACCCCAGTGTGCCCAAATGTTTGTTTTTTCTAACCCCCACTGACATAGGGTTCCCAATCCCCATGTCGGCATCAAGCATCTACCTCCCAACTCATGTGGCATACTGGGATCCCACCCCAGTGTGTCCAAATGTATATATATTTTTTCCTATAAAGAAAACCTTCCTGATGTGTTTTTAACCTGTAAAAAGAAAATGGTCCCTTGTCGTCACCCCAGTTCCTCCCCATCCTCACTCTCCCACTGAACACCCACCTCCTGCACCCCACCTTATTCCACTTACCTGCTGAGGTCAGCGCTGTTATGTTCTCTGGACCAGGACACATCTGCACCCTTCAAAGCTTAACTGCAAACTGAAGAATCAAGGCAAGCATGCTGTAATGGCATTCAAATGGGTTTTCAACTTAAGTTGATAACTCAGCCATTTTTTTAAAATTTTGGCCCCAAATTTTCAACATGGGGTTCTTGGACTCAACTCATGATCAGGTCACTGTCATTTCATTGTTCATCCCAAAAGGTGATTTCACGGTTGCTGTGTGGAATCACCTTTGGGACTGATTAACCAAATGACAGTGTCACTGCTCATGAGGTGGATCCCAAAAGCCCATGTTACAAATTTGGTGAAACTCCAAAAATGACTGTGTTATAAGCATGCATTGTGCAGTTTCACGCACGCCCTAACTTCACAAATTTTAATATATGCACCAGATTTTCAGCATTGCCATTTTTCACACCTCCTTTAACAGTACAGCTGTCATTTTTCACATCCTGCCTGAAATGTGTTTTGCACCTGTAGCACATAATGGTGTGTTGCTCTGCAATCACCTTTCAGGACAAGTGAACAAATGACACTGGCACTCTTCATGAGGAGGGGTCCCAAGAAAGGCATGTTGAAAATCTGGTGCAACACCTCAAAAATGACCAAGTTATACCTGGGCATTGCATGATTTCTATGCACACATGTAACCTTGATCACTTGGCAGCTCATCAGAGCCCTATTGGCTCTGGCCAGAGTTTGTTTATATACAGTTCACATCACAACATTAACTCTAAAATCATTATAACTCTGAAACCTTGTAATACTTTTTCACCAAACCTTCCAAAGGCACAACTTTGGCCTAGGACTCTTCAACCCTGGATATTTAATGAAATATTTCACATCATTTTGGCACTTGTCCCTTCTTATCCACCCCACTACTCTCCCTCTACCTTCCCTCCTCCTCCTACTTGCACTTTCCACTTGCACTTCCTGTGTGTTTTGAAAATTGCCTCTGGCAGCATCTTTTCTCATGTCTCACCAAGTTCTCATTATCAGTGTTATCCCTGTCCTCTGCATGCCCCTAGTACCACCTAATCTGTATGTACTCATGTGATGATAAACAACTGTAACCTGTTATCCAGTGATAATTAATGTCCTGCTTCTTTGTTCTCATCCTGACATGGAACCTTTGTAAAAGATCCTTGGCTCAAATGTAATTGTAATCCTAGACTCTAATAAATAAAAATAAATAAATTTAGGATGTAGGTGAGAGCAAAAATACACAAAGTTAAATATTGGAAAACCAAGTGTTTTTTTTTCATATTTTGTTGATCCATGTCTTGAAAACTGAACAACATGCTGTCAAGCAACTTTTCAAATCTTGAGACTTCCGTCAGCCTGGCCGTGTTTGTCAAATTTGGGCTAGTTGGTCAAGTAACACCATTGTTATTGAGGTGCAATAATTGAGTTTAACATTAAACAGCCTACTCAACTCTAACTATTGGGATGCTACCACACCACCTTTAATAAAATCTGTTTTAGTGTAAAAGACAAGATTAAAAGTAGTATCCTGAGGCACTGTGCATCATGATATTATCTTGCACAGTACCAGTACAGCATCATTGTATTTTCCATTTACCAACACACCATATGATTAAGAATGTGTATATGAGCTGCTATGCAGGTCTTAGAGCTGCCCTGTAGCTGTAACACCATTTTGTGTTTCATTAGGCTATAACATATTTTAGACTTTGCCTTTATTTTGTGCTTCAGTTGTATTCCGTTTTTAAGATTAATTCCATTGGTGCAGCTGGCATCAATGCTGCAAGTGTGAATTCATGCACATTTCACAATTGGCCTGCCAACCACTGTCAGTGTGGGTGCCTTGCACTATCCTTGATTGTTATCATGCATGCCACCAGCATTAGAGGCATGAACAAGCTCTGAACCCTTGCAGTCCTACCACTCAGTACAAACTAAGGAGCAGAGGTCACTTTTGGTGAGTGTTCTTTACATACTCATTGGTATCATAACGATTAGTGTTAAATTATTTCTATTCTTATGTAAATTCAGTAAGTGTAAGCTATTGCAAATCCTGATACTGGTGTCTATTCTCTTCCATTCTCTTTAAAGTAGTTTGGTGAACTAAACTGTTGCTATAGTTGTCATACTACTATAATGCCATGAGATTACCCCACCCCCTATAAATCCTAAAACATAAATATTATAAACTAAACCAAACATGACATGATCTGGCTAAAGATATCATATTTGTCTTCATGAGAGGCCACTGATATTAAGTTTTCTCAGTGGATGTCAATACTATGTAGAAGCCACTATTCTGAGGACAAGCCTTTTCCTGAGGGCATGCAGCTACTATTAAAAATAATATTTATCATAATATTGATATTAAAAAATGTAATTGTCCCTTAACAAAATGTCTTTACAGTTGTATTTTGAATTATCAAGCAACTATCATCTGGTAAATTGTAACCTTCAAATTAGTTTCATAGATTTTCATAGATTCCACAAGCTAATATTAGACTTTCATCCTTGAGTGCTTGCCAGGATCCATCTATACCATTTCATATTTGGCTTTGATATAAATATCAAGTCATGATTTAAATAGTTTGATTGTATTGCCAGTAACCACCTCCATGGGTAAATTTTGCCACAATGGGACCACCCTTTAGCTAAACCAGAATTTCCTTTCAAGTAAATTCCATTTCCTCTTGATAGTTGTAGAGGGTGGCCTCTGGTTTGGTGTGTCCTTTCTTCTGAACACTAGACCAAAACTATCTGGTAAGGTAGTATCTTGAAGTGCTCTATATACCATGCACATATCTCCCTTGTCCATCTATACTGAAGGGTAAATGTATCCAAGGTTTTGAGTCTATCTGTATAAGTGAGATTTCTACATCCAATGACTGTCTTAATGCTGTCTCCTTGAATTGTTTCAAATTTAATAATGTCCGCTTTTATAGGGTGACCACACCTGGGCCACATATTCCAAATTGAGCCTAACCAGTGAACAATACAGGGGATTATCACCTCCTTAACTCTACTGCTAATATTACACAGAATACGATTTAGATTTGATTTGCCTTCCTGCTACTCTGTCACAATGGGTGCTAAATTGAAGGTTAGATGTAATAATTATCCCAAGATCCTTTTCCTCAGTAATTACTGGTAGATCCTTACTGTCCATAGTATATACTAGATTTAGGCTTCTTCTCCCCACGTGCATAATTGAACACCTATCGATATTCAGTTTTCATTTATAATTAACTGACCATGCAAAGATATCACTTAGGGCTGCTTGCAGGGTTTCTCCTCTTTAACTGTTTTTACTGTTGCCCCTATTCTACAGTCATCTGCAAATTTTGTAATCCAGATATTAGGATAAGAAAAATTTAAGGTGGTGACATAGATATTAAAGAGACATGGCCTCAATATGGAGCCCTCTGGTACTCCGCTCATCACCGACACCCATTCTGAAAGAACTCTCTTGACAGTCACACACTGCCGCTCATTACTCAGCCAGGCTTTTACCTAATTTTGATATTTATGTCCAGATTATATTGTTCCAGAACTCGTATGAGTTCATCATGTGGTTATTTATCAAAGGCCTTAGAAAAGTCCAAAAGACTATATCCACAGCATTCCTTGGTCTAAGACAGAGCTTTTTTTATCATAGAACATTAACATATTAGTCTGACAGGATTTTGATTTGGTGAATCCATGCTATGTGGGATCCAAGAGTTTACTTGTCTCAAGGTGTGCTATAATAAGGTCCTTTAATATCCCTTCCAGAATCTTAACTAAAATAGAAATCAGACTAATTGGTCTGAATTGTTCTGGGTTAGTCCTTGGTCCTTCTTTAGCATAGGCACCACCAGGGCCTCCTCCAGTCTTGTGCCACATTCCCCTTATCTAAAGATAACTGAAAGATGTAGAGTGGTGATGCCAACAGGTCAGCTAGTTCTCTCAAAATTCTGGCTGTACCCTATCTGGTCCTGGAGATTTATTTATATTGATTTTCTGGAGTCTGTCCTCAATATCTTTTTGGTCAATTATAATTTTACCAGGCTTTGATTTAATGTTATAGGCCATGACATTAGGTTTGGCTAATTTAGAGAATTAAATACAGAACAGAAAAAAATGTTCTGTATATCTGCTGTTTCATTATTGGTGTTAGATTTACCCCAGTATTTACATAGGGCCCAATACTATTATGGCCCTGTTTATTCTTATTTATATGTGCAAAACCATTTTCTTATTATCCTTAACCTTTTTGCTAGTGTTAATTTATAGTCTACTTTAGCTTTTTAATATTACTGTACATCCTGGGCCATCTCCTGTAAGCTATCATACCCTGGGTGTCCTTAGATTTCCAGACTTTCTTAAACAGCCTATTTTTTTATTTACCATTTTCTTAAATCTAAAATTAAACCATCCTGGGACTCTCCTTTATAATCATATTTCTTTCTAACTGGTGCATAGTTAGTCACTTCCATTGATATTTTGTTTAATAATATCCCTAGATTTGTTCTACAGTTGAACCTTTAAGTTCGGTTTCCCAGTCCCAGTTATCCATACTTCTTTCAATGCCCCAAAGTCAGCCTTTCTAAAATTTAACGTATATGTATCTCCTGTATTATTTTGATATTAGGAACCTCCTTAATATAGAAAACACTGAGCAATGATCACTGTTTCCCAGTGGATTCATAACTTCAACATTACCCACTCTTTCTCCCATATTTGTTAGAATGAGGTCAAGAATATTATACCCTCTTGTCTCTTGAAACACCTTCTGTTCTAACCCAGCAAGGTCCATAGCTTCTATGTAATTTAGTTCTATTTTGTTACTTCCTTGTAGGTTCTCCCAATGAATCCCTGGCAAGTTAAAGTCTCACAGAATGATGTTATTTTCAGCTGGGTTTAATTTGGTTATGTATTCTAGTATTGTATTGTCTACTCTGATGTAGCTGATGGTGGCCTATAGATAATGCCTAAGTTTATTTTTGCAGATTTTGGTGAAAATAACTTAATCCATAATATCTCAGTATTATTTGATTCCAGTAGGATTTCTTTGCTGTCTATTCTATCCTTTATGTAGACGGCTATACCTCCACCCCTTCATTATGACCTCGATCTGAAATACAAGTTATATCCTGCAATATTGTTCCCTAAAGTGTTAGTATTCCTTACAAGTTTCAGTGACTACTGTTAAGTCAGTATTCCTATAGTCTAGAAGGTATTTAAAATCATCTAATTTATTTGTCAGACCTCTAGCATTTAGCAGTACTGCATTCCATTGTGTTTTATTGGAACTTGTTTCTTTATAATGTTTATTTGTTATGTAACAGGGAACCTCTCCCTGCTGTCCAGTTTAAATGTAGTTTAATTACTTCATTTATTTTTTTACCCAGTATTCATGTTCCAATTTTAAGTCTAATCCATCATGTTTATATACTGCTTTATTCTGAAAAGTTGCAGTATTGTCCATACAGTACTGTTTAAATAACTAACATAGCTATATATATATCGATCTATTTTAGTACAATGTCAATACACTGTTGGATCAATTTCAAGTATGGATCACCCATAGGATATGCAAAGGTTAAATATAAATTATATCTGGTGGGAGTAGCTTTATTAAGTTGACCTATAAGATAGTAACATTATACTTATTTACTATATAATAGCTGTATCTATGTTTTTAACATTGTTTTGTCTGATTTTATTAATCTGATTAAAGAACACAGCCATATTTATAATGTAAGCTGGCAGTCCATGCAAGCCTAAGGTGGGATTCATAGGTTCATAGGTGTTTTTGAGTTCAGGAGGCCAAAGTCTATTAGGAACTAACCACCTTGTTATCAGTGGAAGTAATATTTAGCTGTTCCTATGTAATCATCTAATCTGCTCTTGAAAGCTTGCATATTCTCACTTTAGACAATATTACTCAGTAATCCATTCCACAGAAGAATGATTCTCTGTGTGTAGTAATTTTGACTTTTATATGTTCGGTTTACTTCATCTATTAATTTTAATTGGTGTGTTCTTGTTTTGGTAGCACCTCTGTGTCTAACTAGTCCTAAGGATTCCATTAGAAATTCATTCTATATGGCATTGTAAGTAAGACAGAGATCTCCTCTCTGTCTCCTGTAGTCCATAGCATACAGATACCAGTATGTTTAATCTCTCTACATATTCAAGATGTTGCATATTATGGACTCATTTTGTTACTTTTTTTGTACTCTTTCTATCATTTTCTTTTCCCTTAATGTGATTGGAGCACAGAAAGGTGAGCAGTAATCAAGGTGCAGCCTAACCAGGCTGGTATATGGGGTACTATATCTTCTGGTTCCCTGCTATTTAGGTTTTTAAAAATACAACTGATTATTTTGTAGCATTTTTAACCATCATATTTATATGGGAATCAAATTTGAATTTATTGTTCATTATTACCCCCAAATATTTTTCAGTTACTGTCTCAATTAGGTCTATGTTATTTATTTAATAATTAAATCTAGGATTGTTTAACCAAAGGTGCATAACATTACATTTTGTTTCATTAAAAACATTTTGTTTTCTAAAGCCCACTGCTGTAGTTTGTTTTAGTTTTCCTGAAGATTATGTGCATCTTGTAAGTTATTTATTATGCATCCAATCTTGCAATCATCTGCATATTTTTCTGTCCATGCATTACTGTCCACCTGCAGAGTAGAGATTAGAATATTGAAAAGAGTTGGACCTAAGATGGATTCCTGTGGAACAAAACTTGTGACTGGCCCTCAGATAGACAGATGTGTCCTGATTACTACCCTTTGCTGTCTTTCACTTAGCCAGGAAATGATCCACCTTATAATATTGTTATGTAATTTAAGTTTGATTAGTTGATCAATCAGGATACTGTGACTCACGTGTCAATTGCTTCCAAAAATACAAGAAGACTATATCACTTAAACATCCTTTATCAAAAGCTGCACTGACCGGTTCAAAAATTAAGTAAATTTGTCAAGCAGGATCTCCCATTAAAGAAAAGGGTAGCAAAATTATGGAATCAATTCTGAAGGAAAGAATTGTTGAGTACCTAGAGGCCAGTGGGCACAGGATCCAAGGCAGCATGATGGTAAGGTCATGTCAGATGAATCTAATTGATTTCTTTGACTGGGTGACCATAGTAGTAGACCAAGGAGGGCTGTGGACGGTTACCTAGATTTTAGCAAGGCATTTGATACAGTCCCACACAAAAGATTAATACACAAGTTAGCTAGCTGTGCAGTGGGTCCCAAGGTGGTAGCCTGGATAAAAAATTGTCTAGACAACAGGATGCAAAGGGTAGCAGTAAATGGAGTCCACAGTGAAGAAAGGAGGGTTACTAGGGGTACCAGAGGTTCAGTACTGGGACCGGTCCTTTTAATGTCTTTATAAGTGACATTGCAGAGAAATGGAAGGAAAAGTATGTCTCTTTGCAGACGACACAAAGATCTGCAACAGGGTTGATACACAAGATGGAGGAAAAGGATGAGAAGGGACTTGGCAAGGTTGGAGGAATGGTCAAATGTATGGCAGCTCAGGTTCAATGAAAAGAAATGCAAGGTAATGCACCTGGGAAACAAAACCCCAGGGGAAGAGTACACAATGGGGTGAGATACTGACAACAGTAAAATGGAAAGGACCTGGGGGTAATTATATCAGATGACCTAAAGGTGGGCAAGTGATGGAGAAGGCAGTAAGGAAGGCTGGGGATATTGGGATGCATAGGGAGAGGCATCAATAGTAGAAAACAGGAAGTTGTTATCCCTCTGTACAGACAGTTGGTGAGACCCCATCTGGAGTACTGTGTGTAGTTTGGAGACCCCATCTCCAGAAAGACATAGACAGAGTGGAGGTTGTCCAGAGGAGGGCAACCAAAATGGCGCAGGGTCTGCACCAGAAGACATGTGAAGAAAGACTAAAGGAGCTTAATATGTATACCCTTGAGGAAAGAGAGAGAGAGAGAGAGAGAGAGAGAGAGAGAGGGACATGATAGAAATTTTCAAGTACCTCAAGGAATCAAAAATCCAAGAGGGTGGCATCTTTCAGAAAAGAGATATGCAAGAACAAAGGGGCACAATTTGAAGATAGAGGGAGGGATGACTCAGAGGTAATGTGAGGAAGTATTTTTCACAGAGAGGGTTGTGGATGCATGGAACAGCCTTCCTGAGGAGGTTGTGGAGTCAAGAACAGTCACGGGAATTCACGAATGCATGAGACAGACATAAGACAGTCCTAGTGGGGTAGGAGGAAGTAAGCTCTTAGTTAACTAGGATCTGCAGCTTATCTGTTAGGTAGGAAAATGGGCAGACTAGATGGGCCAAGTGGTCCTTATCTGCATCAAATTCTATGTTTCTATGTTTCTATGTTTCTAAGCCATGTTGGTTGATGTCTAGTTGTTCATTATGTATGACATCATTCTATGTATGTATGTATCATGCTATGCATGGCATGATTCTGTCAAAATACTTGACAGCATCCTAAAACTTATATCATAATCTTTTAGAAAAAGAAAACCTGTTGGATAGAACACAACATGGGTTTATAGGGAAGACCTTGCCAGATGAATATGCTGCCGTTCTATGATAGAGTGAATAGAGATTTGGATGGAGGTGATTCGTGGATGTGATCTTTTGGATTTTTCCAAGGCTTTTGATAAACTGCCACGTGTTGAGTTAACAGATGTACCCACAATATAGGATTACACAATAACATAGTAGCCTGTGTTCAAGCATGGCTTACTGATAGAAAACAAAGGGTCTGTATAAAGGGACTTTTTCCCAACTGGACCAAGGTGACAAGCATGGTACCAAAAGGATCTGTTCTGGGTTCTTGCCTATTTAATATTTACATCTCCACTTTACAATATAACCATGAAAAATCTAGATAACAAAATCTGCCAACAACTGCAGGCTGGGGCCACAATTCAAAATCAGAAAGATGCGCCAGCACTCCAGCACGTCTTAGATTACATGCAAGGTTGGACCACTAAACATAAACTGATACTTAACCAGGACAAATGCATGGTAATGCATATGAGGAGAAAAATCATAACCATTCATGTTCCTTAAATAAAACCAACCTCATAAAAACAACTGAGGAAAGAGATTTGGGAATTATGATTTCGCATGACCTTTCTTTCAAATCCCACTGCAAAAATATTCTTCAGAAAAGTAATAGAATATTTAATTGTATATTGAGACATATTGAGAGCAGAAGTAGAAAAGTACTGATCCTCTGTATTCTTCACTGGTAAGGCCCATACTGAATATGGAGCCCAAGTCTGGTTCCCTACAAAAGGTGAAATCTACATGATAGGGAAAGTCCAAAAAGAGCAACCAGGGCTATTGAGAACCTCAAAGTTAGGAAGTACAAGGAACGGTTGAAAGAGTTGGACATGTTCACACTGGAATACAGGAGAACAAGAGGGATATGTGTCTATTACACAGAACTTGACAGATAACAACATATGGGATATATTAGAGTAACAAAGTAAGGAGCAGATCTATACAACCAGATCACATCCTCTTCAGGTGGAAAGTAGACAGCGTAAATTAGTGAGAAGTTACAGGTGGTTTAATCAGGAGTGGTTCCTGTATGAATGCATTCCCTTCGAGGTGGTAGGTTGTTTTAACAAATGATCAGTTTAAGCATCAATTAGATAAGCATTTTAAGAGTAATAGTTAATCACCCTTTGATACACTTGCTAACACTATGGATGTAAGTCTAATTAACAGCTCTGTACAACCTATGATACCTATGATATGTTTTATTATATATTGCTGTATTAATCTTTCCAGTAGCTTTCCTATTACTGAGGTCAAGCTTATTGGCCTAAAATTACTTATCTCTTTTTGCTTCCTGATTTTTGAATCAGAGTTACGTGGTCTTCGATCCATTCAGGAATTGTTTTTCCTTCTTTGATGAATGCATTAAAGAGTAGTGTTAGTGGTCCCACTATTGTTTTTTTTTTATTTCTTTATTTTCTGATGTA
The DNA here is from genome assembly GCA_016271365.2 of Neoceratodus forsteri. Lineage (NCBI taxonomy): Eukaryota > Metazoa > Chordata > Ceratodontiformes > Ceratodontidae > Neoceratodus > Neoceratodus forsteri. The sequence continues at coordinate 60,201,859 of CM057459.1, forward strand.
TGCCATCAGGACCTGCAGAACTATTTTGTTTAAGATTCAGTATTGCCTCATGCATTGCGTGTGGACTAAATGGGGCAAGTGTTCCATTAAATCTGAGTGTCCTTCATGTTGTCCTGTTGTTTGAAAACACTAAGAAGATGTTGGTTTAACTCCTTGGCCATATCCTGCTCCTTACTTACAACACCATTTTCTGTTTCAATAGGTCCAATACCTGCTTGACCTCCTTTCAGTGATCCAATATAATTATACAACTTTTTTATTATCTTTAGTGTCAGTTGCTACTTTTATTTCAAGGCCTTTCTTAGCTTTCCTTATTGCAGTTCTGGTTTTGTTTGCCATTTTTGAATAATTGCCAGTTTTCTGTTGTTGGTTGTTTTTGTATTTTGTATACCGCTCCTCTTTTTATGCCTTTTGACACTTTCTTCCACCATAGTGAATTTCTGCTTGCTACAATATTTACTACATAAAGGTACCCAATTATTATACAATATTGTAGTGTGTCTCATAATTGATTCACCTCTTACTTACTCCCTTATTGTTCAGATCAGTTTTCTAGTCCCATGTTTCATGATACTGACTTATTTTGTAGTAGTCTGCCTTAAATAAATATTTTGTTTTTGTTTAATCCTGTATTATCTGTTTTGTGGTATCTATATCCAGCAGAACCATTTTGTAGTTGCTGTCACCCAGAGGTACTGTTACTCTAGGTTCAGTTATACCTTCAGTAATGTTAGTTAGAATTCGGTCTAAAACATTCTCTTCCTTGTTTCTCTGCTCTTGGTGGAGGGGTTGCTCTGTATCTTATTTTGGTTGTATTATTATTTGTATTCATTGTTAATGTAGAAGTCGACCTTTCAATAGCAATAAACCAATAAACCTATTGTCAATGTTACCAAATCATTATAGTGTGGTCCAATCTATTTTAGAAAGGTTACAATCACCATAAGAATATAGTCACTTGTGATATCCACACCTTCCAGAACTGTAAAGAAATGTTCATTTTCTTCTAAGGTAAGGATAGACAAGTGATTTTTCCAGGCCTACCAGCAACTTTCTTCCTGCCAGTATTAACTGCATCCATATGAGTTCTGCATCATTTACTGCTTTAAATGTTGGGCTGATTTCATGTGCCTTATATTCACTAGCTATATACAGAGCAACCCTCCACCAATTTTATTTTTATGATTTTTGACTATTTTGGTAAACCCTGGATTTCTTGTTCCAGTCTCCATCTTGGAACCAGGTTTCAGTGATTCCACATATACTAATTTTTTGAATGGATAGTATTTATTTTAGTTTGTCCATTTTGTTACTTAGATTGTTCACACTTGCCAGTATAATGGTAAGTTTATTATTTTTAGTTGTTTCCTCTTCCATTTTGCTTGTTTACCACTTATATATGTAAATTGAGATGCTATAGTAGATGGAGATATTTCCTTTCCAGAGTTGCAAAGTTTATCCACCTCTCCCTTTTATTTAGTTTAAATGTTCATTAATAAAATTAATTAAATGTTTGCCAAGCAGGGCACTGCCTTTTCTACTCAGATCGATATCACCCTAACAGTAAAGTCCATATTTTCCTCAAATTCCTCCGAGTGCATAATACACTTAGGGGATATTCAGAACTGAGCTGGCAGGCGCAAGTCGGGCGCAGCACAACTGGGATGCACCAGGGCGCGGTCTGGGTGATATTCAATGGTGCTGCACCATGGCTCTGCACTGTTGAATATGGCACTGTGGCCACCCACATTGCACATGGCACAGTGGCAGTGCACCAGCACAAGTGGCCAGAGAGGGCAGTCTGGATGCACTAGCACAATTGCCATTGTGCTAGGTGCATCAACCGCGATTATTCGGCGGTGAACATGCAAATTGGGCCATATGTAAGAAAGGTGCAAAATGGGTCCATTTGCATGTCATTATGGCCCCATTTGCATGCAGGTGCACCAATCTTCTGTAACTTGCACCTGGCGCCTGCCAGGCTGCAATCATCAGGAACCACTACCCCTGCCCTCACCAGCAACATGCCCCATTGCCCAATTGTGTGCAGTAATAGATAATGTACACCCTGGTGGTCCAGTGGACTGAACTCCATGCCCAATTGTGGGCTGTAATATTATTACTCCTGGTGGTCCAGTGGACCACTTCCAACAGTCAGCAGACATAAGTTTTATAATAGAACATCAAAACATCCCTGGTGGCCCAGTGGTACCTCCCCACCTGCCACTGCAGCCTACCCACTCCCCAGTCAGCAGCAGGTGGCAGCTTCCTGCCTGCAAGCCGCCTGGCCACCACCGACTGACTGTGTACAGTACAGCTGTACAACCATTGTTCCACAGCATGGGCTAATGGGCATGTAGATCATACTATATTATGACAGTCCAGATATGGAATGAATCCATTCACATATCTGGACTGTGTAGTATGGTATGAGTCTGTAGGCTCATTGGTCCACACTGTGGACCAATGGGCAAACAGCTGACCTGTATGCAGTCAGTTGCAGGCAGCTGAGAGGCTTGTGGGCAGGAAGCTGCTGCCGCTGCTGACCAGGAGCGGCAGGTGGGGCCCAGTGGAAGGTGGGGAGGGGGTACCGCTGGGCCACCAGGGATGTTTTGGACATTCTATTGCAAAACTTATGCCCATGATCAGGGTTGGAAATGGTCCACTGGACCACCAGGGAAATTGGATGACTTAAATTAATACTTATGCCCGTGATCGGGCAAGAAGCGATCCACTGGACCACCAGGGATAGTGGAAACTCCAAGTAATACTTCTGCCAGCGATCAGGCTGGAAGCGGTCCACTGACCACCAGAAATATTGGTGACTTAAATTAATACTTATATCCATGATCAGGCATGCATGGGGTGCTACCATGACCGAGAGTGCCGCAGAAGCTCAGGTGGCCACCCACAGCTGGCAGCTGCCGCTGTTGCCCTGCAATACGTGTGGGCCAGCTGTTGCTCCTGTTTTTAGGCTCAACTGTGTGTGGCGCAGGTAGGGGTTATATCTGATCTGCTCAGCACATCCCGGCTGAATATCGGGATGTGCGGAGTATCATGGGCATGGTCCCCTCTTACTTGTGCCGCGCCATTACTGATCACCCCAGCACATCAGGATTTGTGCAATGCACTTTCTCCTTTTGAATATCGTGCCAGGGCGACATCAGTGGTTGCGCCTGTAAAACTGTGTTGGCGCCATGTGCAACCTTCTGAATATCCCACCCTTTATGTTTTGCCTAAGGCACTATTTTCTTATCTATTCATTGAGAATTTTTATTTTCCTGTGTTGGTTTTCTGTTCCTTTTGATATGGGTAAGATTTTGGATAGCATTATATTACACCTCATGTCAACTAATTTATTTCTTAAGGATTCATACTCTTGTTTAATTTTTGTATTTAAGTCATGAAAGATATTATTTTTTCCTGCATGGATGATGACCATCTGATTTTCCTAATTTTTCTACAAAATTATATAACATTCAAGTTATGTCTGCCATCATGGTCCCACTAAAACTAGATAGCGTTCTGTTTTCTTTGTCAGGGTTACATATTGTATGATCAAGGTGCTTGATGATAGAATCTTCCAGTATGTAGATTTTTGATTTTGGTGAACCATTTGTATTAGTGTCCATCATTTCCTCTGGGTCTGATGTAGAACCACTTATATCTGGTGTAGCCCAGTGGGTATTATATTTATGCTTCTAATGTCAAGTGCCTTAAGAGGTCATTTGTTAGGTAGATTCATGTTGACATTATTCTCAGCAATTTTGGAAGTAGGTATCATGGGGGTACTAGCAATTGTCCCAGTGAGGTAGATGGGCTGGGTTCATTTTGGTCTCTTAAGGGTTCTACTGGATCAAAGTGATATAGTAATGGAAGTGTAAATATGTCTGCTTTTCTCCTTTCTTGGCTGCCTTTGAACTTTGAACTGTGAACCCTTCCTCGTCTGGTCCCTCAGTAATTTCTTCTTCCTGCTTCTTGTTTTGGTATTATTATTATTTGTATTCTTGTTAAGGCAGAAGTTGACCTTTCTACATTAAATTCTATTGGGGTGGGTTGTTTTATTTATAGCTTGTGTGCTATCTTTATTTATCTCGTTCTTATTTTTGTAGTTGTACTCATATGATTACTATCAAAACTGACATGGTCCAAAAGTCATATTCATTTGGCTGGATTCTATTTGTGCCAAACTTGAATTAAACAGGCTTATTTCTTGAGACATGTCCTTGTTCTGAATACATTTGTCGATGTAAAATCATTCTTGGGGACTTTCTTTAATTTGTACATTTGACAAATGGAGTACTTTATTCCTACCTCCCCATCAAGTGTCATTAAGGTCTGGGCCATAAATAGATTGTGCAGTACTTACTAGAAGGATATTTAGATCAGATAACTTGTTTCTTGTTCAGTCAGTCACAGGCATTTATGAAATATTAACAAACAACACATTATTTATGAGTTAAGGCTTAAATTAAGATCTGGCAAGCAAATTCTAGGACAAATATCAACTGACGTGCACTATATGTACCTTTACCTTAGTATTGTAATGCATTAATATTCATTTTGTCCTTAATCCTTTTAATCACTCTAAACACACAAAACACACTCTGACATGCTTGTCTTTGTGTGTCTTCGCACACATCACCATGATCACCTACTTGGCTCACCTAGCTCACCTCTTTGGCATTTTAAATAGTGTCATGTGACCCAGAAGTAGTGCATGAGGTCATGGTAGTATTAAAATGAGGAATCACTCAAAAAAGCAAGAAACAGGCAACTTCCTATCATTCTTGGAAGTGGCACATTGTAGGAGCTATGGTACCCTGTAAAAGTGGAAAAATATCACCATCAATGAGTTGTAGTTTTCAGTTTAACTTCAGAGAACTACAGACTCCTCCTTCTGCTTCCTGTGTGCAGGGTCCACTAGCACTCAGACAGAGTGCACACTAGTAACTTGTTACAGCAGCTATATCTCATCCTGACTATCCCTGAGCTCTGCAGCCCACAGATGGCCATGCTGCTCAGAGAATATGGAAATTAGAAAATGTGCTGTTCACCTCTCTGGCATTTTAAACAGTGTCTTGTGAAACAGAATTAGTGTCTGAGGTTACAGTAGAATTAAAATGAGGAATCACTTAAAATAGCAAGAAATGGGTGATTGCCACTCATTCGTGGAAGTGGCACATTGTAACAGCTATGGTGCCTAGTAAAAGTGGAAAAATATAATCCCTCTGTGAGTTGTATTTCCTGTTTGACTTCAGAGAACTACAGACTCCTCTTCCTGCTTCCTGTGTGCAGGGCCTCTACTAGCACTCAGATGGTGTGCACACTAGCAACTTGTTGACAGCAGATATATTTTGTCCTAGCTGTCCCTGAGCTCTGCAGCCCTACAGATAGCCAAGGTGCTCAGAGAATGTGGAAATTAGAAAAAACGTGCTGTGATATCATAGTGTCAGCATGCGTGATGATGTCATTGTCATGTTAGTATCACAGGTGGAACTCCACCCACTCCTACCTGACTTGTTCTGTGTGTTTTGAGACTCCAACAGTCACTCACTGTAGTGGAGATGCTCAGCATTGTGTGTGACAATACTAATTGTTATTGCAAGAGTAAAAAAAAACTCAAAATGTATCCATAAGTTACAACACTTGCTCTGTCCTGAGTCTTGCTATGGAAACAAACAGTTCTCAGCAGAATGGTCCATACAAATCAAAACAAACAACACAAAACAAGTTGATGCAGACAGAATTAGACATTGTAAGAGTCTTAATAGAATAATATATTTATCCATATAGAAGCACCATGCATACCACTCAAAATGTATGTACAACTAGAAAGGATCTTTCATTTGGAGTACTGTGACAGGAAGATCATGCAAAGAAATAGCAGTATATGCATGTGGGGGTAGAAGGGAAGCAGGAGACAGATTTGGGAGGAGAGGTCAGGGTACAAGAAACAGTGGGAAGGAAGGAAGGAAGGAAGGAAGGAAGGAAGGAAGGAAGGAAGGAAGGAGAGGCTGCTGAATTTGTGCCATCCAGGGACCACAGAAATGGTGCACAATATTCATGGGTGGGGTTAGTGGAGGTTCACACAGTGTTGAAAGGATAGATGAGGGTAGCCTGTATGCTTTCACCTTTATGCAAGCAGAGCAGAGGGGCAGGGGATATCTAAATACTTAGTTCCCATCCTGATAATTATACTGTAATTAGCATCTTAATCTAATTACTTATAATCACCTAAAACAACTGTTGGGATTATCTTGCAGAAAATCACTCTTTTCACACTAAATCATGGATTGAATAATGTATGATGGTTTATGGGGAGAGGAATAGTATGTGGAGAAAAAGATGGGTTGGGGGAAGGAAAAGATACCAATTATTTTAAATATATAACATGGACCATGATGCAGATGGCAGACTCTATGGAATATAAATGAATAGAGGATGACACATTATGGAGGTGTCAGTTATATTAAATGTACGTATGCACCACATATGGTGACTGATGATGAAATAGCACATAAACTGACAAAGAGACTATGTGACAATTCAACACAGTAGAGGAATCTGAAAAGATAAAATTATCACTTACATATTACAATATAAAATAGTCTAATGTTATTAATCAAAGAAATTATCACTGCTAATGTGCAAAGAGATCTAGTCAATCTTCATTTATTCCATATTTAGCATCAGTGGCATGGAATACTGTTTATACACTGTGCTTTTCTATTAAGTCTTTATTCTCGGTCACCTCCTCTTTTAAAGATTCAGTATGTTCCAGGCCAAGAAAATGTAGGCTGTGTGTCAGATGCTGTGCCTGCAAAAATGATGTGCCACTGAGAGTTTTCATTCTTTCTCCTGGTGCACCCTTTAAGCTCCAGAGGCTTCAGTTTCAGAGGTCTTGTTGTTTGACCAATATAGTCCATGTCCTACTGTCATGTCAGTGCATAAACAAACTCTGGCTAGAGCTCACACGGTTGCAGCTGCATCATCAAGCTCATGTCAAAACAGTCCACCATTCCCAAGATGGCCATGGGGCAGTCATGTATTGTATGCACAACTACTCATGCATGCATACTAAATGCCAGTGGCCATCTTAGGATTGCTGGGTGACTGACAGCTGAGTTAGTGTGAGTGCACCCACAGGGGAGTGAGTGGATAGTATCACCTTGCCACCATCAGCTCCAACTTGAGCAGGAACAACAGTCACACTGACAATTTTTTCTACCTCTTCCTTGACCTCTGTGCCTCCACTGGTGTGAGTGTCTCTTTTATTCACAGTATCATTCCCAGTAAGCATGTTAGCTACAGATTGGGCAGTAAAAATGAGTCACAGACTTGGAGCCACTTCTAACTTTGATTTTGTTGGCACTGGCTGCCACAGCAGCACTGGAGCCCAAGAAGGCATTGATTCAGAAATAGGGTTGCTCACTGGAAGTGGAACTGTAGTTCTACTTTTTCCAACAAACTCTTTGAGCCACATCCCACCCAGTCACCTTTTCCTGAACTGGAAAGTCTCTTTGCAGGCATATTTATATACTTGTTCTGTTTGGCTTTCTCCAGAAGTATGTGATTATGTATTTCTATTGAATAAGTGTGATTTAACACCTACAGTACTATCTGCAAAGGGCAAACAAAAATCAGAACAGGTAGCAGCACTGTAGTCTATACAACTACCTACAACTGCTACTATAGCCTATTTGAATGTTAAAACACTATTTTATTTTTTCAATTACAAAACATGAATTAAATAATATGGGGTAACAGGAGAATAGAAGTTAGAACTTTAAATACCAAACCAACAGAGAACACCACCACCACAGCAAGGATGTACAGTAACTCTGATCAAATACTTAAGCAGTTCTTAATAAAATGTCAGTTTTAAATGTAATGGTTATTACTCAATTTGATAATAACTGGGTAGGTACAGGTAGGTTCAAGCAAACTAATTTATAAACCAACCTTACAGCACACCTCACAGTTACAATACAATCTACCATCCAGATAAGTGGTGTCTGGAGAAGGCAAGTACTGCAATGTGTTAGTACTAACTAAATACAGTTTTGTCTTATAGATATATCAGATGGAAGGGACAACAAGATTTGACATGAACAAACAAAGTCGCCTCCAATAATCTTGCAGGGACCACTATTCTCTTGAAAACTATGTAGTTTTTATATGGTACAGGTCAAGTAGTAAACACCAGTGGCGTAACAGGGAGGAAAAGGTTAATATGGTAAGCAAATTAAACAGAAAACAGGAATGCTACAATGAAGATGCTAGATCATAATATTAAATTCTGTGAGCAATTCAATAATGCAGTGTACCTGGATATGGACAAGTGTTCAATGTCCATTTATTTATTTAGCTTTTGTTGACTAGGTAGGTACACTAGACAAACTGTACGCCTATTTTCAGGTATGACCGGAGAGTACAAACAGGTTCAAACAAGGTACTTAACAACAAGAGGGCAATGTACAGAGTATCAAGAGAGCAAGATGAACTATAGTCCACAGTGAGCAGTAATAGGTAAAATATGCATATACATACAGAATAAATAGAATAAGACATTCAATGGTAATTATATTGTATGTGTGACCCTATTTACCAGGGTCACATAATTCATAAGCAGATGGCAATCAATCACATGCTTCCCAGAGTTAAAGGACAGTAGGCAGTGGTCAGATGGGACCAATTTGAAACATGGTTAGGGTGGCTTCGACACCCACACATCGAGGACAGTTTCAAATGCTCCCACAAGGAATTCTGAAGACACAGTTGGGAAGGGAGGAAATGTACGTGGTCAGAAAGGAGTTCCATAGCCTCGGAGCACATGTAGCAAAGTCCCTAGCCCCATTAGGGTTCAAGTATATGGAACTTTGAGCACCGCCAGACCCTGAGACCTAAGGGGTAGGAGGAGGATTCAGCAGGCTTGAGAAGCTGTGCCAGCCCCGGTGTGGTGCCAGTTCTGAGCACCTTTCCTACAAAGCAGCCCAACCTATATTTCAAGTGATTGGCAGGGAAACCAGCTTAGTTTGTCGTATAGTTTACAATAGTGGGTGATGTGGGCTGCCAGGCAAAGTGACAGATGTTGTTGTAGGTCATGTTCCACCTGGCAAGGTGGACCTTGGAGGTGCCAGCCGAACAGGAGAAGGCCATAGCTAAGTGAAGGGAGCAGCACACCTGGCCAGCCATAAATACTTCCAATACAAAATAAAGCAGAAAAGTGATTAAAAAATGGAAACTGCAACAGAACTATTTAGAATGAGTAACTGTTCAGGTACAGTTATCCAAAAAGGGTCAATATGGAAGAAAAATATTACAAATAAGTAGCATGCCAACAAAAATATTAGAACTTAAAAGAAATAACAGAAACTCACTCACAACTGTGAGAAATCTGTCAAATATTAGGAACTAGCCTGCTCTGTTTACACACACACACACACACCCACGTGGTCGACCCTCCCCACCAAACTCCATCACAGACACAGAGAAAACTGAAAATACTACCTACTGTAAGTTTAACTAAGTATTATCCAAAGATACCAAAACAAAAAATGTTCACTAACAGCACTAGGAACAAAATTTAGCTTTGAACAATTAGCTCTCAAAATAACAAGTAAGGAGGTTTTTAAGGGTTCATTGGCTGTAATGCACCACACTGAACTGCTCTGCAACTCAACAGACAATATACTGTGCAGAAAACAGCCTGCACATGACATTTCAGCTATTTACCCACATTGCATTGCAAATTTGTGTTTAAATTGGTGAAATTTTTCATTACATAAAATTGCCATCCCAGGCGAAATTACGCTTTGCCTAGGCAAAAAGTTTGCATAATGTGAAAATTACCAAAATATTTTCGCTAGGCAAAATTTTCCAATTTTGCACAACTCTATTTATTACTGTCAAAGGTGCCATACATGGTCTCAGAACTGAGAACATTTTGAGTCAACTTTGAAATCTTCTCTTGGTTTGAATATGACCATACCCACATCCCATTTTAGAGCTGAACTTGGATTAGACAGTTATAAAACTTTGTCTGGTTCCTTAATCATGGGCTATTGTACAAGAGCTCCTCCTGGGAGTTTTTTACATGTCAGTCTTGAAAAGAAAGAACATTGAGGGCTGTTAGGCTGCAGAAGCTACCATGGCTATTTTATTGCACTCTTCATTGAAAGAATATGAACTTACCTATCACCAAACTTATTTTAAAAAGGAATCTTCATTAGTTTGAAACACAAGAGCTATATGAAGAATAACATTAGCATCCATTACCAAGCTTGGATTTGGATTTATATGGATGTTATAGCAAGATCTAGGTCCTCACCTTGGTACACTTTAAATGAGGCTTGGTTTGGCTACAGATTTTATCTGACTACATAGTGGATCCTAAAAGAGAAATGCTTATATGTGTTATAAGTTTGAATTTTTCCTAGTAATATTCTTTTGCTAGATTTTCTCATATTCCCAATGCCTTTGAGGCTTCCTGTTCATGCTCTGCAGGAGATATAGAGAATCTGTATCATATCTTGTTGAAATGCTCATGGTATGATAAGTTACATATTACATGGATACATAGTATACTATCAGATCTAAGCTATATTCCAGATGATCCGCTTAGCTTTTTCAGTGAATGATATTATTATGAATAAACTTGCAGACGAGTTTAATATCATTAGAAAGGTTTAGAAGGGTAAACCTTTAGCTATCAAGGAAAAGCTTTGGGACATTACGATTACCTTTTTTTCTTTATGTGTGTTATTTAATAACATGGAAGACTTTGATATATTGTGGATATTTTCCTTTTATCATTTTTGTTAGGACTCTTGTTAGGTATGGTCGAATTTGTATATATGTACTTTGTATTAGCTGTAATGGCATGTTGCCAATCAAGAAAGTTTTTTGACTGAATGACTACTGTCACATTCTGTTACAGTTTATATCTTAAAGAAAAACACTTTTGTTCCTTTTTTAGGGAGGTAATCAGCCAGTAACAGTACAATTGCTCTACTAACATGGGAGGGAGTCTTGTGCCCTTTGTAGCAGTGTGGTATACTTTCAGTGCTGTAATTACTATTCAACAGCACTGAAATTCATCATACATTAGTAGCACTCTCTTTATAGTACTTACTACCTCATATATTGTGTTTCTTTCCCCTCTCTGGTAAGGGGAGTCTTGCATCCTGTGCAGCAGCACACTTGTAGTGCTGTAATCACACCTGGCAGCACTGAAATTCTCTGTATATTGGTAGCGCCATCCTTTATAGTACATTCTAATGTCACATTATGTTATTGTTTGTATCATAAAAGAAAAATACTTTTATCCCCTTTTTGGGGAGGTGATCAGCCAGTACCAATACAATCACCAAACACATACTGCATAGTGCAAAAGAAGAAACATCAAACCACCAAAAGTGGTGCTAGGATATAAAAACAAAGTGTTCAAGGTCACAGGTGCCAAAAAAATGCAGATAAGGTTGGATAGCTCACATTTCAGGTTATTAACAAAAGTAACCCTTGCACTAATAGGCCTACAACTGCTTTTACAGTATAGCTGCATCTTAAAAATAGACACATTCAGCAGATGATGAAGTGTTACCCATCTAGAAGGAATACACACAAAGCAAAATATAGATGCTGTGAGCATTGCTGCATTACTCACAAACAGTGCAGTTTTCAAAGACCAGGAAGGGAGGAAGGACATTGAGGTTACTGTCAAGAAAATTGAGCTCAGTGAATGTTTTCATTCATACATTTTATTAAATAAAAGCAATTTTCAAACAACAGAATCAAAAGAAAATGTTAACATTTTACAGTCTTTAAATTTAAAACTGCAATATTTCAGTAAATACCATAAACAACAAATATTCTTATCTGATATTAAAAATAATAATGTTTAAAGCAGCAGTGCAATGAACTGAAATGGGGTTTTGAGCATGTTAAAGTGTGAGATCACAATTTCAGTGTTCATTTATTACCTCTCAGTGGCAAATGGTGCCGGATTGTCTTGTCGGGCTTCTTAGTGTTCATCAACAGTCACAGACCTCGCCAATATCACCATTTGTAAACCAGTTGCATCATGGTAAAAGCTCAAGAAGCTGCTTACCAGGATGCATCTGGCTAATCCCACGGTGCTTTACATTGTTATTCTTTATGCATGCTCGTTAGAGATTTTAAAGAGCCTTTCGTTAAAATGGCACAAGATAGTACACCCAGTTATGCCTCTTGCACCACTACTTCAGAGTCTGAGTGAGTGACTTACTGGTATCATGTTTTGTGCTAGGAGTATTTCAAGGTATACTGAATGTTGCGAGATACATTTTGATTGTCAGAAAGTCTTCCATAGCGGACATTGGGAATGCAATGCTCTCCCTTTGCAGCCATTGTGTTTATCACATACACAATACATACAGAGCTGCAACAGGAGAATCATTTGGAAAAGAGTAATTTTGGGTACTGATATGTGGCAAAACGCATCACCTTGCCACATAGCAATTCCTAAAATTACTCTGTCCTGAAATATTTCTACCAGTGTAGCTCCATATGTGCTGTGTATGTGATGAAACCGCAACAGCTGTACAGGGAGAGCACTGCAACCAGCAGAGAAAGGAAATTTCAGTTTTGTTATCCAAGTTTCCCCACATTACAAGTAAAGTTTTAACCTTTAGAGTGCATTCTGTATTTTCCGATTGACCGCTTTGTCCACTACTGCCTGTCTGCCTTCACAGCTGTTGCACTCCTGCGTTGAGACTCTGATGAGAACTGCACTCCCGTCCTGCTTGTGAAACTGAGCCAAGAAAAAAATCATCCATCTTTGATATACAGTCCTCCTCTCAATGTCACCTCCTTATAACTAGTAAGCTGCAAATAGCAGCAAAACACAGAGCAGTACCTCAGCTATTTTGAAACTATCAAGAGAAAACCTGCTAATTATAATGGCTGCCAAAGTACACGCCACTCATAGGCTGGATTCATGCAGCCCTTGGTTGTAAACTAAATGTTTTGCAGATGAAAAAAGGTAGCAAGTCAAAAAATAAAATATTTATCCACCTTCTGTGAAGGGGGTAGGGCAGTACATCGGGTCCGTGGAAACAGAGCTGCCAAGTCGCAGACTGCATTTAACCCACGCTTCTTGAGCAGACATTCACTGTGTTTACTTGCAAGGCTAACGTTATCGGGTAAGTAGTTACCAGTTAACAACTGACTTACCTGGTAACTCCTAGCCATGACATATACCTGCCACAGGTCATTATCGGGTACATCCAGATCTTTGTGAGTTTGCATTACACCGATCAGCTGGAGCAGTCCTGAGCATGCGACATACAAATGGCTCAGCAGCAACTTCCCATAGAGTATCTCACCATGTTTATTTTTTTTGTTTGTTTATTATTTAACAGGAGAGGCAGTAAGCTGAAATGTTGTTTACAGCACAAGGAAGTTAGTGTCCTGCTCAGGGTCATACAGTTGCAAGTGGGGGCTGTGGGATTCAAACCCAAATCTCCAGGTTTGCAACTCAGATCCTTAAACCACTGTACTACACTGCCCTTCCCTACTACTAACTTTCCATGTAAAGGTGCAACAAAAGCAGATATTGTGCATAGACAAAATTATTTTCATGCAGATGTCCTCAGAAATTGAGGAATTGTGCAGTATAGCACAGTGGTTTAAGGTTGGCTGCAAACCTGGGTTTGGATTCACAGCTCCCACTTGTATACTGTGTGACACTGAACAAGTCACAACTTCTTTGTGCTCCCAGGTCGAATCAGGAAACAAGCCCCAGCTTAGTGTGCCTTTCCTGGTTAAACAATTTCTCCTTTCCCTTTCCCACTCATTTTCTTATGTAGGAATCACTTTAGCATCTGGTGTCAGGTGTGTTCTCAGGAGCCTTTCACCTGTCTGGAACCAGAATGTTGTGGAGTAGCTTATTTTTCTGTCCCAGTCAGGGCTTCAGTATTCTGAAAAGTACTTCTGCTAGTCTTCTCAGACTATCATGCACCTATAGGTGAGAAATCTGTTGCTCAGCTGGAGATTTCCTTAAATTGCTCAAGGGTATTCTGCACAGGAACTCCCTTGTCTGTACACCCTGGTTCTGGAATTTTATCAGGACTCCATTCAAACCTGGTACCTACTGTAATCTCTGGTTTCTGTCATGGAAAACCCTGTTTTTGTTGCAATCTCATTGGCACATCAGGTGTATGAGCATCAAGTTATGGTAGTTGACCCTTTATCTAACCTTTCATCTAGACAGGATGAGTCCTAAAGAGTAGCCTAAGACTGTGCCTCAGGTGGTGTCTGAATTCACTTTGAATGGAGCCCATCCACCTGCCTGTATTCTTTCAGAATCTACAAAGCCCACTTGAATTGAACCTGTACTCCTGCAAATCCACAGGGCAAACCACTTTTTTTTAATTTCATTTTTTGTTTATGCCTTCCTTCACACCAGTCTCTTGCTTCCCAATATTACTTCCACCACCAGCCAATCCTCACCTTACCTTGGACTCTGCTGTTGTCCCCATGGAGCCTTCATTTGTCCTGCCCCCAGGTTATGTATGGGTTGGGGATATTCCTCACTGAGCCATGTATTGACAGGAGGTTGTACAAAAGTAGAGCTGGTCCAGGTGTACAAGGCCTCATGGGGAGCCAAGACCAGGCCAGTTTCTAGTTTTCTTCACAGATTCCAGATGATATCAATGCACGTGGGGACTAGTGCACATGCAGAGGTTGTGCATGCACAACATGGGTCACTAGCCAACATGATCCCTCCCATACTACCTTGGTGCTGCACTGCCACCTGTGGTCACCCAGCGAGCAGTAAAGTGATGAGGAAAGCTTGCCTCCCCAGAGGAGGAGAAGGAGAATGTCCCTGGGATGCTTGATCCTGCTTTCTCCAGCAGGCATCGATGATTCTGGCTCATTCCAAAACCCGGGTAACTGGCATCACGAGCAACAGTACCACCGCTGCACTTTCAGGCTGGCTTGGGCACTCCACTGTTATCTGGTCTGGTTTTACCATGCCACAGCGACAGTGGCTCCAAGACATCCCTGACAGCGACAGCCACCTTGCCAACTGTTGGCAGTGCAGCGTCGGGGATGCCTCCTGTTTTCATCTGGGGAGACTGCCCTGAATCCCCCATGTGGGGGCTCTGCCCACAACACCCCCAATCTCTGGGATTGAAACTCCTAGTCAGAGTTGGACCCGAGAGAAACACCCGCGGGCATTCCCTGTTGTGGAGACCATCACAGCGACAGGCGGATTTTGGCTGATTCCTGTCGCTGTGGTGGTCTTCGCCATGGGGAGTCGCTGTGGCATCGATATATGATCTGAACTGTACCAAGGATATCTGGCAGTCCTCTTAGTTGTTTGAGGTTTTGGCCAGTGTATGCTGGGCATTACACTGGTAACTATGTACCTCTCCTGACGGATAGCTTCCTGCATTTCACTATGTTACCCAAAGGCTGTCAAAACCATTCCTTATAAGCTGGCCCACTGGTGCAGAGCCTGAAGCACAGAATGTCACATGACCCACCACATTGGAAATCCTGGTTCGATAATAGACCAGGATCATTGGGGGCAGCTGGGGAAGGAGGATTGAGCATCCATAGGAAGCTCTCCTACTTTAGGGAATGGGAACACAGCAATCTGCTACTTGTCTGCCATTCATTGGAGGCAGGAAATGCTTCTAGATGATAGAATGGGCACACCCACACCATAACATGACATACATGCCCAATCTTGGGGACAGGGTAAAAGAAACAGGATCCCCCTTATCAGCAGGATGATGGTCACTGACACTGCTCTGCTCCACCCCCTATGGCACACATTCACCCTATGAGGTAAGCAAGTAGTTGGGGTAAGGCCCAGAACATAGAAATGGGGATGGGGATGGGGGTTGCCATCAGAAGGGGGCTGCTCAGAGAGAACTGGGGATAAATAAAGGATGGGGATAAAAAAACATTCCTTAAAGAGTTACTGGCCACACCACAGGGGCACTGTATGTTGTGGCATGATTCAGGTCAGGCTCAGGATTCAATATCTGCTTGGCTGCTACCTGGAGTATGAGCCATTAGTACAGTAAACATTACAGTCTGGATCTGCTCTCTTGTAGGAGACCTGACCTTGGCCTGGCTATACTGCAAGGCTGTCCTCCCTTGGGGATGTGACCAACAGTAAGACAAACCAACACAGGCACTTGAGGACTTCTCCATGGATACAGAGTTCTTTCGTTATGCCACTGCATGTGGACAAGTACTGGAGGGCTACAAAATAGCAGGAGAAAATCCATCTGGCTGCAGAATGACATGCAGTCTCATTGGGCCACTGCACGGCAACCAGGCACCCTGCCATGCTAAGGCATGAATGGTAAGTTCTCGGGTGGTCAAATGACAGGGCTGAGAGGACAGGGTAGAAGTGGTCTGCCAGAGGTGTAGGAAGATGAAATATATATAAAAAAGTTAACTGAATGATCACTTTCCACGACCTACTAATGCACTCCATGACTGTGCTACACCATTTTATGACATCTGTATAGGGACAGCACGAGCTGCTTGCTATTGAAGTCTATAAATCATTTTCAAACACTGTTTTTGTCAGTTTAACTGGAAATTACTTAAAACTGGACTGAACAGTCAACTAACAAGAGCCCTGTTAGTAGACCAATGGCTCCAGTTTTACAAAATGTTCACTTAAACAGCTGAAGCAGTTCTTGAAACTGACACTCTTAGACTTTGATGGACCGCTCCCCTATTCAGAGATCATAAACAATACAGGTGGAGGCAGTGCCATCTGATATGAAGTGGAAAGGGATTGTGTGGCTAGCCCATTGGGGCAAATTATGATCCCTTCCTTGTGGGGTTGTTTTAAAAATAAACAAGTGCCACAGAGGTCCTCCAGTTGACGTAATCAGGCTTCACTTATTATTATTATTTTTAGCATTTATACAGTATATTATGAATAGAGAAAGGATCTTTGTTTCTATTTCCTTGTAGTCAGTTATTTGCAATTAAGTGTGTTTATTTTTTATTCCAACCTCAGGTGACTGTCTGATTCACTGCCAGCCTCCTTCGCTTACTGACTCACTGCCAGTTCATTGTCACCCCCACACACACACCATCCCACACACACACACAATTGTTTAGTGAAAAGGCAATGTGACAAAGTGGGTAGGGCAAGTGGATGTTGTAACTGTATCACCAGTGAGGGAGGGAGGTGGTGTTGGCACTGTATTACTCACAGGTACTGTAAGACTTTACCTGGAGTACTGGCATATATGGAGCCTGCCACCGGGTGGGGTGGTCAGAACGCATGCTGCTAAGGCTGTGTGGGCCTCATGATCCAGGGCACAGTGTTTTGCATAGAAACAAACAGAATTTGATGGCAGCTAAGGACGCTTGGCCAACCTAGTCTGCCCATTTTCCCTACCTGTTTCATATACAGTACTGCAGATCCTAAATGATCTGGGCTTTACCTTAATATGTTTTTGCTCTTGCACACACCAAGACAAGCCAAAGACAGGCATTTGATGACACCCAGAGGTGGAGCATGTTCATTTTGCCACTGAATGTTGGCGGCTACTGAAGGGCAACAAAAATCAGGAGAAACACCTCCTCTGGCTGCAGGATGACATCCAGCCTCATAACCTCTACACCAGTGACCAGTCACTCTGCCATTCCAAGGCACAAACAGTAAGTCCCAGGGGTGACAGGGTTGAGAGGACAGCTGGAAGTAAACATAGAGACATAGACTTTGATGGCAGATAAGTACTGCTTGGCCCACCCAGTCTGCCCATTTACCTACCTTTGGATAAGCTTCAGGTCCTAGTTCACCAACAGCTTACTTCCTCCTCTCCCCCACTAGAATTGCCTTATGTCTGTCCCATGCATTCTTGAATTCCCCACTGTTTTGACCCCACTATTTCCTCTGGAAGGTTGTTCCATGCCTCCACTACTCTCTCAGTGAAGAAAATACTTCCACATGTTGCCGTAGAGCCGCTACCTTCTATCTTAAAATTGTGCCCTCTTGTTCTTCTACATCTCTTTTTCTGAAAGATGCTGCCATCTTAGACTTTGTTGATTCTCTTGATGTACTTGAATGTTTCAATCTTGTCCTCCCCTCCTTTCCTCTATGGTATACATATTAAGCACCCTTAGTCTTTCTTCATATTGGTTTGTGGTGCACACCCTGCACCATTTTAGTTGCCCTCCTCTGGACTGCCTCCATCCTGTCTATGTCCTTGCAGAGATGGGGTCTTCAGAACTGCATGCAGTACTTCAGATTAGGAGTACTCTTTCCCTGGACTTTATTTTCTAGTGCTGGCATTATCTTTTGCATTGAATCTAAGCTGCCATATTTTTGCAATTCTTCCAGCCTTGCCAAGCTCCTTCTCATCTTTTCCATCCCTCTTGTGTATCTACCCTGTTACAGATTTTGTGTCATCTGACTACTATACTGTGGAGGATTTACAATGTGCAAGAGGTGCCAACTGACCAATCAGAGAGTGGCATTGTCATCCCCCATTGTATAATAATAAACAATTAGCCAGCCTGGGAGGGTCCCAGGGTGGTAGTCTGGCTAAAACATTGGCTGGTCAACAGGCACAGATGGTAATAGTAAATGGAGTCCACTCTGAAGAAAGGGAGGTTACTAGTGGGTACTTCAGGTTCAGTACTGGGTCCAGTCCTTTTAGTGTCTTTATAAGTGACATTGCAGAGGGACTGGAAAGAAAAGTATGCCTCTTTGCAGATGACACAAAGATTTGCAACAGAGTTGATACACAAGGGGTGGAAAAAAATAAGAAGGGCTTGGCAAGGTTGGAGGAATGGTCAGAAGAATGGCAGCTTGATTCAATGCAAAGAAGTGCAAAATAATGCACCTGAGAAGCAAAACCCAGGGAAGAGTACACAATGGGGGAGGTAGTAACAACAAGAAAAATGGAAAGGGACCTGGGTATAATCATATCAGATGACCTTAAGGTTAGCAAGCAATGTGAGAAGGCATTAGGAGGGCTGGGGGATAATGGGATGTACAGGGAGAGGCATCACCAGCAGAAAACAAGAAGTTGTTATCCCTCTGTACAGACAGTTGGTGAGACCCCATCTGAGTACTGTATCCAGTTCTGAGACCCCATCTCTGCAAGGACGCAGAGAGGATGGAGGCAGTCCAGAGGAGGGCAACTAAAATGGTGCAGGGTCTGCAAGAGAATCCATATGAGGAAAGACTAAAGGAGCTTAATATGTATACCCTTGAGGAAAGGAGGGAGAGGGAGACATGATTGAAACTTTTAAGTACCTCAGTGGAATCAACAAAGTCCAAGAGGGCAGCATCTTACAGAAAAGAGATGCAAGAACAATGGGACACAATTTGAAGATAGAGGGGATGGCTCGGGGCAATGTGAAGAAATAGTTTTTTCACAGAGAGGGTGGGACGACAGAGCCACCTTTCTGAGAAGGTTGCAGGGTCTAAAAATGTGGGAAAATTCAAGAATGCATGGGACAGACATAAGGCAATTCTGGTGGGGAGTAGGAAGAAGAAGTAGGCTGTTGGTTAACTAGGATCTGCAGCTTATCCAGTAGGTTGGGAAATGGCAGACTAGGTGGACCAAGTGGTCCTTATCTGCTGTCAAAGTCTATGTTTCTATGTTTCACCAATTTCTGTCACTTTGCCAGAGAACTCCTGCTCCTACCCAACAACAGATATAATTGATGTTCCTGTTTCACTTTAGTCCTGTGTGGGGCATTGTTTGTATGTCAGATGAGCCCTGAAGAATGTCAATACATATATTATGTATTATCATTTTTGTGTGTGTTTGTAATGGTAGCATGGAACACATGAATTCAACATTTTCCATTTCTCAAATGGCAATCAAACAAAAACACACACACCAAAACAACACCAGCCGTGGTACATACCAGCATAACACACACCTTGGGCTGGTTAATTGTTTAAACCTGTGAATTTTTCTAATACTGCATGGTAGGATGGAATATTTTGTTTTACTTAGCAATACTTAATGTAGTCATGCTTTGTATTTTGTCTTTCTGCATCTACAGGTCAAGTACGGAGTCATCATCAACAAGTTCACAAAATGTAATCGAGGACTGATCGGTAGCACTGATTCTGCAATCAAACCAGCAAGGAATGAGCAGAAGACATGGCAGGGTCAGAACACGTGATGATTGCAGAGCTGCAGTGAGACGAGGGCAAGTGCAACTTCTTTTGTGACACTTGGTGCTAGTAGCAATGATATAGATCCTGCTGCACAGGAGCAAGAGATTCATGTAATTGTTGCAAAAATATGCCGATTACTGTAATGTATGATTTACAGCAGGAAACGGAATGCTCACAACAAAGAGGGTCGCTTATGTAAAGGGTAGACCCCATTGTCCCAAGGCCTCAGCAAATAAGTGTTGGAAGCTCAGGAAGTGGGGGGCAGGGAAGGGGACCAGAAGAGCTCTCAGACCTCAGAGGAGAACATGATGAGGTCACAAGGGGTGGAAGGGGAGTGGTGGGAACAGTGAGGTGAAGCAAGAAAGTGGCCCAGGGAGCCAGGGGAGGCACAAAGAGGACCACTTATAAGGGCTGCAGAGCAAGAGGAGCTCACAAAATTGCTCTGAGAATTTTCTCAGGAAGTACATTAGTTTTGGCAGAGATATTTTGAGCCAGAGGCTTTGGGATAGTCAGGTATTCTGAGTTAAAAAATAAAGGGTGAGCATTTAAAGATAACCTTAAAACTAAAGACTAACATTGGAACTGAGTGGAGGAGCGCTACAAGGACTGAAGGAGTGTCAGGCTGGTCAAGTGAGTAACACAGGTGCAGGAACGAGGTAAGCAAACAAAGATGTGGCTCAGGCAGCACAGAATGCAGCCCGAGAAAAAAAGGTGATCAACAGGAAGATGCTAGTAGCGGAGGCAAGCGGACAGCTTTCATGGGAGAATGGGTAACTCAATCACAGTGAAGGGGGCCACTTGGGAGGGAACAGGTACTGTGGGCAATGGAGGGATAAGGATGAGATAGTGCAGGCATCCTCTGCAAAATGAAGAGAAGCAGTTGGAGGTGGGTGGCCGCTTAACAAAGAGGTTTCCTGAGAGAACAGTAGGAAGGCAATTTGTTATGGGCGCTGGCAGTATTCGGTTTCTGGGGCAACGTGGTGAAGCCATGGAGCGGAGTGGAAGAGGCATGTTGGACAGAGGGGCAGGTAGAACCAAGCGAGATCTGAGGCTCATTGCTGGAACAAGGAGAGCGAGAAAACACTCATTTCTGTGGCCAGAATTGTTTGTTTTAAAGCAGGAGTCGATTGGCCGAGAAGGAAGAGGCTTGGGCCCACCATGTGGGATGGCATCTGACATCATCACCACATGGTAGCGGCCTGGGAAATGGACGAATGGCATCAGATGGGATACAGGGTAAGCGAACAAGGGAGGTCTGTGGGGACAGCTAAGGGGCTTGTTGTTGGTCCAAAAGGGACTGGAGGAAAAGAAATACAGCGGATTTGTTGTTTTAGGACAAGGAGCCAATCGGGTGACGGGCGAAGGAGGAGGCTTGGGCCTACCGCATGGGATGGCATCTGATGTCATCACCATATGGTAGTGGGTCTGGGAGATGGATGAATGGCGCTCAGCTGGGGGAACAGGGCAAGCGAACAAGGGATGTCTGTGGGGAAGGCCAAGGGGTTCATTTTGGTCCAAAAGTGGACGGAGGAAAACAAATGCAGGGCTCTCACACTAAAGGAAGAGTTTGCCCAGACAGTCACTGACAAGCCAGGGCAGAATGGGCTGTAGATAGGATGAGGGCAGGCCAAGCTGCCTCATGGCAGAGGTAGCGGGGCACAGGGGAGAGCACAAAGCTGGAATGGCAGACGATTGGGCCCACCGCATGGGATGGTGTCACGTCAACGCTATATGGGAGAGGGTCTGGGGGGTTTTCTTGAAGGGCGAGGAATAAGAAGGAGGTATGGGAGATGAAGGACTTCCTCACCCCTCCTCAACAAGGGGTGTACTTTTCCTGTAAGGGGCATGGAACTAT
This sequence comes from Neoceratodus forsteri, assembly GCA_016271365.2. Classification (NCBI taxonomy): domain Eukaryota; kingdom Metazoa; phylum Chordata; order Ceratodontiformes; family Ceratodontidae; genus Neoceratodus; species Neoceratodus forsteri. The sequence continues at coordinate 60,223,884 of CM057459.1, forward strand.
GAGGGGGCACAGCCCTGCCGAGGGGTAGGAGATGGGGGTGGGAAAACATTTGAGCACGGCGTGGGCCTTTGCTTTTCAGGGCATCGGGTTAATTGACATGCATGAGGCATAGATTTCAAAAGGGATGCCAGGGAGGGAAGGATCTTATACTTGTCAAACTGTCAAAGTTTGGTATGGATTTTCTTATCAGATACAGTGGAAATGCTAGGATGGCACCAAGCCTAACAAGGAAGATTGCTACTGGGTGGTGAAGGACCTGGTTGAAAAGGCAAACTGGCTGCTGGAGGTGGCAGAGCCAGATGAAGGAAGAGAGGCACCAAGTGGAAGGGAGGCAAGGAAGGAACAGGAGAGGACTAAGAGGGTGTCTAGAAGGCATGGGGTGCCAGAGCTGAGGAAGGAGATACCGAACCTGCCCCTCAGGTCCGTTATCCCTGTGATCTGATTCAAAACTGAACCCGAGCCAGGCCCAGCACCAGTGCCTGAACCCCCCACTCCGTGAGTCCACTGCCTCCTCCAGAACCAGTACTGTCCCAGCAGGTTGCGACGCCCATACCCAGCCGATCAGGAACCTCAGTCAGTGACCGGCATGCCACAGCCAGGCATAACAGGTAAACAGGTGGTGATAATGGAAAGCAGTGTAAAAGAATATGTGAAGCAGATGCTGAAGAGCATGGCAGAGAATGGGTTGGGGCAGCCGAAAGGGCTTTAGGTGAAATTAAGGGACAGGGGCTGAAAGGGTGGTGGGCATGTCAGCGGGGTCACCATAGTGGGGCATGAGATCAGGGCACCTGGGATCCACCTGAGATCACGTCCCCATGGCGGTGAAGGAGAAGATCTGGAAAGCAGAATATGGACATATTAGCTCCTGATGAATATTGGCGCCATGGATAAATATGAAGAAGGATAGCTTTGGCAGCGGCAGTAGTTTTTAGGAAAGGGAGGAAGATAAAGCTGGGAACGACAAAATGTGGGACAATTGGTCCACAGGATTTACTTATTTTATGGCCAGAGTCATTGAGAAGTGGCCAGAACTAGCTACCCAGCTCCTCACCTATTCATTCATCATTAAAATGTGTATGGGGTCACAGCTGATTGAGGTACAATCAGAAATTTAGAAAAAGAATGACACATTTCAGGGACATAAATGGGATGCCAGATAGATAGATCTGTGGCTGGAAATCTATACCAGGCCAACAGAGAAAGAGAAGGAGGGAGACAGGTGAGGAGGGGCAGGCGAAGGCTTGCTGGGGATACAACAGAGCATTTTGCTTGTGGCCTAACTGCTGATTCCGGCACGCCTGCTCAAGTGCAGTGGACATCACCCAGCATTCAAGTGCAGGTACAGTTGGGAAAAGCGGACGTCAACCAGGAGAACTCATCTCAGCAGCCCTTTCAGACTAATCCTGGTTCCTTTAGGGGTCAGCAATGGGGAGGGGCAACAGGAGGAGGGTGGTGGGAGGGGTCACAGCTATCAAACTCGACACCAGGACAGTTGAGGGACCAGCGAGGGTGGCTTTCTGGCTGGTCCATACACCCATAAGAGTGGAGGCAGAGAAAGATTGTTGTGGAGTTACCCAGATAGGGAGGCAGCGAAATTGGTCAGGTTTCATTTCAGGTTTTAGTTTACAGTTTCAAGGAAAGCAGGAGGCTATGGAAGCAAGGAACCTCAAATCCACACAGGGTAAGGAGGACACGTAGACACAGAAAATTCAAAAGAGGTGGCAGTGGAGAGGGTGGAAGGGCCATTTGCCTCCCTCCGATGCCAAACCTAAGGATCTCCCTTTGGGTTTAGTGCCCAAGAAACAGGCAGGTGAGTACCGGGTGATACATCACCTGTCCTACCCTGAGGGAAGTCAGTCAATGATGCGATGGGTGAAGAGGTCAGTAGGGTCACATATGCTACCTTGGAGGATGCAGTGCAGCTCATCAGGGCTAAGCAGAGTGCCTGGTTGGCAAAAACGGACATAGAGTCTGCCTTCTGGTTGCTGCCAGTTAGGCCAGTGGACTGGGACCTACTGGGTTTTCAGGTGTAGGGCAGTATTATTTCGATAAGGCCATGCCATAGGATGCTCCATATCATGCACCACTTTAGAAATGTTCAGTACGTGGTTACAGTGGGCATTCCAGATGCTGTATGGGTACCAGACAGTGGTGCACTACTTAGATGATTTTCTGTTTATAGGGAAGGGAAAAAGAGACTGAAGCCATGCTACAGGACTTCAAAACACTATGCCAAGAATTGAGGTACCCTAGCAGGGGACAAAATGGAAGGGCCTAGTCGAACGATAGAGTTCCTAGGGCTGGAGTTGGACATGACCCAGGAACTGTACTGTTTACCAGGAAAAAGGTAGAGAAATTACGGAAATTATTGGGGAAGATGTGGGCCACAGGAGGGTACAGCTACAGCAAGCACAGCAGCTATTGGGACACCTAAATTTTGCATGTATGGCCATTGCCCGGGATGCATGTTTACACGGCATCTGGCATGGGCAACGTGGTGCAACACAGCCCGCCATTGGGTAGATCTTAATAGGGGGACCAGGAGGATACGGTGATATGGGAACATTTCCTGCAGGAGTACAATGGGCAGACTTTTGGCAAGATGACTGGTTATACAATACCGATCTGCAGCTATATATGGATACGGCGGGTAGATTGGGCATGGGAGATTATTTTCAAGTGAAATGGTTTCGGCAGCTTGGCCGGACAAGTGGGTAAGGAAAGGGTGACAAAAGACATCACTTTCCTGGAACTCTTTCTCATATGGGTGGCGATGCTTGTATGGGAAGTCAGATAAGGAACAAGAAAGTAACCTTCTGGAGTGATAATAAGGCAGTGGTGGAAGTGCTGGATAAGAAAAGGATGAAGACAGATAGGGTCATAAGGGTTTTAAGCAGGATGGTATGTTTGGGCATGACCCTGAACATGTTGTTCAGGGCCAAGCATATTGATGGTGTGGACAATGTGATTTCTGATTGCCTCTCCTGATTGCAGATGGACAAATTCTGACTGTCACACCTGGAGCAGATATCAGGGGACCACCATCCTGATGTATGTATAGATGATTGGATTGGGGAGCTGAAGAACTGTTCCACAACTCCTGGGCCCCCAGGACCCATAGAGCTTATGATACCTCTTGGAGGGCATTTCAAAATTCCAGGAACAATATGGTGGGCAGGTAAGTGGGGCAGTAACAAGGGAACAGGTAGCCTGATTCATTGTAGCAGGCTGGTACCAACACATGGCACACGACCATGGGGTGCACCTGGTGGCTATAAGACAGATTTGTGCCCTGAGGGGATGGGAGGACCCAACAAAAGGCAGCCTGATCTGCAGAATGATGCAGGGCTGGATTTGGGGACAGGATAGGAGGCAGGATGTCAGAAAGCCAATACCGGAGATGTTGATGGAGCAATTGATGGGAATATTACAATGTCTGCAGCTCTAGTGGTGAAGCAGTGCTATTTAAAGTCCTGTACGCCACCATGTATGGCGGGCTTTCAGAGTGAGCGAAGTGGTGGGGCACGGCAAGAAGAGAGAGGGAGGGGAGGGGGTTGCAATGGGAGGATGTTGAGTGGACTGGGGAGGTAACGCCATTTTTTAAGGAGATCAAGACAGATCAGCAGGGCAAGGCAGTAGAGTGTGGTTAAGACAACATCCCAATGCAAGCATTTGCCCGGTATAGGCTCTGCACATGTACACAGCAGAATGCCCGAAGGTTGTAGGCACGGCACTGTTCGCTACATGGGGACAGCTGGCCAGTGTCGAGGTATCAGGTGACAGGGTTGCTGCACGAAGGCTTCAGATTCCTTGGAGAATCAGAGGAGGATACTCCTCCAACTTGTTTAGGATTGGAGCAGCCTCTACCATGGCAGTGCAGGGCTGCAGGCCTGGAGAGATCAAGGAGAGGGGCAGTTGGACATCACATTGTTATAAGAAATACATAGAAATTACCACAATAACAATGTTTCTTTCTCTCCTCAGCAGGTACAAGTAGCACGGGGGTAAGGGGTAAGGGGAATTGGGGTATGGAAGAAATTGAGAGACTAATCATTTTACTTTGGATAATACAGGAGGTACCAGAGGCTCAAGGCATGGATCTGCAGGCATTCATTTATACACTGGGTGGAGAAATGGGCTGCCAGAAGACAAGGGGAAGCAGTTGTGTCTGGACAGCAACACCGCTCAGCTGGTTTGGAAAGGTCAGAGGGAATGAGATGAGCGCAACTGTTATCAGAACTCAGGGGCTCAGGAAGGGTAAGTGGCCAGATTTAATGGTGATATATCTGGGAGACAGAGACCTGGGTACAAGGCCTCGGCTGGACATATTTTACCAAATAAAACATGATACTGAAAAATAAAGAGTGGTGGCCGGAGGTCACACTGGCCTTGTCCAAGATCACGCCCGAAGGGTTGGTGGCAGGCGGACAGTCACAAGGGAATGGATAGCACCAGGAAGTGCATGAATGCACATGGGCAGCTAATTGGGGGCATGGGGGAAGAGTTATCCGAGATGGCATTTTAGAATGGGTGGACAAATTTTATAGGGGAGATGGGCTACACCTCTGAGGTTTAGGACTGGCATTCTTTAACACAGAAATAGGGAACGTCAATGAGTGTTGGCTGTGGCAGAGAGGTGAAGGATCTAGGGAGAAGGCAAAAGGCCTGTAGAAGGGGGGAAGAGAGAAGGGGAGAAGATGGGGGAAGTCCACCATCCATCTCAGCTGGAGGTAGACTAGTGGAAAAAGGGGAAGAGGACAGGAAAGAAAGGGAGGGAAAAGAAAACAATCAAAGGACACAGCATTGAGAATCAAGAGGCAGGAGTACCGTGTGTATGCACGTACCCCTTTGATAGCATAAGAGGAAGAGGCAGAGCCCCCAGGATGTAAGTCTGGGGGCCAGAAGAAGAAAAGAAGAAACTTATAGACTGTATCAGTTGAAAAGAAATATAGATGCATATACTGTATATAAATATAATGGGAAGAGATGAGAAAATCGAAATGTGGAAAACGTATCAGTTGATGACAATGTATTATAAATAATGATTTTGACAAATTAGTCAATTTATTGCCAAACTGAGCAACCACACTTAAGTTGTATGTGTCTTTATTTAGAGGGTTCTGGGGACAAAGAGGTTGCCCATGTAAAAGGGTAGACCCCATTGTCCCAAATCCTCAGCAAATAAGTGTGGGAAGCTCAGGAAGCGGGGGAGGGCAGAGGAGGGTGGGACCCAGGAAAGCCATCAGGCCTCAGAGGGAAGGACCTGATGAGGTCACAAAATGGGAGCAGAAAAGGAGTGGTAGGAACAGTGAGGTGGCAGCAAGACAGTGGCCCAGGGATTCAGGGGAGGCACAAAGAGGGTCATTTATAAGGGGCTGCAGAGCAAGGGAGCTCACAAAATTGCTCAGAATTTTTCCCACCCACCCACCCTGAAGGAAGGAGCAGAGGGCTGTGTAGTAGGTGGAGACAGGGCGCCACTGTGGTAGGTGGAGCACAGTGGCAGTCTTCTATTATGGACTGCTGAAGGTGGACGGCAGTTGAAAAAGGGAAGGAGGACAGGAAAGAAAGGGAGGGGAAAAGGAAAACAATCAAAGAACACAGCATTGAGAACCAAGAGGCAGGGGTATGATGTACGCTTATACCCCTTGACAGCATAAGAGGAAGAGGCAGAGCCCCCAGGATGTACGCCTGAGGGCAGAAGAAGAAAAGAAGAAATGATAGAATGTATGAGTTGAAAAGAAATATAGATGTATGTTCTGTATATAAATATAATGGGAAGAGATGAGAAAATGGTAATGTGGAAAACTGTCAAGTTGATGACAATGTATTATTTATGAACAATGATTCTGACAAATTATAAAATTTATTGCTAAACTGACCACCACACTTAAGTTGTTTGTGTCATTATTTGGAGGGTTCTGGGGACAATCGCTGTTGTAACATAACAGAAGACTCACAACAATCAATGTTCTGTAAATTAATTTAGTCAATTAAATTAATATGTAATTACACATTCTTGTTAGGCAATACACTATAACCCTCCCCAAACCCAGATGTGCCCCACTAATCTCATACATTTATAAACCTCATCCTGACCCCTGATGTTGCCATCTGCATTATAATGTATATACCCCTCAGTGGTGCTCCAGTGACAAACAACTCCCCAAGTAGTAGTAGTATCCATGGAGACCAGCTGTGGAGGTTTGTGGAGGGCTGCATTGATCTCATCTCGGTCTGGGGATGGAGGATGTTGGGATCACTACTGGCTGGGGTGGGTGGGTGGATTGGAGGTCACTGGACCACCGCTGAGGGGTATGTACAGTATGATACAGATGGGAACATCGGGTACCAGGGTGGCCGTTTGTGGTAGTATGGGAATAGTATGGCACATTGGATCTCTCTGTGAGGGTGTCTAATATGGGTCCCATACTTGTGGGGCATGTAACATAATGGTATGGTGTAGAATGGGTTGCATTGCTGCACAGAACCTGTGGCAAACCCTTTCCATGCACCATGTGTTTTGCCACAAGGAGGGGTTGCCGCATGTGTGGGGACATATGCACTAGGATGCCTCCTATACTTGGATGGGGTGCAGGGTTTCTAGTGTATGGGGCTTCAGTGCAAGCTGCTGTGTGCCGTAGTCCCATCAAATGTAGTCCCTTTGAGAATCGGCCCATTATGTTATCACTAGCAATGTTATTGTTTAAGCCCACGTGTTATACCACATATTGTGTAAATGAGGAACATTAGGGTGTGAGGTATTGTGTGCCTGACACTATGATGATATTGCAATATAACCAATGTATGGATGTTTTTACTGCTACGTATTCTGATCTGAGACAAGTATGCACCTGCCACGCTACAAAAAGTACTGAAAACATTTTGAAAGGTACATAACCATGCGGATCTCTCTCAAGATAGCTCTGTGGTACTGTACCAGAGTAGTCTGCCCCCATCCTCTCCACCTTCTACCAGTCTCTGGATTATGTCACTCAACCAGTTCTCATTCCATGTGGGAATACTTTCACCAACTTCAAGAACAAACAACTTCATGAGCAACCATTTGTGTGGCAGATTGTCACAGGTCTTGCTGAAATTCAGATATATGATGTCAAACATTTGGTCTCTTTATACTGTCTCAGTGACAAAGGCAAAAAGTCAATCAGATTTGTTATACAGCACCCCAATCTCCCTGAAACAATGCTTTCTTGCATACTGGAGACCATGGTCATGTAACCATACCACCTCATGTGCTATCCTCTACTCATGTTGTGCCATGGCTGACTGTAGTTTATGCTTATATATAACTGTTATTTGATAAAATATATATGTGTTATGTAGGGTGTAATGTAAAAGATATTTATGTTTCCTACACAGGAATTGATACATCGTATGGACAATGACAGACCGAGGCAATGCATAATAAGAATCACATTACAACATCCTGGTGGCTTGATGGATTTACTTGAGGACAGTAATGAAAGAACAGCTGCAATATGTTCATCTGTAACACAACCACCATGCTTTGTATGTGGAACTGCCAGAAATGCCCACTGTTCTGGAACGGGTTTGCTGTGGTAAACCTTCTAGCTGCTGCATTTCATGAATGCATACTGTACAATGGAACTGTCAGAACCTATGTTAGCGACTGCTGTGGCATATCAGAATGATATTTTGGGGCTGAATGGTCATGTGCAAAATGACCACAACCGTGAGATATGGTTTATCTCATACAAAATTGTTTTATGGCAACATGGAAGACTGGGTATTGGTAACAGAAGGGATACCCACCTGCTGTGTGGAGGATTAGGGACAAATTTCCAGACCAAACGGTGCATATGTTGGCTTTCTGCCACACAGATTAGCATAGTTTTGGTCAATGAAAAGTATTTTTACGAATCAAAATAGGCAATATATTATTTGTATGTAATGTTTCATAAAAGTGTGTATATACAGTATATACACATATGTGGTTTAGATCTTTCAGCAATTTTGTTTTATAAGTATGTACTTTATTACTTATATTTTGGAATCTTTACATATTGTGTAATCGATAAATTAATGCAATATGTCTGTTGAAGTAACACTTATTTCAGAGTGTGTGGCTGAAGGGCAATAACATTGGTAGTGAAAATAAACTGTTTTCTTTATTTGCTGTTATATTTTGTATTAAGTTTATGAATACGTATGACACATTATTATTAACTGAATACCAAAAATGTTGCTATTGTATAATTCATAAGCTGTCTTAAATTGTTTTGTCAAAGTTATACTGCTAGCCTCCTACAATACTTAAAAAGTGTATTTGCAGTTTAGATATATGAGTTTGCAAAACTACATATTTACAGAAACACTATCAAATGTATGCCATATCTACCTATGGAATATCAGCATATTAAAGAGGTTTATGGCACAAAAGGTGTGTTTCCTTACTATAGAATGATATGAATCTAATAGGTGGCAATTATTTTCAATGTTCAGTAATGGTATATAACAATATTATGCAGGTTAAACAATAAAGAATGTCATTTGCGATTCTGGCACTACCACCTAGTCTCTACTAGGTGGCAGCCAAGACTGAGATGGCATGCATCCCCACCCCAGGAGATGACAGCTTCCCAACATATGGTCTACACCCCCACCTCCGGTCAACCTTCAGCAACTGAGCTCCTTCCCACATCTGGGTCACCAGAGTGGTAGGAGGTAAGGCACACAGTGCCTCAGCCCTCCATGACAATGGGTCAGCTGCACAAGTTGAAATTTGGTAGATATTCAGCAAGCTGGATTGTGGGCTGGGGCTTTTCAAAGACTGCACAATTTAAATCCAGCTGAATCTCGGCACTTTTCAGAATGAAATATCAGCAACTTTTGCAACTGAAGGTAAAGCCTAGGAGCATGGTGCTGCATTTCAAACTGCATTATGTTCTCAGTTTAGACTAGAAAAGAGCCATAACCTCCATAACATGAAAAGAAGCTGCAGCATGAGTTCTGCCCAGACAGTGCTACTACACCAGGACTTACATGGACACCTGCTGTGAAAGGTTGGAACTGCAACAGCTATGGTCTACCCACAGCCAGAGCTCTACATTGACTCCTGCTAAGCATGTGTTGATAAAGATGGAGGAAGGAAGCTCTGATATGATCATTCAGATTAATTTAACTTATCAAAAATACAAAATCACACATACCCCATAATGCAAAGCACCACGGGCTGTACATGTATATGCAAATCACCACAGTTTATTATGCTGGTTCAACTTTAAGCAGAAATACATGATACAAAGGTCTCTCACACAGTCTGCAAAGGGTGCTAACAGAGAACACATACACGTGTTTTGTCCTACCAGGACTCATCAGTGTGCCTCATCTGTTTGACACCCCAGTGGAATGAACCAGCTACCCTAAGATGGTCTATCTGGGTTATGTTGTGGTGAACCCAATAAAAACAAAAACAAGCTAAAAGGCAAGAACCTCAGCATGCAAGCGCTGAGGCAATGGTTACCCCAAAGGGCACTGGCGGGAAGCCAAGTTTCAAAGAAATACAAAATCACACATACCCCCATAATGCAAAGCACCATGGGCTGTATATGCAAATCACCACAGTATATTATGCTGGTTCAACTTTAAGCAGAAATGCATGATACCAAAGGTCTCACACAGTCTGCAAGGGTGCTAACAGAAGACACATCCTTTCAGGTACTCATTAGTACTGTCAGAACTAGCCTGTAGGGTGGTCATAGTAATATGAGTAGGGTAAACCTGTGGGGACACTGGTAGTAGTAGTGGAGCAATCTGATGTGCTGTAGAAGGACATCACAAATGCATCACAGTGACATAATGATATGATAACTACAGCACATCAATCAGCAGCTTCAACAGCCTTACATCAAGGCAGTATAGCACAGTGGGGAGGCTCTATTTACTTATTTATTGAAATGTTTCATCAGGAAGGGCACACTGAGCAACAAGATGTTCATCTCATGGTGCGACCTGGGAGAGTACAGAGGGTAGAACATGATACATAACATTGTGTTACACATTGGAGTCCTGATTTAAGAGTGACATTGCATACATTGTTTACATACAGGAATTAAGAGTGCCATTACATGCATTGTTTACAAACATACATTCATACATGCTTATAATACTTACATTAAATTGAATTAGAATTACACAATGCTGACAGCTAGAACTTGTAGCCGTGAGAGTGTAGAGAACAAGGAGTAGAGTTTAGGTCGGATTAAGTTACACTAAACATAGAAGACAGTCTATAACTAAGGAATACGATTGACAGGGAAATGAGCAGAAGTGCAGTAATGGGCAAGTGCGGAGTGTTGGTAGAAATTATATGCCAGCATTTGGGGTCTTTAGTTAAAGCCACTGGTCAGGCCGCATAAGATGAAGGGGAGATGATAAGGGGGTAGGAGCAGGAAGGGATGAGGGGAGGGAGGAGGTCAGGGGCACAGTTTGTTGCGTGGTAATAAATGAGGGCAAAGGATAGGGAATGACAGGAGGAGGAATGGAGGATTTGGGCGGCAGGTCATTCCAAAGCTTAGGAGATGGTAGGAGAAGGCCAATTGGCCTGCAGAGAGTCCTCCAGTTAGGGATTACCAATAGCCAGAAGTCAGTAGACCTGAGGGCATGAGAGGAGGTTGGTGGAGAAGATAGGGAGGTGAGGAGGCGAGGAGGAACCGAGGCCAGAAGTTAGAAACAAATTTAATACTGTGAAGTAGATGCGATTGCTCAAGGATGGTAGGCCAGCGAATGGAAAAAGCTCACAGTGGTGGGTATGAGGGGGCATCAAGGGCAAAATGGCAGAAAGCATTGAAAAGGGGTCCAGTCTGGATAGGGTGGACTTAGGGGCAGAGCTGTAGACTATATCGCAGTAGTCAAAGGAAGGTAGTATCATTTTCTGAACAATTTCGCATCTCACCGGTAGCGGGAGACAACTGCGATTTCTGTAGAGAGTGCCAAGCTTAGGACATAGTTTTTCAGGATAGCATCCACATGGGTGGAGAAGGAAAGGTGTCAGTCAATCCTGACTCCTAGGTACCTAAAGGAGGACACGTCCTCTAGTACTGTTCCATCAAGGGTGTGGAAGATCAGTGGTGAGGTAAGTCTGGATAGTCTCTGCCTAGTACCAAAGGTCATGGAGACTGTCTTCTTGGCATTGAGTGAGAGTTGGTGGAGTTAAACCAGAGTTGGACCTTGTGAAGTCAGCCTGGAGAAGAGGCTTCCTCTTGGGTCCGACCGAGTAAAGTACAGTGTCATCTGCATACATATGTACTGAGGTAGTGGAGCAAGTTCTTGGCAGGTCATTTAGCAGGATGGAAAGAGAATGGGGCGGGAACTGGGCCCTGGGAACACCAGTGACGATGGGAGTGGGGGTGAGGTGGAATCAACTATTTTACAGACTGCATTCTATCTACAGGTAGGCTCTGAACCAGTTAGTGGCTGACGTGGATATCCCAGCATCAGATAGGCAAGATAACAACAGAGGGTGGGATACTGTGTAGAAAGCTTTGGTTAAATCGACGAGGATGGCTGATGTAATTTGTCCTTTGTCCATCCCCGAGAGGATGGAATCTGTGAGTCTTAGTAAGGAGGTGGTGGTAGAGTGTTTTTTCCTAAAACCAGACTGGAAAGGCATGAAGAAGCTGAATTCAGCAAGGAAGTGAGAGAGTTGAGAGAGCATGTGGTGTTCCTGAAGTTTTGAGGGCGGGGAGAAGGGAGAAGGAGATGGGTGGTAATTTGCCACAGTGGTGGGGCCCCTCTTTTGGTAGTGGTATAACTGTGGCATGCTTCCACTCCTGGGAATTGATTCAGTGGCAAATGAAAGGTTTAGCAGAGCAGTGAAGGGAGATGCAATGGCAGGGGCAGATAGGAAGAGGAGTTTGGTGTCCAATCTGTCAGGTGATTTTCCCTTATCGGGTTCAGGTGAGATGGGCATCTAAGGTTTCTGTGGGAGCGATGTTTCTGAAGGAGAAGGTGTTCAGGCCAGTCGGTTTAAGGGTTTCAGTTTGTAGGCGGGTGAGGCTACTGGTTGAAGGAGGCAAGAAGGGTCATAGCACATGTGAGCTGAATCGGAGGTGACCGAAAGAGAGTCTGAGAGGAGATTCCTCATATGAGTAGAAGGGTGGGGGATTTGTTGAAGGGGAAAGGGAGTAATAACTTTCCAAAATTTAGATGGCCTACCAAGGTTGGTGTTTAGGGTGTAGTTAAAATATTTGGCCTTGGCTAAATGGGTGGCCTTGGTGCACTTGTTTCAGAGCATGCAGTAGGTGATGTTGTCGCCTGGGAGGAGTGCAGATTTGTAAATTTGCCATGCCTTGTCTGGGCATTTGGCATGCTATTAGCTCAGGAAATCCAGGAAGGTGGGTCCCTCGGACCTAATCGCGATACAGAAGGGCATGGTTTCCCAAACGTTGAGGAAGGTGTTTCGAAATGTGTGATGGCCTCATCAATGTTATTGCTTCTAAGGTGAAATTCCCAGTTTGAGTGAGCTAGTTCTTCCAGGAAGGTGGTGAGGTTTAATGATTTGTATGACCGTTGTAGTAGAAATTTTTGGGGGTTAATCTGAAGGATTTTCTGGACTAAGTAGGTGATGTGATGGTCACTTAGAGTCTGGAAGTAGTCCAGAGCTGATGACCCGGTGGGGATGAAGTGACAGCCCAGTTCAGTAGGGAATGATTGCCAGTCTAGAGGTTTGAGCGTATCGTTCCGAGATGGTTTGGGTAAGATTGAGGGCTGTTATCTCAGGCGAGCTTTGTTGAAGGCGGGGGTTGGCTAGTTGTGATTAAAGTCCCCATAATATAGAGTTAGCCCGACAGAGCTAGGGAGGCTAGGTGTGTTACGAGGGCGGTGACTGTTGCAGTCAGGGTGCCAGGGCAGCAGTAGATACCAGCCACATAGATAGGGAGTGAGAAAGCTGGGGACAGTTTGAGCATGAGCAGTTTGTAGGCTTTGGCTCTGATTTAGCAATCATGACAGAAAATGTAAGTCAGAGTGGTATAGATAGCCACTCTGCCACCACGGAGGGTCTGTCTTTCCGATTGATATTAAAACCCAGAATGGTGATGGCTGGGTCTTGAAGGTTAGAGTTTAGCCAAGTCTCTGATAGGATGATAATGTCGGGTCATGTTATGCGGTTAGTATCTGGAGCAGATCAAGCTTGGGGCTAGGCTTCAAATGTTTGGTGGATTAATCATAGCCCTGGGAGAGAGCCAGCCCGATTATCAGTGGTGGCCTTGACCAAGAGGTTAGTCATTGAATTAGAAGGACAAGGGCTGGTGCTGGGCGGGGTTTGGGTGTGTCCCCACATCAAGGAGTAATAAGCGAGGTTATGGTGAGAAAGCATTAAAACACCTTGATTTGGGTGAGTGCCACCTAAGAGGTGTTTTGGGGCAGAAAGCATGGGAAGCACTGGAGGTAATTTGGTGGAGGGTCAACAAAAGGCAGGCATAGATGCAGAGCAATGGGGGGTCTCATGAGATAGATGGACCAGGTAGTGGCTGGAAGAGATGATGTGGCTGATTGGGGGCGTGCGTGGGATGAGTTAATTCATCTGTGGGGGAGCAGCCGAGCAACATAAGGAGGTATTAAGGAGGTATACAGAATAAGAAGGTTGAGATTAGGAGTAGGTTTCTTACTGACAGTGCCATAATGCACAGGAGGCACAAAAGGTGCCAGTGGTTCATGGGAGAAGACAGGAGTGGCCAGATAGCAGCTATAGGAGGGCGATAGGCAGAAGAGATGATGCTAGGCACCAATAGTAGTACAGCAAGTATTAGGGTGGGGCAAGTAGTGTATTTAATAGGTGACCTGGGAGGGTGGTGGGGAAGGACACAAAACAGACTGTCTCTAAGTTTTTAGGTCTCTGCTGACCACCAGAAGCAAACTGGTAGTAGGGCTCCAAAAGCCATACAGCAGCTTGGCTAGCTCAGTCTAGGAAGATGCGCCAATCAGGAGCTTAGGGATACCTGCCAGTCCAATCAGGAGTTGCCAAGTTGGCAGGCGACCAATGAGGGCCACTGAAAGCTGTGTGGCTCCGGGAATTCTGGCGGCAGTACCTGGGAGGCTGGTCTGAGAAGCAGGACCAGGAGGGTGGCTTGAAGAGTTCAGAGGGCTTGGAGGCAGCAGCTGAAAATGCCGCCGGTGTCCTGAGGCACCGCTGAGGCAGGAGCTATCTGCAAGGGAGAGAGGGAAACAGTTAGTTAAAGGGACAAATTAGTAGGGAAAAATAGATAGGAGGGGCAGACTGGAGCTTGAAGAGGGTGTTGGGGTGTGATTTCAGGGCAAGGGATAAATTAGCAATTCAAGGTAGGAGAGGAGAGGTTTAGAGAGACAGAAGAAGGAGGTTTTAGAGTAGTCAGCGAGAATAATTACTGGGGGAGGGCTGTCTGCTGATAGTCTGCTTAGTGAAGGAGTTAAGGGTAGGCGCAAGTGGGAAACAGAAGAATGGCAGCAGATGAGCATGGTTTGAAACACAGCCAGTAGGAGGAAGACAGGCTCCCAGAGACCCTGGGCAGTGGAGAAAAAGCAGAAGTCAACACTGGAGCAGAAAGTAATGTGAAGGCAAGAACAGGGCTATAGTCACTTGAAAGCAATGCGGTTTCAGATACAGTACAATACATCTGATACATATTTGGCTTAGATTACAGCGCTTTTAAGCTAAACGTAATGTGTCGGCATTAGACTAGCAAGAACAACACTAAAACTGTAGTCAAAGTACATGCATTACAACAAGTCACAAAAAATAGACTGTCTCTAAGTTTTAAGCCTCCACTGCAGCGCTTGAAGCAAACCAAAAGCCATACAGCAGCTTAGCTAACTCGGTCTAGGAAGGCACACAATAGGAACTTAGGGCTACCCGTGTCCAATCAGGAGTTTGAATCCCGCAGCCCCACTTGCATACTGTGTGACCCTGAGCTAGTCACATAACTTATTTTTGCTTATATATTGATTCTACTACACCCATATGGTACAGCTTGAGTGCATACCGTTATGAAACCATCATGGACCTCTTTACTGGGAAGCAGTTGAAATTGGTATCTTCCATAACAGCACACATTCACATTGCAAATATTTTATTGCTATGATGTTTGCAATTATTTAGCATGTATAAAACATATAAATATCTTTATCAAGCCTATATATCAAATTCAATGTTGATTTTATCATAAAGTAGTTACATCCTTCTTAGTATGACAATAAAATACTGGTTTCAAAAACTAGGAAAAGAATCAAAACAGCATTAGGAAATGTTAACTTCTGCCTCTCTGCAGATGAGTAGTGGTTAAGGTCTTCCCTCTCGAGGTGTAACTCCACTGGGACAGGTAGCGAGGTTCTTCCCTCCCGCATTTCCTCTTTCTACCACTGTACAAAATACTGGTGAGACCAGAGCTGAGTATGGAGTACAACTCTGGATGCCCCATCTACAAGGAGGCAATATTAGGCTAGAGAGGGTACAGAAAAGGGTGAATAAAATGGTCTCGGGGTTAAATGAGAGACCATGTGGGGAGATGCTTGTAGTGCTTGGTCTCTATACACCATAGATGAGAAGGAATAGGGGATATGGTGAAACTTTCAAATACATGAAGGGAATGAATAAGGCCAACAGTACTAGCATCTTCAGACTGAGGAAAACAAATCCCCAGGGGCCACACACTCAAGGTGGAGAGGGCAGGTATGGGAAATGTAAGGGGTGGGTTACTTCTTATGAATGGTGGTTGGCTATGTAATAAGTTTCTGATATGGGTGGCAGAGGTGGATACACTGGGCAAATTCAAGAGGTCATAGTATACATGCATGGGGCTAGGCAGGGTGGAGAAAAGTTCAGGGAGAAAGGGGATAAAGGGAGGAGGATGTGGGCTAACATCTGTTGGGCAGACATGATGGGCTGTGTTCTCTTATTCTACTGGCAGGTTTCTATGATTCTATTAGAGCCAACCCCCCGCTCCTACATTGTGGGCCAGGGTAGTTCCCCAAGAACCATTGAAGACCGTATTTAGTTGTCCAGCGCAGTAGCTGGTCGACAATAGCATGCGATGCACCCCTACCTATGTCAGTCAGATGCAAAATCCTTCTCCTCCCATCGGGATGGCTCAGAGTTATTCTTTATCATTGACTAGGAGGTAATTTGTAGACACTGTCTGATTAATTCATGTGATTGCGCCAATTACATTTGGATCAATACTAATTAATCATATCGTTGAAAAAAATTGCATTCATTACAATTACAGAATAGTAACACAAAAATTAGCAGTTTTTCAAGAGCAAAACCTAACAACTTATGTAGTGCAGTATTATGTTTACAAATAAAGTAATACAGGTCTATTGTGAAATGTATTGACTGAAATAAAACTGTCACTTTAAAGAAAGGTATATTTTGACATCCCTGTTTTTCAGTTAATAACTGTAATGATTAAATGGTATGTTGCCGTTATCAACTCTATGTTTCACGTCTAAGATTTTTCTTCTTACTGCTGTTGAGTTTCAAGTCCAAAACTATTCTGAACAGTCAATATTGCACATGGTACATGAGGTACTACAATCCACTAATGATCTACATAGCACAAATGTTACTGCATATATCAGGCGCAATTTATGGCACCTGCAAGACTCAACTTCTTTCAATTGTACTGTCAGGAGAGATGAATTAAAAAGTTACATTTCGTATCGGTTTTCATTTTTTCAAAACTCAATATTTTCTCAATACGTGATTTTTCCTCCAAAACCAACTGTGCCACTTCAGGGGATGTACATGAGCTGAGGTTGTCATAATATTTCGAGGGTGTTTTGGTGAAATTTCTTTAATGTTCAACAGGGTTTTGGATCAGCAAATTGTCTTTGGACAAAGTCCTTCATTATGTCATATATATATATATATATATATATATATATATATATTATGGTAGCACAGTAGTGCTACCATAGTTAGGTTGAGGAGCCATTTCTATGTTAAACCCCAACATTTTGCACCTTAATAACTTTGCAACTGTTTGACAGATTTGCCTGACATTTAAAGTACATGATCAAGAACCATAGGCCTTGGGATTTGCCAAGTTTTGTACGGTCAGATATACAGCTGCGGAGTTATTAAGCATGATCTGCGCATGCATTACTCTTTTTCTGGAATTCTACGTAATGCGTACAGGTCACACGGTTTGCAGACCAGCCCAAATCTTCAGTGAACATGCAGCCAGGGTCCCGATGTGTCTTTCAAAGATTTGGTGAAAAATATTAAACGGTTCAAAAGTTATTCAAAAACAATTTCCCATTATAAGTCAATGGGAAAAGTTAACAAAAAGTTCGACAGTGTCACAAATGCATTTTACTTTCACAAATGGCCCTGTTACTTTCTAAATCCGCCATTTTGTTTTCAGTTAGTGATCATAAAAATTCTTGGCATTTAAATTTGGGACCATCTAGCAACCTAATTATTTTTGTATTCACCTAGTCGGACCCTGAGGATGCTAGCCATGTCTTTATTTTGGGTAAACACCCCAGAAATATTTTTTCAAATTTCTGGAAAAAGTACTTTCATAAAATACTTTCATGCTCATGAAAGTGTCATAAATTTTGCAAAAGCTTTTGCAAATTGTGACAGTAGTTTTCTAGTCTGTGGGAAAATGACAGCAATTCTTTGGCACTGCGCTGCAAAAGAATGGTTGGGAGTTTGGGCTGAAATTTGAAGGATCGATCGACATCTCACAGATGTGCCTTTCAGTGTTGTGTGAAAAATATTACACAGTGGCAAAGTTACAGCACTCCAAAGTTGACAGTTTTTCCCATAGGATAACATTACGCTGCCTGACGCATTACAGGAATCTTTTGGCACCCTGCTGCAAATAAAGGTTTGGTCTTTTTCCTGAAATTTGGAGGAAGACAGCCAACAGCCCACAGATGTGCCTTTCAGTGGTTTGGTGAACAAATATTACAGGGAGGCAAAGTTATGGTGCTCCAAACTTCTTTTTTCCCATAGGATAACATTCGGCATTTGCCGTGCCTTTCCAGGCCCGTATCTCGGAATGGTGCGAGATACGGACTTTCGTCAGAAAAAATGCTTAGTCCCCTAATTAGAATATTAGAATCGCATTAAGGCACTCCTAATGGGGCTAAGTACAAAACTCACAGGACAGTCATATTTCATATGACTTTTAAATTTTTTCTCAGTCATACGGTTCCTGAGATATAACCTATTTAGTATTCTAAGTCCTCATTTTCTGCTCCGATACCCATTATTATGCATACATTCTTTGTACTCACTGTCTTTCTCTATGCAGGTTTTGGGGAAAACCAGTCTGTGTGCTTACTTACATTACTGTTACCGCTGTTCTTTCCGCTTGTGGTTCCATACCCGTTTCACTTACCATTGACATCTTTTGCATTTTTATTTGCACTTGCATTTCTGTTATTTTTGCCATTTGTGTCTACAGTACTGTTTCTCTTTCTGTTTCACTTTGCATCACCATGCCCATTGACATGGCACCATGTTACTGTGTGACAACACGTGCGACGGCAGACCATTCCCGTCTCGCCACTGTAATGCGTTACTTTTCTGTTCTCATTGCTTGCGTTACCATATGCGCCACTGTTAGAGCTTCTGTTTGCATTGCTGTTCCTGTTACTATGCCTCAAGACACTTTGGGCCCCGATCCGCTGCTGCATTACATTCACTATTTCTCGTTATCATTCTCAAGAAAGGAAATTGGAGGCAAAAACTCTGTTTAATGCATTAGTTAGGGTTGTTCCTGGCGACAAAAGTGAGAAATTCGGTGTTAAACGAAACCCCTGGACTCCCTGCCCACACCCCTCAACCGGCATTGGGTGTTCAGTGGGTCGTTGGTCCTAACTCTCACCCCATTCTCCCATACTTCTGCTGCTTTACACATGTGATGGGGTGAGACTTAGGGCTGATGACCTCAATGCACACCCCAATGCCAGTTGGGGGTGGGCAGGGGGTCCAAGGGGGTTCAACCCTAACACTGAATTTCCTCACTTTTGTCACTGTGAACAACCTCAACTAATGCATTAAATGGAGTTTTTTCCTCTAATATATATATATATATATATATATATATGTATACTTCTTGGGTTCTTTGATTGCAACAACAGTCCATCATTTAGTTTTCTTTGAGTAGTGACGGTATACCTTTGGAGAAAACATTTTACATTTTAGTATCATTAACATTAAAAAAAATGACTGGCTTCAATAATCAGTAACATCAGTGTAAGACACTCCAGGGTGTACAGTGTGGTGGGGTAGCAACACTTGGGTGGTTGAAGTTAAGGCACTCAGCAATCCTCATGACACAACTGAGGTGTGCCACTATCCAATCGCTAATGCATACCCTGTTATATCTTTTTGTTTACTTGTTTTTTCTGTTTGTTAGGACAGTCTTCACTCCTATTAAAAAAAATTAATCACAGAAAATAACCATATGGATGCCTCTGCCACAGCGTGATTGATCTGTATGGGGACACTAAATAGAACTGTCAATATTAATGTGTTCAATTCTACAAAGTGAAAAAGAGATAAAAGCAGGAGTATAAAAAATATTGCTAAGCTCAAAGTAATAAAATGGCTATAAATAGGTCAGTGTAAGCAATATGGAGGGATGCAGTAAAACTCTTAAAGGGACTATTTTATTTCTATTTTATGTCTGAATTAATTATAAAAAGTTATGACTTCTAATGTGTTTCTAATGTTTATTGCTTAATCATTTAAGTCTTGTCAGATTTTTATAGCCATATTAGAATCGCATTAAGGCACTCCAGGGTGCGTGTTGTCCCTGAATGATGTCACACCTGGGTGGTGGAAACACTCAGCCTGTAGCCTCATGCTTCGACCCACCCTAGGTGTGTCATTATTCAGCAACGATGCACACCCTGTCATACCTTATTGCTTAATTAGATCTACAGTCATAAATAATGTTGCACACCTGAATTGTCCATTTCTGTTCAGCAGTGGCTGGTGTCCAATATGACTGTTGCGTCTATTGCTGCTAATTTGTTCAGTTTTTCATACCCTTCATATCTATGAATGATAATATTAATGGTAAATTATGATGATTTTGAAAAACATTGTACCATTGTTTAATGCTCAGCTGGACAAGTCATAACAGTTCTGTTGCAGTACATGAAATGGCACTTTTATTATGTTAGTGTTTGCAACTATTTTCAAATAAAAAAATTGCTGTCATTAATGTAACACATAATGGGTCAATTCACATGATAACTGTTGGAGATACCCTTTCTCCACAATCACTGGTCACCTTCATAGACTGAGGTAAGTCATGATACCATAACCATAAATGCCACCTGGCTGGATACTGTGGTACTATTGATAACTTTGTTTTCAACACACACATTTAAAAATAAGTTCTATACACATTGCGCTATGGTTGTAGACATTCAGATGAGTCACAGTTAATTTCTTCATTTTGTCTATTTGCCACCAACACATACGTACCCTTACGAAAATCTTTGGACCCATACATTAATATTAAATTATTGAAAGTCTCCAACTCAGTGGTGGTTCTAAGAAAATGTGCATTCTAACAGTTAGTAAGATAAGAGATACTTGCATATCCACTGATAGGTTTTGACTGTAATACGAGGTCACTCAGCACATGTTTATATCACTAACTGATCTGACAGTTATCTCTTATTTATACAACATTTGTATCTTGGACAACATGAGCTACATAACTTATGCTGGTTACTGAGCATGTGGAGGAAAACAAGCTTTTATTCTGTCACAATAAGGATAATGTAATGATACAATAAATTCTGTAATACGATAATAGCAGATTTGTGACTAGATCAGTCACCGCATGACAAATCAGGAAACATATTAAAGCTGATTATGTCATCCAGAGTAACAATCATGTGCACGTATGCAACAAAGAAATTGGAGCACTACTCATATCTGTAAAATACAAGTCAGTACTGGCATAGCTGCAAATGCCTTACACCCAAAAAAGAACACATAACATGTCTGTAGTGAACATTGGTAAACACCACATATATGTCTGTTCCATCGAGGTTAAGATGGATTCTGTAATGAAGGCATTATAACCTGCAAGAAAAATATGAATACATAGTGAAGCACTTTCAAAGGCATTGAATTCTTTGCAGAACAAGTGTTCACTGTACAGTATTATCAATTACTTACCTGGCATTGGTAAAATATTGAAATTTACCCTCAAGCCACCTGTCAGAGACAACTGTGCATACAGCAGTATGTGATGATGAGTTTGAACAAGCCACCTTTTTATCAGGACAGTCTTCAATGTTGCTATGTAA
Source organism: Neoceratodus forsteri (assembly GCA_016271365.2). Taxonomy (NCBI): domain Eukaryota; kingdom Metazoa; phylum Chordata; order Ceratodontiformes; family Ceratodontidae; genus Neoceratodus; species Neoceratodus forsteri. The sequence continues at coordinate 60,245,193 of CM057459.1, forward strand.
ACAACCATCAATCTGTCCTGGGTAAAATATCTCCCAGGAATGCATATTGACAATGTGATGGAGTAACCCTCTTCAAACTGATTGTTTAATACATAGGGAAAAAATGGAACATTTGCAGTATAATTGAATAATGAGATTCATCATGTAGGAGATTTACAAACAGTGAGTCTGACAGATTTCTATCAATATTAACAATAGTTATTGTAAAGGATTTATGATGTACATATTGCACAAATTCCATTGCTATTCACTCACTTGGCTGTCCCTCATAAGTGCACAACTCTGGCCATTGGTAATTCCTGCTGTCATGAAAGCCGTGACATTGAATATAACTTGATTTTAATAATGACAGTTTAAAACTGTACTATACTTCTAAAGGATTATGCTTAATAAGGTAATAGGCAATTAAAAATAATTAACTTTGGGAAAAGGTGGAAAACTAAAGGAAACCATTTAAGTAGTTAAAATGACTGCAACAATAAGTTGCCCTTCACAGTTACTACACGCAAAACCAGAAGTGGTTTGTTATATCTTGAAGCCAAGGTAGAAGATCTTCATGATGCTTCCCAGCTGATACCTTCATTGACATTAACTGCATCTATGCAATTAAATGTGTTACATGATACACATCTTTAAACAGATTATTCTCACTTCCATCAACATAAATAAAAGCTGACTATCGGCATGCAAAATAGTTGTTTCCACAAAATAAGTACGCGCATTAACAGTAGCACATTACCTTTCAAGTCTTTTATTCACTGCCTTACTTCCGTGCCATAGATCTGGCTGATGCTGTACCGCTGGATACCTCTTCTTTATTGGAATACAGCACAGATGAAGAGACATTATAGAAATGAAAATGTAACACTACCAACTGTTGTTTTCTTATCATTCTAATCAACTACAGAATGAATACATTATGTACTCAATATCATATGACAAACAGTAGGCTGACTGAAAATGTATAATTCCTGCACATAATGGATTGAACATTGTATATGCCTTAAATGTGTTATAAGGCTTATGGAGTCCTTATTATAATCTGAAAACAAGCAGATTACAACCTGATAATGGATGGGGAGCCCTAATTATTAACTGAAATCAAGCAGATTCCATAGAGGATAATGCTTGATGTACAGGTGATAACCATGGTGTTATGGCCTGAAGTGGCTGCTAGGGCATCAGTAAACCTCAGAGCACAGCTCAGAGGGTTTGCCATTGCCCTAGTAACCATGAGTGATTACACCATGGTTATTACCTATACACCAGGTACTGTCATTTATAGTGTATGGGACTTGACATTAGAAGTCACCCCCAACACAAGTAATTTAGCCTTACCTTATTAATGAATCTGCACTATTGTCATATGATTGCGTGGAAAACAATTTATTAGGATAAATGGACTGAATGACAGTGGGCTGAAATAGCACCAGAGTTAAAATCTGTATCAGTCATGGACAGTTTGCTAGACTCAACAACAGTAAACTGTGCCAAATGGAATGTTATTTGAATACTGTTGTAACCCCCTACAAATGGGGGTTCCTAAAAAACCTCCATGGAGCTTGCCTAAGTGTTCCCCTGCCTGCTGGCGTTACGTTAAGCCATTAGATTGACACTGTGAGTGCTGGTAGAGCCTCCACATACTGTCTCTTTAATAGCCATCTGCTTGCAGACACAGTTACTGCTTTTCTAGGTGGACTGGTGTTTCTCTGCTCGAAGCCTGCCTGAACTGTGGGGCAATCACTTCATTTTGTTGTCACTGGAGGCACAAAGGGGCACATCTGAATGATATGCTTATTTTCCTATAAACAGTTAGAGCATTCGTAATATTGTAGTTTGTCTAACTTGCTTTTGTTACAGCTGGGACTCTGTGTGTTTGCCCCTCCATTTGGAACCAAACTGCTGTTCTGGGGCCAATGGGATTAAGGAGCTGTAAAATGGAGACTGTTTGGACCAACCAGAATTTGGACTCTCCTGGGAGCCGGTTTACAATAGGTTGTATAGCTAGTAATTCTGGGAAGTGAAGTTCTGGAGCTTGACGCCTATTTGCACCAATGGAGAGAGTTTCTGAGTGATTGACAACTGAGTCCAAACTGGACGGGTGGCGCCCAAACAGAATGCTCTGCCCTGTGACTGAGAGATCAGATCAGTTGTGACCGTGAGAAGAGAAGGAGCTCTGTGCTTCTGTGTTGTATAGTTGCGTGGGAAGCACGTGAGAGGCCTAAAGTCGGGCCGTTGCCGCTGCCAACCTCGAATCGGACTGAATCCGAGAGTACTGAAAGGAAGGAGCTGAAAGAGTGGAAACCAGGCTCACCCTGTGGAAGACTGGAGAATTGCTGAAATCGCTCAGTCTGTCAGGAATTGGAGCTGCTGTGAACTCCCAGGTGTTTGCAGTAAGTGCGATCGGGATCTGAAGCAGCTGCCTTGTATAGTAATTTCCTTTACATATAAATGTGTTGAATGCTTGGAAGGAATAGCTATTATTGGTCTTTTGTCACCATGTAGTGTAGCTGAAAGTTGAACTGAATGTATTCAGACTGAATCCATCTGCTGATCAAAGCAGTGTGGCCTGGCCTGTAGAATTCTGTCTCCTGCTTTGTGTGTCTGGCAATCCAGAACCACCATCTGCTCCAGGTTTCCAGTGTGGGGTAGTGTGAGTACAAATCAGGCATCACCCTGCGACCTGTTAACCATCACCAGTGTTTCATCTGATTTTCTTTCTTTCATTTCCTCAAGGACTGAGCCATCCAGCCCCAGATTACAATTGGGTGTTGTGCATATCTTTCCCTACAGGGCCCTTTCCATCTGCACCTGCTGGCCAACCAGACACGGACCTGGCTAGCCCCAACCTGGGTACCCAGAGTGTGACTTTTAAGACCTTGTAGGAGTGTACAGTACTGAGATTTATTTCTGCTAATCAGCTTGATCTCCCTCTCCGTGTGTTTCACTCCTCTAAATAAACCAGATTGGATGTTATTGACTTTAACCTGTTTAAAGTGTCAATACTTATATAGCAGGCATTGCCTTGTTTTGTGTAACTTGACCAACCTTATTTCACAGAGGATTCTCGAAGCAAACTTCAGAATTGGTCTCAATGGTAAGTGGTACCTTATGATTGGATCCAGCGTACATGTGGGGTATTGGTATTGCAATTCTTGTGTATCGTGTGGACCATTAGAGGGAACAAAAGGGGGTCTCAGTGTCCCAGAGGGCTGTGACCAAACTAGATCAGCCATCACAAACCCTGACCTCTGGGTGGAGGCACCAGCCATAGAACCTAGGCCCCTTAACCTGTTGGTGGTCCAGCAGACAGGGTAGTAGCCTGGGATAGCGCCACCTGGAGGTTACACTGTACTGAGACAAACAATCACATTCTTGTTGTGTAGAATACTGAATAACACTGGCATTCTATTTTGTAAACTCACTGCTCTGACATAGATGAGAGGGGTTTATAAGGTTCTGACATCACAACAGTGGCATTACAAGGTTGTAAACAGCTTACTGTCTGTGGGTTATAAAGACCACCCATACATTATAATCTTGCTATACCATCATTATGACATCACTCTGTTGTTAACTCTTCTTCAGTATGTCATAGCAATGGTATAACAAAATGGAATGCACATAACCATCAATGTTCTAACAAAGCAGATTATTCACAACAATCAATGTTCTGTAAAGTTATTCACTAAAGTAATACAATCCTTGTTTACACAATCTTGGTAACACATACAATATAAATATAGTGTATGGTCAATGGTTATCAATTGCACTGAAAACACTTATTAAGGTTGCAATGACATCTGATAGCCTCTCAAATTGTGATCTCAAGGTTTCACGATGACACCATGGCGACCTCTCAAAGTCTTTACAGTGTGGCTCTTAACCAAAGACCCTATATTCTCTATGTAGTGTGACATATTTCACAAACAATCAGAAATGTACACACTGCATGAATACTGAGCACAGCAAGTTCACATACTCATCAGTGACAATATTTGAACATGGGAATCCATAAGGATCTCCTTGATCATAACTCCTTTTTCAATCAGATGCTTCAGACTACAGTCAAATGCCAGAACCTCCATGTTTGTTGATTTACCTGCTGCTTCCCAAATGTAAACTTTCTGAGTATCTATAATCTGTTTAGAGTTGTACTCCATGACTGTATAAGTCTGATATTTTGCAGAATGATAAGGACATTGGGACTATCATTCCTACCGTCACCATTACTATGACATCTTGGTCAAGATTTGCTAATAAGTTAGCCTGCATGTTATCCCAGAATGCATTTAAAGATGGATAAACATAATGTCTCTGGACAGCATGGCATACTGTCTTAGAAACAGACAACATGTTCATAAAATTAAGCACCATTGCTACTTTTGCATAATTGTTTCTTGACAACGTTATACTGACAGACAACATGAAGTTTCCTACTGTCATTCATTTCAGCAGAGTTATGAATACCAATACTTTGTGTGTCTGCTGCTGCATCTAATTTTAATCTGAAAAGCAGTCCCAATCCTGTTAACTGTGAAATCTACTTCTCTATGACATCCTCTTGCGTCACATGATTGAAAAGCTTTACAGACTAAGGTTAGAAGGCAATTTTCATAAATGATTCCTGCTTTCATCGTATGCAAGTCATTATTTTCCATGAATGAATTGTCATGTGATATGATGTCTGGCTGTACATCACATTTATCTGTTATCAGCGGTTCATATTCAACATATTCATCCATCTCAGAATCACCGCAAAATATTACATAGTACATGAAATACCAGACAAGTAAAGCATCAACTTAACTTTGAGTAATTAAGTTGGTATAGTACTGAGGTAGCACTCACCTTTCAGGCAATGGAACATAAGAGATTCACAGCTGGATTCTTCAGCTTCTGGTATGTCGTCTTCAATGTCAATGTCTTCAACAGGAGTGTCAGACCTGAAAGTCAGTAAAGTGAGTATGTTATTTTACTTCACTGAAACCACTACCACCCTTCTCACACAACCTCCTTTTGCAGATGTCATTACTACTTTATGCTTTTCTATTCGATATTCTGCATCTTATTACACGTCACTTACATCTAGCATGACTGGTGGTCAACTTTATGGACAATCACTGTGTTGTCAAACTGAAGGGTTCTGATTCCATGTTACCCCAAGAGCAGAGCTCTAGGAGTACATTGAAATCAGATCCTTAAGGTGACACAATGCACTAGTTTGCATACAGTTGCCCATCCACAATAATGTATAGAGTATGGTGCGTAACTGTGATAAAGTACTGTATGTCTTAAACCCCAAACCTAAAAAGCAGTATCAGCCCTCTCAACAATAGGTGCTGACAGTTAGGATTGTTGCTAGGCAGGAAATGTAATGTTGCTAGGAGCAGTAGTCCATCATTTGATAGTGCAACCTTTAATCAGTTGCTATACAGTAATATTGCAGACAGTCAGAGTAACAACATTCAAAGTTGCCAGTCCACCATATTTATTTGGCTCTCAAAATGTTAACTTGTGACACTCCAAATACTGCCTTCAGCCATTCCATATCATATGATACTGCAATACTATCCATAAATTCAAAAATGTCATATGCACCATAGATTGACTCGTGATATACATACATACTTGTTAGAGACATAATTTCCACAGCACGAGTGCAAAACAGGCGTGGAGGAAAGATGAGCTGGCAATTTTCAAATGGTGAAATTGGTGAGCTCATAGGCTTATTTGATGTGATGATAAAGAATCATTTCAGACTGTAAATATAAAAACAATTACTTGTCTATTTAAACATTGACAAGGACAGTTACCATCAAAATTTTCCATTTCAAAGTTAAGCAGCTGTATTGTAAATGCACTACAGAATATCTGCTCTAAACACCAATGTTAACAACAATGTATTTGTAAGTGTATAAAGTAAGCAATAATACCCGACAGGATGGGCGGTGTAGGAAATATTGGACTGTCCAGAGGCGAATAAGGCCCAGCTCAGGCAGAGGGCCTTATAGACCCTGGAAGGTCCAGTATTACCAATACCGCACCTTGGAGGGTATTATTGTGCGTAAAAATGGACACTGTAAAAATTAGTTTAATAAAAATAAGTTAACAGAAAATTAGTTTAAAATAACATTTATAATAAAATAGTCCCTCCTCCTGTATTACAATGATTTTTTTTGAGCTATGGATTTTTATCCTACAAGAGTCTTATGAAGGAAGCTGGTTGTTGTGGTTACCCTCTCCCACACAGATACACACATACAGGCTTAGTTTGAAAAGGTTTATTGACTTCCCTACCTCTCAGTACACTAAAGACCTACATGCTGCAATCCATTTTGTTTTTGTGTACTATCGGTCCATCCCCCAGAAGCAACAAGAAAATGATGAAGCAAGGACAGAGAAGGTAGATTTCCATTTTTAATAAAAAAAGGTGAAGCTAATGTATTTTCCACCCATCTTTTTCTTTGCCAGCAGGGAAAGCAGCAAGTGAAAGCTGGGAATAGTGAGAGGCAAGAGCCACGAGAAATGACTGAGAATATGCTGTCATTTTGTTTAGAGTGAAAAAAAGACTGATGATTATTTAAAGAGTTGTAGTGCCTGTTTGATCTTCATGTGGACCCAAGTCTAATAAGATCCGTTATTCATTTTATCTTTGTTCCATTTATTGTTACTTGAGGAGCTATTCCTTTTATGCTGTGAGTGGCTGAAAAGACTGTGAGGAGAGGTGAAAGTGAGTGGGGTCAGACTATGGGCAGAGGTGAGAACGGGGATTAACCTGTTCAGGAAGCCAATCTGCAGATGCTCCACTGTATTGTATGTAGGTGGGAGAGGCGCTATTTGTCTTTTATTTATTTGGGGTTAGGTGAAAAGGATAGGGGAAAAAGACTGTCTCTGTGATTGCAGTCTGAGTCATTTTCCACTGCACAGTAGCCAGTACTTAACAGCCAGGTGGAGGCCGGTGGTACATTTTCGTGGTTTTCCTGAGTATTTATTCTTTGTTTTGAGCTGGGTTACTGAGGAGGGCTGCATGAATGAATTAGAGCTGAGGAGGCGGAGGAGGGGTGCAAAGCACAAATGGCTATGCCAAATTTGCACGACCGAAAGGAGGCTGTTTCACCTAAATGTAGATTAGAACTGCTATGCTGAATGGGGTAGTAAATTCGGTATTTAACTGCACCCATTTGAAAAGGAACAGTAACATCAGCTGGCTGTAGTGTGATGTCTGGTGGTGTCATTGTGTGGATCAGTCAGCAACATCACTGATCCGACCATTGGAGAGACAGAAGGGAAAAAAGCAATGGAAGCAAGTATGAGAGAGGATGAGTTCTCAGTGTGTGTGTGCTGGGGATTACTCTTTGTGCTTTTCTCTCGGGAGGAGTGTGACAGTAAAGAAAAATGGAGAGCTGCTTCATGTCAGGGCAATCTGTACTACCACAACAAATATCAGGCAAGTTCATTTTCAGGAGTGAGAGGGTGGCCAGTTGGAGGAGGGATGAATGAGAGTGCAGTCAGTTGTCTGTGACTCCGCTATGGACAATCACAGGCCATGAGCCAAGAGGGCACTGTAAATAAAAGAAATAAAAAAACAACAAAGGAAGAACTTAGCCCAGTAGAGTTTGATATGTGGTTTCCTCAGGCACCTGACTGACACTGAACTAGAGAGCATTGGAGCAGTTTCTCCACTAAGTGAGAGAAACACAAAACATAGTGGGGATTTCAAATTCAGTGGGGTGCTTTCAGCCAATGAACAAGCAGGGTGGGCACTAGGATACTTGACTAGGTGAAGGGGCACTTGGGCTGGCACTTTTATTTCCTGGGCATCTATTGAAAGTTAAAGTGCCCCCTGGCAGAAGTACCAGCCAATCAGAGCCCAGAAAAAAAAAGCCCATTGTCTAATGAAGAATACATTCATCTCAAAACATCAACTGTTACATCAAGTACAGTATGAATCACTTATTAGCTCAGTACAGACAACCTACAGTACAGAATGAGGCAGTATAGCGCAGTGGTCTAAGGCTCTGAGCTGCAAATTTGGTGACATCAAGCAGACCAGACCTGGGTTTGAATCCCACAGCTTCCACTTGCATACTGTGTGACCCTGAGCAAGTCACTTAACCTCCTTGTGCTCCCAGGTTGCTCCTGTAAAAACTTTCAGCTTAGTGTGCTATATCTGGTTAAACAACTAAATAAAAAAATCTCTGTGCAGGTAGTGCAGGAAGCTTCCAGACAACCCAAGTACACAGTTCTGCCAATATTTTCATTACCATGATAGAAAGTTACCTGCTTGAATGATTTTTTTCATTACACTTATGCTTTACGTACTAACATCAACGCGCTTACACCATGCACTTTTACATCGCATGCTAAACATCCATTTCAAAATACTCACTTCTGCTTTTCTCCAACAGTACATCTTGTTCACCACATGTAGTCTTTCAAGACCTAACAATAAGCAGAATCAGAGAAATGATTACTTTAGCATCATCCATTGTAAAACAAAATATTAGTAACTGAAACTCTGGCTGACCCAATGCGCAACATGCACCTTGTACCATCACCCAACAAAATAGAAAGCAACGACTAGTACACAAGTGGCATAAGAAAACCAATCACAGAAAGCACTATGATTTTCTGACTGGTCAGATCATGATGCATGTTCACTACCCTTTAGTGTGAATGAATGCATCCTGATGTGTTTCATACATAACTGCATGGAGCTTTATATATGTAGTACCCAAGGCACAACATGTAACATAAAATATATCAACTGTCACATAATTTGTTATAACACTATAATACTGAAATACATCAAGTCAGATAATGTTATATGGCAACCTTTACATGGGTGATAAGACATGGCTGGGTGTTGTAGTACTGAGATACCAGCACACCCACAGGCATTGTTAGGCACAAGACAACAGGTCGAGTGCCTTCAGCCTCTGAGTGTGAGGGTATCTCATTACCACCAACATCCAGCCATGTCTTATTGCTTATATAAAATTGTCCCATAAGTAAGTTTGAAAAAGAACATTCTAAAAGCTTTCAAAGTCAACCCCCCACAAAACTACAATGCTGCTAAATAATGTAAAATATTCCTTCCACAGATGTTTTCAACCTGTCAGTCATCAGTCTTTCTTACACTCAAAACATTGTGTGATTGTTTTCCATGGAACAGAAGAATTCAAAGCTCTGCATTATTCCAGCAGCATTCCAGCTTATACTCCCTCCCTCACACATATGCACACACACAAAATGGTAACATGGACTACATAAATTCAACATTCTTCAGTGATCAACTGGCATTCAATCAAAGACACACAAACAGGCCTGAAGTGGAGCCAGAACCTCAACTATATCTTTTGCCAGGTAAGGAGCAGGGAAACAGGTGGCTTATGGATTCTGTGAGTTGCCCTGGTTGGCAGGGACTTGTTTTAGCCAGTGGTGGCTCTGTTACTGCTATGGCTATGACCAAGTCTCAGCCAATCAGGACACAGAGATTTCTTTGCTCATTTTATATACCCTGTTAGTGCAACTCCAACCTTTGGCTTTGCCTACTTAGCAAACTAAACTGATTGAGAGACATACATCAAGCTAACAAAACCATTACATACTGTGTTGCATATAATACTATTAAACATATGAAAATACAAACAGTAAAAAAAAATGCAAGATAACATTTAATTGAATCTCTTGTCAAATATTGGGGACTTAATCCACAACCACAGGTAAACAATCAAACATCATATACATGGTAAGTGAGACTCACCGATAGAACAGTATAAGAAACATAGCAAGCTGTTTGTCATTTTTGAAATTCTTTTTCCTGTTTTAATGTTTTCTAAGCAGAAGCAGCATCACCCAATTTAATCGATGCAGTGCATCGATTTCTATCTTACTGTACTTTTTGTTGCTTTGCAGTGGTAGGTGAATAAACAGGTGGTCTACCTCTTCTTTTTTTCAGGCATTTTCTATCATCGAAAAAAAGCATTGCAGCATCAGCTCACATGAACAGACAATCTGCATAGCAGATTACCACGTAAAACACATAAGCAAAAAGCATTACCGGGTTTACATTTACACTTGGATAATCACCCCAAAGACTTTATGTGTCATGAGGCACAGTTTAGGGTAATATTGTCCGTAATGGGGGTGGGCTGCCTGTGGATCTAACTCCTGGAACTGCTCCTAGTTATGCAGCTTGGGGCATCAGTACTCAAGGACATACCATTGACATAACAAAAGCCAATCACAGAAAGCACTATGAATTTGTGACCGGGTCACATCATGATGCATGTTCACCAGCCTTTAGTGTGAATGAATGCCTCCTGCTGTCACCCGACCATAACTGCATGGTGCCTTATGTATGTAAAGTCACCTGCAAGCTGTGCTGCCTCCCACATCACTTCTACACTGCTCATAGATATGTAGTTTGGGGTATCAGCACACAAGGACATACAATTGACATAACAAAAACCAATCATAGACAGCGCTATGATTTTCTGACCGGTCACATCATGAAGCATGTTCACCGCCATTTAAATTGAATGAATGTATCCTGATGTCACCACAACCATAACCACATGGTACTTCATGTATGTATAGTCACTCACAAGCTTTTCTGCACCCCACAGCACTTCTGTGCTGCTCATAGAGATGCAGCTTGGGGCCTCAGAACATAAGCACATACCAGTGACATGTATGTTGTATCAAAATATTCAGCAGATCCTCTTGTTTTGTACGTGTGTGATATAGATCCATTCATAAGAATAAGTCACTTTGCATTGTGGTAAGGCCCTAGCTTTCAATTCAGACTGCCTATCATCGATTAGTTTTCACTAGTAAACTTCTCACATCAACATACTAGTGAAAAGCGTGTTAATCAGTACTCCATATAAAAATAAGTGTATACACAGTTGCATTGTATTCCCTATGTACTGATAGGCTATGTGCAAAATGTTATGAATAGTTTATAAATGAAGTAATTCAACAAGCATTTGTCAATGCTGAATGTTGCTTGCTTCTATGTGCTGTTTAGGTATTTGGAAGTCATTGGAGTGCAAATATTGAAAATTCGTGAACTTACATGTGTGCGCGAGGGAACTACGCAACTCACGCTTGTAAAACAGTCATTTTAGGAATTTTTTCACCAAATTTTCAACATAGCCATTTTAAGACCTCTGCTAATGAACAGTGTCACTGTGATTTTCTTAATGTGTCCCATACATTGATTTCGACACGACTGCACCATTGTGCACTACATGGGTGGAAACACATTTGGGCAGGATGTGAAAAATGACAGCTATACTGCTCATAAGGAGGTGTGGTAAAATGGCAATGTTGAAAATCTGGAGTGAAAATATTGAAATTTGTGAACTTACGAAGTGCATAGGAACCGCGCAACACACGCTTGTAAAACAGTCATTTTTTTGAATTTTTCCACCAAATTTTCAAAATAGGCTTGAGAGCCCACCTTATGAACACTGGCAGTGTCAATTTGTTAATCAGTCCCAAAAGGTGATTTCACACAGTGACTGAAAATCACCCTTCAGGCCTGAATAATGCCAGGACAGTGACAGCATTCATGAGAAGGGTCCCAAAACCCCATGTTGAAAATTTGGTGCAAAATTCAGAAAAATCACTGAGATATGCAGCAAAGTTGAAAAAACCTCTCTATCCCATTATACAGCTTACCAGCATTTCCTCAGTTTGCGGTCGGCTTTGAAGAGTGCAGACATGTTTCGGTCCACGAAGATCGTCGCACTGAGCTCTGGAGGTGAGTATGTGGTGGGTGTGGGGAGGCAGGGTGCACATGGATGGGTTCAGGTTGTGGGAGGGGCAGGGAGACTACGAGGACCAATTTTTATTCACAGTTTTTTTTTTCTGAGAGGCGATGTGGGACGTTTGCCACACTGGGGTGGGCTCCCAGCGTGGCAGCAGGAAAAGCTGTTCGGGGGACATGGAGCTGACGGGGATTGAGCACCCCGTTGGCTACAACAGATTTGCCATGCTGGGTGGGCCCCAGCATGGCACCGGGAAAGCATTTGGGGGGCGGCAGCCTTTGAGCCGACGGGGGATTGGGCACCCTGTCGGCTATAACAGCTTTTGCCACACTGGGATGGGATCCCAGCGTGGCACCTGGACAGCTGTTGGAGGCGTGGAGCCGACCGAGAGTTAGGCACCCCGTCGACGGCCATACAGTGTGTAAATGGGGAGTGCATCAGCACTCAATATGCATGCTTTCGCAGGTGGCGTGGGGAGAGCTCTGCTCACTGAAGTGGAGCCTCCCTTGAACTGTATGCCACTGCATTTCAGCTTGTCATAGACAGCTGCAGCAGTGATTGGGAACTGGGGCAGCGCCTGAAAACACACTGACTGCATTGGAAGACGGGCTGACACACTCCAAAAACTCGGATGATGGCACTATGTTTCTTGCACATGCATGCAAGCAACATAATAATGCATATGAAATGGATGGGGGTGGGTGAGGGTGATGCATTTTGCTCCATATCATTTTATGGTACACCCATCATTACAAATTTCTGAGAATGCTGCCTTCCCTTTTATGAATCTTTTCTTTCTCATTTCCTAGCCCCAATTGGACACCTGTCTTCCACATCTAACCATCAGTAAGTAAAGTTAAGGACGTTACTGAGAACAGGTTCAGCTGCTATGTCCATGGCCTTACAGCCTATCACATGCACACACACACACACACACACACACACAATCCCTCAGGATCCAAACAGACATCAGCATGCAAGGAAATAGTTTACAGCTCTCACTCTGCCACTGTATGCTTTACTATAACAGCTGTCAATGTGTGGCACAGTGGCAACACAGAGCTGCTCTGCAGTGGGGACTTCAACATTTTATTAATATCAGGCTTTAGCATATGAGTGAATGGAATTCAATCATGATTCAAGTTTGTCAGCTGAGCTCGTGTGTGGGTTACAACAGAAGTTTAAGAAACTACTGCAGCTGAAACATCAGAGTGAGTGTAATTCAGTCATGCTGACAGTTTTATGCTGCGGTCGGGATTCTTTCACTGTGGGTGACGGCAAAAATTAAAAAAATGAAATAGTATTACTGCAGCTGCAGAATGCGACTAAACTCAATTCATTGCCAGTTTGTCACCTTGAGCTCGTGATTGTCTGTCTGTGGGTGACAGCAGCAATAAAAAAAAATGCATGGCAGCAGCATGCTAGTGGATGCAGTTTAGTCATGCTACCGGTTTGTCAGCTCACACTGGTTATTTTCCCATTGTGTGAGTGGGAGATTGTACGTCCTGAAAAAAATACAATACATAAATACATGTGTGCAGGCATCCTGTGTATTCTGTAGGCATATAGACATCAGTTTGATATGTTGTTACTGTATTCATTTGTAGGTTTTGCACTCATTCTCGTTTACTTTGGCATAGCTTACTCCCCACTTAATGAATGTAACACACTGTATATCTATTTCTTTGCTTTTTTAAATTGATTTGTATCTAATAACAGCTACTCTCAGTCTCAAAATAAAATTACAAATATTTTTATTTATTTGGTTCTAGGATTACAAATACCTTTGAGCCAAGGCTTTTACAAAGGTTCCACGTCAGTTGAAGTACATACAGGGATACAACAGAAATAACAACATTGCAGGTAAACAGTACATTATACAGTTTTAATTGAGGAGGAGGCAACACATTAGAGAGCTCAGTACAGAGGATGGCCGGAGGTGCATCAACTAGAGAGGGTAAAGAACAATGAAGGAGGAGCACGGATGGCAAGATGGGAGTAGTAGCAGCCAGAGGCATTGTCAGACATCACTGGGAGAAGTGCTGGAGAGAAGGGGTGGGTAGGGAGGGGAGATGGGAAGGGGAGGGTCATGCAAGCAGAGGTAAAATAGGAGATAAGTGCTATAAAGGGGTGGCTAGGCAAGGCTGTTGGTGGTGGCAAGTATTTCTGATTAGGTGAGGCAAGCACAGGAGCTGGTGGCAGTAACATGGAGTCAGAGAGGTGTTTTAAACATGCCAAGATTGGGAGCAGCAGAGATGGTGGTGCTGAGTCCATTCAGCCATGAGGGAGACCTATGGGCAAAAGATTGTTGACCCTGGGTAGTGTGACAGTGGGGAACTTGCAAGAGCTGTGATTTGGATCTCCTGGAGCTTTGCAGATTAGTGCTAGGGGCACAGTAGAGCTTGAACACCAGGAGGGAGAGGCCCAGGATTATTTTTTCATCATGGTGCAGGTCAGGATACTTAATACGTGCTGGAGAGTTGGAGCCATCCAGATTGAGTGTAAACATCATAGGTATGAGTGAGACAGTGGGCTCCAGTGATAAGCTGACAGACCTTGTTGAGGGCTATTGATATGCATCTCAGGGTAGTTGCGTGGCTGAGCCATAAATGATTAGGCCGTAATCAATGATGGAGATCATGGAACTCTGGACAGCAATCTTCAAGGCTTCTGGGGTGAGATGTTGCCTGTGCTTGACCAATAAGCCTAGTCACTTATTAGCAGTTTTTGCTACGCTGCCAATGTGGTCCCTGTAGGATAGGTTGAAGTCAAGCAGGATCCTAGGTATTTGAAAGATTGGACCTGTTCAAGGGTATTCCCTGGCTGGTGGAGATAGACAGGGGTGTAGCCTGTGCTGGTTGTGAGAGCTGCTAAAAAGCATAGACTTTGTTTTTTGTGATTAAGGACAAGTTTATGATTAGTAAACCAGTTATCAACAGAGGTGAAACCATGTTGTAGACTGAGTTGCAGTGGAGTAGGGTCTTGTGTGAGAGAGAGACCAACGCATTGCCAGCATACAGGATGATTTGTTCCATGCAGGATTGAGGAAGAGAATTTAGAAAAGGCTAAAAAAGTGAACCCAGTATGGATCCCTGAGGGACACCAGAGCGAACTGGTTGAGTATCAGAGAGTACGTTGGCAATTTTACTCTTTGTGAATGATTTTCAAGGTAGCTTTTAAACCATACTGTAGAGTCATGAGACAGCCCAGCGTTCAGCAGCTGGTCTATTAGCAGCTGATGGTGGATAGTATCAAATGCCTTGGTCAAGTCGATAAAGACTGCCCCAGTTAGGTGGCCACTGTCCAGAGTGCTGTGCAGTGCTCCATTGAACTCAGGAGGGCAGAGGTGGTGCTGTGACCTTTTCTGAAACTGTGTTGCTGTGCCCACAGAATATTATATTTGTCCAGGTAGTCAGTGAGCTGGTCTGCAACTATACGCTCGAGGGTCTTAGAGGGTGGAGGCAATATGGAGATCAGCCGATAGTTGTAATGATGACAAGCTGCATTTCTTTCTCATGCTGAAGCCAGAAAATACTAAATATAAATTATAAATATTCTTATATCAATCAAATCAAATCTTTATTTATCCAGGCAAACATCATTGAGTAAGCTCATTTGCAAGATGGACCTGGTTATTACTGACTCAAAATACATTACATAGAATTTTTACAGTCACAGTGACAATAACATCATCATAACAACAAATAAATACAAAGTAGATGCATAATATGGCATCAGCTACAATACAGAGTAGGCATTTAACAGCACAGAGGATAACTATGACATATATGTGACATTTGGGAAGCCTAGATGGCTTCGGGAAAATGACAATGGTTCAGCCAGATAACAGACTAGCGAGTAATGTAGCAAGTACAATACCTAGTCCTGGCCAGAGATGTATAGCTAGGTTGAGGGAAAAAATACTGAAGCTGAGGAACAGAGAGGGAGGTGCATCAGGGGTGAGGGGTGGGAAGATGTAGGGAAGAAACAAGGTACAGAGAGGAGAGCAGTGGCCTGAGTGGTATGCATGAAAAAGGGTGCAGAGGCAGCCTGAGGAAGAGGAAGAGATTAAAGAATTCCCATACAGTTGAATGATATATGGCCTTGGGATGAGATCAAAGTAATGGGGCTCATGAAGCCAGCATTATACTATAGTATAATCTGCAAGGAGCTGAAAGACTATAATTAAGGGTAGGTTAGTGATAAAGGAAGCAATTACAGAGTTCCTTCACCATCTGAGCATATAGGGTCTTGAAGGATTCCAAACTGATGAGAGTGCTCAATTTCAACAATTTTTGCAGTTTATTCCACAGGGATGGTAACACAAAGCTAATTGCTGCTCTACCAAAGTGAGAAGAAGCCTTGGGGATACACAATGTAATAAAGGAGGCACTTCTTAAGGCATGTATTCCTGGTGTGTTTTATTGGAGGCAGTCAATGATATGGAGAAGCTTTTGTGACCGCCTCTGAAGGTCCGAATCACCACGTTTCTATTCTGCCTAAATATAAGACAAGTCCACCCTACAGCTGCATACAAGGCACAATGGTGGGTGGAGACGGGAGAGCCAGTTATAAATGTAATAGCTCTGTGGTAAAGTGTGTCCAGTTTGTCAAGAGAGGGTTTAGGGCACTGACTATATAAGAAGTCTGCATAATCAACCAGAGAGGAAAAGCCATTTGGACAAGGTGCTTTTAGCCTCACTAGTAAGAAGCTGGTTAATCCTGAAGAAAAGGCCCAGCCTTTGTCTTAGTTTCTTTAGAAAGTCCTTAATATGCTCTGTGAATGAGAGATTCTGGTCCAGCCACACTCCCAAGTATTTAAACTTTGAAACAAACTCCAGGTTCTCTTTGAGGATTGGGTGATCAGAGGTAATGCTCCAGTAATGGCTGGGTTCACCACACAAGTGTGGGGTGAGAAAATCATTGCTTTAGGTTTTTTTTTGCATTTAGGAGGAGCTTTTAAAAGAAGCTGGTTCTGCTGCGAGTTAAATTCTTCCTGGAGATCTGCACAGGTGGCTTCAGGGAGTCGGACGACTAAGGTAAAGAACAGTGTCATCCGTGAAACAGATGTATTCTGGCCTTTTTATGCTATCATCAATATTATTAATATAGATAGCAAACAGTAATGGTCCAAGTATTGACCCTTGTGGCACTCCTCTTTGAAGAGGTTTGAGTGAGGACAGCTCACCTCAGCCTTGATCTGCTGGAGCCATCCCAAGACATAATCAGTAAACCAATTCATTGGAACTTGGTCAAGACCTATATTCCTCAAGAATTAGAGAAGCAGGCTGTGATCCACAGTGTCAAAAGCCTTGCTTAGGTCTAAGAATACAGTGCAGACAAAATGTTTACTATCCAGGTCATGGCACCAGTCATTGGTTACTTTGGCAAGGACCAAAATAGTGCTGTGTCTTGATCTAAAACCAGATTGCATGGGGTTTAATAGATTTTTGGACTCAACGTAGTTCCTGAGCTGGTTACTCACTATTTTCTTCCAGAAGTTTTGACAAAATAGGTAGGAAAAATATTGGTTTGTAATTGTTCAGGTCACAAGGGTCCCCTGATTTAAACAGGTGAATGACATGTGCAGTTTTCCACATCAGGAATAATCCCTTGAGACAGTGATAGGTTGAAGATATAAGTGATTGGCACTGCTAAAACTGATAGGCAATCTTAAGGAAATAGGGATCTAGTTAATCTGCCCCAGCACTTTTCTTAGAGTCCAGCAGGAGCAAAAAGATCTTCAACCTCTTTCAGGGATGCAGGCTGGAAGTAGAAGCCAGAGGCAGGAGTAGGAGATTGCTCATCTTGCACTCCTAGTTGCGAGCGTGCCAAGCATACAGGAGAGTTATCAAATGCAAGACCAGCAATGGCAAAATGATTGTTAAAGGAGTCTAGAATCCCCATTTTATCACAAATAGTAGTATTCCCTGAGTTAATCTTTGCTGGCAGAGAGTTGCCCAAGGTGTGCCTCGACATTTCCTTAATTGTCTTCCAAAATTTAGAGGAACACTTTGCAGCAGAATCCAGTTCATTACGATAGAATGTAGCCTTTGCTTCCCTAACTGTTTTAGTGCATGCATTCCGAGCTTTCCTGAACTGAGCCCAATCAGTGTCTAAATTAGATCTGCATGCCTTTTTCCAGAGTTTGTCTCTTGTCAGCAAAGCAGCCTTCAGTTCAGCAGAGAACCAGCGACAAGCTTTGTTCACATGAATTTTACCATGGAGCATACTTGTTTAGTTCCCCGCAATATTTCATAGAAAATATCATAGGCCATGTTAACCATGTTTGCTAAGTAGAAGTTCTGCCAGCGCAGTGAATGTTTCAGATCATTAATGTAGGCAAACAGATCAAAGTTCCCATGTGACCTTTTAGTATTAAATTTAGCTGCAGGTACTGTATTACAGGGTTTTAAATAATTGATTAGCAGTTTTTCCTTGGGACAATGCTAACTGTGCAGAAAGTATTTATATAAGTTTTCTAGAAGTGTTATGTTTGTTAAACACAGTGAGGCAAGTGCTATGCATTTTCACAATGTTTTAGCACTTTTATGAGCAAAAACGCTAATCAATTTTGGAGTTGAATAAATCCCTGTATTATGTAATGATCTGACACACACAATAAAGCAATGGTCTCTAACATCCGAGAAGAAGTTGCCAACATGAGAAAATAGGTGGGGCTTATTAACTAGTATAACATCTAGCAACATCTGCCTGGATTGGTGGTAGTTCAGGTGGATGTTAAAGATCCCATAGCACTTATTGAAAAGAGTAAGGAATTTCCCGGTGTCCTGGCCAAATTTCCTTCATACACTAAAAATACCACCAACGGCTTAATCTGGTTCAAGGTTAGTTGGCATTCATTTATTTCCCCCTCCCGGGTCATGCCTGAAAATAGGCAGGATTTGTCTAGTGCACTTACCGGTCAACAAAAACTAAATAAATAAAATAAATAAAGGTACTATTGCTCCAGGTTCCTTTTAGTTGGGAATGTAGGTTCATCAATTAATTGTGTCAGCCCAAGGGAATCACAGAAGGTATTAAGAGAGGAGTACAAGGCTTGGCTAGCCAGTTGAAGTTGAGGTCTCCTAGAATAATTGTTTCAAAGTTCCTTTCCTAATAAAGAGCCAAGATGTGTAAGGAGCTGTAGCCCAGCGGATGGAGGTCTAGAGCAACCTATTACACGAAGCATGAGGAGGAGGATAACTCAATCTTAGTAGCCAGACATTCAAATTTGTTTTACCAAAACTGAATCAAGACAAAATGCGGTACTTGTCCTTAACATAGATTGCCACTCCTCCTCCTCTAGTCAGTCTGTCAATTCTGAATAGTGTATAAGTAGGGATGTTGATCTCACTGTCCAAGGTGGCTGGCCTGAGCCAGGATTCGGAGATCACCAAAACATCTGGTGAAGTATGGCTTATCCATGCCTGGATCAGAGTAAACTTTTCATGAGGTTACAGACATTAACATGCCAGAAATTCATGCCTTTCAGACTGGCAGTATTAGAGGGAGATGTAAGGGCTGCAAGAGGACCAGGATTCAGCTCAATATTACCAGAGCATAACAGAAGAAGTACTATGATCTTTGATAGGGTGGCAATAGTTAATCTGAGTATTCTAGCTCTAGCCTATCTTTGTGGTTTCTCAATTAGGATATGCCTATCACTACCCCTAGAGGTGTACTGACTTAAAATTATGAAGACCAGTAATCTGGCAGTGTAATACAAGGAAAGACAAATACCATAGTATGAGGGAGGATAGCTCGAGAAGTCTCAGCACTAGTGCTTCCCCAGAGAGTTCCCTGAGTGTATGCTTGAAGTTGAAGGAGCATAAGGACACAAAGGTATCTGTATGATTAATTATTTTGCAGAAGGCATTCTAGTTGAGCGTCATATTCCTCAGGTTGAGAAGGGAGTTTAGGCCAATAAGACGCCCCAGTATAAGTTAGAGGATAGTCAGGAGAGAGAGAGAGCACAGGGATTCCCACATGGTAGGGCTTACATAGGCACACATTCTCCAGGTCTACTAAAACTTCTGAATAACTAGGAATACTGCCAGGAAAAAAACTAGGAACAGCCACCCCCGGAGTATCAGCTTCCAATAACAGGAGAAGGCCTATAGTCTCAATGGTGATGCATCAGCCAGGTAAACCTAAGGCATGCACCCCTTTGGGGAGCCAGTTTCCAGCAACGGCAAGTAATCTGACCCTTTCAGGAACCCAGTTTCCAGCACAGTAGAGATCCTACAGTCTCGGTGATAGTGTTGTGATTCTGTGCATTGAAGTCTTTTCAATAGTAAACAGAGAGGAACAGAGTTTTGCCTGGATTGGATGTCAGCTGTCACTGTGGGCATTCCTTATGGGGGGACGAGGGTGTGTTAATAAGTCGACAGTGTGGGGGATGGGTGGGTGGGTGCAAAATTAATAGCTTGATCATGATCTGTATTAACTCTCAATGTGACAAGCAGTGCGAGTGAGAGCTGCCACTGTGGCTAGCATCAAGTGAATTAACTGCAACATATAGCAGCATTACAACTATGTGGCAGAGTCAGACAGAGGGCTCACAGAAGAAATGTGAACAGATACGACAGCACAAATGGAAAGCACTGTATCCCATTAACTGTTCTGTTCTGTCCAAGTTCATAACATCTTGCAGACGAGTGTGTATGTGTGTGTGTGTGGGGGAGGGGTGAGGGAGAAACAGACAGTCTTGCAGACTAAGATGACTAATATATGTTGCTCTGTTTTGATTGATGACTGTAGTGGCAGCCCTTCATGGCATGCACTCTCTGTGGACTCCCTGTTTTTAATAGTTTATAATAAAGAAACATTAATTTATTTATTGCTATTTTTTTGCTTACAGTGGAAACAGATAAATAGGGGCACCAGGTAGTAGCTTTTTCTTCCACATTAAGCTGCCATTCCATTTATCAGAAGTGCCTATATTTATAAATTACATTGAAGTTGCTTCAGTCAGACTTGATACACCCTTATGCAATGTTCCCGAAATGTTCATATTTAGACAGCCTTACAGAGCTGTCCCACCTGCAGACCTTACAAACTGTTCACTCCAACAATGGGAGTCTTACAAGTGTGATCTGACAAACTGGCAGCATAAGTGAATTGCTTCACTTACATGCTGCAGCCTGAGTCCTCATTTATTTTTTCTTTGCTGTCACCTCACTGACAGTAGATCAACTAGCTCAGCTGACAAACTGACAGCTTGACTGAATTGTGTTCATTCATGCTGCAGCGAAGTCATTACTTTTTGAGCACAGTGAGACTAACTTGTGGCAGAGCTGGTTCCACCTTTATGTGGGCCCTAGGCAATGGACCTCCAGTGGGATCCCCAACCTCAACTCTCAACCAAAACCAAAGTTTGTCACTCTCACTCACTCAGCAGCACTGCAGACATCAAAGTAAGAGGAGAGGGCAGAGCTACGCAGCAGCACACAAGTTCCATTCTCAAACACCAGATCTGTGACCACATCACAAATGTATTAACTTACTTATTGCTTCAAAATAAATTATTTAATAACTGAAGTGATGCACGCATGGACACATCCATGGCTGCACTCACACACTCGCTCATTACCATTGCCATGGATCAGCAGCACCTCTGCTACTCAAACCCCTCGTGTCAAATTAATTTGGAGGATTGAATTATTTTTCATATTATCTTACATTTATTTATACAATGTATTGCCCTGTATTCCTCGTAGATATCACAGGCTTCATGCAGATGGGCAAAAGTTGTACTAAAGTAACAATCATTCACTGAACATGATTAAAACAAATACTGCATTGTTCATTCAGAGAGAGAGAGAGAGATGATCTACATGATTGCAGGCACGTCTCCTATCTGATGATGGTGGTGGGGCTCAAAGTAAAACAATACAACAGCAATTAATGACTCACTGACTTGTTCACTACAGCATTTGAAGGAACACTACTGTTTCCCTTGGGAGTCAGGACACTAGGGGATTAAGCGTGTCTTCATCATCAGAGTTGCCGACAGAGCAACTGAGGAGTCTGTGTGTCTGTTTTATTTATTGCATTTTATGCAGCTACAGCCTTTTGTCATTAATTTCTACAAGAACCACTAAGGTTCTCTTTCTGTGTTGCAGTGGCCAGCCCTGATCCTGATGTTTCTACTGCTGAAGCAAGTCAGCGAATCAAGACAGTAGTCAGTCTCCTATGCAGTACTAATGGCAGCAGCAGCTGGCAACAATCCAAGTAGTGGGGCACCTAACTGCTACCACTTCATTACTTTCCAGCCCTTGCTTTTCCCAGTGGCAGCCAGTGTGCTCTTGCTCTCTTACTTTCATTCACTCATTGCCACTAAATTCTGTACAGAGAGCAGAGCGAGCCAGCAAGCTGGATCACTTGTGTGACACTCATCTTTTTTCGGGGAGGTGCCATTGGAGTCCCTGTGGGCCCCTTTTGGTATCAGAGACCTGGGCACTTGCCAATGTTGCACAGGTGCTGACACCGGCCCTGACTTGCAGTGAGAAATGGGTAAAACAGGTCGCAACTGTCATTCAGCTGTGGTGCGAGAGGTAAGAACAAACATTTAATTGCAATTCAAAAAGTAACAGTAAATGCTACAAATAAATATATATTCAGTCCATAGTCACAGAAATATTACAGCATGTTTGAACTACTATTACTTTTACCTACTTCACCCACTGTTTACAGTCATTTGAATATTGCACCAAAATCGCATGAATGAGCACGTACTACTAATGCACCCATCAGCATTAATGCATCATGGGAGCAATTTCAAGATAAACGAAGATGGCGGACAGTAATATCTTCACATGAAATAATAAGGTATTTATGATAAAAAACAAATTGAATAAGGCATATGTACAAAAACAAAACATTATTTTGTGAATCGGACTGCTCAAAAATGCAGGACAGTATTACAGCTTTTTGTCATGTCGGGAATCACTCTTCATTGCATTGCTGCTTTAAACATGTAGTTTATGAAAAAATCTAAACTCAACTACAAAATGTCCATAATAAAAATTATATTAAATCTAGCACAGAAAATATAGAAAACAGAACATATAAGAGAAGTAAAACATAAGACTTTAGAACAAACAGGAAAAACACACATAGAAGAAAATGTTAGTTAGAGAGAGAGTACAGTAAGTTAGAAGAGTACTCCACTTTTTATTAAACTTATCATTTTGTCATTAAAGCATTATAATTTTTCTAGCTTAAACACTTCCATAATTTCAGTTTCTATTCCACAAAGGAGGGTGCAGAATTATCAAGCTGCTTTCTTAGAATCAAATTTTCACAGCAATCAAAATTAAGTCTATAATGGCTTTATCTGTGAAAGGAATATGGTTAGTGGCTGAAAAACGACCCAGTATGCAAGATGAGAAGTTGAAAATGGTGTAAACAGAGTGTAAGCTTCTTATAAAGCTCAGTTCAGTTCAGTGATGCTTTATTGTTTTGCTAAATACCCATTACAATTAAAATACAAGTATTACATCATATCATATGGCATACATTACAATACATTACAATCTTTCAGGTGCCTATTACAGCATCACAAATAAAATAGTCCAACAAAATCACCCGCTCTACTCAGTGCTAAATAATTCATAAAACATTCCATCATAGTAGTTATTGCTAATTGAATCCCCAACAGTCCATATATATTATCTCAGGTTAAACTAGATAACAATCTTCTCTTAATTTTTTTATTGCTAGAAAACAATTAACCACTCTTTCGATGGTCCAGAAATCTTCAATATGAACCAGTATATTTGTCAGAGTTATCTTGTCTGTTGTGTATATAGGGTTAAAAAAGGGGCCTAGCCAATACATTCTCTGCAAAAGTTATTCAATAAAACACTTATTGCCTTAGTTAACTTATAATCATTTTCACCTTCCATTGGTGGTGCTCCAAACAAGCTGAGATATACCTGGTCTTCAATAATCTTTTCCTGTTGATCGCCTCTTATTTTAAAAGGATGTTGATTAGGGTAAGTTACCATGAAATCTCTATTCTGTAAAGTCAGGTCATTTGGCCACATATAATTTGCTACTGTAGGAGATGAAAATAAAACATCTGCCATAGTTGCTGCCTCTGTTAGGATATTTCTTACTTCCACAATATCTTCCTGCAAATGTCTATAGCTAGATGTTTCCTCATTGTATTCATTTATTGCATCTCTTTGTTGCCCATTTCTAGTTTAACCCAATCAATTGGTCCCCAAAATCTAATTAGAGGATCTGTGGTGATAGCCTTGCTGTTCTCATTCAGTAGAAGCGGGGGTGGGGGTAGAGACTTTTGACTCCTTAATATCTTGCTTTGGATCTCTTTCTTTTTGCGTCTTTTCTTAATTATCCCATTTACATTGACAGCCTTAACATTATCATCATCTTGACACTTTTCCTGTTTTCCCTTGACCTGCTACCTAGTTGCTGATTTAGTAGATTAATTTTATTTTGTAACACATTAAGATACGGTAGCAGTGATGGATGAAGCTTTCTTGGGGATTGAATTCTCCCTTATACTACTTAGCTCAATCAATGTTTTAACTGATTTGCCAGTCAGGTGAGCTTCCATTACAGGGGTTGAGTCAATCTCTAGGTTATTACATGTGACTGGTAATTTCTGCGCACTTTTAGGGTTTAAGTTCCTGTTTGTTTTATTATTTTTTTCTTTTTTTCCCGTGAGTCCTTTTCCCATGTGACTTAATACTTGAGACTGGCTATCTGGTATCTGTACTATACTAAAATCTGAGTTGGTAGATCCTCTTGAATAAGCAAAATAGAGTCACTAGTAGGATCAGTAGGGATAACCTAGCCAATACATCATTCAATTTAGCTCTATTAATTGCCACTTCCCCTAAGAGAATCCATTAGATTTGTGTTTATTACCATTTGTTCCATGAGTATAAGATTTGCACGGTACTAATTCTTTATTGTTAAAATGAGGTCATCACTTAGGCAACTGGCTCTATACTAAGGACTTTCTGAAGTACCAACAATATTTTGATTGGGTATCCATTCCATACAGTTCTACAGTACTGAAGATAATTAAGTTGACTTTCACAGTATTTTAGACCATTTATGGTAACTTGTAATTCCTGTATAACTTCATCTAGAATGGTCTTATCTCTATAATGGTGGGCAAAGTGGTTGAAATTTGCTCAGAGAAGCAATTAGGTGGAGTAGTGGGGAATTTGTGTAGTACTCCACAATGCAAAGCGGACTACTTCACATCATAATGAGGATTGCAACATCATTGATTTTCATGCACTTCCCTCATCCACTTCTGTGCCTATTTTTAGGTGAAGTACATTGATTACAATGTACTTCACATCAGACTACCTTGTTTTTTGGCTCCAAGGCAAATTTTACATTCATTCATGGATTGCCGGTCGCGTGGGCTCTAGATTGTTCTGCACAGCCTCAGTTCTGTCTGTGTAGAGTGTGTAGTAGTAGACTAGTTGGAGACAGTTTGCTGTTAGAGCTCTGCAACTGAAACCCTATAAAAGCTGTTAAAAATCCTTTTTGAGCCATTTTTTGGCTTAAAACATAACACATCGATTGCAGGAAACCCTCCTGTACTCATATCATCAAGTGTTTATTGTTTGTGTGTGGATTTTGAATGTAAATGTTGAACATTCAGTCTGTATACTACTGGACAGTTGAAGTATGCTTTGAGGAAGGGGCATATCTGCGTGGTGTAGGTAGATTTAGATTAACTGTCTGGGAGAAAAGGCAGTCTTTTGTTTTGGTTATATTTTGTTATATAATTGTGTTAATGTATACACAGTAATATTTTCAGTAATTCTTGACTTTTTTTGCTGAATTTTGTGTTACAGCAGTGCATAATTGCAGTTTGTTGAAAAGATCTGGTTATATTATCAAAGTTTTCAATTTGCCATCGTTACTTGTAGTGTGCATGTGTGAGTGTGTGTGTGACATCACGTGTGCCATCAAATCACAGTTCACAGACATGTTTTATTATGCTGCAGAGTAATTTGCAGTGTGAACTCGCGATCCTGTAGTTGTGTGATTTTGTACTGCTCTGTGGTGGGATTGTGGTATATTGATTTTGTACTGTTACTGCAGTGCACTGCCCCACCCTCCCACCAGCAAAAGGTATTCTTTCCATATTGATTTGGATTGTGACTGTTGTGAGCAGCAGTGGATTAAGGTGTTGTTGAGACTTTGTGTTTGCAGCTTTTTCTTAATGCGCAGTGCAATCTAATCTGTTTGTGCCTGCCTTTGCATCTGTTTAGTTCAAATCTACATCTGCAAGCCACTGTTGTTATTTTTGGCTTCACACATCACATCCACCATGCCAGAGTAAAAGTTCCAAAATTTAAATAGGTTTCAAATCTTCTTGGTGATCCCCAAAGTGCCCTCAAAGAGGCGGTGCAACAAAGCTGTTTCTGGCCACTGCTGCCGAAGGTAAGATTGTCTGTGGGTATGGTAGTACACAGAAGTGCATAGCTAATGTGAGGAAAGGATTTCTCCGTCAATGTTTTTACACCTCAGTCTGCAGCTTCACCATAGTTGAAGGAGATGATGATGTCCCAGCTGGTGGTGTTAGTGCAGTTTCTGCTGGCATGAGTATTGCTGCCTCAGGTTCCACTTCTGACCATTCAACCATATCAAAAATATAGTTGAGTCTAAAGCAGTGAGTGACAGTGTAGATAATGTCATACTCCCTGTCTCCAGTAACATCCCCGTGGTAGTTGAACATGATTCTGATCATGGCGGCGATAATGCACAATGTTACATTTCTTCCACTGCGATGGAGGTCATGCCTTTGCCATCCAATGAGTCACAGTGTGGTGCAAAATATCAGGCGATGATAATGATGATGGCGTTGATGATGATGTTGCTGTGGTTTGCAACATGTAGTCCGCATGACACCATCTAAGCAGAAAATGTGGATACAGATGATGTTGATAAATATGATGATGATGTCAGTGACCCTGTTGGGAACCGGAGAAAAAGACAGTCAAGGTGGCTGTGTCTGGGTCTGTTTGCGCTAAATCCCCGTCCTAAAAAAAAAAGTTGGGGATTAAACAGTTCCAGTTGATGTTGATGATGATGATGACCCAGTAATAATCATAGGTAGCTATGGTAGAGAGTTGCAGTCAAAGTGTGTCCCACCTGAAAAATCATGTAGCACCCCCATTTCAGGGCTTAAAAAACAAAGTCCAATAAGCAGCATCAGGGACATGTTAAAGTAGGGGATCACAATCCCTTGTTTGTCATTTGTGTTCAAGATGCAAACGATGACTCAGTGCTATCTACCAGCTTTGCCATGCACGTGAGTCAAGGTAAAGAGGGAGTCATCTTGGCATGGGTGGCAATACATCTTAGGAACAAGCACATGGCACTGTGGACTCAGCACCAGTTAGCCGCTGATGCCATAGTGGGCGTTCACCCTCATCATCAACCTTAATGAGCATGTTATCCCCTTCCATGAATGTAAGAGCAAGTAGGAATGTCTGCAGTAGCGATGAAATAACAGCAGAGGATTACTACAGGCATGATGAGTGGAGGATAATCATTTTGAAATCTTGTCAAGTGGTGGTCAGAGTAGCAGTGGTGGTGGTCAATGCAGTACGTCTAGTGCAAGTGGTACATCAACCACTGTGCATACATCTGGGAAAATAACTTAATTTGTGGATATGTCACCTGTGCAGCCCTCTTCATCACATGTTCACACACCCCCATCCATTCACAGAGCAAAGCCATTTGTCACACTCCATGCAAAATGTGTAAGTCAGCCCACATTAGAATGTTTTGGTCCATAACCGAAGTACCCACCCAATCTTGCAGTGTCTCATAAACTTAATGTTGCTGTAGCTGAAATGCTGGCAATTGATCATTTGCCCTTCTCCTTCATGGAGAATTCTGGATTCTGGTGGTATGCAGCATGCACCTGTGAAACGGAAAGTCCCATCAGGACATACTTTTCCACTTGTGCTGTCCCTGATTTATCCTTACCATGGCGGCTCTGTAAGACATGCCCTTAACATTCCTCTCTCCATTCATCCATTTAAGTATGGATATGTGGACAAGTGGCAAAACATCTGGGAGTTCATATCTGTGTATAACTGCACATTGGGTGCAGGTGCCGGGGTTGTTTGTACTGGTGGTAGTGTGAATAATCAGTGTAGTAAGATGGACTGTCATGGTAGCAATCTTCCCAGAAGTTGACAGCATGCAATGCATGCTATGCACAGTGTGACCTGTTTACACACTGGTGAAAACATGCTGGACTTGATATTGACTGAAATTGATGAGTGGCTGACTCCCTGTACCTGAGAACTGGGTTTATAGCAATTGACAATGGTCAAATGTGGTTAAATGCATCATGAATGGTGGCTTTGTTCAGGTTCCATGCATGGCCCACTGTCCAAATCTTGTGCTGCAGGAGTTTGCAGCACCCTGATATAAAGGAGATGCTGACAGTTGCACACCATATCTGTTCTCACTTTTCATGCTCTGCAAAGGCTCGTGACCAGCTTCGTAGTTGCAGATCCAAAACAGCCTACCACAGCACTGCCTCAAGCTGGAAATTGTCACCCAGTGGAACTCCACTTTGCGAGAGGTTGTATGAACAATACAAAGCCATCTCAGAATTTCTTGTCATGCACACTAGCTGTGACACTTCCAGGGCCTCCATGTCTCTCACGACTGAAGAGTGGCACCTCATGAACTCTCTAAAACAGTTTTGAGGCCTTTTGAACATGCCACACAGCTAGTGAGTGGCAAGTATGCCTCCATTAGCCAATCAATTCCACTACTGTGGGTGCTGAGGTAGACATTGCTGAATCTACAGCATAGCCTTGATGTGTGTTGTTGAAACACATGCTGACACTATTCGAGTGCAATCGGCACATCTTGAGCATTCAGCAGAGTGATGACTTTACAATAGAAACAATGCTGGACCCATGATACAAACATGGAATTGCCTCACTACTTGAGGGAGGGCCTGAACAGGTAAAACATGTCAGTGGGCTACTTGTGTGCTTGGTTCTACAGGGGCACAGAAGTCACAAGCCAAGGTCAGCAAACCTCAGCAGCATAATCAGGCTGAAGGTCAGTTCAGAGTAGTATCAAACACATCCCGTAAGGGGCTGCAGTTCAGGTAGTCTGTCATTAAAAGCAGTTGTCATTTACCCACTTTGGGGTGCTTTGCCCCAAGTCAGGATTTGTGACATAAATGATTCCAGAGAACAGGATGATGCATCAACCACCAGACTTCATGCAGCACAGCAAATAGTTGACTCATATTTGGCTGAAAACAGGCATCTGTTAATAACTGATTATCCTCTTTTATACTGAAGTGGAAAGGTCAGTGAATGGCCAGAGCTGACCTCCATGGCACTGAAGTACCTGACATCCCACCCTCCAGTGTAAGTGTCGAGAGAATTCAGTTCAGTGGGTGCAAAATAGTTTGGGATCATTACAAACCTCTCTCCTGCAAATGTCAGCTTGCTGACATTCATAAAAATGAATGAGGGGCACATACCAGCTCAAACTGCAACCTCAGTATGTGTGCCCCAGCACGGTCATGGCTGTGTTGCTGATGTTGTAGAAATGGACCATCCTGGTGGCACTGGCAGCATTAAATGGCCTACCAGTGAGGTAGATGATGGCACAATGGAGAAAGAATTCCTAGTGGGCAGAATTCAGACACTGATGACTGTGAGGGCAGCTTTCTGTATGAGAATGAAGATGAGGTTGATGATGGTAGGTTTTAAGTGAAGTGGTTAAAGGCTCTCACATTTTTCTATGGTACATATTTTATTTTTCATAAAGTTAAAGCAGTGTCTCACTCTGAATTACTCAAATTATATTTGTAACACAGTGCACACTATATCCCGCCCGGCACTCACCTGTGTGTGTCTGACAGTGATAGTGAATGTGTTGCAGGCTGCAGCTGTTCTCCCATGACCACCAGCAGAAAAGCGCTGTAGCCAAAGCCACCAGATACAGAGAAATGTGAGAGGAATGTCAAAATCATGTGCCCCTACGACCACCACTAAAAAGCACTGTTAACCAAAGCCACCAGATGCAGAGAAATGTGAGAGGGAATGTTAAAATCATGTGCCCCTATGACCACCACCAGAAAATCACTGTTAGCCAAAGCCACCAGATGCAGAGAAATGTGGCGAGAATGTCAAAATCATGTGCCCCATGAACACCCACCACCACCACCAGTATGCCGATGTTTTCCATTCTGTGTCCTGCACATTCTATGGCAGATGGAGTCAGACAGGAGAGACTACATACAAGCCACAGTCACAAGGCTTATTTATTATCAATACTTTAAAGTGAGTATGTTTACTGATGTTTCATACTGTGGAACTTCCTTTAGATGTTTTATGTGTCCTGTTGATTTTATGAGATGCAGTGGTCAGACACATATAGTCAACTTATTTTCTTTTTACAGGTTAACCAACCACTGTCCTTCACTGGAGGACTATGGTACTGCAGTACTGTCTACATCCACCTACAATATTAAATATCCATTTCCAGACCGGTAAGTATATTAATTTTATTTCATCATTTCTTTTTGTTTTAAATTTTTCAAAACAGTGCAAATCTGACTGACAAGTCATATAAAGTAGGTGTCATGACATGTGTGTCACATAATATATTTGTCATGACATCACACACTGTATTGCTGCAGCAGCCATGCCAGTGTGACCATAGTGTGATCCAGGTTGTGAATTCACAAGCTGTGTTTTCAATGTGACTTGAGTTAAGACATAATTAGGGACAGTGACACAGTGTATGGGTTACAGGTACTGAATTTGTGATTGTGTTGATGATCTGGTCTTCTTTCATGTGGCTTTGGCTTAGTGACACAGTTTGTTATCTGTTAATCAGCATATATGACAGGATGGAATAGCCACATTTTAAACATAATGTGTTACTGCAATCAGGTACTAATTACTCCTTGTTCATCTCTTTTAGGAGGAAACTTTCTGATGCTGTGTGCTGTCATTGTTGCTTTCTCCAAATAACAAGTTCAACATCATACCCCACCTGGCTGGCAGACATGATGCAACAAGCAGTATGAATCCATGACCATGACCATCAATACTGGACTGGAGGAGGATGCAGATAAAACCTGTGAAGAATTTACCAAACAATAAACCAACCATTTATGAAACTTTCTTTAAATTGAAATCCCCCTCCCCCAAAAATACTTACCTTCACTGGCTTGACAGTATTCCAATGCCACAATTCCTCATCAAGCACAGAAATGAGCACACCAAGTGTGACTATGTGACCTGTGACACAAAACAAAACACTGATTACATATATATATATATATATATATATATATATATATATATATATATATATCACACAGTTATGACCAGGTTCTGTCGACAGCAATGATGGTGCCAGGCAAGTACATTAATTAACTTACCAAGGGGTGTGTACACAAAGGGCATCCTTCCTGTTGGGGTCAGTACAGCCCACTTTGGGCAACCAATAGCTTTCTCAGTCTCATCATCTGGATGGTAAACTCAATAGTCAGATTATCCTTCTTGCACACTGTTTGGCAAGACACTGTACATCATCCCATCACAGTCAGGTCAACTGCAGCATTACACGTAATCCCAACAGCAGCAGCAGGACACTTACTTCTTATTGGAGTGTGGATACTTTACATTTCTTGTTAGCGCTCTCATTTCACTTTCTCTGGACAGGGTAATTTTCTGGACACAAGACAGTAGCATTTTGGTGATGCACATTAATTCTGGTGACTGTGTGTGAGTGTGAACACTGTACCAAACACTGACTGCCATTAATTAATTAATTCCATTCATAGTTATATTCCAGTTTCAAAATGTCAATTTCAAAAATAAATATTTTTGAAGCCTCAGTAATGTTTACTTTCTGTCGTGGTATCGTGAAGTGTTTGTTAAAAGCAGGACTGAGCAGTGCAATAATACTGTGCTAAACTGCATGTGTGCAGTGTAATGTCCTGTGTGTGCAGACACTGTCCAGCTTCTTGCAAACATATATATGTTGACTTGTTCAAGTGTTTGTGGTATAAAGAATAAAGATAAGAATATATAATGTATATTTTATTTGTACCATCAGCAGCAGTGGTGCAGTCGGTGGGCAGTGTGCACCACTGTCAGAGTGCACACATGACTTTTAGGAGATCATAGCACTGATCATTCCAGCTTTTCAACAAATCGTACCCAACAGACATGAAAATTGCTAAGGCACCCAAAAATATTTCATGAATTGTGTACAGACATTATAAAGTCCAGAAAATATATAACATGTTCAGTTCACTGCCACCACACTGTGCTAAAACATTTCTTCTTTGCATTTTTGTTCTGGACTAAGTGATGTCTTTCTAGTTTAAACTGGCAGTGGCAGTTTTGCAACAAGTTGCTGTACACCATGACATGGCACCAGTGGTAGCACAATGTGGCAGCAGTGGACTGGACCTGATAAATATTCTGACTTTATAATGTTTATACACCACAAAACATTTGGGGTGTCTCAGCAATATTTCATGTCTGTTGGGTACTGGTTTGTTGAAAGGCAGGAGTGAGCAGTACTATGAATTGATCTCCCAAAAGTCATGTGTGCACTGTGACTGAGGTGAGCACTGCCCACTGACTGCACCGAGACCTCTGAAGACATATTATATGACTTTGTTCGCTGCTGCTGATTGTACAAATAAAATATACATTATATATTCTTATCTTTATTCTTTATACCATAAACACTTGAACAAGTCATGATATATATGTTTGCAAGAAGTTGGACAGTGTCTGCACACACAGGACATTACACTGCACAAGTGCAGTTTAGCACAGTATTATTGCACTGCTCAGTCCTGCTTTTAACAAACACTCCAAGACAGAAAACATTACTGAAGCACCTAAAATATGTCGAGGTAAACATTCTTAACTTGAAATATAACAGGGCCATAAGAACACACTGCACTATGTGGACGGCTGCTGGTACACAATACCTGGCTTCAAAGGTGCAAGGCAAACACACAAAGCCACCACTCCAAATGAATATATGCCACAAAAAGTTCAATGATACTGCAACTTTATTGATGGCAAACAAGGCACACATAAATGACTACTGCACTTTGTCGCTTAAGTCTTCTTAGGCACACCACTACGAAGGCCTAACGGCAAAATGCAAGGCTCATTACTGTGTGCCTTTGTTTTCTATAAACACAGTTGCAGTAGCAGTGAAGCTTTTTTAGTGGTCTCTATGTGTGCCTGTGTTGTGTGTGTCTTATGTGTGACTGTTTGTGTCATTGTTTGGACTGACGGAGGGCAGTCAACTGAGTTGAGTTGAGCAGTGATGGAGCAGGGTCAGGGAATGACATGGTCAGATATCTCCAGATAACACATGAAATTTCTAAGGAGTTTCTCTCTGTTGCCCCTACTGTGGAACTGCAGAAAGCAAGAGATTTCTCTAGAAATATCACAGAAATTTCAGGAAATATCTGACCATCTCTTTGGCTACTACTGTAGGTGTTCACACCAAGAACTTGCACCACGCAGAATGGTGACTCTTTCAAACTGTCCAACCCTTCCTGGCTGAAAAGCTGGTTAAAGCAGGTGGCAACAAATGAAGAGAAATGCATGATTACTGCACATTCCCAAAATACAGCGTTTTCCCACTGACCAAAAGAAAACTGTTTTCATTACCGGTAGTAATGTATTCATACAGACAAAATGCACCACGCTGAACACGAACATCAGATGTATGGAGTTAGTTAGCTTGTTTATTGGCAACACATATATTTTATTTTATTTTTGTATTTTATTTAGTTAACCATAGGCACAGAGTTGGGAAACTGCACAGTGAGTAAGTAAATAATATAGGTTGCAGCATTGTTCTGGGGCAGAATCTCAGTTTGGTGTCTCATGCAGAATCTCTGTTTTATTTAAATAAAACAGCAAAAGCTTAGCTGAAGATCAGAAATAAAACTACCGCTATATAAAGAAATAAATAGCGAAAACTCCTTGTCCTACTCTGCTATGCTTGTAGAATTGTCAGACCCTATTTCACTGTTTAGAAGCTGTTTAGTAGCTGTAGCTTTTAAAACTGGGACAGCTTTATTAACAACATTTTTTGCCTACAGCTTCAAAACGGGCAGCTATTAATCGGGACAGCTTCAAAATGGTGAAATATGGTATTTGGACCAGCGAAACCAATGGCTTAAAGTTCAAGAAAAAATAGAATCCATGTGGCATTTTAATAATCAACTGTTGAGGATACTGCCTTGGTTGAAACTTTAAGAACCTATATTCATTTCTTTTGACACTCAATAAACCTACTATGACTTAAATTAGATATTCTGTGGGGTACCACAAAAGCTACCATTCGAGTTGAGTGCATACATTTAGCCTCTAAAGAAAGCTAAAGAATGCAAGCATTGCCTTGTTGCTTTACTCACTCAAATACGTTCTATTGAAACCTTCCTTTCTCCCACCACACCTGTGCAGACCTGGCTGACCTTTAATTCCCTCCATTCTGAATATCACAACTTACTGAATGAAATGGTTATTTTAAGGACTAAGTTAAGATATTTGGAAGAGGCGGTAAAGGCAGTGAACTTTAGCTTTGCAGCAGAGGCAGCAGGAAGCTGTTAGGACTGTAGGGTCTTTGTAGACCAGACTCTGGGGATTTAGTCACTAAGCCTTTGGAAATTTTAGAAATGTTCATATCTTATTTTGAAAACTTACATACTACAGAACCCCTGATTCCTCTTTTTTTTGCCCTTATTTTGCAATATATTCAACAGACACCTTTAGTATGTCTCACTGAGCTCTAAGGAAGGTTACTTCAAGGTCATATTACCCTGATTGAAGTCCATTAGGTAATCTCTTCTCTTCCCTGATTGGGCACCAGGTTCTGATGATTTTCAGTTAATTTATACAAAATGTTCTTATCTGAACTTACCCTTTTTAACCAGTGTGTTAAATTATATTCACATCCATGGCCTCATGGATTTTCTCTCACACAAGCACATATCACCCTGCTCCTTAAACCTAAGAATGGATGAGTTACTGTCCTATCTCTCTTATTAACACGGATTTGAAAATTTTTGTGAAAATTCTAGCCTGTCAATTAAAAGGGGTTTGGTCCCCTTGATAGATCCTGAACAAGTTGTGCTTATGAAGGGGAGTATGGCTAGTGACCATACCAGGAAAATATTTCATTTAATTTTGGCATTCAGTGGGTCCAGGACCTTATGGCCCTGGTCTCCATGGATGCCAAGAAAGTTTGATCATGATTCATGCCCTTTTGTTTGAAGTACTAGAGCTTATAACATTCTGTGAATTTTATTCAATGGGTTCAGGTTTTACTTACCTCCTCTTCTGCTACATTAACTTGTAAAGTGTTATATCTCAACCCTCTTCTATTACTTCTAGTAACCATCAGAGTTGTCCCTTATCACCTTTTTTAAATTTGTATCTAGAACCATTGCTTCAGTAATTACAGGCTAACCCACAGGTCCAGGGCATATGGATTGCTCAGACTGAATATAAGTTCTCTGTGTACGCAGTTGATATTCTGTAGCATCTTTCTTACCTGGTGAGTTCTCTTCCTGCTGCTTTGGCTGATATTGCTTCATTTGGTATTCTATCAGCTTATAAATTGAACTTGGACAAAACTTCTTTTCTGCCTCTTAACTTTTAAGCATCTAAGTCAGTCATAGTTTCACTTGGTCTTCATTGGGAATCTAAAGCATTTAAATATCTTGAATTACATACTGTACATCATGATTTCTTTTGGAATTGTCAAAATGAAACCTAACCCTACTTATATCATCTGTTAAATCGCATCTACACAGATGGATGGCCCTTCCTTATCTCTGTGGGGACAAACTAATCTTATTAAGTTGAATATGTTGCCATGTATTTTGTATCCCTTAATAATGTTGAACATGTTTGACCTCAAACCTAGTTTCGATAAACTCAGTCTTGTCTTACTTCTTTTCTGTGGTGTGGTAAAGTTATCCATAGAGCTTACAAGAAACTTTCTCTTCCTAAGTGCTTTGGTGGTCTCCATCTTCCCAATTTTTATTTTTATTATTAAGCCTCACGGAAGTAAATATTTTAAATGAGGGTATTCACTGCCTATGGACCCAGTTTAAGATTCCTCTGAACCACAGTGGTTATCCATTGAAAATGCCTTGTGCATCCACCATAATATTCAACTTCCACCCTGTTATATCTTTCTCCCTCTACACTCTTTTTAGCATTAAAGAAGACCCATAGCTGCTGGTCCTGCTGAGCACATTCAACAACTTAATAAATATTTCCTAATCTCAATTCAAAGCCATAGTCAACTTCTCTTATTGAATCCCAATAATCATATAGCACTCCATCCTAGTCCTAAAAACATCCTTCCATTACCTACAACTACCATGGTGGCTGCTATTTCTCCTCTGAGAGGTTACTGGACTGTTCCTCACTGTGACTGAAATACAACCTCCCACATTATATTTTGTTTAAATATATGCAACTTTCTTACACCTTGCTTGCCCATTTGGACCACCCCATCGACCACTCAGGCTCCCATGAGCTACTAGGATATGATGCTTGTAAGGCTATACCTTGATTATACACCCACTATTAAACTAAAGATCCTAAGAGACTATCTGGTGTTTGTTATTATTGGCAAAATGATTTGCAATTAGATTGGTCTCCCATGGTGAGGCAACAGGTATGGCATGATCTTTATAAACTTGTCAAACAAGATAATTACAGGTTGCAGTAGTTTTACATTTTACACAATCTTTACTTTACAGAAGTTGAATCATGCGGGTTTCCAATAATCTTCCCTTTGCTTCAGGTGTAAAAAGGCTGATGGAACATTGTTACATACATTATGGACCTGTGAAAAGGGTATTTCATTTGGACTTTTATTAGACATTGCTTAGACCTGTCCATTAATTTACAGCCTACTTTTCCTCCTGAAACCTGTTTGGTGGGGAACCTTCATACCCTTCCTCCTAGTTACCAGAGGAGCTATGTTGCTTTGATTGCTGCAGCAGTCAAAAAGTTTTACTTTGCCACTGGCTGTCAGGTGCCCTTCTGAAGTGGTTGGAATGGCATGCTGAACTCCTGAGTGCCTTGAATATGAATTACATGTAGCAAATGTTAGACATAGAACTCATGTTTTCAGGAAAAATAAGGACTTTTATATCCTTGGTTAATGTTGTTTTAATTTTCTAGTGTACCTTAAACATTGCTTTTGGGATTTGCTGTTATTCTTTTTTCTTTTATGTGATTGTCTCACTAAGTTTTCTTGAAGATTTCTCCTCATGGTGAACTTGAGGGCAGTACTTTTGGGTGAGTGAGGGACTGTTTCTTTTTTTTTTTCTGTTTATTGTTGCTAATTTTGTATGTTATTGTTCCATTTATTGTTTGATTCAGACAGAAATTTCAATAAAGTAATGGCTTAACAATTTTTATTCCCAAATATTGGATCTCTCATTTGGCCTATTCAAACCCCATTCTGTTAAAGTCTTCTTTTGAAAGGAAAGCATTCAAAGGAGATTTGTGACTTGTCTTTATTTATCTTATACTCGAATGACTGTCAAAGTTATGTAAGGTGTCCATAATTCTTGGCACAGAGTTGAGTGGATCTGACACTAATATAAATATATATGTGTCACGAAAGTAATATATTTCTTTCCTTTGACATCTATCTCTTTTACTAGAGAATTCTGCTGAGAAGCAGTAAAGATTCTAAAGAGAATAAATAAACTCAGTGATAATGGGAAACCCCATATAGTTCCTTAACTTAAAGTAAAATATGTTGATATCTGACCATCAGTTAGCACTGCAGATCTGGAGATGTGTAGAGTAATTGTACTCATCTGATAAAATTGTCCGGAAAATTGTAAACTTTTATGACATTAAAGAGACAGATCTAATTGACACTATGAAATGCTTTTTCTGCATCCAATGAAATGAATGCATTAGGGTTATTTGTTTTTCAGTCAGTTTGAGAATATGGAGAATCATATGCACCTTGAGCCCTATGCTCAAATGGGATGCACAACACACAGCCATGCATAGGGCCCGCATGCGAGACCACTACGCCTGCCCAACATGCACACCGAGGCCCACAACATGCATGATAGGTTCATAGTAGGTGAGCAGCGGGAGTGCAGAATGATCCGTGGCTGCTCTGTGGCACACTTATGTGGGGTGGTGCCACATAATGTGATGCGAATGCAACAGCTATGTGTGTGCACAAGCAACATACAGCAGAATGTCAGGTGGGCAGCACAGCATAAAGTATGACATGGCCAGGGTAGTGCAGCAGTGTGCAGACTGCCGACACCACCAGCACTGGCACAGGGCCATGCCACATTGAGGGCCATGTGGCCCAGTGCATGCCAAGGCACAGCCATGCAGAGCAGGCCTGAATAGAAGTGGCCATGCGATCCATAGCAGCATTACTGCAGCAATGGCCCGAGCCCCATCTGGCACATGGCACCGCCGCAGCGGAGGACACATGTGGTGGCAACACATACCTGGGCCAGGTGACCATACCCATGCCACTGGCTGAGTGATATGGGGCATGTGAGGTGAAATGGGCCTGTAGGGACTGTGCCACATACACCACTATCACAGCAGCATCCTATGTACTGTGCCATGCCTTCTTGGATATGCCCTGGGCATATTCATGAGCATGCACCATGCCATAAATGGGCACACCACCATTGGCTACCCAGCCCCTCCACTGACAGGCCCCCACCTCCACATTTCTGGACAGGCAGCCCCTGGAGACAATGATCACATAGGTGCTGATGGATAACAGGCTTTAATAGGTGTTCACCAGTATGCACTGCTAGCTGCATGGCAATCAACCCCACCCTAAGTACACAGTAGTGGAACAGACCCCTTCCCACATGTCTATGACCTCAGGTGGCCTGCACCTGTGCCTCCCGATGGCCCATGCCAGGTCAGGGCCAGGGCCTGGTAGGAATAGAGCCTCCACTGTCAACCTCCTCCTACTCCACCACCTCCACTGGCAGGTTCCTCCCTGTGTACTGGAGCATCATTTGCCTCACTGGTCCCTTGAAGCACTGTAAGACAAAGGAACAGACATTAGGACACATGTACAGGCCACCCCAGTGTGGCTGGCCCCGTGTGCCTATCAGCAATGGCACATAGATCACCCATGCCCCAGACATATCCTACTAGCACAACTCCAGGCCTGCCCCTTCAGAATCATGTAGTCAGGGAACATCTCCTTGTACCTCATGCACCATCGCAGTGGTGTCCATACATGACACTTCACCCCGTGGGTGAACCTGCCTGCTGAGCTCCATCCTCATGGCCCTCTCACACTGGTCCTGTGTAGAACAATGGGCACACATCATCAGGCATCGTACTGTGTGCATATCTCAATATCCAACCATCACCAGTGGATTTGCATCCAGGTAAAAGGATACCTTGTCATATCCTGACACACTATAGGTTGTCATACTGCCAGTCATCCATTTAGTCCCCTTTGTACACCCCGCAGATGCTGGGGAATATCTGCTTTCTGTCCACCATCATACCTGCCATCTCACTCTGCATGCGCCAACCACCTTGGCACAGTACCATGACCTTGCAGACATGTGGTGCTGTTACATGCATGGGTAGGGCACGGTGCCACATGGTCATGACACTCTAGGGCATACACAGTGCACAACAGCACTACATGGGGGCAGCTGTGTGGTGCACCATCCTACAGGAAGTGGTAATGGCATAGTGGGATGTGCCCTGAGGTGTTAATGCACGCCACCTCATTGCTGAACTAGCAGAAAGGAGATGGAGATAAGGCCTGAGTCCATGGGTGTTCCATACCGGCATCTGAGTGGTGACATGGCATGAAACACACTGTATAGAGGTTTGGGCTCCTTTGGACACCATAGTGTGACTGTGTGACATCATCCATGGCATGGTCACAGGCCATGTCAGTGGAAACTAAGGTATTGGGTGCCCTGGTGTACTATGCCACTGGATCATTCCAGTGAGTGACAGGTGACACCATGGGTGTAAAACAGTCCTTCACGTCCCGGGCCATTGCACAGGTGATGGATGCCCTCCTTGAGCATCTGAGGGAGCACATTGCCTCCTCACTGCAGCAGCTGATGACCGGGTGACAAAGGCCATGTTCTACACCATGCATGGATGCCTAACATATGTGGTGCCAGTGATGGGATGCACATTGCAATCCTGACACCCACAGTGCATGAGGAGTCATATCGCAACTGCAAGGGCATTTGCAGCATAAATTGTCAGGTCATCTGTGACACACTCGGCATCATCACAGATGTGTGTGCCAAATACCCAAGATCCTCACATGACTCATACATCCTGGATGCATTAGGCCTAGGGGTGATGCTGCATGCCAGGCAGCTGGTCATTGAGTACCACAACCCTGCAGGGGTACACATGCACATGTGTTGTTGGCCAGCACATCATTGACACGTTGTGTTCCCTCACTGCAGGTGACAGTGGCTATCCACTGTGGTCATACCTGTTGACATCCATCCTTGCCCCTGGCACCCCTGCAGGCATGATACAACACAGTGCACAGATGGACCAGAGCCATTATGGAAAGGACCATAGGACAGCTGAAGATGCTTTTCAAGTGCCTGGACCATACGGGGAGCATAGTGTTGTCCACCACAAAGGCCTGCAGGGTGATCTTGGTGTGCCATGCTGCAAAATATTGCAAAGAATACGACAATGTTCCCATGCAGTGGATGATGGGGATGACCACATGCCTGGTCCGGAGCCAGGGACAACTAGTGGCCATGCAGCAAGGCAGGCACCCATCAATGGCATGTTCTGCTGCTAGGGCCAAACACACTGCATGGAGGCACCATGGCACAGCACGGGCATGTCACACTGGCACCACAGGATGGTGTGGCTGGACCTACCAGACATCTGTGCACTCCACGGGTGATGTGTTCACAGGCCAGTGCAGTGCATGTCCGGGGTGTGTGCACAATGATGACACCTGCTCCTGGAGTGCACCACAGAGTGGGTGGGTCAGTGGGTGGGCCATGCCTGGCGGTCCTGGTGTATGCTGCACATCATGTTCATATGTATGGTACTCATACAGTGCTGCAAGCAGTGTGGGGATGGGGGTGCGGCGTAGTGTTTGGTGCACTGTTGTGCATGGCTATCCAGTCCCATTGCCATTTGGCTTGCCCAGTAACTATGGTGATGACCTGCTCCCTAACTGTCTACATGGCAGCCATTGCTGAACCATCAGTCAGCCCCTGCATGCAACCATGGACTGGTCCTCACTGGCATCATCTGTGACCACACCAGCTGACTCAACCTGGTGCCTGCTGCACTCTGCAGTGCCACCCTCCTACCCTACCTGGTGATGCACATGTGGACAGTGTCGGTCCCTCATCGGCATCCTGGCATGATGCTACGGGTGGGGTGTGTGCTACAGGGCATGCTCACCATATATGATGGATGGGGCATGGGATGGTGGTGCCCACTGTGTGTCCATATCTGTGATGGTCACCTGTGCATGTGCTATTGAGCCACTGTGTGCCAGTGGTGACTGCATCAGTTCCTGTATGCCTTTGAGTGCCACAGCACAATGCCAGACAGCCATGTGCATGTCCCTGGCCACCTCCATGTGGGCCTCCAATATGGTGGTGTTGTGGTTATGTGTATTCAGCAAGTCCTGCTCCAGCTGCTGTAGTGCATGGTACTGCCCTCCATATAGCTCTGTGCCTTTGCTGCACAGTGGCATGTTGTGGGTTGGGTAGATGATCCCGCATCACCACTGTCCACACTGCATGGGTGTGCCATCCTGCTGGGGAATGACAGGGTGTGTCAGTACCATCCCCACTGCTATTGCCCACTGCACACCACCCACATGGCAGTGTTGGTGCTGAGGTCCCCACACCCATGGCATGGTGGGTGGGGCACCAGTACCTGCTGCTGTCTCACTTCCTGACAATGTGTCCTCCTCCCATGGTGCATCAGTGCTGTCCTCATCACTCTCTGTCTTTGCCTGGGTCTTCGTTTCTGGCTCTATACCTGTTGGTAGACAATGGGCAGGTTATAGGACATGCTCCTGAAAAGGGTCTGCCCAGCCCCCACCCTCTATGTATGCCTATGTACCTGCTGGCTCTGTTTGGGTAGGTGCTGTCATAGGTTGCTGCTGGGCCAGGGGGTCCCTGGTGAACACTGTACCCCTTTGGCCATGCCTGCACTGCCTGTGGGAGCAAAGCAACAGGGTCAGTGCAGACACGGTGCATTCAGCCTGTTCATCACCACATGTTTGGTTGCCTACCTGCCATGGTGTTCTCTCCATCCATCTCACCATGGAGCACCACATTGGTGAGGTCTCTGTAACCAGATGCTCCAGGGGCATTAGCTGGGTGTATGTGCTGGGTAGTCCCCACTCATGCCTTGCAGTGCCCTGGTGCTGGTGGTGACCTTCTTCTTCACTGCCGCCCTTAGGTCCCGACACTTATACTTGATGGCCATGAGGGTTCTGGCCTTGGGACTGGAGGCATTGACAACCCCTTAGATCTCCAGCCACAGCCTGGCCTTCACCTCAGGGGGTGTTGTCAGGGCCTGGGCACCACAGGCAGCTCTAGTTTTGCTGTATGTCTGTTACCATGGCTGCCACCTGTCTGCCTGAGATGTTGGGTGCCCATGGGCACCACCAGCTCATATGCAGACCTGTCCACATCCCTCTGCCCACTCCCCTTTGCCTCTTTCCTTTCACTGTGGACTGCCCTGCAACATCCTCCTGGTCTGCCATCACTCTCTGCACTAGCTGTGTGGGCATGCACAGCTGTGGCTCTGCAGGGGTGTTCCATTGTTTTATATGGTGGAGTCAAGGGGCATCTCCTCCACAAAGCAAGGTGTACTGCCTGTCTGTCTGCTTGTTCCACTATGCGCCCTGCCAGCCCCACCCCACCATGCACACAGCACATGTTGCCATTCATGA
This sequence comes from Neoceratodus forsteri, assembly GCA_016271365.2. Taxonomy (NCBI): domain Eukaryota; kingdom Metazoa; phylum Chordata; order Ceratodontiformes; family Ceratodontidae; genus Neoceratodus; species Neoceratodus forsteri. The sequence goes on from CM057459.1 coordinate 60,287,993, forward strand.
ATGTTATGTACCACTGGGGTCCTGTGCACCAGATAGCTGTGTACCACTCTTGCATCAGTTTCCAGTGTACTTTATGCAAGTTTGTGCATAGCCTCTTATCTGCAGCATACCTCCCTTTCAAAACCCAGTCTAATGTGGCCCAATTTTGTATCACCTTTCCAATCTATTAGAGATACTTTGTGCTAAAATCTTGGTATCAGAATTAATTAATGAAATAGGCCTATAATTTGGACAAAGTTATGGGTCCTTACCTTTCTTATGGAGAACTGTTATCAAACCATGATCCATGGACTGGGGAACTTTTATGATCCCAGACTTCCAAGAATACCTTATGGAGGTAGGAGTCATTTCTTAAATAAATTACTGGTATAAATTGATAGGAAATCCATCAGGACCTGGGGATTTATTCTCACTAAGGCAAGTACATGTATCTACTAGCTCTACCATGCTATCTTCAACACTAATTGTGGCAAGTGAGTTCCTCATTAACCTATGGTAAGGGCATACTCAAAAGAATCTTTGAATAGCTGACACAGATAAATCTGAGTCCTGGTTCTTCTGCAAGTCTGCATAAAAGTTTTGAAAAATGTTATTAGTGTTATTTGTGTCTGTGGTTATTTTCCCAGAACTAGGATCTGTCATAATATTTACTGGGTTGTTAGAATTTTTCAGATGAATGGCCAATAGCTTTAAGCTTTTGGGCTAGCTTCAGTACAATTAGTTTAGTTACATTAGTTTAGTTTTTCTAATACTAAATACAGCATCTTTAAAGGTTGCCATATCCGCTTTTAGCTGAAGAACACTACCTCCATTGTTGTCCAAGTTGCAATTAACTAAGTCCAGCTCTAACTTTTTAAGTGCATTTAGTTTTCAGAGAATCTGTCTTGCTTCTCCATTTTCTTTTTTAACCAATTTTAATAAATACTCCTCAAGGACACATTTAAGAGTGTATACAAGTGTTACCTATGATGCACCCTGAAGTTTGTTAACAAGAAGGAAATCATATACTGTATCTCCTTTGTAATTTTTTTTCCATGACAGTTCTGTCATCTATTTAGGACATATTTAAATGCTATCTCCTAGGATCAGAGATCCCATATAGGTTAGATAAGGCAACTGAGATAGAAGTGTGATCTGAGATAACAAGAGGATGAACAGTAGCATTTTGTAGAGAGGATACTGAAAATTTAGGAATATAAATATAATCAATTTGTGACCTGGTTCTAAGCACTGGAGACTAGAAAGTGAGTTCCTGAGCATTAGAGTTCAAAATCCTCCAGGTGTCTACTAGATCAAGGGTCTCCATTAATAATTTTAAGTCTCTATCACTCTTTGTTATTTTGTAATTAGTGGAGGATCTTGCAAGTAGGATTAAGAGTGCTGTTAGTATCCCCACTAATTATGATGCCACAGATAAGAAATGTATGTAAATCATTAAATATTTTTATCAATTTTTGGTGAGCATACTTATTGGGCCTATATATATTTCCTAGGATAGTCCTATGAATGTTTAGTGTAGCATTAATAATCAACTAATGTCCCTCTCTGTCAACAATAGTTTCATCAATGCAAAACTGTACATTTTTTCTGAACAGAATTATAACTCCAGCTTTTTATTACTGAACCTTCTCTCAAGTGCTTGACCAACCCACTCCCTTCTCATATATTCAGCATCATTTTGGTTAAGATGGGTCTCTTGGTAACAAGTACAATGATTGCATTTAATTTTTAAGGTGCCTAATAATTTTATAGCATTTCACCTTCTCAATTTAACCAATGGACATTCTAAGAAATTATTTTAATAGTGGAACTCAAAATAAAACTATAGTCATAAAGTGGCAGATTGAAATCTGGAAGCACAAATTAGTAACTACTCTACAAATAATTTTGAAAGCACTCATGAAATGTTTTATTGGAAAAAGAATAGAGAAACTGAATATACACTTGAACTGAGTCCATGTAAATTACTGAAGAAAATAGACAAAGACTTAGATCATGGAAAGGAAAGAACAGTAACCAAATAAAAAAAGATACAGATTTTAACTGAAATGATTGTCCATATCAACCAACAGTGCAAACAAAACATTCAGAAACAAAACAAATTGCAGGAAACAATTTTAAGCCTATCCCTCTTTACATTTATTATCAAATGTTATTGACACTTAAGGAAATTAAACAAGACCCCTATCCAAAACCCAAATGCTAGACTAAGAGGTTGCTCAATGGCTCCACATCCCTTTTTTCCTTCCCAAAATTAAAACATTTATATTGCTGGCTAACAATTAGCAAAAGTGTACTGTAAAACCAAACAAATAAACTAATCATAGTTGCACACATATTAAGGATAACCTTGAAATAACAACTACAAAAACAAATGTAAAGAAAACCCATAGTTGCTATACTGTATATAATTTCTTTTGAGAAGAATAAACTTTCAACGTTAAAAATCAGACAACTTTTAAATTACTCCAGTTAGGGTTAGACATTCAGGCCCAGATATTCAAAGAGTTGAGCCATGCGCAATAAGGTTGCACCTGTGCAAGTCCGATGTGCCATTCTGCGATATTCAGCAGGAGGCAGTTGCACCCCAAATCAGCTGAGCAACAACGCCGTGATAATGAATGCATGTGCAACTGAAGGGAGGAATCATGCATAAATGGTGCAGTGTGATATTTAACAGCATGTGCCATGCGCAATAGGGGAGCAAGCGGAAGTTGTGCCATAGCTGAAATGAGCCAAAATAAAAGGGAGCAAGGGAGGCGCAAGAACGCTACAGGAAGCCACATGAGAGCCAAATACAGCAGGAAACATCGGCAGCAGGGACACACAGGGCCAGGCAGGAAAGGGCACCTGGAAGCAACAGGCACACGGAAGGTGTGGGGCCACAGTGTAGAAGGGGAAGTACACCACACAGCAGTGAGGCCAGCACAGGCAGGTGTTCCCGGTGCAGGGGAAGTAGCAGCCAGGACAGTGGGGGACTACAGAAACAGCTGCCGGGGGTGAACACAAGCCAGGGACATGGCCAGTGCCACCATCCAGACGGAGACCATAATGAGGGGGTGAGAAGGCGGGCAGCGGGGGCATGGTCAGTGGAAGGGCCTGTCGGCAGTATGGTCCAACAGGCAGTACCGGTGTCCGCACCAGCATCAAGCTGTACAGTGATACTGAGATTGTGGGCTGGTACCACCTGAATCGGACAATTCTGAGGTGGCTCTGTGAGCTGTGCAGTGATGTGATGCAGGCACCACACGATGGAGCCATGCCCTGTCAGTGGATATGAAAGTGACAGCTTGCATATGCTTGCTCGCCACGGGTACCTTCCAGAGACCATCTGGGGACACCACAAGCATAACCCAGTTGGCCACATCACGCCACCTCACCCAATTCCTCAGAGCACTGCTGCCGCATGCCGTGAGTACATCCATTTCCCCAGCACACTGGCAGAGCGCACAGCAAACATACAGGAGTTCCACAGGGTAGCACGATGCCTGGCATGCTAGGGGCAATAGACTGCACCCATGTGACCATCCGCACACCACCTGGCCCTGAGGGGCTGCATATAAATCATAAGGGTATGCCAGCATCAACTGCCAGGTGGTGTACGATGCCAGGGGTGCATAATCAATGTCTGTGCCACGCACCCTGGGGAGCACATGATGCCTTCATCTGGCACCAGTCGGCACTGTGCCACAGATTTGAGAGTGGAGATATCCCACTGGCCACCTAGTGGGTGAGTATGCAAACCATATGGACAATTATAGGGCCCGGGAGGCATGGTCAGAGGTGACATGGGTAGTGGCCTACATGGCCGGGCAGGCGATGCTGATCACCAAGCTAACTCCACCCTCTACACACAGGTGACAGTGGATACCCATCTGGCCCTGGCTGCTCACATACCTACTGGTGACCTGCGACCCCACTGCAGCAACACTACAATGAGGGCACACGCCACCACACGAATGTCATCGAGCTGGTTTTTGGGATGCTGAAGGCACGCTTCCATTGCCTGGACACTCCGGCAGTGCCCTACAGTATAGTCCCTCAAAGGCCCGGGGCTATTCCTGGCTGTTGCATCCTGCACAACATGACCAACGAATGTGGGATAGCTGTACAGGTGAAGAGGTGGACAGCGATGGGGATGATGAGGACACCGGTGACAATGATGATGAGCAGCCCCCCTGCGCGATGGGACCCCCGACTGCCCGGCTGCCACAGCTGCACCGGGACACCATCATGGAGGAGTACTTCAGCCAACCCAGGTAAGTCATGGAGCCATGTGCAAACACCAGTGGCTAAGGCACAACCCACAAACACGCATGGACACACATCAGGGGTGCATCCTGTCAAGGGAAGTAGCCTGGCATGGAACCACACACACAACCAGGGATGGGTGAGGTCTAACATGCCACATGGATGGGGACAACACACACACACACACACACACACACACACAATGCACCAGATATGCAAAAAGGTAGGAGGCACACCGACCCAGAACACCACCCCTAGCCACACACATGTCCACAGACCATCATGCCTACTGCCTGTCCTTGTGCATGTGTCAGATGCTGAGCACCATTGCACATTGGTGTACAGTGTAATGCAGGCACCATCATGCACACGCAACTGCGGACGGCAGCCAGGAGGGTGTGCAGATGGACTGTGTGTCCGCGGCAGGGCCGGGTACCCACCTGTGCAATGCCTGCTGAATGACACAATGCACACAGGGCAGTACCAGACAGTAGCCATGTTGGGAGACAGGTCAGTCCAGCGCCACAGTGCCCCGCCATCACGAATGTGTTGGTGGCCCCGCTGAGCCCTCCAGCACTGACAGGCTGACCACTGGCCTCATGGGTGGCACCGATGGTCCCCAGGGTTCCACTGCATGAACACCACCATGCTCACGAGGGGTCTGCAGCACACCAAACATGCCTGCACCAGGTGTGCTCGGGATGCCACAGCTGAACCCGGTGTCGACAAGGAGGGTGTTGCCACGACACGGGAGCGGGGTGGACAGTGCACTGCATGGTGTCTGCGATGCATGGGCACATGACTGTGTGCCATTGTTGCCATGACAGCAGTGAATGCCTGTGTCTGCCTGTCAATGGCAGCGGTCACATCCTCCTGCAACCAGTCCATCCCTGCCAGGATCAGAGTGGTGTCTCTGCTGACGCTTCTCTGCCACTCCAGAGCTGCACACAGTGCATCCACCGATGTCACAAGCCACATCTGCTGGTTGACTGATGCTTGCATGCGGGTGTGCTCGTCAAGAGGTCATCTGCCTCCTCGGCATCCTGTCCTCAGGGTGTGTGTGGCCCTGATGCTCAGCACCCCTTAAGGGTGGGTGCTGCACACCAGGACCAGGTCTGGGGCATGTCCACAGGTGGTGCACTGATGCCACCCCTAACCCTGTACCCCAAGCCCATTGGCTGACTACTGATGCTGCCCTCCGCTGACGCTCACCAGGGCTCACTGGTGCCACCGCAGTGGCTGCAACAGTCCCAGTGTCCTGTACACATATCAGTGCTGCCCCACTGGTGCTGACAGGCACAGGCTGGGACTGTGATGACATGCAGACCTCCACGGCAGCACCACCCACAGCCATGGGTCACGATGTTACCTGCTGTGTGGCCATCCTGTGGCACACCTGTCACTGCCCATGCCGTTAGCAACATCATCATCAGTGACAGACCTGGCACCAGCCCGAGTCACAGCATGCTGGCATCCATGGACACTGGCACACTGGGACATGGGCAGGGCCTCCTCCGCACCTGTTCCAACAACATCAGTCTGGACAGCCAGGTGGGCCCACTGTCACACTGAGCCACGTATACCTGTGGAGGTGAAAGGGCCCTCCTCCATCTCCATCTGACTGTCCTCAGTGGAGAGGCCCACCACCGCTGACCCATGCAGATGCTCAGGATCTGTAAGGAAAACAAAGTTGCGCTACTGCATGTTACCTACCCTGCCCCTCCAATAGAAAGACCATGACCTACCATGCAGTGACGGGCTACCACCTGTCTGGAAGCCACCACCTGGAACACCCTCAATGGCACTACTCTGCATGCTTCCAGCAACCTCTCCTCCTGTGGGGTCAGGTGTACCACTTCCGGCTGTCCCCCACCTGTCGAGCTCATGCTGCCCTGATGGCAGCCACCTTCTCCTTATCCTCCTCCTCCTGTCTGTGCCCATCTTCTTCTTGCACTCCTACATGGAGCGCTGGTGGCTGCCATGCAGGTTCACTCCATGTGCCACCTCTTCCCATGCAGCAGCACGGGCCTGTAATGTTCCCTGCCATCCGCTGAGAAGCAGATCCTGATCCAGATAGCCTCAAACAGGGCATCGGTCTTGGCCTTGGTGAAATTAGGCCTCCTTCTCCTCCCACCACTGTGTTCCTCCTCTCCCACAACTCGCCTCAGTCATTATTTAGCCTGTAAAATGACAGTTGTTACCTGTGACTGTGCAGTCCCATGCATGTCCCAAAATCCACAGTGCACACTCCCAAACAGCATGCAACTCACCAATAGACTGCAGTAACTGACTATGGCCAGTGCAGCCCAATGTCACACTTTTTATAGCGCAACCCATGCAAATAAGGCAAGGCGCAACTTTAAGTAGATGCAATTGCAGTGTTGCGCCATTGAAAGGCTGATTAGCTGTTTTGCATATGACGACTGAATATCGTGCTGTTGCACTTTGTGCAATTGTGTTGAAAATGCTGAGCCAAGGCGCAGTTCTGTGACATGCACAGTACACACCTCACTGCGCATGCCCGGGTTGCTGATGCAGGCGTCTGCCGTGCTGCTGGCGTGCTGTGCGCGGGAAGCAATGCAGGGCATGGCCACCATTGTACCAGTGGCGCTACAGAGATGTTCACCTAATGGCGCTGTGGCACTGGGCCTCATAGGTGCACTGGGGCAACAGCGCAGTAGGCTGCTACTTGAGGTAGCACACAGGCATCCAATTGCGCTATACGCATTGGGTTCCAATGGCACTGTGCCTGTCCATGCGCTTGGAGTCCCTTGACCCTGTGCCCGACCTTTGCCCCCTAGGTGCCATGCATCAGGCATGCGTGCACCACTATCACGCTGTTCAGTGACAGCGCGATAGGGAATGGCAGCGCTGTACCACGCGCATCTGCATGTGGTGGAGCCATGCTGCAGAGCACCATTTTGAGCTGACTGAGCTAGTGGAATGGCATGGAGGAGGGCTGCACAGTGGACCCAAGTTGAGCTGGCCAACCTAGTGGCCATAGTAGAGCCACTCTATGGTCCACTGTTTAAGGAGGCACCCCAGACAGGTCCAGGAGCCAGGTATGGGAGAAGGTGGCCAATGCACTGGAGGAGGCCACAGGAAGGGGCGGACAGCGGAGCAGTGCCACCCAGGTATGGCGACCTGCAGAGGAGGGAACCGGACCTGCTTGCCCACCTGTGGGGATGTGCCAGGAGGGGCACGGTGCCACGGCCAGATAGGGTTACGTCCCACACACCTTTATCTTCCATATGGGTATCATGGTTGTATGTGTCCAGAACATGGGGAGGGACCGTCCGTGTTGGCTGTGGTGGTGTTATCAGGTTGTGGGGTGGTGGGTCTGGCTGGGTGGGAGTGCACACATGGAGGCAGGGGACTTTGCTACAGGATTGTACTGATGTTCCTCTCTCCATGTTTGCACCACAGGGCCGGAGAAGAGGAATCTGGCCAGGGAGCTGCGGCACCAGGAGGAAGACAGGGCCGCTAGGAGGGGCGACGGTCAACAGCATCCGAGGGACCAGCCTGATGATGGAGTGAAGCCATACATCCATGATTACTACTGCATGCTGTGTAACAGGGTGGGCAGCAGGCATGGCCACCATCCATTGACACCACTGCCATGCACGCAACTTGTTACAGTCAGCACTGTCCAGTGGCACTGTATGTCTGGGAGTGCGGCGATGGTGGTCCATGTGTGCAGCCGGTACATGGCTGTGCCACTGCCTTCGCACCACATAGCCATGTCACTAAACTGCCACTGTGGTGCTGTGCATGACTTGGCCAGTGGGTATGTGCAGCAGTCTGCATGGCTGTACACGCCTGGGTGGGCAGGTCTTGTGGACGTGATCACTGTGGGTGGTCACACACCATCACAGAGGCATGTCCAACGGCCGTATGCCATGCACAGTGGGTGGGCTGTATGGGGCTGTGCATTCACACCTATTGACTGTGCTCCTTGTCCTAGGTGTCCGCCAGCTGCAGGAGATAAGGGAGGCATTGTGGAGATCCTCAATGTGACCAGGGCTTCTTTGGAACGGATTGACCAGCTTGGGGTCCGCAGAAGGCACCGGGAGGCGAGCAGCCAGAGCGGGAGTGGGGCTCCCATTGATCATCCCTCTGCCCCAATATCCCTTATCCCCTGGACCCACCCTCACACCCCTCCTTTCCTGTCCCATTTGTTCACCCCTGCCCTTACCCCCACCTTGTTTGTGGCCCTCCCAAAATTGTACATATTTTGTAAATAGTTCCTTTTGATATGTTTTTGAATACAAATATTTTGAAATGAATACTGTGGTGGTCTCTGATTTGCAGTGGGCTATAGGTGCTCAGCTGCAGTGGTGTGCATGGTGTCAGGAGTGGTGCAGTCATGGTATGTGTTTGTGTCCATGGGGAGGTAACTATGGTGTGGGATAGCTATCAGTCAGTGTCTGTGGTGTGTGTGTTGTGCCCTGTGCACTGGATGATTGTGTGCAGTGGTCCATGGTGCATGCTCTGTCCATGGTGCCCTGTCAGCCTGTCCATGGCCTGTGCAGCTGACACCCTTGCATGTCTGTGATCTGCATGGTCTGCTGGTATGTTAGTGGTGGCTGTCCATGCAGGGCAGCCACTGTACCCATCACAATGCTGGGTTGCCTCCTGTCACTGGTGTGGTGCATGTCTGCCTCGGGTGACACTGTGGCCTCCGCAGTTGTTGTCCCACCTCAGGCTGTGGCTTGTGTGTGTTGCAGGGGATGTGCACCACTGTCTGTGACTTCTGCTCTGGGCAAATAATGGTGGTGTACAGATCCACAGTGCCTGCACAGGGTGGCTGGCACTCCTGTGCCATGGAGGACTGCAGGCTGTGTGTACACGGTTTCCATGGGCCACGCTGGGGCTTGGTTGCCCCGCTACTGTGTCCCTGTGTTTTGTGCCCTTGGGTATGGGTGGGTGTTTGTCCATGCACTGTGTGGCATCGGTGTGGTGCATGCTTCCATGCACCACTGTGGGTGTCTGCTGGCTGTTGTGGCCAGTGCTGGGTCGGGTGTGTCCTTGAGAGGTGTGCAGGGTGCTGTACCACTGGTGGTGGTGTCTGGGGCATGCCCTGTCCTGTGTGGGTACCTCATGTGCCAACGCATGGTCGGTCTCTCAGCTGTACCTCGGGGCTGTGCATGGTGGCACTGTGTATGCTATTGTTGCATCACAGTGTGCTGCCACACGCCCGATGGGTGCTCATGGTGGGGCTGCTTTGCATGGTTCTGTGCTGCTACAGGGTTGCATTGTCACAGTGGGGGTAGTGGCATGCATGGGGTTTCCTGCAGTGGTGGACGCTGCTCCTGGGCAGGGTGTCTGGGGATCACAGTGCAGAGTGTGCTCTGCATTGGGGGATGGTGTGCACGGGTGGTCAGCCCTCCTTGTGTGCCTGTCACAGCTTGCCAGGGTGTGGTGGGGCACCATGGCCTGGCTGTGGGTTGGTTGCTTGTCTCCATGGGCCAGTGGTTATTCCAGCCCTCCCCAGTTGTGCAGTGCATGGGGTGTGGGGACGATGTCTGTTCTGCTGTGTGTTCCTCTGCCCATCTGTGGCATGGGTGGTGGGCCCCTACCTCCCTGGTTGTGTAGTTGCATTGCTGCCCTGCTGCTGGGGGCATCCCTGGTTGCACTATGGTGCCTCTGGACTGCTCAGCTGAACATCCCTTGTTGCGCTATGGCTCATCAAATCTGCTCAGCTTCTCCTCCCTAGTTGCACTATAGGTGCATCAGATCTGCTCAGCTTCCCTCCCTAGTTGCGCTATGGGCGCGGGTGGTGCGATATTCAGTCATCGCTGTAGGCGCAGGCTACTGCTCAGTTTTTGAATATCGCGCTTCTTGCACATGGGCTTAGTGGACTTGCGCTGTTCTGCTATTAAGCACTTTTTGGGCATAGTTTGAATATCTGGGCCTCATTGTCTTATTTTATCAATATCCTTAAAGCAGCTCAAAAAGTAGGACATTAAAACATTTCAGAATAACTCCTTGAATTTCTAATTGGGGGTTGTCTTCACAGCACACTGGAAACAGAAGTTTGGTTGAAACTGGAGGACTCTAATGATGATGGGTCATGATTTTAACCTATTGTAGGCTTAGATTTAAGCAAACGATGGGATCGCTCTAAGATAAATGAGTTGCAGTCCGTGGAGGGCAACAATTATATATATGATCTGAAAGTGCATGCCATTCAACTTTGGGAAATGTTGTCTACATTATTACATTACTCTGCTTGTCCCTTTCAGAGTTTTTTTTATATTTCTATTGCTATGTTTATTAGCCTTTTATCAATTTCTAGAAATGAAATTATACTTTCTTTGTCCTTCTTGAACTGGTCTTCTGTTTTATAGGATCCTTATATTAATTAGCGATGTGTGAAATGTACTCTTTTAGTTGCATGCACACCTTTTGATTCCTTTGTATTCATTTATTTTCTGAATTTCATGGCAGCACTGGTGGCTGAGGGGCACCTGTTCCAAAAATATATATATTGCAGAATCTCTTCCTATACACTCTTAAGTACATTTAACATGTCACTGCCTCTTGTATTTCTTTGTTTCATTCTCCTTGTTTGATTTTTCTGACTCAACATCTTTAGCTATTAGATCTGCATTATGTGGAGCACATCCAGTTGCTTTCATCTCACATTTTGGAATCCCAGATATTATGTTTGATGAAAGTTATGGTTATGTAACATTCAAATAAAATACCACTGATCATAAATTCATCTCAGATATCACATGATTTATTTAACTGTTTGAAATTATTTATTTTCAAAACAGCAACTGAAGTATTACCTCAAAGCCACTGCCTTGAATAATTGGATCATTTTATTGACATACTCAGTATCAACTGAGTTTAGTAAAACCATAGTACAATCAGATAGTAACTGTAAATCTTAATATCTGCAAGAAATGCATTTCAAAATTTATAATCTAGTGCACATTTGTATAGCACATTATGCAGTCATTCCCCACAGCCTTTGCCACAAGGTCACAACAAACTGAGGTGGTTGGTCTTCCTGTTAGTATATTTAAGAATGTTTTAAATCAATGGAATAAGTGCAAATCTAATTTGAGTATATAACCACGTCTCATCTGGAGTTAGTAAAAATAATTTTCAATTGTGAAATAATTGTTATTCACAGTTAGAGACTTACTGTACATATTCCAGAGGTTGCCAGGGCTTGTAGGACTTTATTAAGGATTTCAGTAAAACAGCTTTCTTAATGTGAGTTTATCAACTAGTTGCTCTAGAAATTTCTCTACTATAGTCTGTCCCTAAGTGCAGCAATTTAATATTGGTAAGTATGTCACTCCACACCCACAAGGTAAATTAGGACCTTCAGCCAGGGTATAAAAACACAGTAGTTAGCAGTATGGTGGTCTGAGTTGGAGAAGGCAGCTGACAATCATCCTTGCAGTAAGCTGGGTGACAATATCTGTTAATTGGGAAGTGAAGCTATTGTCTTCTTGTAGACTTCCTATAGTTATCTCTTGCTCTCATAGTAAGGGTTTTTCTTGCTATCAGAGCAAGAAGCAGCTGACTGAGGCAGCTAGAACATTTCTGTTTGAATATTTCTAACTGGGATGATAAGCAGACATATACTTTATTCGACGTGTAGGGTTTTTAAGGTAAATTGCACCCTTCAGCAAGGGTATACAACAAAAGCACAGTAGTTAGCAATGCACTGGTCTAAGTTGGGGGAAGGTAATTGGCAATCATCCCTGCTGTTACTGTACCTGGGTGAGGATAGCTGTTAATTGTGTGTGTGTGGCTTAGGTAGAAGTGAAGTAGTTGTCTGTATTCAGACTTCAGCCTTCTTACAAAATCACTATAAGAGGATTCCCACTGAGTATGCCCCATCACACTCATGTCCCAGCACTTGAGGGAACAGTGCATGAGTGGAACAGGTGAAGTGACTATCATCATAGGCATTGGCAGGCATCTGCTGGAGACAGCAGGCATGCAGGGAAAAGCGGAAGATCCAGTGAGGTGAGGCACAGTATCGAAGGTACTTACTTGCTGCTGCCTGTGTAAAAGTACTGGACGAGGGTAAGGGGAAATGGGAGGGAACTTCAACCATCCTTACAAATAGTGAGAGTAATTTAAAGTGTAAAAGAGGAAACATACTATCTAGGGTAGAGGTACATAAGTGCTTAAGGAAAGGCTGGAATAAGTCAGGGGTTTAGTACAGCAAAAGGGAGAAGTAGAAAAGGGATAGAGTGCAGTACAGCAAAAATGGGAGAACTAGAAACAGCCTATCTTGGGTAAGGTTACAAAGGGTAAGGTAAAGCAAAAGGGGAAAACTAGAAACACCTTATCTAAGGTAAAGATATATAAATTCAGGTAGAAATAGAGTGTGAATCAATGGGAATTATAGGGTGGTACAGTGCAGTGGTTGTGGCACTACACTTTTCAGAGAGACCTTCTGGAGACTGCAGTGCTGGCCCATTTGCACACAGCAGTAAGTTTCTGCAAATGGAGTCACCCTGAGGAAGACTCATTCTGAGTCGAAATGCTGGGGGCATGTTGAGAGCTCCAAACTGTGGACCTTAGGTATGGCTTTTGAACAGGCTGAATAAAGTGAATTTTGATTCATTACATCTTGTCTGGACCTGCAATGTATGCCTTAAAGGTAACAGAGTGCATTTGCAAAAACTTTCTGCTGTGTCTTATGTGTGGGTTGGCTGCCCTTCAACATTTGCACCACCTGATTCACTGACTGCCGTATACCCCATTGCACCATTTGCATCAAACACCTCTCTAGGTTGAGTGAGCAGGTCACTGGACTCAGGCTGAGCTATCTAAGATCCAGAGGAACTCTTCCCCAACCCAGGGGCACTAAGACTACCACCATTCCTCCACAGGTTGCCTAGAAGAAAAGTGCTGACTGGTCTGTGGTGGGCTTCAGGAGTGTGGTGGTAGTGGATCAGGGGTACATTCCCCAGCTTGTGCCACTACATAATTCATTCACCACTCTGGTGGGACAGGATTACCAGAAGGAGGCACTCATAGTAGTGGCATGGAGGATTTAGAGGTTCCTCCATGGGTAAGACACCAAGGTGGTAGAGAACCCCATCAGAGAAGGAAGCAATTTCTGGTGGACATTGCACTTGTAAGGGATACATTTGGGACTACAAAGGGAGGGAAAGAGGGAGGTAGGGTGCCTACTTGGTGCCTCCAGCTCAGAGGGATGGACAGTGAACCATAAGGATCACTAGGGTGGCAGGGCTGGAATGGGAGGTGGATGCTACTGTTCAGATGGGACTAATGATCTGGCTAGGCATGAGGTTTGGATTATGCAGTAGCTTTCCAGGGAACATAGAAAGGCTCTTAGGCAGGTGGCATGTAAAGTGACTTTTGCTGAGATGCTACCTGTCTATGACCAGTGGGAGGATAGGGAACTCCCACCCAGAGCTTCAATTTGTGGTTGAAAGAATGGTACAGAGAAGTTGAGTTTGGCTACAGTGGGGACTGGGGACCAACCTGAGTAGGGGACCACAATCCTCAGTGGATGGTTTAATTGTTACTTTGATAAACATTTAAACTAGTTGGGGGAGCAGAAGCATGGTGGGAGGCAGTAACTTCCACCCACAGACTGAAACAGAAAGAAGGGAGGAATTGAGGGGAAGAGAATGGTCCAGGGAGAAGGACAAAGAAAGGTATGCCTCTTTGTAGATGACACCAAAATCTTCTATAGGGTGGACACACCAGTGGGAGTAGAGAGAATATGCAGAAACCTGAGAAAACATGAACAGTGGTCAAGGGTCTGGCAGCTGGGTTTAAATGCAAAAAATGCTAAATCATGCACCTAGGGCACAGAAACCCAGTGGCAGACTATAACAAGGGAGAGGTATTGATGATTACCAAACAGGAAAAAGACCTGGAGTAATCATATCTGATGACCTCAAAGTGGCAAGGAAGTGTGAAAAGGCGGTAGAGTGGGGCCAGTGGGAAGCTGGGGTGCATAGGGAGGTGTATCAATAGCAGAAGGAGGGAGATGGTGTTGCCCTTTATAGATCATTGGCGAGAACCCACCTGGAGCACTGTTTCTAGTTCTAGAGACCATGTTCCAAGAAGGACATAGAAATGGTAGAGGCTGTCCAGAGGAGGGCAACCAAAATGGTTCAGAGGTTGCATCAAACCCCTCATCAGAAGAGATTAAGGAATTATAGTATTTACACCCTAGAAAAGAGAAGAGAGAGAGGGGGAGTGGGGGCGTAATAGAGACCTATAAATACTCTCACGAGATTAAACAAAGTACAGGAGGGAATATTTTTCAGAGGAGAAGGTGCATGAGAACATGGGGCATAGGCAATTGAGCTGAAAGGAAAAATTTAGGAGGATATGAGGAAATATTCTCACCAAAGGAGTTGTGAATGCCTGGAGCAGTCTTCCAGCAGAGGTAGTGTGAGGAAAAACAGAGGTGGGCTTCAAGCATGCATGGGATAGGCACTAGAGAATCTTAGTTGAGAAACGGGGGAGGGAGGTAGCTGGAGATTCATTACGGTCAGTGGTGAAAAAATAGACAAAGCAAAAGGGACAGACTGGGTGGCCAAGTGGTCTTTTTCTGGAGACAAATTTATGTTTCTCTGTTGCTGTATTATTTAGAGCTGAAAGCCATTTAAAAGAATTATAGGCCAGAGACAGCTTCATTTTTTCCTTTAGACATAAAATGACCATCTTTACATTCCAGATTAATTATACATAACGAATTTATAAACAATTCTCACTAAAGCTTAAATAGATAACCTGCCCTGCCCTGTTCTGATTTCACTATATATCCTGGCAGGAAGCAAGGGACCTAATATACTGTAATAATGTCTTTGGACAGAGGAATTTGTTTCAAAATGTGTCAAGACGTATGTTTTGTCACTGGCATTCTAATAAAATTTATAGCATGTCTAAAAGTCTTGTGAGCAGCGATTTATTCTGGTGGTGAGTGGGGATTTTTGCTTTTTAGTTTTTATACTGTAATAATATAGACAGAATAGAATTTCAATGTACATACAATTTGAATACCCCAGGCTTCAGCACAGTATAAGGCAAGAGGCGATCAATTTGGCTTCTCCAGCATGTAGTGCTGGAAAAACAGTTAAACAATTATATTTAAAATTCAGTTTCAAAAGAGCCGCTTGAAACTGTTTCAGCTTTTTAGGTTGAATATCAATATGTTTTTTCCAGGTACCAGTATTGGAGAATAAAACCCCATGCTATGTATATGTATCCATCTCTTTGATAGGTGCTCCATCCAATTTTGTGAAGATTGATGCTTGTCTTCCCAAATATTGATTTTATTTCTATCTAAGTTAGCATTAAGTTTATGGTATGTGGCATACAGATGACCCAATATTAGTTTCTTTCAAACCAATGGGGAAAAGGAAGAAAAGAATCATGTTTACCAGCATAAGGAGCTGCTGGGCAGAGCTGATCATCACTATTGAGAGAATGAACATTTTGATCATAAAGATTTTCAAGGATATCATTAATATAAATATTAACGAGAAAGTGGACCAACAGGCACCTTTGTTTTATATCACTGTCCAAGGAAAAGTAGAAGACAAATAATCAGTGAGATCATACCTTACATATGTTATATTAGCCAAATATAATTGTAATGTAGGAGAAAATAAATTGAAATCTAAGTTCTATGCCCGTAATGTATCCAACTAATTAATAGCACACAAAATCTATTAATGCAGCATATAACTTTACTCTGTTGCCCCAAACATATTTTTCTATTAAACATGCCCATCTTAAAATGTGTTTCAGTGTCGTCATCTCATTTCTAAAGCCTACTTGAAGATGAGATAAAATGTTATGTTCTGAAACCTAGCATTGTATGTGGTTAAGTAGCACTTTAGTAAAGATCTTTGCAAGTGCATCTGATAAAATAATTGGGCAGTAATTTTGGGATCTGCTGGATCATTCATTTTATGAAAGGAGATGATTGCATTGCTTTGCCAAGCAGAGGGTACATATATAGCTTTTTAAACATTTATTAATGAAAAACAGAGCTGGTGTTCAGACTTGTAGATGATTTTTTATTTCTTTGGTAACTGGGTAATGCCCACTAGACACACGTGCCTATTTTCAGGGATGGCCTAGGAGCACTGGGAAGGGTTAAGTGACTCATTCAGAGACACACAGTATGAAAGTGGAGATTGTGGGAATCAAACCAAGGACTCATTGATGTACCAAGCTCATTTACAGCATGTTGCTCTTAATCTCTAGGCTATTCTGCCAGCCCAAATAACAAACCCAGAAATATCAAAGGTAATCCTATTTAAACCAGGATCTTTATTTTTAATTTAAATTACAATGTAGCATTTATGACTTCTAATGAGAAACTCAGGGTAAATAATTACTATTTGATGGTTTATATTTATTTTTCCATTCCAGCACACATCCACATAAGGCACTCATACACCAATTGTCTACACCATTAAATTATTGGTGCAAAAATCTGCAGTTTAGAGACAGTGCAAAACAGCAAACCACATGTAGCATAAACAGGGGTTGAAAATGCTGACATCTGTTATCTTACTGTATGTTTCACACCTGAATTGCTTTGTCAGAGGTGTTCTTCATATGCCCACTTTGCTGGAGACAACAGTATGCTCAGATTTTGCTCATTTTATCACATAAAGTATAACCAAAGTATACCCACTTGTAGGAAGTATACCAACTTTTTGCAATTGCTGCCACACCCCTGCTGATGTACCTGTCCCTAGCCATTCCCCTAACCAAGGAATGACATTTGAGTCTACTTGCCAACCTGGTTTCCAGGTGGCAGAACGAAGGTTCATTGAAGGTGAAGCTACAGTACTGACCTTTCTCTGAATGCGAGCATCAAATGAAGGAAGATAATGGCACACTTTCATGATTCTGCTCCCAGCATTTATATGTAAACCAAATGGCAGACAGAAAATATACAACACCTAAGACTGCTCTTCTCAGTTGTCTACATGATCTACCTTGGCCTCTTGTAAAATAAACTTAAACTTGCAAATCATTAAGTATTGTTTTAAAATTTTTTTAAACAAAACTGGGAATCTTTATGATGCTTCTGTGGCACAAACCATGCTAATAGGCTTTTACTGAAGATGTTAAATGACATTCAGTTTCTCTGTTTAAACCTTAACCTGTTTACACAATGCTGTGCTTCATCTATTGAAGTTCACACAGAAACAGTTGCATTGCAAAAACTCAATCTGAAATTGCATCTTTCAGACCACTGGCAATGTTCATTCTTTATGTACAGTATGAAACAATATAGTCTGCAAGGTTCAATATGTGTTGGGAATGGTTAGAGGTTAGATTTTATCACAATCATTGCTGGATTTGAACATTGGTGTCACAGTGCAGTATGTATTTAGAGGTAATAAGCTATCCTACAATGTTGCTCATGTTACTTACTAATAATTTGTTTTAATGAAAATTACTTTTTGTGTTTTATCCCTTTTACCAGTTCTCTATGTATAAGTATTTGTTGATATAGGAGAACATTGCCTGTCATTTCTCTTGACTTCAGCCACAAACAACTATCTTCAAATAATATATTTTCAGACATTCAACTACAAAAACTGATGTTTGTTTAGACTAGCAATTTTACTATGTGCTTATTTTCTTTTCTTTTCTTCTTATAATTTACTTAAATTCTGCAATAATACTACTAACACCAAAGGGCCCATAAATGCCTGCCAAAATATAAAAGCATTATTGTATAGATCAGTCAGTTCAGTGTTTCTAGCTTTCCAATCACTATATTCTGTGACCCATGGCTAATTGGTACTCCCTTTAGCTCACATGCAGTCTAACTGACAGTTGGCCTTTAGTCACCTATTTCTTCCTCCTCATTTGCTGTCTCCAAATGTTTGCTTCACAACGAAAACATGCTAATCTTAAAATTGCCTATTTTCAAAGTTGAAACTTCACTGTCTCTGTCCGCTCCATGACCGGCTACAGTACAGCTTCTTTTGAATGTATTTATATAGAATAGCCCAGTGGGAATAGAACAACTCCTTCACAGAGGAGACCTGATACTGTCCTTGTTAAGGGTTGAGAGTATAGAGGAAGTATCCCCAAAGCAGCAATGACTGTGGAGTAGATGGTTGGTTGCAATGGTCACTAGTGAAATGGAACACAAATTTAATATCTGGGGATAATGTAGTTGTATGGTTGAGTAGGAAGAGGAAGTGTGGAGATCCTTGTGAAGGTGGCAATGACTGAAGTTGGTAACAATGTCTGCTAGAGAATGAGTGTGGCTTACCATTTAGCCAAAGAAATATGGCAGCATCTACATAGTTAGATGAAAGCTGAAAAACCCTTAACCCCAATGAAAGCAGAAATGACTGCAGAATTAAAGGCTGAGAGCAGTGACTGCTGAATAGCAGCAGGGAGCTGTGCTTCTTCTATCACCTTTATCCCTCCAAATGTAGGGGTGTGACCTCAGGCAACTCTTAAACTCAAGGGCTCCTGTCTACCCAGCTGTGGAAATAGTTAGAAGTAGGACCTCCTGGAAATGAGATGTTGCATCTCAGATGGGCTGTCCTGGGTACATAAACAGTAAAAAAAATAATGAAAGTAAAGTTATTTGACTCTGGAGGACATGAATGGCCCACTACCCATGCTCTAAATCTATAGGATGCCTTCTGTTACCCACATTAATTCAAGTGAGGCTACTGTATTTCCGAAGAAATGAAAAAAGGTCTGGTCTGGCTATTATCTTCTAACTACTCAAGAACAAAAGATGCATGGTATACTGTAGTATTATGGCAGGTACCTGAGATATGCTGTGCTTTGACCACACAGTACTACTTTACCTGCCTGCTAAGCACTTCTCAGAGCTGCAACTTTCAGCACCACTGAAACTCCAGGGTAGAGAGGTCCTATCTGTTAGCCCTCCTCCCACTCCACGCTGTAGCTCTGAAGGTGCCTGGATCCAAATCCCGATTGCTTTCTCTAGCTGCTTACTAGCTCCATGCAACAACCAATCAAGTACCTCCTGTAGGTGAAGCTGTGCCTCCCAGAGTTCCCAGCCACCAATAAGAAAAGGTGCCTACCATCCCTCGACTGCTGCTTCCCTCCTTAAAACCTAATTCTGCCATGTGCTCATCTGCACTGTGCTCCTCAGTAAGGTCAACAGTGCAAGGGCATTTACAGAAAGGAGTCTGCCTGGAGTCAACCGTGAGTCAGCTGTTGGCGGTCACACTGCCCTATAGGTCTTCATTTCTATAGCCTCCTCTGGGCTTCTCCTTCATCTGTATGTTTTGTTCTGTCTTCCCTGTTCATGCCATTCTGAGCACCTGGGAGTTATCTGCTCTCTACTCTGGCTGTTGAGCTGCTTCCAACTCAGATTATTAGCCTTGCTAGTCTCCTAGTCAGTTGTTAACATTTCTAAAGTCCTGGTATCCTAGCTATACCCTAGCTGGGCATTCCCCTTTTTCTAATCATATTACTTATTTTTTTTGTTATTCACAGTACTGTCACTTCTTTTGCTAGTGTATGCCTGTCAGGTAGTGGTATCCATTTCAAGGTTTAGCTCTTCTGCCTGACTGGTGCTTCCAGCAGGGTTTACCCTATGATACAGTGTTTTCTATCTTTATATTTGTAATCAGCCCTTGTCCTGTTTGTACTACTTTACAATGACTTTTAAGCGTGCATGTTCTAGTCAGTCACTGCCATTGCTGCCATGCTAGTTAGTCTCTCTTATTAGCTTTGGTAGCGATTTTCATTTCACCTACCTATCAACTATGCACTTTGCTCCTTCCTCAATCTTCTGCTTCTCCCTCTTGTACCCCTATCCCTTTCTCTTCTTTCCTCCTACCTGTCTACCTCTCTCCCTCCCCATTGATTGCTTGTCTTACACCTCCCATTCTCCCTTCCTCCCTTCCTCCCTATTTACTCTGTTATCCTTTCCTAACTATCCCTGAACCTGAACTTCCTCCACAAGCCACTTTTCCTTCCCACCCCTCCTTCTCCAAGGGATGTAAGGACCATTCAGTCCTCTTGCTCCTTATCCTGCTCCTCCTCCTCATCCCAAGCTGGTGACATCGAAACCAACCCTGGTCCTTCCCTCCTCCTCCCTCCACCTTCTCAACCCCTAAAGCCTCAGCATTTTCCATCTCAATGCTAGGAGCCTTCTTCTTAAAATTGATCTCCTTAATGTGTGGGTCTCCCAGCACTCTCCTGACCTCCTCTGCATTTCTGAATTCTGACTCTCATCCAAAACATGTGACTCTAGACTGGCTCTCCTGACTATTACCCTTTCAGGCAGGACCATTGCAAATGAGGTGATGCTGTTGCCCTTTGGGCAATCAGAGCTGCTCCTACTCCATTGCTCTCAGGAGTCAGTACCCTCCTCCATGAGCTTATCCTTGCTAAGCTGCCCTTTCTCACCACCTTATCCATCTTGGTTGGGTTTACTATGCCTGTAGAAGTCTTCTTTCTTCATAGGTCGATTCTCTCTATGTTCTTGCCTTCCACCTTCCAATGAACATATTCTTCTCAGGGACTTCAATATCAATTGGCTCTCCCTGGCCTCCAGGCTGACCTCCCATAGACACCACAGAGGTTCTTAATTTACTAGAGGACCTACAGATGGAAAATGATTGGTGGCAAGTATTCTTGGATATAAAGGTGCTGTACACTAATATCCCCATGGGGAGTAAAGTGGCCTTACACCATTGGCTGACACAAGGTACTATACTGACTTGAGGAAAGTCTCATTGAATTTGTGTGTAGTGTGCCAAACAGGTACTAACCTCTAACATATTTCTGTTCAAAATGATTATTACTTGCAGATAAAAGGTGCTGCTATGGGAACTACGTTTGCTCCAAATTACGAAATTTTTATCTAGGTTACTGGGAAAAACAAACAATCTATAGCCCCAAGACCAACCCTTACTATCATGAGCTGGATCTCCGGAGGCATTATATAGGTGACATCTTGATGGTATGGAAGGGTGACAGGGATGAGTTGGATGCATTTGTGCAGTTTTTGGAGAGCACCATTCTCAACCTTCATTTCACAATACATGCCAATCAAAGGAAGGTGAACTTTCTGGATTTGGAAATACAGAAGAAGGTGGATGGTACCATAAAAACCAACCCATATGAGAGAGAAGTTTAGGCTTAGGGGTACACTACACAGATTCTTGACCATGCTGAGAAACAGGCAGTAGAAGTCAGTAGACAAGATCTCTTTAACAGTGAAGCCTAAAAAGCCAATGGAAAACTACCACTCAGTTTCATCACTATTTACAGTCATCAAGCTGTTGCCATTAGGATTATATTAACAGGAATTGAAACATCATACATAGTGACCCGACACTGCATAATGCCTGCCCAAACCCACCCAGGTTCACGTATAAAAGGGCCCCACTTTGGCAGACATGTTGACACACAACCTACAGATAGCAGAGACAAAAACACAGGGATATAGCTACCAACCCGCCAAGGGTTGTTTCAACTGTGGGAAGTGCAAATATTGTACAGTTGTAGAAAAGGTTAGCCATTTCCTTAGTGTAAATACCACTAAGAACTTTGAAATTAAAAATGTTTGAATTGTGATACCACACATACGGTGTATCTAGACACATGTTGTTGTAGATAATTCTATGTGGGCAAAACAAATAGGCACTTTAAATAACAGATGGGGAACACCAGAGAGCAATCATCAGCAAAGATACATTCAATGCACTGGCAACCCATGTTAATACTTCACATGACCCCACTGCACATCAGTTCAAGCACTGCAGCATTGAGAAGGTGGTGTTGAGGAAGAGAAGCGGAAACCTTAAAGATCTGGTTCTGCACAGGAGGCTATGTGGATAGTTCAGTTGGGGGACATTTTCACCAAGCCTAAACAATAGAATGGAAATAGCAACAATAATCAGGAAGCAATTAAAATATCTGGGATACTTGTATGGTTTTCTGTATTGTAAATATGCTTTAAATACTCTACTTCTTTTCTAGATATCAGAGGGTGCCATACAGATGTCATGGAGTATGCAGAGGGTAATATGGACCTGCACTGGGAGGGAGGGAGGTACTAATCTGGTTGACTTCCATGATACCTTCTATGAGATATAATATTTGAAGAGTCAAGCTACAACAGGTTTAAGGGAATGTCTGTATACAGTAACTGCTTTTTGCGCTATTTAAATAGGTACTTTTTAGCCATATATTTGAACCACTCTTGGATTTCTACCACTGGTTCCTTTCTATAACAGATGCTGTCAATGTTAAGTAGGACATGTTTGATTAACAATAGATTGTTTCTGCAATACCAGTAGTAATACTACAAATTCATAGAAAAGATAGATTTGTTATCTATGTTCTGCCAGAAAAACAGCATTGGGATTTTAAAATATCTTTAATTGGTTAGTACCTTCCCATTTGCTTAGGAGAAAGTTTAGAATTAAATTAACATTTTAAACATTTGTTTACAAATTGGTGTTAATGTGCCTTTAAATCACTAGGACTGTTTAAGGGTACCGCTTCAAAGGTTTTATTGACTCTTGAAAAAGCTCAGTGTGAAACCAATTGGGCTGTGGCATGCTCTGCACTCTCTGTTGCTGTGAAATGCACCTTGGTATTGTAGTAGTAGTAAAACAACTTTATTTATAGAGGCAGTTATATACCACAGGGTCTAAAAGCCCTGTTTTTATGGCAGTCCTGTAGGTCACACAATAAGTTTCAGCACAGGGATAATGACTAAAAATACACAATTATATACAAATTTATAACTTACAATGACAAAACAGTCAACATAATACAAGTTATATACATTAATACAACCTCAGACCCCTAATAGCAGCAACAAACATGCAATGTAGGTTTAGTATATTGTTTGAATGTATTAATGGGAGGCTGTTCCAAGCACTCTCTGCTTGACATTTGAAGGACATTTCCCAAATTTGTTTCTTGCCTTAGGAATCTTTAATCACAGGTTTTTGTCTCAGGAGTAGTTATGGCTTGGTTGCTCGGTTGAGCTTATCAATCTACAGGGCTCTGCATAAGTATGTTTTAAACAATATAAAAAAATAGTTTTTATTCCTGCTAACTCTGTGTTGGGTATTCCTGCTGCTGTGTTGGACCTCCATAGGATTGAATCCTTAATCTTATCCAACTCATAACCATATCCACCCGGCTCAATCATCACTCCCTATCACCCCTCCTGGACTGGGTTCTCTCCTCTCATCCCTACTGCATAATTGCAGCATGTACTCTGTGAGATGCCTTCAGTGAACACTTCATGATTTTTGTGTCCTTCCACAACTAAATCTGTTCTAGGTCATAGACAATAAGCCACGTGGGGTGTGGGTTATTGAGGATTTACCACGGCTGGAGTGGTTTCCCGAGGCACAGCCGGTGGGTAAATCCACACCAGCCATGGTAAACTCTCCGATAACCTTAGATCTTCAAGTGGCTTATTACATTATACTAAGTACTGCTTTTTTTTATTATTTTAAAAAAAGCAGTGCTTGGTATAATACCCAAATAAGCCACCCAGTAGTACAGCAGTGTTTTTTTTTGTTTTGTTCCCCTGCTGTATGGAGCTGCTGTTTTACAGTCTCTGCTGAGCGGAAACAAGATGGCAGTCGCAGTTCAGTGATTTCGCCGTCGGATAGTTTTTTTCAAGATGCGGTTGGTTGGCAACTTTGCGGTGATTATCAGAGGATTTACAATGGAGGTGAAGGTGCCAGCCTGCCTTTCTATTGACTGGTGTCCGAGGTCCATGGAATAATCATGCTTAACATCAATGCCCTCCTAAATGATCTTGCTTCAGCTGATTGGTCCTCTATTCTCCATCTCTGACATTGCCGTGGCCCTCTCCTGTTCTATACCAAATTTAATCGCTTCTGGGACAAACATGTCCCCCTCAGAAAATCCAGGGTTAAATCTTCCCATCACCCTTGGATTATACCCAGTCTCAATGATCAGTGCAATTCCAGTGATTAAGCAGGACCTGCTTCTAATAATCCTGATTTCTGACTCACCTCCTTCCTACAGGGCTCTAAGAAATTCATGCATGAAGGCCATCAATGCTGCTAAATCACATTATTTTAAAGGCAACCTCAGTGTCATGGGAAGACTTTCCCATAAAAACCCTAAGAAGGTATGTTAGTGTTATGTGTCTCTGGTCTCTGCCTCTTCGTGTTTATTTTTAATTATATTTTTCTGTTTGCCTACTGTTGCACAACAGCAAACCTATTATTAGTTTCCTTCCTGTCTTGTTTTTCTGAAATCTCCTATGACAAGCTGGCCACTTGTCATAATAATCTAAACTGTGTTTTAGAATGTCCTTTCAGAGTTTGTTTGTTTCCTGTCAAATAGACTGCACGGCAAAGCCGCTAGTAAGAATCGCAAATTAGCTGAGTTTAAATTAATGTTAAAGCCACAGAAAGGAATACGTCTTTTGAGAAAATGTATTAACATTTTTTCACTCTGCAAGGTACTGTCTCTTAGTTTAAATGCCTCCCAAGATGAAATTGTAACCGTTGAATGTTTGCTCTATAGAGCTTTAGTTTAAAGCCAAAGCTTTATTTCTTCTTCTTGGTTACCGAGCGCCCGCTTGCAAATTCGAGCAGCTATCAGGAGAAAAGAATTTAAGTCTTCTGAAAACTCTCTCTGGAATTCTGAATATGGATTAAAGTACCCTTGTTATTTGTACATAAATGTATGTCTTACCAGGAGATGGTTTCTAGAGCCTATTTAAGCCTCATGAAGTTCCTCCTTGCTTTCTCTTAGCGTTCCTTCCTTACTGCATTCAGCATTCTAAAGGGGTCAAGCCGGCCATTGTATTGTAGTTATATAGCTGAATGTAGTAGGTGGAGCTTCCTTGAGACTGTTGAGAGCAACTTAGAACTTAAATCTGATTATTTTAGTGTACTTCTACTTAGAATAAGATGTTTGTATGATACTTTAGCCACTGTATGGGTGAAATATACAACAATAAGCTGGTTAAAAGAAATAAAAACAAAATATTAAAATGAAGGAGGAGTCTTTGGTCACCTGACCTTGTAGGCAGATATAAGGTGTTGTGATTGTAACCTAAAGACAGTGTGTGTTGGGCAGCTTAAGACCCAACAGCTCCCTAGCCCTTTCTAGTGGAGCCTTCTTGATGTTATAAATATCAACCTTGGAAGTTTATTTTGTTGCTGGAAAGAATTTGTTCAGTATGTCATGCATTTTGTCTATTTTTTTTATTTTTTGGACGTAAAATAAATTTGGACTGTCTCTGAATTCTGTAGAAGTTGGTGTCCATGTCGTCTATCCCACACCTTCACAAATCTGGTGTTAGAAGTGGAATAGAGTTTGTTGGAGTCTACTTGGCATATTTCCAGGCAGCAGATGGGCTGTCCAATAATGAATGGAGACAAGAGGCTTACTGAACCAGTGACAAGACCCAAAGGAATATTAACCTGGACTAAGACGGATAAACTAGGTGAAACTCTACTGCCTGGTTTAGTGGATAAAAGAGAGAACAACTGAAGACAGAACTGGGTCCAGATGATGTGGACATAAAGGAAGATCAACAAGGGGCTACTGCTGGAATCCAGGCAGAATCTGAACCTCCAGAACAGGTACATGAACTGTTAAGATGGTTGTGTTTAAAACAATTGGCTTTGGATAAAGAAAGGGAGAGAGAACAGGAAAGGTATGAGAGGAGATGGCAAGAGACGTTAAGAGTTATGCAAGCAATGAGTGCCCCCACAGTCCTTCTAATGTCCTAGACAATCCTAAAGACATCAAGATTACTAAACTAGGGGACTCTGATGACATAGAGTCCTATATGACAACATTTGAAAGAGTAGCTGGTGTATGTGGATGGCCCAGGGAACAATGGGTCATACGCCTAGCACCATACCTCACAGGAAAGGCTCAACTTAAGTAATGGTAATATGGACAGGAGCCTGACAGACAATTATGATGCTGTTAAAAGAGAAATACTGAGATGGTATGATATCAATGTAGAAACTTACAGGCAGAGGTTCAGAAATTATTGATTTCAAGCTATTGATAACCCTAGAGAAGTATACATAAGATTAAAGGACATGTGTTACAAATGGTTACAGCCTGGTATAAAAACTGTGGATCAAATAATGGAAGCTGTTATAGTTGAACAGTTCATCTGGGTGTTACCCCAGGATGTCCAGTTGTGGGTGAAAGAACACCAACCTGAGACAGTGGAAAAGGCTATTTCTTTAGCTGAAGATTATTTAACAGCTCAGCCCTATAGAAAGAAAACTCAATTAGGTTTTACTCCTACTACACCTGTGGTTCTGACCTTCCTCTCCTACCACGGTTGTGAATACTACAACTAATACTAGCCATCAAAGACCTATACAGAGATCAATTCAGCCTATGAATCCAGATATAGTATGCAGAAATTGCCATGAGAAAGGACATATCACCCGATATTGTCAAAAGAAACCTGTGGAGAATGTGCATCTGGCTCTGCTAATGTGGGACAATATAGTATACCAGTACACACTGGGCAACAAACAGTTATGGGACTTATTGACTCTGGAAGTAAACAGACTTTGGTACATGCAGAACTGGTTGAGGGAGGTCCAAATAACACCATGAAACGGGCATGGTATGTATTCATGGGGATGTACATTTTATCCAACAACCACAGTGGAACTACGGACCTCAGTGGCGACTCGTGATGTGGAAGTGGGTCTAGTACCACATTTACCTGTCCCTATTGTGTTAGGGCAAGACCATCCAGACTTTGAATCTTTTCTTTCCCTTAGCAATTTGACAGCTGTGACCACAAGGGCAGAGTGAGAAGGAAAACAGAATCCTTTGTTTTCAGTATCATGAAGATGTTTTTGGGAAACAAGGGAAGGATAGGAAAACAAAAAGGAATGAAGACAGGATAAATTAAAATGGAATAAGGAACATTATATGAACACTGGGGTTGTTGATAAATCTGATGGTGAACTGTCTAATACTTGTGATTTTGAAAGTAAACAAAAGCCGATTGTACCTTAATACCCTTTTATTCACAGGTATTACATGGGAGATAGAAAACAAAGTTAGAGCTCCTTATTATACAGTGAAGAAGGGTTATTATATCAAATATGTGTCAACCCAAGGACTGGGGAGCAACTAGACCAGTTAATGGTAGCTGAAGGATATAGGAAACAGATATTACAGGTGGCACATAATAACCCCATGGCTGGACATTTAGGGATATACCGGACATTAAGTAGGATATTACAGCGATTCTACTGGCCAGACATCCATAAGAAAGTAGAAGAATATTGCTTAAGTTGTTCTGAGTGTCAGAAAATAGCAAAGATAGGATGAAAATATACTGTTCCTTACAACCACTACCCTCATAAGTACACCCTTTGAACGAGTGGCAATGGATATTGTGAACCATTACAAAAGACAAAGAAGGGTAATAGATTTATTTTAGTCTTATGTGACTACAGTACCAAATACCGAAGCTATTCCCTTATGGACTGTAACTGCAAATAAAATCGTAGAAGAATTAATTAAAATATTCAGCCATCTGGGAATACCTAAAGAAATTATAACAGACCGGAGTACTAATTTCTGTTTACAAATCTTGAAATGTCTGTACCAGGCCATGGATAACCATGCCATTTTACATCACCTTACCATCCCAGACTGCTGGCCTTGTTGAAAGGTTCAACCAAACACTCAAATGAATGCTAAGGAAGAATGTGCAGGATTAAGGGAGAGATTGTGATTTGTATCTTCCTTTTCTAATGTTTGCTTATTGTGAGGTTTCCCAGGCCTCTACAGGATAAATCCCTTTGAATTGCTTTACAGACGAAACCCAAGAGGGCCCCTGCACATAGTAAAGGAACAGTGGGAGGAAGGGGCAGAAATAGGACCCACCACTGCCCTTGAATTTGTGACACGTATGAGACTAGGCTTATCGTTATATAGAACAGCTCATATGAAGGGGCCTATCAACAAGAGAATCAAAAGGTCTTGTTTGATAGGGAGTGGACACAAGGAATTTCAGCCAGGGGAAAAAGGTTCTTTTATTGTTACTATCATCTGACCAGAAATTATCCATGAAATGGCAAGGACCCTATACTGTTCTCAGATCAACAGGGACAGTGACATATGAAATAGAACTACCAGATAGACGAATAAAAAGAAAATCTATCATGCAAATCTCCTGAAGCTTTGGAAAGACAGATCAACCCCTAGTTTATATGTGTATCCAGAACAGAGTGAAAGTGAAATGATGGTAGCATATAAAAGTTTAGAGGGACAGACACTGTAGAATGTATCACAAATAATCCAGATTTAACCTCAACACAAAAACAAGAATTGAGGGTGTATTACACCCGCTGCAAACTATGTTTACCAGCCTCTTGGAAAACCAGAACAGATAAAACACCATATATAGATTTCACAAATACCCCTATTCGGTGAAACCTTATTGCCTTCCTGAGAAACTCCAGGAAGAAGTTATAAAGGAAATAAAGCACATGCAGCAATTAAAGGTTATAGAGCCCTCAAAAGTGACTGGTCCTTCCCATGGTAATAGTCAGTAAGAGGAAAGGAGGGATTTGACTTTGTCTTGATTTTAGAAAACTAAATGCTGTTTCCAAATTTGATACTTATCCCATGCCTAGAATCGATGACATACTGGATCGACTAGGTAGTGCACAGTATATTACGACATTAGACTTATCAAAGGGTATTTGCAAATATCTTTAGATGACACTTCCAAAGAAAAACTGCTTTTAGCACACATTGGGGCTGTTTCATTTCACCTTGATGCCCTTTAGGTTACACAGAGCACCTGCTACATTTCAGCGGTTGATGGATCAAGTACTACGGACACATGTGTCTTATAGTGTGGCCTATTTGGATGATGTGATTATATTTAGTCCAACTTGGCAGAAACATCTTATACATTTAACATCTGTCCTTCAAGCCTAAAACAAGCAGGTCTCACAATCAACCCAACCAAATGTGCTATAGCTATGCAGGAAACAAAATATCTAGGATTTGTTATAGGGCAGGGGTCCATAAAACCAGATGTAGGAAAACAGATGCTATAGCTCACAGTCCAAGACCACTCACAAAGAGGCATGTTAGATCATTCCTTGGGTTGGCTGGCTAATATTGTCGCTTCACCCCTGATTTTTCCACATTGGCCAGCTCTTTTGAAAGATCTCACAAAAAACAGCAACCAACAAAATCAGATGGACACCTGCATGTGAAGAAGCATTCTGCACTATTAAGGCTTTATTATGTTTGTCTCCAGTGTTAAAAAGTCCGGATTTCACAAAACCTTTATAGTTCAAACAGATGCTTCCGCTACAGGGATAGGGGCTGTGTTGTCTCAGATTATTGATGGTGAAGAACACCCTATTCTATATATTAGCAGAAAGCTACATATTCATGAAACTAAATATGCAACCATAGAAAAAGAATGTCTGGTAGTTCGTTGGGCCATTGAGGCCTTAAAATTTTATTTATGGGGTTTCCCATTTGAACTAATCACAGATCATAACCCACTGTGTTGGCTTATGACTATGAAAGATAAAATCTTTGAATCATGAGGTGGTACCTTACTTTACAACCTTATAACTTCACAAGTAGACATAAATCAGGAACCACACATAAAAATGCTGATTTTTTTGTCTCTTATGGTGCAGAGGAAAAGACAGAGAAATTGACACAATCAGACCTCGGGTATAGTTTACTGAGAAGTGAAAACAAACAAACAGATATTCTATGATAAAATTATGTTTTGGCAGCCTGTGTTCACTGTAATTATGGGACCCTGAGGGTGGAGCTTGGGAGTGGGCAGGCTGAAGCTCCATCTCTCCCTAGAGAAGAGAGAGAGAGAGAGAGAGAGAGAGATCTGATTGTGTCAGGTCGATGTATTACTGAGGAGGTTGTCTACAAAATATTATAATACTATTTTGTGTCTTGAAAAGGGAGGTATGTCATGGGGAGACGTTCCCATAAAACCTAAGAAGGTATGTTAGTGTTATGTGTCTCTGGTCTCTGTCTCTTTGTGTTTATTTTTAATTATATTTTTCTGTTTGTCTGCTGTCGCGAACAGCAAACCTATTATTAGTTTCCTTCCTGTCTTATTTTTCTGAAATTTCTATGACAAGCTGGCCACTTGTCATAATAATCTAAACTGTGTTTTAGAATGTCCTCTAAGCGCTTGTTTGTTTCCTGTCATATAGATTGCACGGCAAAGCCGTGTAGTAAGAATAGCAAATTAAGCTGAGTTTAAATTAATGTTAAAGCCACAGAAAGGAATACTCTTTTGAGAAAATGTATTAACATTTATTTCACTCTGCAAGGTACTGTCTCTTAGTTTAAATGCCTCCAAGACGAAATTGTAACTTTGAATGTTTTGTGCTATGAGCACTTTAGTTTAAAGCCAAAGCTTTATTTTCTTCTTCCTGGTTACCGGAAGCTGCCTGCTCGTACATTCTGAGCAACTACCAGGAGAAAAGAATTTAAGTCTTCTGTAAACTCTCTGGAATTTGAATATGGATTAAAGTACCCTTGTTGTTTGTACTAAATGTATGTCTTACCAGGAGATGGTTTCTAGAGCCTTTTAAGCCTCATGAAGTTCTTTCTTGCTTTCTCTTAGCATTCCTTCCTTACTGCATTCAGCATTCTAAAGGGGTCGGCCAGCCATTGTATTGTAGTTATGTAGCTGAATGTGGTAGGTGGAGCTTCCTTTGGACTGTCGGGAGCAACTTAGGACTTAAATCTAATTATTTTTAGTGTACTTCTACTTAGAATAAGATGTTTGTATGATACTTTAGCCAGTGTATGGGTGAAATATACAACAATAAGCTGGTTAAAAAGAAATAAAAACAAAATATTAAAATGAAGGAGGAGTCTTTGGTCACATGACCTTCTAGGCAGATATAAGATGTTGTGGTTGCAACCTAAAGACAGTGTGTTGGGCAGCTTAAGACCCAACAGCTCCCCAGCCCTTTCTAGTGGAGCCTTCTTGATGTTATAAATATCAACCTCGAAAGTTTATTTTGTTGCTGGAAAGAATTTGTTCAGTATGTCATGGATTTTGTCTATTTTTATTTTTTTTTGACAAATAAACTTAGACTGTCTCTGAATTCTGTAGAAGTTGGTGTCCATGTCGTCTATCCCACACCTTCACACTCAGAATAACCCTTAACCCCCATCCAAATTCGAAGGTAAATCACTCCCTTTTAACCCCTGCCCAGTCCACTCCCTAGTCCTCATGGTTACTGGTTCATCTGTTTCTGTCCCTTCCTCTGTTGCTGATTATTTTAACAAATGTTTTACTACCTGTGCTCTTCCCTCTCCCTCTCCCCCATACCTCTCATTTTCTCTTACAAATTGCCAAGACTAATAAATAAATTTGGTGAGATGACTTTTCCATATGTGGTCATATCAATATGGAACAAAATAAATGACTCAAATAAAAATTCTGCTAAAACCTCAAAAATGTTTGTTACAGCTCTGAAACAAAAATTGGCTGTTCGATGTATGTGTAGTGGATAATATTGTCATTTAAGATAGGCCCAGCAATGATAATTGACATAATTATTACATGCAGGATCGGCAACAGAGGGTTAGTATTTGGGGAGCTCTCCTCACTGAGCTGTTACCAGTGGGGGTCCCACAAGGCTCAGTACTCAGGTCAGTGTTATTCAACTCCTTCATTGAAGACATAGCAGACGATATCAAGAGTAAAATTAGCCTGTCTGCTGATGACACTAAGATTTGTGGGCTGCTGAACAGTGAGAGAGGAGGCAGCATCTGCAAGATGATTCAGCAAAGCTTGAGCACTGGTCTGACAGTTGGCAGATGGGATTTAATGCTAAGTTGTGCAAGGTCATGCACTTGGGAGTCAGAAACCCTCAGAATGGCTACTGGCTGGGGGTGCAGTTATCTACCTCAGTGGAGGAGATAGATCTAGGGTACTAATTACAGGTGACAAGAATCATTCTGCACAGTGCAGGAAGGTGGCAGCTAAAGCTAATAAAATGCTGGGGTGCATTGTCAGAGGGATCACCTCTCGAAGGAAGGAAGTCATCCTGCCATTTTACAGGTCACTGGTAGGACTGCATATAGAGTACAGTGTGCAGTTTTAGCACCCATACTTAAAGAAAGACATCAGTCTACTGGAGGGTGCAGCATAAGGTGACAAAAATGATCCTAGGCCTGGTGGGCATGCCTTATGAGGAATGACTGAGGAAGCTCAACATGTATTCCCTGGAGGAGAGGAGCTAGAGAGGTGATATGACTGAGTACTATAAATATTTAAAGGGCATAAATAAGAGCAGTTCTAAGAACATATTCAGACTAAAGGGGATATGAGAGGGCATAGTCTGAAATTGAAGGAGGGGTAGATTCAAGAGGAAATGAGAAGGCACTATTTCACAGAAAGGGTAGTGGCAAATGGAATCAGCTGTCAGAGGAGGTGATTTCGCTGGCAGCTGTGGGCAGTTCTAAGAGGGATGGGACAGGGTCAGAGGTAAGGTCATAACTGAGGAAACAGGGGCAGGGGAGGGAGGCGATCTGGGGAATAACACAGGTATTTGCGGGCAACTACAGTAGAGTAGACTGGTAGCCGCATATTCAAGCAGACTAAATAGACTACTATGGCCTGTATCTGCTGGCATTTTTATACAGTATTTGTATGTATTTTGTGTACTTACAAGTATGTGTCATATATGTAACTTGTTTTGCTATTTTTAAATTTTAGTGTATTTTAAGCTGTTAAGAGGACCACCTTGAAAATAAGACCTTTCAGTCTTAACGGTGTGATTGTACCATCTTATTCCTTATAAAAATAAAGATTTTTACTATTACTCCTACCTTTTACCCCTCTTCCCTCCTCCTTTTACCACCCTTCCTGGCGTTTCACTTCCACCCTGTTACTCCTCAAGAAATTTCTGCACTCAACTTGTCCAAATCTAGGCCAGACAGGTTGGACCTAAACCTCTCCATCTGTCAACTCTGGCCATTGCCCCCCACTCACCCTTTTAATATCTTCTTCTCCTCTGTTCTGTTCCCCAGGCATGGAAGACTGCCAAAGTTCTCACTCTTCATAAAGAGTGTGACTCCTCATCTCCTTGTAGCTTCTAGCCCAAGTCCCTCCTCCCTTCTCTTGCAAAGCTCCATGAGAAACTAGTCTACTAGAGGATGGCCAACTTCCTCTACTCTTCCAACTTCCTCCCCTTCCAGTCTAGTTTATCAGAAGCAACACTCCACCATCTTTTCTCTGCTGCATGTCACTGATTCAGTCCTCACTGGGATGGGTCAGGGACACATCATGGTGGCTATTTTCCTCAATCTGGTCAAATCTTTGGACTCAGTGGACACCCACTCATCCTGGCCAATCTGAGCTCTGCTGGCCTCTCAGCTCCGGCTGTCAACTGGTTCCATTCCTACTTTGTGGGCTGTCAACGGTCAGTACAATAGGTAGTGCCCTGTCACCCCCCTTCCTATCCAGTTTGGGGTCCCACAGAGCTCCATCTTGGGTCCCATGCTTTTCTTCATTTTCCTGAACAAGTTCTCCTCTGACTGTGCAGCTCCCATATTCATATGTATGCATATGACACAGTTATACACATCTCTGTCCTTCAACCACAACTGTGGAGTCTTGCTCCAGAAGACTACCACAATGTCCTGCTTCAGTTCCACTCAACCAGCTCTTGGTTAACACTACAAAACTGTGTCCATGACCTTTGGCACCAGCCAGAAACTGGCCCGCTCTCACCCTCCCCATATTTACCATGCTGGATGGCACCCTCTTGAAGTGGTTTCCTCCTTTAAGTACCTCAGTGTGTGGCTAGATAGTAGGCTTGATTTCTGCCCACATTAATGCCATCCACTCCACGTTTCATCCCAAACTTAGTGCCCTGCACCACAACAAAACTACCTGTCACCCCAGGTCTGTTGGGAACTGGTTACCAAAATGGTTCTCCTGGTTTTAACCATGCAGATGTGGCCTACAAAACTTCCTCCGCTTCTTTCTATGCCAGACTGGACACCTCTGTAATGCCTTCTGTCACATTGCAACTAAGTCCTCTCTCAAATTCACCACTGTTCCTCTACTCCTCCCTATTCAACTCCCCCACCCTCAATGCTGCCAAACCATCCCACTGCACCTCCTTCATCTCCAGATGCTGGTTTGGGTCCTTTACATCATATCGCTCCTAACTCCTCTCTCCCATCCCTCTGCCTCATACTCCTTCCACCCAGGGACCCTCAAACCTTTCCTCCTCCTCTCTTGCATTCCTCTACTGGAAGTCTGCTTTTCCTATCACCTTCCTTCCTCTAGAACCTACTGCCCCTCCCTGCAGCTCTCACCCTCCTTTAGGCACTAGCTAAAAATTCTTCTTGCCCTCTCTACTCCTGCCAGTCTACTTGACCTCCCTGTGAAGCTCTACCTCCCAGTGTTTGAGCTACAACCTGGGTTCTGCCCCTGCTTGAATTTGTCTCCTCCTAACAGCTACTGTACCACTGTTTATTACCACTTGTAACATCTGTTTATTTGCACATCAGTACTGCTCAATGTACTACTGTTTAACAACTTCCATTGTTATTGTACTTTCATGTAAACTTGCATATTCTTTGCACTTTGTTTTGTACTGTTTCACTGATGCTGCATACACTGAGTAATTGTTGTTCCTTCCCCTTTTCTCTGGATCACATCTGGAAATGAGCCTTGCTAAGTGTACCTTTCCTGGATACCAATTTTGAAATAAATAAATAAGTAAATAAAGAAATACATACATACATTCATAAATAAATGCATACATATATAAACTTTTTACAAGCTCTGCTACTTTTTGAAAACACTGGGTCCATTTATATTGTATTTTAGCAAAACATCCTGCATGCAGATCTGCTTTGTAAAATAGATCTGCTTAGCTACAGTACTTTTAAGATCTGTGCTGGGAACACTACAGCAGTTGCCCTGATGTAGCTTGAGCTCTAGAATTCAAATCAGTTTGAATCCATTATCCCAAGACTCTGGAACAACTCTTAGATTTTACATAAAAGTAATTCAGCAATTATATGTCAAGTAACATCTTTAACATTATTTCCTTCTGACAGCTGCTAAAGTGTGAATTTGTCTGATTAATTGTGGTACTTCTGCCAAAACCCAGCTGCTATCAAAAATGCATGGTCACAACAGCTCTCAGCCTAGAAAATGTAATAATCAAAGGCCATTCCTAGAAGACCTTAGGGATATAACTAAGGAATTAAGTGTTTCAAGGTCTCAGATATAAGAGGGCCCCAGTCCGCTCAAAGTCCTAATGATTAGTACATAGACTTTACATAAAATCTCCCATTTTGTAGACAGCCAATGTAGATTACTGGACTCTGGTATAATGTAGTCCCACTGTTAGTAATCCTTTTGTGGATGGACAGATGTCTACATGGCATGGTAACCTTTCAGATCAAATCAAGCAGGTGTCACAATAAATGATTTTTACGTGACTATCTAAACTCGACCCATAAGGGGTCAGCGTCGACATCCTGGATGTCCCTTAGAAATCTTGGAATCAGTTATTTCCAGATAATTTCTATTCTCTAATCTGATCACTTCTGGGCACTGTGTCGGAGGGTTGGAGTGCCATGGATGCAACCAACACAATCACCTTTATCAGGTGAGTAAACACCCATTGTGATTGGTTGACCATCCATGGCACTCCAGGCACTACCTCATGGGTAGATAAGAAGCAGTACTGTACCCATGGGAGGGAGACAGAGTGGTCTAGGAGTGAGAGGAAGAGCTGGCGGCTGAGAGGACTGTGTTGCAAAGATTGGCTGTAGCCTGTACAGGTGCTCTAGTCTATAATGCCTGGCAAACGTATGGATGGAAGTCCAGTTGCCGCTTTGCAGATGTTTTCTGCTGACACGTTGGCCCTTTCCACCCAAGAAGTAGCTACTGCCCTGGTGGAATGGGCATTGATGCCCCGAGGGGTGTCATCTGTTTTGTTTTGTAAGCCTCCTGAATGGTTCTCTTGAGCCAGCCAGCAATGGTAGTCTTGGAGGCTGC
This sequence comes from Neoceratodus forsteri, assembly GCA_016271365.2. NCBI lineage: Eukaryota > Metazoa > Chordata > Ceratodontiformes > Ceratodontidae > Neoceratodus > Neoceratodus forsteri. Next base: position 60,324,297 of record CM057459.1, read on the forward strand.
CTTGCCTTGTCTTTGTCCCCTTGTGACAATGAACAATCTCTCAGTCTTGTGTAGGGGTAGAGTTCTAGATATGTATGGATAGGGTTATCCCTACGTCTAGGTGGTGAGGGACGGGCTTGTCTCCAGGTTGAGAGTTTCCAGTAAAGGTAGGTAACTCAATGGATTGTTCCCTGTGAAAGGTGGAGGAGACCTTTGGTTGGAAGGCTGGTATAGTGCATAGGCAGACCCCTGAGGGTGAACACCATGTAGGGTTCTTTGCAGGACAGCGCCCTAATTCCCCGATCCTTTGGGCTGAACATATAGCAATGAGGAAGCAGGTCTTCAGACCAACCCAGAACAGGTCTACCTCCTGTAGCGGCTCGAAGGGGTTGTACTGAGGAGTCTAGTACCAGGGAGGTCCCAGGGAGGCGATGGATGGTCTGACTCTGGGTCGCAGTATCTCTACTGTTTTCAGAAATGCAAGGTGTCCAGGTGAGCCCCTGGGCTGTGTCCCTATGGGACCAATGGCTGCTCCGATGGCTGAGAGCTGTACCCTAAGAGATGAGTGGGCCAATCCTTTGTCTACTCCTTGTTGAAGGAATAAGAGGATAGTGGACATGTTGCTAGTTCAGGATCCTTGCCCTGATCTCAGCACCACCTCTCAAACACCAACCATTGTTTACCATAGGTAGAAGTGGTCAAGGATCATCTGGATTGCAGTATTGTGGAACTGACTGAGTCATGATACCCGCGCTTCATCAGTCTCTTCCTCTCAGGAGCCAGGCTGTGAGCTTTAGTGTCCATGGGTCCGGTGTAGTACTGGTCCCTGGGTCAGCATATCGGGTTGGTATGGTAACCTGAGACTGACATTGTCATTACCAACACTGTGGCAAACCATGTTCTCCATGGCCAGTAAGGAGCCACTAGAATGAAGGTCGGTCATGAAGATTGGATCTTGGCTGTACTTGGGTAGCATGGGTATGGGTGGAAGACGTATGCCTGATCCTGGGACCAGGGTTGTGACAGGGCATCAGTCCCTGGGACTGAGTTTCCTGTATCTTGAGTAATATCTCTTGACCTGCGCATTTTCTGCTGTGGCTATGAGGTCCATGGATATCGGTCCCCAGGTCTCCTGGATCAGATCAAGAGGTTGGGGTGGAGACACCACTCCCTGGGTGGACTTGTTGTCGACTGAGCCAATCTGCACGAATGTTGAGCTTGCCAGCTAGATGAACAGTGCTGAGATGGGAGAGGTTGTTCTGTGCCCAGTTGAGGACCATCGCCGCCTCTCTCAGCATAGCTCTACTTGGTGCCCCTTGCTTGGCGATGTACGCCACAGTGACTTGGTTGTTGGAATGTATCAGGACCAACTGACCAGAAATGGAAGCTTTGAAAGCTCTGAGGGCCTGGTATACTGCTCACATTTCTAGGATGTTGATGGACAACTGGGCCTCTGATGTTGTCCATTAGCCCTGTGCCATCCTGTAACCTAGGCAAGCACCCCATCCCAGAAGGCTCACATCCGTCTCTATGGAGGCATGGTAGGTGGCCTCCAGTGGGACCCCTTGGGTGAGATTAGCGCACTGTCCACCATGTTAGTGACTGTCACACTGATGGTGGTAATGGGACTGTGACATGCAAGTTGTATTCATTCGTGACCCCCATGTGAGGACGTAGTCTGTAGGGGCTACATGTGCCACCTGGCCCAAGGGACCAGGTCAATACAAGATGCCATGTAACCTAGTAGTTGGGCTAGTCATCCCATGGTTGACTGATGGCAATCTCGCAGTTGGCGTGACAATCTGATTAGGTTGTGCACCCTTGTCTGGGATGGTTTTGCCCAGCCCTGTAATGTGTTGATCTTTGCCCCTAGGTGTTCTATCTGTTGCGTGGGCACCAAATGACTCTTGGCTTGGTTCACCACCCATCCGTGCTCCTTGAGAGCCCTCAGAGTGAGCCTGGTGTGTTGGAGGGAGCGCCTCTCTGGAGCATGCTCAAATCAGCCAGTCATCCAGGTAGGGATGATGTCGAGACCTTGTTCTCGGAGTCTGGCCACTAGCACTACTGACACCTTGGTGAATACTCTTGGTGGTGAGGTAAGCCCGAAGGGTAGGGCCTGATATGAAGTGCTGGCCTAGGATGTGAATCTGAGTACTGTCTGTGTTTTGGTCTGATGGGAATATGAAGTTATGCATCCTTTAAATCTATGAACGCCAGAAAATCTCCCTCGTGGATACTGCATAAGGTCGACTTTAGTGTGTCCATTTTGAACCTCTGGGGAACTACATGCTGGTTGAGGTGCTTCAGGTCCAGGATGGGGCGTAGTTCACCTGATTTCTTTGGGACGAGGAAGAAGATGGAGTATACTCCTAGCTTCTGTTCGTGCAGAGGGACGGGCTGTATAGCTGTGTTCTGGATCAGGTCCCACAGGATCTGTGGGACCTGATGGGCTGTAGCCTTCTTTTGGCAATGGGAGAGGTGATGAACCTGTGTGTGATGGGGATTTGATAACTCTGTGGAGATCCTCTTGACACCACCTCTTGAACCCACTTGTCCGAGGTCGTGTAGAACCACTGGTGGCTGAAGAGCGACAGTCTTTGTCCCATGGGGACATCATTCCGCCGCTGGAGATCTGTTTTGAGTAGTCATTGTTGTTTTCCCTCTGTCCTCTACCTCTTCTAACCTTGACCCATGGGATCTGAAGGAGGAGGGCTGGTAGGAGTGAGTGAAAGGTGCAGTGTGCGGTGTGGTTACCTCTGCCTTGAAATGTACTGGTTGGGTATGAGGTGTCTCTGCATGTGTGGTAAGACTTGTTTCCCAAATCTCCGCCTAGCAGAAGGTAGGTAGGAGTGCCTACTTTTGTTTTGAGGAGTTCTTTCCTCCTTTCTGCTTTAGGAACTCCTGCAGGCCTCCCCAAATACATGTTTTCCTTCATGGGCAAGTTTTGTAGCAATGTCTTGGATTCATTGTCGGCCTCCCATAATTTGAGCCACAATGCCCTTCTGGCATGGTTAGTGATGGCTGTGGCCCTTATGCTCAGTCTGAACGAGTCCACTGCCATGTCAGCCAGGTATTTGGCTGCATCAAGAGTGCATTCCAACAGTTCCACCTCTCTAGATTTGGGGTTGGCCTGCTCAAGAAGCTCTTCTAGCCAGCGTATCTGGGCACGTGTTCTGTAAATGGTCAGAGTGGATGCCCGTGTGGCCATTCCTTCTGTCTCAAAGGCCTTCTTTAACATGTCTTCCACTTTCTTGTCTGTGGGATCCTTCAAAGATATAGTCCCGTGTGGCAAGATGGTCTATCTACTGAGTGCCACCACCTGAGGATCAGTAGTTGGGCTGTGCACCAGTTGTTGGCTTTGTCCTCTTGAACCAAGCACATGCGGTCCAAGTTCCTCTTGTTCGACATTCTGCTAGGCTCTCCGGATTGCCACTCCTTGTTGACGATATCCTCGATCGCTAGACATACCTGGAATGTCTCCTTAACGGTTGCCTTCTGCTGAATCATGGGGTCCAATTTGACCCGGTTTTCCTCTTCAACGCCGAACCCCATAGTGGCCTTTACTATTTTCATGAGGCCTGGAACCATGTCGAAGGAGCATAGCTTGGATGTGAGGATGGAACGGATTACTGCTCCATGTTCTTGTCGCCACTGTCCTCCCATCTTCCTCATCTGGCATGTCCTTGTCCTCTCTGGAGTCCAGCTTGTGGCTATCTGGTACTGGCTCTGCATGATCCAGGTGGTCCTCGTTGGTTGCCCCCCTCAATGTCTGGCTCTGGAGGTGAGTGCGGTTGGTGTCCTAGTGCTGAGTAAGGATTCTAACTTCTCCATCACCTTCAGCATGAAATTTGTTGACTCTCCATCATCGCTACTGTGGCCTGTTGGTTCTGAAGTAGGAAAGTGCCCAGATCCATCCATGTGGAACCACTGGGCCCAGGATTATTGGGGCCCATGCCAGTGGTTTGTTCCAGCGATAGGTCATCATCGTCATGGAGGTAGATTGGCATAGGGGACCGGGTGTGGGGCAGGAGGTTACGCTGCAAGCAGTGCATTTCTTGGCCTTGACCATCTGGTGAAAAGAAGACAAAAGGGATGTATATTGGTTAGGCTTGGTAACGATGGATCTCCAATTCTGTGGGTGCCCCATATCTGTTTAGTGCTGCTGATAGGTTTGGACTGGTGTGTGAAAGATGCAGGCTATGATCCGCATGGGGGTCGCTGTAGAGAGCCCGCATTGAGACAAGTAGTGTGGAGGTTGCTATGAAGAGGGACCACCAGTACATCATTATATAAGGTCTTGGACATATGGGTCGCTATAGGGAGGAACCCATATGGACCAGAGGGGGTACTTGGAGTATAGGGTCACTGGAAGGAGGGACCCCATATGGAGGTAAAGAGTGAGGCTCTAGATGTGTTTATGTGGCCCCTTTGTAAACAGCATGCAAGCTCCTGTAATTATCCAGCATTTTAAATATAGGGCTGGATCCCTGATCTGCTGGGGACATGCTGAGGATATGACTCCTTCATATGTTGCAGGGTCTAGGCACGGAATCGCTAAGAAAAATATTTGTAGCATGTTCTAGGGGTGTGTGATTCCTAGCTCTGTAGGAATATCTCTTTCCTACAGCATCGCAATGCAGGGCATGCATGCAGCTAGCAGAACCCCCATTCATGCAACGCCAGGCCTGGGGCCTAGGCTGGTTGTGAATAGGCCAAGAGGGCCATGCAGTTCCAGAGTGAGGGGATGTCGAGAAGCACGCCAGAGGCTGTTGAGGAATTTGCCTCTGAGCGTGGGTGGATTGGCTGGCCTGGATACAGGCACGCTTGGACTGGAGGGAGAGGTGACCTCTGTGGGGAGAAAATGCTGAGGTCATGTGGCCGGGAGGGAGGAGTGCCACGCTGCACTGAGGAGCAGGCCAGAGGTCACAGGATGTCTCCCTGCGGATCAACGTTGGAGGACTGAACTCCATTTTCTTTATGCCCCTGTCTTTGCCTTTTGATCCTACCACATATTGTGGTGGGAGCTGCCCGATGCTTCGTGATACGCTGAGCGATGGAGGAGAAGGGGCCAGAGTAATGACATCAAGCGGTGCTGCACCACAAGGAGTAGGTGCAGGAGGCCGGGCCAACCAGTCACCACAGGGGAAGAAAATGAGCAGAAAGTTCCAAAATGCAGCGAGCAAACTGCATACCTCCCTGTAGGCTTCCAGGAAGCCAGTGGAGCTCTGCCTATTGCACTAACATCAAGCAGAATAAGCCTCTAATGAACATGTAAAACTAAACAAGGACCAAGCTGTTTTGCAGAGGACCTTAACCTTAAGCAACAGGACAACATAAAAACTCATTTTTGTTTTTTAAATAAACAGCACTGTATTTTCCACTCATCTGAGTAAACAACAGTAATCTTAAGGTTAGGAAAAGGACACAGTTATAGCTAAACCACAGTAATCTTGAGTTGGAAAAGGACACAGTAGTGTATGTTTTCCTTGCCCAAGAAGAGCTATATTTTCCCCTGATCTCAGGGCTAATTAAATATAGTAAAGAAATATAACAACAAATTCCTTGCTGAGAACCATACTCCCCTTTGGGGACTAATATCATTCTAAACAACTGCATATATGGTAGGATGCATCTCCTGGAATCAGTTGAACAAATCAGCTAATTATAAAGAGGCCTACCTTTGTAGAGTAGAACAACAGGGATCTGGTGTGCTTGTAGCCTGATCAGATGCGATTTGAACTGGAGAACAGGGGTTTCTGGGACCTGGATATACAAGAAATTTGATCCTAGAGTCGCCAGCATCACCTAGCCTATCAGTTGGGCTAAAACCCATGAGGTAATGTCTGGAGTGCCATGGATGGTTAACCAATCACAATCCTTTTGTGGATGAACAGATGTCTACATGGCATGGTAACCTTTCAGATCAAATCAAGCAGAAGGTGTCACAATAAATGTTTTACGTACTGTGATATCATAAGAAAAAGCTACAGCTCCACTATCCAGTGTTAAAGAGCATATTATTAAATGGGTTTTGAAAACCCTGTAACCTCATTGGTTAAAAACATGTCACATGACCGTGTGTAATTCCTGCAACAGACAACTGGTAAAGATCCTGATAATGAAATGTTTACTTTCTTTAAACCAAATTCATTTTTTTAAATTTTTAATAACATTTTAATTTATAATCACAATAATGCACTTCAGAGCATGTGCAGTAGTGGGATTACACCACGTCTTGTATAGTTAAAGTCATTAGACTGCCTTGGACACACCATTGCAAAGATGTGTATAAATCCCACAAGAACACATGGCCTGTCATGCATTATTAAGTAATTGCCAGATGGCAGAAATGGTGTATATACTGTGGTAGAAATACATAGACACATAGATAAATATACATTGTATGAAAAAGATGCTTGGCCCATCCAGTCTGCCCTTGCTACCAAATTATTCTGCCTTCATATAATGGCAATCATCTTCCTTTTTACTGGCTCCTTTTTCTAACTAAGCTAATATACTATACTGTATATGCTTAGTAGTGAACTCTTAGCTTGATTCTACTGAGGTAACATTGCCCAGCTGTCTAAATTTCTCTGACATAGTGACTATATTTGGAAGAATTTTACATTGTTTTAAGACTTATGAAACTGGTTTTCACTTATTACAGGGACTTGACTCTTTCATTATATTTCAAAAGTATTGTTTTAAACAAAGTGTAAAAAGGCTTCTTGCAGCTATTAGCATACCTTAATTAAGCTACAGCTAGTGGCATTACCCTGTAAAAAGCATCTAGTAAGGAAATCAGTGATTGTGCAATGCTAGTCAGGCCCTTCATCTTGTGGGAAATGGTTCTTTATCCAAACTCTGACACAGCTACAGTTGAAGTGCTCTTCAGTTTTGAACACCTTGTTCTACAATTCACAAGGCCTTTGAACTACTGCTTTTAAATGTGGTTGTTGAATTCATTAATAATTTTCTTAGGTGTTACAGCAAAAGAGGGCTACCAGCTACAGACTTCAGATGATCTGCACTCATTTCAGCATTACAGGATATTTATTAGTGTAAGATAAAAGGCCTGGCTCATTCCCATACCTTTAATTTAGAGCTGAAAAGAAGCAGCGATGGTAGTCAAAGGTTTTTTATAAATATGGATTAAGTAACTGCTTTATGTGCTATTTACAAGATCGAAGAGAACCTACTCATTTCCTTACACAAAACATAACATTTAGTATGCTGCTCATTTAACTAGGGTTTGATTAAAGGTGTACTAATGTATTACACTATCTCTATTTCTATTAAAACACTAAAATGACCATTAAACTGGAAAACTCTTTGTGAGAAGAAATACACTGAAATACTCAGGGACACATATCTGAGGCCAGTCTTGTAACACTACTGTGGTAGCCAGTGACATGATTCAGAATGTCCAGACACTGCACAGAGAATCCTGTCATACTGATTGGGTTTTGTTATATTTCACCATATACCTAGATATATAGGGTACAGTATATTGTCACTGGCTACCACTGTAGTGGTAACATTTTCTATTTTGGCAGACAAATTGGTTAGTAGAAGACTCTGAGGAAGCTTGGGCAACCCTGAATGAAACATCAGTATCCAGTGGTGTTGCTTGATGTCATTGGTATGCACCAGCGTTTTTATCTGCTCACTGTTAGTACTGGAATGTGAGCTGCACTTTTTCATTAATGAACAGTAAGAAAACAGAATATATGTTTGTGGTGTGGAGTTACTGCTATGGGTGCATTGGACATTGTCTCCTTGTGGTTAGAAGAAGACTACATTGTCCATCGGCTGTTGCCATGTGAGCCTGATAGCTCAGTGGCAGTGCACCAGGATTATATTATGGGGCTTGAGTTAATTCCAAGTTATGTCACATTATTCCATTCTCATAATTTATGTTCCAATTGCTTAGCAGATGCTAATACTGCACCACTAATTTCTATAAATACCATCTCCATCTTTACATATCAGTTCATGGAATGAGGGATTAGAACACAATGACATACAAGCACATCACTGGTTTTACAGTGTTGACATAACAAGCCTATTTATTGTGAGACAATACTTTCTCACAAGAATATTAATCACCCATGTAACTCATTTCCACCTTTATCCATTTTATTAATGAGATACTATATAAAAAGTAGCCCATTGTCTATGAGTTATTTTTATGTTGTTGCAATCTGTAGGTCTGGTTCCTGAAAATAAATAAAGGAGAACATCAATATTACTGTTTTAATCATGCTTATTCCCTGATGTTTAAAGTGAGCTTTACACATCTGGAAATGTTTTGACTCACAAAATTAAAACCAGTTCAGCTTATATTTTACATAGTTTTCTATTTATATTCATGTGTTTCCTTGTTAAATGGAAATAGGACCATTGTCCCTCCAGTAGCTCCATACCTGCAGTTTATTACTTTGCCAAAGTCACAGTCCCCTGATTTTGGTGTACTCTTCAACAGCAGTAAACTGTGATATTACAGAGGATCGTGATTTCAGAGTAGGATTAAAGAACAATAACAAATGTCAAAGAACCTGCCTTCATGCAAATTAATCAAGTGATGAAAGATAAAATAAATACAGAAAATATAAAAAACGACTGTGTCAGTATAGCGGATATATAATAGCCTGTGTTCAAATATACCATTTATTTGCATTAGTCAGGGTGGGACCATACGTTATGAATGCCCTGCCCACTCATAAATGTAAATTAATGGCATATTTGACACAGGACATTATATGTTCTGTGTATACAATGTCTGGGTTCACAGGATGCCCCTCCACACTGTGCCCTCCTACTTGAAACTGTGCTTGGTGGATCCACAGTGTCTCCAAATGTATATATTTTTCTTCGGCTGGCAAACCTGTGGTGATGCAGCTTGTGTTCCCAAAAGTAAGCTGTGCTTGATAGATCCACAGTTCCTCCCCCAAAATGTTTAGTATTTAGATGGCAAATCTGTGTGGTTCTGCAGTGTTTACTGTGTCCACTGAATCCAGCAATGAGTCACTGGCAAGAAAGTGGAGTGAGCTGATAGTGAGTGGAGAGCTGGTAGCAGGCAAGACATGTGGCCATTCATCAGCCAGCAGTGGTTTCCATCTCCCACAAGTGGTTTGTGCAACTAGAGGGACAGATTACATGGGAGTTAAAATGCAGGCACTGGGTGTGAGAGGTAAAAAATGAAGGTAATAGTGCCAAAATAATGTAGTACTAAATACATTATGATAAATAAAGAATTTGTTTGAGCTGTGGTTAAAGCAGGAAACAGGATAGTGGCAGGAGTTGTGTTTTCAGAATGAAAGGTAGAGCATTATTGGCAATAATTCATGGCAGCTTCATTGTGGGCTTGGCCAGTATGGGGTGACAATCAAGTAGCGCCTCCTACAGGTAGGGTTTAGTATGGTGTTCAATGGTAAATCCTTAACTTTGTACCTTGATAGCTTTGATAGTGTTTGATAAAATCAGCTGAAATTTTGCAGATTTTGCAAGTTTTGTCTAAGGGGAAGATGGAGATCTGTGGATAGCTTTGTGGTGGCTGCTTGAGTAGTTTCTGAAATCCACATACACTAAGTCATTTTCTGTAGAGGTCTAATTTTTCCTATACTTAAATTGGATTTTTGGTTTTGCTTTTGCTTTCATCCTACACAGAATGGAATTTTTCCCCAAACCTTCATGGTACAGGTGTGATGTACTAAGGTACTGCCTTTGAACGTTTCAACAAAAAATATTAAATGGTTCCAGAGTTATAAGGTTTTAAAGTTTTGAGTTTTTCTGTTCTGATCATGCTCAGTAGGGTTTTAGGATAACATTCTGATATGACACCAAAATTCTGTGTCACAAGACCATTTTGTTTTCCTCCACTTGCTTCTCAAAGCACAAAGCATTTTTGTGCCGTGAGACCTACCATCTTATTTCTTTTCTCATTGAACTAGTAATCATGAACATTATATAGAAATGCCATCATTTAAAACAAACAAACACTAGAACCTAGCTAAATATTTATTTATTTATTTTCACTTTGATAACCTGGCAAGTGCACTGACACCAAATGCCTTTTTCAGTCATGACCCAGGTGCAATGTACAGACATTTGAGGACATATATACAAAGTTTTGGATGCTTGTTGCAGAAATGAAACATACACATCTAACTAATTGTTTATACACCTTAAACTTTTAATTTTAAGCATAGTGCCAATACCAGAGCATCCATGATGTCACTTCCAGTCAGCATCACTTTTATACAATGCAAGCGGAGTGAGCGGGAGTGGTGAGCACGTGGTTTTGCACATGGACACGCACAGAGACACGCACGTCTCATGCATGCCAGCTGTGTCCACTGGAGAAGTTGAGAATTGGGCCTATGTACTCTTCTAAATCTGGTAAGCACTTGTTTATCTAGTAGGGTTGGGAACCAGTGAATGCTACAGTAAGCAAAATACAATTTTGACTGAAAATATAGAGAATATCAATGTGATTATCTTGTAGACTCATTTTAACTATAAATATTACTGTTTGAGCCTCTGGATTTATTTTCTTATATCCATTTGTGTCTCTTCCTTAGGTTGTAACATATTTATATATAAACAGCAACTAACATAATAAATTGAAATGCAGCAAAGTTTAGAGTTCGACGGAAATACTGGTTACCTATGCACTGAATGCAACATGTATATGTTTTCAAAATTAGTACTTTGCATCCTTTCACATGCAATAAATGTAGACAGAATCTAGAATTCCAAATTGAAATTAACATGTTTTCCCTTAGACTGAAAGCCCTAGAACAGTCACAACTGGAAACTGTATACAAATTGAATATTAATATTGATACCCCAGACCCAATATCGACACCATAGATCCACCCAAGTCACACAAAAATGGTGACTGCAATGGACAAGTATTGTTGACAAAACTAAAAAATAAAAAGGGAAAAAGATTCACACAGAAAATTTACTGAAATAGGGTTAACTAAAGTTAAATATAATAAAATCAGATGACTTCTGACAAAAATAAAAAAAGGATTAGGGAACCAGAATACCCTCTTGAAAAGGGTCATTGCAGTGATAATGAATGGTATGAAATCCAAACTAAAAAAAGCAAAAAGGCAGAAGAGCAGAACTCTTTGATATTCCCTCATTGAACAATTTTGACCCATTAAATGAACTAGACAACAATGTATCCTCTAGTAAAATCCTAGAAACCGCAGACCCATCTCAAGTTATTCCAGAAAAATCCAACAAACCATGATTAATGAAAATGAAAGTATATCTACTAATAAAGAACTATTGTTGGATATATGTGATGAAAATACGGAAATTAATATTGAACAAACTCAGAAAACTGAAAAATGGATATAAATACTAAGTCTTCTGATAGAGATGTGATAGTGTGGGTGACTATTATCAAAACCTTGATCATCATATATGTAATATACATAAAGCAACTAGGACCTTATCAAGTTTTAGTGGGGCAAGAATCAATAATATCACAACTATGATGAACAATATTTTAAAAATACAAGTGCCAATCCTTTGGTAATTTTACATGCAGGATCTAATGATACATGGCAGAAATCAGTACTAGATATCAAACAGGATTTCATAACTTTTTCAAACAAATGTATCAATTATGGGTGCAAGGTGATTATCTCTGAAATCCTTCCAATTCCTCGAGCATCTAAACAACACCAGATAAAAATTAGAAATATTAATAATTGGCTGCACTATTGCTGCACAAAACAAAATATAACAGTGAACACACATTGGGAGGAGCTCTATGGAGTACCTACATTTTACTCCAATGACAGATTGCACTTGAGTAGAAAGGGTATTGATACCTTGGCAAGTCAACTAAATGATATTATAAGCAAATCTTTAAACTAGATGGCAGGGGAGGGAGCCAATGCAATATTACACATGAAACAGGACATAGTAATAGAAATCCAACAACTAATAACCTATCTTTAAAAATCAATAGGAATAAGGAAATTGAATGTGAGCAAGGATTAGGCATGCTTCTACTTAATGCCAGAAGTTTACATTCAAAGAAGGATGAATTACAATATATCCTAAAAAAAAAAGGACAGCCATTTGTTGTGTTACAGAGACATGGGAATGGATGAAACTTGGAATATGGATATTAGTGGTTACAATCATTATTACAGAAACAGAAAAAATCATTCTGGGAGGAGTTGCAATATATATACGAAGTGATATTAAATCATTTGAGTTATTTACCTCAGATCAAAAAGAAATGAATCTGAGTGCCTATGGGTCAAATTAATACTAAATAACAACAACCTGACTATTGGTCTGGTTTATCATCCTCAAATCTCTCACTGAACAACATAATGCCTACTGCAATTTATAGAAAGTAAGAAGATTATAGGAGATTATGTCTTAATGGGAGACTTTAATCTTCACCAAATTAATTGGATTACATTAGATAGTGAGATAACGATTGAAAAAATATATTGACTTATTTATTCATATAAGTTTGGACCAAATAATACATACACCAACTAGAGGGAGAATATTTTAGATCCCATTCTAACAAATTGAGATGAAAAATTCAGTAAATTCAATTACATCCACCATTAGGAAATTCAGATCACATATATGGTATCTGCATATTTTCAAAACATGACAACATATAATAAATGTAAAACGATAATAAGAGACTTTCATAAAGCTGATTTTTCAAAGATGAGAGACCATCTTAGAAGATGGAATTGGGAAAATGATTTCATGAATAAAGATCTGGAATCAATTTGGAAATTGTTAATAATCAACTTACATATTGTATAGATAATTATGTACCCAAAACAAAATACAACAATAAAACTTGTACTCCACCTTGGTGGAATAACAAAAATAAGAAAGTTAATTCAAAGAAAAAGGAAAATATTTAAAAAACTAAGAGATTAAATACTGTTGAGTTACAAAATAAACTTAAAGTAATTAATAGAAATATCAAAAGACGATTAAAAGAGCCAAAGAAAACATGGAATTATATCTGGCTTCAAAGATTCAGCATAACTACAAACAATTTTATAGTTATATAGGTTCTTTAAAAGGTAATAACCATATTATTGGGCCTTTAAAAACAGATACAGGTACATTAACTGAAGATGAGGACATAGCTAAAACATTAAACAATTATTTCCTCAGTGTTTTTGAACAAAATGATTCTGAGTCATTACAGTTGGATTTGACTAAATCTCATTTTCCCATTCAGTACTTCAGAAGTCATGGATACGATTAACTCACTAAAACTAACAGTTCACCAGGCCCTGATGGAATTACACTGAGACTTATTCAGGAATTGTCTTTAGTACTAATAAATCCACTAACCTATATTTATAAGAAATCGCTACAAGATAGTGTGGCACTAAAATCCTGGCGCTTAGCAGTTGTAACTCCTATTCACAAAGGAGGAAAGAGAGATGATGTCAAGAATTATAGACCAATTAGTCTTACATCTGTTATAGGAAAAATAATGGAGAAACTACTACAAAAACATATTAACGATCATTTGAAATCTAAGGGTTTAATTGATGTAGCCAACATGGATTTGTTACTGGGTGATCATGCTTATCCAATCAATTAAATTTCTTTGAACCCATTAGTCAAGCATTGGATATATGAATTCCTAGTGATGTAATATTTCTTGACTTCGCTAAGGCATTCAATAAAGTTTCGCATTCGTCTTAATAAAGGAACTTTTAAAAGCTTAACAATTGCCTAACATAATATGTTGGATTAGTTCCTGGTTGGAGAATAGACAACAAATGGTTGCAGTAAAGGTAATTATTCATCCTGGGGTTGTGTAACTAGTGGTGTGCCCCAGGGCTCAGTATTGGGCCCACCCTATTTAATGTTTTAGTAGCATCAATGCCTAATAGAGACAAAGTTTGGCTTGCAAAGTATGCTGTTGATTGCAAGCTGGGGAGTCGAATATCTATAAGTGATAAAATTAATATACAGGAACAACTTGATCAATTATCGAGAGGGGCATTAGATGAAGATGCAATTTAACCTTGAAAAATGCAAAGTAATGCACATTGGAAGGAACAATCTGAGTTACAATTACAAATTAGGATATACATTTTACAGGTTGTTACAGAAGAAAAGATCTTGGAACCATAATAACAAACAATTTTAATTTTGATAGAAATACTATTCTAAAGGTTAAAAATGTCACAAAATAACAAACTGCATATTAGCAAATATAAAAGTAGGGGTCAGAGAGTATTAATGCCATTATATTCCAGTCTTGTATGCCCCCATCTCAAATATAATTCATAATTTAGCACACCATATTCTATAAAGTTGCAAACTTATTGAAGGTGTCAAAAGGAAATATACTAAAGGATAAAATCTTGTGAGGCCCAGGATTACTGTACACAATTAAAACAGTGACAGATTTTCAGTATGGGGTATAGGAAAATATGAGGAGACTTGTGTTTAACATACAAGGCACTAAAGTATGGATATTTGGGTGCTACTATAGGCATTACCTTGAATACTAATATTATCAGCACTAGGAAAACGGTTGTAAACCTATTGGGGATTCCATAAAACCTCTGAGAGAAGCAAATATTTCACTCAAAAGATAATTGAATTATGAAATAGTCTACCAAAATATGTTGTTACTAGTCCAACATTGGACACTTTTAAAAAGTGATTAGATGTTTATATGGGGAATAAGAAATATATTTACCACCACTAAATCAGGTGGCGAAGTTCTTAAGAGGGCCTTCGCCGAATGAACTTGTATCTATTCTATGAATCTATGAATCTATGATTGAAAATTACATACTTGCAGCACATAGAAAGTGCAGCTGATTAGTGTAGCTACTTCATTGAGTGAAGATGCATAGGGTATGAACAAGGGGTATTCACAAAAGCAGTCACAGACACTGAGTGATAGATAAAATTATTTTAGATTGCTTGAGAAAGCAGAGACAGTTGGTGATTCTCTAATGGGGTGGGTGGGTTGTATTCCATAGTGAGGAGGTGCAGTAGCAGAGGCGTTGTCCAGTGTTTCTACAAAAAGGTAACTTTAGGTAATTTTTAAGGTGGATCGAAAGGAGAGCAAGTTGACATATTCGAGTTTTTCAGCTAAATATATGGGGAGTTTTTAACCATAGCTCTTTTAATAAACCTGGCAAGTGTTAGGTTGGATTTGAGCTCTGTTGAGAGCCAGTTTAGAGTTTTTAGAGAAAGGCAGTGATGCGTCTTGCTATCGCTATCTGTTGCAAATCTGGCACTCTTGTGATAGAGAGTGTGCTTCTTCTGTAACATAGTTTTGTTAACAGCATCGGTGGCCAAAGAGCCATAGTCCAGTACAGGAGCAGATTTGCCTGTGCTATTTTATGTCTAGATTCAGTCGTTAGGTACTTGCAGATTCTGTACAGAGAACCAAGCCTTTGGTGAAGCAGGTATTAGGGTTTTGAATGTGGGTATTGAGGGTAAGGGTAGAGTCTAAGTGTATTCCTAGATATTTAAAGCAGCTGACTTTTTTCCAGGCAGTACCCATTATTTGCATTGATGCAGAAACATGGAGCTGCATTTTGCAGATTGTAGTTAGAACCAAACAACATTGATTGGGTTTTTGGTGGGTTCAGGACCATTTTTCTAGAATGAACCATTCCTGCAAATTTGTGAAGCTGTTTCCCAGTACATGGTTGATTTCATCGATGTCTTTGCTATGCATGTATAGAACTGCATTGTCTGCATAGAGAAGAGTATGTATGGGTTTGCAGATTGTTGGCATATTGTTGATGAAGACTGAAAACAGAAGAGGCCCCAGTATAGAACCTTGAGGGACCCCACTGAGAATTATATTGGTACTTGAGGCCACGTTAACTGATTTTCACCCATTGTTTTCTATGGTTCAGATAATCACTGAACCAGGCCAGAGCATGGGATCCAAAGCCGTGTTCAGTAATTTTCCAGTTAATACATTGTGGTTCACCAAATCAAAGGCCTTGGTCAGATCCATGAACACAGCTCCCACCAACAATCCCTTATCTGTTATGCGATAGTCTGCATCTGTGAACTTGACCAGGGCTGTGTCAGTGCCATGGCACCTCCTGAACCCATATTGTTCCTTGCAGATAAGATTGTGTTGTTCAACATATTTGGCAGTTGTGTGCACTATTTACTCTTGCAGTTTGGCTACAGCTGACAAAATAGAAATAGGGTGGAGGTTTTGCAGTAGTGTCTTTTTCCTTTGTTGTGTAGGGGATAACTATAGTTGTTTTCCAGAGGTCAGGAACGGTGTGGGTCATGAAAGATAGGTTGAAGATTTTGGCTATGGTGTGGCTACCTGAGGGGCAGTAAGTCTGAGGAACTTTGGGAACAAACCTTCTGATCTGGCTGATTTTTCTATTTTAGGGAGACAATTAATTTAACAACTTCTAAACATGTGACCTTTTGATATGGAACTTGGACTGATTCAGGTTCTCCGCTCCTTAGTAGATTTAGGTTTGGGGTGTCCAGGGGTCTGTATTTATTCAGATCACAGAAGAAATTATTGAAGAAATGTGCTATTTTATGAGGTTCAGCACAGATGTCTCCATCCAGGTTGACTGAGATAGGTGAGGATTGTGTTTTACACAGAAACATAGAAACATAGAATTTGACAGTTTTGGTGTTCAGCAAAGAGTTTATGGTCTGGCAAAATTTTTAGGATCACCCAAGTTTTCAGTATGCTGTTTTTTTAAATACTGATTTTTCACCAAGTGTACTGCCTGTTTCTATCTCTTTCTTAGTTGGCTGTATGTGTTCCAATCTGATACAAGCATGGTTTGTTTGTACTTATCCCAGGGGTGGTTTCTTTTGCAAATGAGAGTGAAAATATCATGTGTGAGCCAGTCAGATTTTTTGTGCTTTACCCTGTGTGTGCATGGGGCAGGGGAGTGTTTATCCAGTACTGCTGTAAATTTTGTGATGATGAATTCCAAGGTGGAATTTACATCTTGTGTTGTGCCTAGGTAGGTCCAGTCAGTTAGTGACAAGTCAAACAGAAAAGATGCCTTGTTGAAGTTGGTGCAGTTTCTGTATGTAATCAGCTTTTTTAATTGCCACACATACTTTTTGGGGCACTCCAATATCCAGGGTGCCTAGTTTAGCCAGAGGAGCTATTTACCCATGTTCTCTGTATGATAACAGTGGAACATGGTTGAATATTGAAGCAGATGAAGTTGTGCTGCTGGCTTCACTTCCACCTTGAGTCGCCCATCCTCTGTTCTCTCTGTCTGTCTGGCTGTCTGTTTCTGTCTGTCTATCTAGATATCTATCTACCTGTCTGTCTGTCTGTCTGTCTGTCTGTCTGTCTGTCTGTCTATCTATCTATCTATCTATCTATCTATCTATCTATCTATCTATCTATCTATCTATCTATGCATCTATATGTCTATCTATCTATCTATCTATCTATCTATCTATCTATCTATCTATCTATCTATCTATCTATCTATCAATCTTTCTTAAAGTGACACTTCTTTCTCCCTCTGCCCTCCAAGTCATCTGCCCACCTTCCCAATTTTTATATATATTATTTTTATATTAAATAAGCAGATCAGGGTGTTCACCTCTGGTACCACTTGTCTTAATGCCCCTCACCTCCAGATTGCCCAACCTGGTACAGTTATGTAAGTGGTGGCACCACTGTGCTCATCCCCTGTGCCATTGAAAAAGCCTGGCATTAGGGTGCCCAATCCCAGTGTTGGCTAAGTCCCTGAGAAAGAAAAGCATCCTTCTTGATTCTTTTGTTTTAACCTCTGCAAAAAGAAAGCAGTCCTTCACTGATCTGACCCCAAATGCCCTCCACCCAGCCCACCCCAACCTTTCACTCAGCACCCACTGCACCACACACCCACATACCCCACACACTCTCTTCACTTGAACATGTCCCATGGTATAGATCCACCTCCTACTGAAGACATATCCTGCTGCTTGAACTGGCAACTGTAAACATTGCAGTATTCATTGTTCACACAAAACTAGTCATTTTCAATATTTTGATCCCAAACTTCAGACATGGCCATTTTACACACCACCTTATAAACATGATTGGTGTAAGGATTCTTTTCACATTTTGTGAAAAAGGATTTTCTTTACTGCAAATTGTGAAAAAGGAGCTGTGGAAAAATATTCTTTTCACTAGACCATTTCTTATTGCTGGGGCAAGGGAAGAGGGACAGCAGAAATGATTTGGTGCTTCAGAAAATGTGTGGTAGGGTGGGGTTCCTGTAGCAGAAGGGAAGACTGATGGGCTGGCCTGTAAGCTGAATTCATAGTGTAGATGTGGACATAGAGGAAGGATCTTTAGGTTACCTGAGGACAAGGTTCAGAAGCTATGGGAGTTGATAACTATGGTAAAGGCATGTGCAGGGTGCCCTGGTGGTAGTGCTACAGTTACTTGGGCATCTTAATTTTGCATGTAGGGCAGTGGCCCTGGGCAGGGCTTTCATGTGCAGGTTGGTGTGGGCAACTAAAGGGCTAGATGGCTCTATCATTGGGTGGACATACTAAAGAGGAGACAAGATCTAGAGGTGTGGGAACAATTTTTGGAGAGGTATAATGGAGTAAATGTGCAGCAGCCACTTCTAAGAGTGAGTCATTCTAGATGCCCTACAGGGGCATGTCTTAGACAACTAGTATTGGAACCCACTGAGAGGAAGCAACCTAGATCTGGTACTCTCAAATGGATATGGTGAGGGATCACAGATTTAGAAGTGGGTAGCCATCTGGGAACTAGTGACCATCGAAGAGTATGGTTCACAATAAACACAGCATTAGAGTCAAGCCATGCAAAGGTACTGGACTTCAGGAGGGCTGACTTTGCCAAAATGGGTGAGTACCTAAGGAATGCACTAGCAAATGGGCAGGAAGGATGGTGGAAGAACATTGGGGAATAATCAAACTGCCATCACAGAGGCAACAAGCCTTTGTGTGAAGCAAATAATCCAAACAAAATGATGTAAGAACTGCTATGGTTCTCGAAGGAGGTGGCAGGGAAGGTTAGGGCGAAAAAAAGCATTCAGGAAGTACAAGGAATCACAGAAGGAGCAGGACAGAGAATTGTATCAGTTAAAGCAAAAGGAAGCTGGGAAAGCAGTCAGAACAACAAAGGCCCAAACCGAGGAAAGATAGCCAACACAGTTAAGAAAGGGATAAAACTTTTATAGGTACATCATACGAACATACCGAAATTTGCCAGCAGATAAAGTTCTAGAGGTTCTATCAAGTCTGCTTCCGAATGTGCAGCTAGCACCCCTTATCCTGCAGCTGCCCCTCCCTTCCACCCTTCCCTTCATTAACCCTCCCCTTGTCCTGTCCCATCCCTTTGAAGCAGTCCACTGTTCTACTGGATACCACTTCTGTAGGTAACGCATTCCACCCAGCCACCACCCTCTCTGTAAAAAGTGTCTCCTCATCTCCTCCTGAACCTTCCTCCCCTCCCAGTCTCATATCATGGCTCCTGGTGGCCCTCCCTCCCTTACTTTGAACAGCCCCTCTGTAACCGTCTTGTTTATTCCTTTCATGTATTTAAAGGTTTCAATCATGTCACCCGTCCCTCCTCTCCTCAGTGAGTACATGTTCAACTCCTTCAACCTCCTTTCATATGATAAGTCCCCAGCCCTTGATCATCTTTGTCACCTCGCTGCACCCCTCCAGTAACTTAATGTCCTCTTCAGATACGGGCACCAGTACTGCATGCAGTACTCCAGGTGTAGTCTAACTAATGACCCATACAGTGGCAGAATCACCTCCTCCCTCCCGAGGATATACCCTTTGCAATACAACCCAGCATTTTGTTGGCCTTTGCAGCTGCCTTCCTACATTGTGCTGAGTTGTTCATTGACCCTGTAATAGAGCACACCCAGATCCTTCTTCTCCTCTGTCTGGGCTAGCTCATCCCCCTAGCTGGTAACTCCTCCTTGGGTTCTTCATCCCAAAATGCAGCACCTTGCACTTTTGGCATTAAACCCCAGTTTCCAGGTGTCTGACCAGGTTTCAAGCTTTGCTAGATCATCCTGCAACCCCTGCCATCCCCTAGGTCATCCACCACTGCGCCTACCTTGGTATCATCAGCAAACAGACTGATCTTGCTCTTGATGTCCCATGATATGTCTGCAATGAATATCTCAAACAACACTGGTCCCAACACTGAGCCCTGTGGAACACTGCTCATCACTGCCCTTGGGTGTGAGAGCTCCCCACCCACCACCACCCTCTGTTGCCTTCCCTGAAGCCAGTTTCCTATCCATCTCACCAGCTTTGAACCTGCCCCTGTGCTTACTAACTTCCTTCCCAGCCTTCCATGTGCACCGAATCGAATGCCTTACTGAAGTCCAGATACAGGACATCCACTGCATGGCCCCTGTCCAGTTGCCTAGTTACCCAGTCATAGAACTCCACCAGGTTGGTTTGGCAGGATCTGCCACATATGAAGCCATGCTGTCTGCTGTCCTGAAGTCCTTTGGCCTCTAGGAGGCCACCAGCCACTCTTCAGGATAGTCTCCATTAGCTTACCCACGATGGATGTGAGGCTCACTGGTCTGTAGTTTCCTGGTTCATCCTTGGGGCCACTCTTGTGGAGGGGCACCACATGAGCCATCCTCCAGTCCTGAGGTACACACCCGAATGTAGTGAGGCATTAAATAGGTCTGCCAAAGGTCCTGCAAGGATGTCTGCCAGCTCCTTCAGTACTCCTGGGGTGGATGCCATCTGGGCCTGGTGCCTTGTCCACCCTCAGTGCCTTCAAACCCTCTCGAACTCTGCCCTCCATGATTTCCCATCTGTCACCCCTTCCCCTGTTTCTGCCATTTCTCCCACCTTGGGTGTCACCCTCTTCTCTTTAGTAAATACTGAGCAGAAGTACTAATTTAGTGCTTCTGCCTTATCGCACCCTGCTTCCTCCCAACCCCTCCTTCCTAATCCTTACTATGTGGTCCTTACAGCCCTCTTCTCCCTGATGTACTTAAATAAGTCCTTCTTCCCTTCTTAATGCCTTGTGCCAGCCTGAGTTCCGTAGATGCTTTGGCTCCCCTTACTGCCCTTGTCACCTCCTTCAATTCTGTCAAGTACTCCTCCTTGTCCTCCCCACTCCCTGTTTTTTTGTACTTCCTAAAAGCAGCTCTTTTCTTCCTTACCTTTTCCATGACCTCCTTGCTCAACCAGCTTGGTTTCTTAGCCCTAGCCTTCTTGCTCTGGGCTTTGCAGCAGATTTTGGTTGCCTCCACTATCCCCAGCTTTATGAGCTCCCACCTCTGGTTAGTGTCCATACTAGATTGAATTCTGGACAGGTACCTTTACCACTTCTCCCATCCTCCCAAAGTTGGCCTCCTGAAGTCCAGCACTCTTGTGCCAGATTCCCTCCTTCCTTGCCCATACCCAATGTGAGCCATACTGAGTGGTGGTCACTCCCTGACAGCAGTTCCTCCACTGTAAGTTCTCTCAAAAGTCCCATTTGCCAGCACAAGGTCAAGGGTATTCCCTAACCTGTTTGGTTCACTGACCATTTGCAGCAGGAAGCTGTCCTGGAAGGCATCCAGCAGTACCTGCCCCTTCTGTTCCTGGTTGTTGGGGTACTCCAGTCCACTCCTGGCATGTTGAAGTCCCCACAACCACCACACTACCCTTCTCATAGGTCCTCCTGATCTTTCCGCTAGTTCCCTGTCTAACTCCTCCGTCTGAGATGGTGGCCTGTACACCACTCCCATTCTAAGAATCCTATTCTTGGAATCCTGGATTTGCATCCAAAGTGACTCCATACTACCCTCCTTCCCTTCTTCACTTACACACTTCAGTCCTTCCTTCACATATAGTGCCACCCCCATCCTTTCCCAATCACCCTGTCCCTAAAAATAACCTGTACCCTGGTACAGACAGGTCCCAGTCATTGTATTGGGTGGCCCATGTTTCTGTGATGGCTGCAATGTCCACCTCTCCCTCTGCCATGAGAACCTGCAACTCTGCAGTTTTCCTCCCAAGGCTCATAGCATTAAGTAACCACCTTCCACCCTTTCCCCCTCCCATCCTGCCCCTTTCCTTGCATCACCAATAGTACTTGCCATTTGTCCTTTGTCACTGTTATGGGGGTAAGCTCATATGGTTTCCCAACCTGTGGTCTCTGCATATCTCTTCCCCAATTGCCACCACCACTCCTAGTTTAAATTCCCAACTTCCTCTATGTACTCCTCCATCCTTTGTTTCAACTTTCTTTTTCCCTCCTCACTCAAGTGTAGTCTGTCCTTGGAATAGAGACTACTGTCCTCCCAGGTCCCTCCCCACCCCCAACAGCCCATACCCTTTAGCACAACACCAGGTTCTTAGCCATCTGTTAAATTCCTCTTTCTCAGCTTTCTTGTTGTGCTTGCCTTTGGCACGGAAGTATCTCTGAAAAAGTTACTGATCTTCCTGCCCCATCACATAATTGTGCTAGTTCCTCAAACCTCCTCTGACTATATCTACTGTCTTGTCAGCCAGGTCATTTGTCCCAAGATGTATAATTAAATGAGGCTTGTCCCTACCCCTTCTAGCATATTTCAGAACAGATTGTCCCACCCTTTCTGCTGTCATTCCTGGCATGGCCTCCATCCAAATGTGACTATGCCTCTCCCCCTTGCTACCCCACCTGACTCCTCTTAGTATTGAGCCCCCAGCACTAAGATGCCACCCTCTACTCCCTGCTTGCTTCCATTCATCTCCTCTCTCATTTCCAGCTCCTCTTCTTCCTCCTGCACATTATTTCCTCTTTTACCCCAGCTGCAATTCTCCGAGAGAATTTCCTCCTGTTCCAGTTTGGTCCAGGCATTTATCAATTACTCCTCTAATTTCATCATTTCCCTCTTCCACCTTCTTCCTCTCTAGCAGTGCAAAACTATTTTCTGAAGACCCTTCACAAATGCCCGCTCCTCTCTCTTCATAGTAACCTGTTCTCTCCTTTCCACCCATGACTTTTGCCACTTCTTCACCTCCCTCACAAGTCCCTATCTCCTCCTTCCATTTGTCTTTTGTCTCCTGACCTGGTTTCCCCATATACGTTCTTCCTGGCCTGGGCCCTTTGTCTCTGCTTCTCTTCTGACCTCTCCTTACCACTGTTGGCTTAAATCGCCCTGCCTCATCTCCCTTCTTCCTCCCTCTAGTATTGAGCAAAACCCACCCCAATCTGTCTTGCCTGTCTTAGTTCCTCCTGCAGACCCTCAATCTCCTTTCTAAGTTTTTCTATGTGGTTGCACACTAAACATCCTCCCACCTCCAGGCAATTTTTAGAAAGATTGGTGCACCACAGTTGTTGCAGCTCACACCACCCATTGCTGTCGCTGCCACCAACAACCCCCTACTCCTTCCAGATGCAGGATACCAAACTCTCCCCCAAGTCTCCCTCTCCCCTCTATCAGTGCAAAACATTCTTTTCTTTTTCCCTTACCTCCTTTGTTGTACACGTTTAGATATGTTGAGCAACTGCTTTTAATATTCCTATCCTTCCTATCCACACTCAAAGAGAGACTTTAGTAGCCATTGCACAACCTTCTTCAAACTCCTACTCTTCCTTTCCCAATGCAATATCAATGTGAAGAAGTAATAATGAAAGCTCCTAGATTTGCATTTACTTCCCTTCCACTGAGATAGCAGTCACCTCTTCACTTGCTGCTGTTCCTTTCCTGGATGTCTGCTTCTGCTATGACAGGTGCATATCCTTTGCCCGTTTGAGGAAGTGATGTCAGAACCCCTGGTATAAAGGAAATTATGGACCATGGGTAGGTGGGAGGGGTTTGGGGGTGGGACCAGCCCAAGTCTTCCAGAAACAATCAGGTAGCTGAGACCTCTGGTCAGACCATTAGCACTCTCTCCCCACTCTGCACAAAAACTCTGCAGCTAGTGAAGCCAGCAACAATGAATCACAGTTCTACTCAAAGCCCCAAATAGGTTTGCTACCCAAAGTAACAGGACTCCAATTCAAGCAGCTTCACCAACAACACATCAAAATAGGCTTGGAATTAGAAGATATAGGTCTCCAAATTCAAAGAAACAGATCCAGTTAAATCACACCAATTATATTTTAAAACAGAAGAAATAGGCCTCTACAAATGCAGCCTGCCACACAGTGAATCATCAAACAAATGAGCCCACTTATAGCTACCAAAACAGGTTTCAAAATTCCAACAGCCCCAAACAAAACCCTGCTAGCCCTTAGTAGTAAGAAAGGAAAGAAATAACCTTCTAAAAGTAGAATCCACAAGAAACAATGTAAAACAAGAAGAAGAAGAAGCTACTGTACTGTAGATCTGATCCTGTCTCCTTCTAGTTCTAGTAGGGAGAGAAGGAAGACCAAGGAGGGATAGTGAGGCTTAATAAAGGGGAGAGGGTGGGCAGAGGGTGACTGCAAAAGGCAGAGATACTGAACAAATATTTTTGCTCAGTATTCACAAATGAAGAGGGGAGGTACCTAAACCAAACAATAGAAAACTCGGATACAGAAGTTGTTACCAGCCCATTTGCAGAAGAAAGGGTTCTGAAAGAACTCTTAAAATTGAAGGTGGACAAAGCAATGGGGCCTGATGGGATTCATCCCTGAATTCTAAAAGAACTAAAGGGTAGAACTAGTGACACCACTGACTACCTTCTTTAACAAATCATGGGAGGATGGGGTGGTACCTAAGGACTGGAGGAGGGCAGATGTGATTCCACTTCACAAAAGTGGGAGCAGGGCAGAAGTAAGCAACTACAGACCTGTTAGTTTAATCTCAGTGATAGGGAAATGATGGAATCACTTCTGAAGGACAGAATTGTCAAGTACCTAGAGGCCAGAGGGGCACAGGACCCAAGGCAGCATGGATTCACAGCAGGAAGGTCATGTCAGATGAATCTAATCGATTTCTTTGACTGGGTAACCAAAGTAGTAGATCAGGGATGGGCTGTGGACATGGCCTACCTAGCCTTTAGCAAGGCATTTGACACAGTCCCACAAAAAGATTAATATACAAGTTAGCCAGCCTTGGAGTGGGTCCCAAGATGGTAGCCTGAGTAAAGAATTGGCTGGAGAACAGGACACAGAGGGTAATAGTAAATGGAGTCCACTCTGAAGAAAGGGGGTTACTAGTGGGTACCGTAGGGTTCAGTACTTAGGACAGGTCCTCTTCAATGTCTTTATAAGTGACATTGCAGAGGGACTAGAAAGAAAAGTATGTCTCTTTGCAGACAACACAAAGATCTGCAACAAAGTTGATACAGAAGGTGGGGTGGAAAGGATGAGAAGGACTTGGCAAGGTTGGAGGAATGGTCAAATGTATGGCAACTTAGATTCAATGCTAAGAAGTGCAAGGTAATGCACCTGGGAAACAAAACACAGGGAAGAGTACACAATGGGGTGAGATACTAACAACAACAAAAATGGAAGAGGACCTGGGGGTAGTCATATCAGATGACCTAAAGGTAGACAAGCAATGTGAGAGGGCAGTAAGGAGGGCTGGTGGGATACTGGGATGCATAGGGAGAGGCATCACCAGTAGAAAACAGGAAGTTATTATCCTCTGTACAGACAGCTGGTGAGAACCCATCTAGAGTACTGCATGCAGTTCTGGAGACCCAATCTCTGCAAAGACAGAAACAGGATGGAGGCAGTCCAGAAGAGGGCAACTAAAATGGTGCAGGGTCTACACTGAAAGACATATGAAGAAAGACTTAAGTAGCTTAATATGTATAGTCTTGAGGAAAGGAGAGAGATGGGGACATGATAGAAACTTTCAAGTACCTCAAGGGAATCAACAAAGTCCAAGAGGGTAGCATCTTTCAGAAAAAGGTGTGCAAGAACACGGGGCACAATTTGAAGATAGAGGGCGGGCAGCTCAGAGGTAATGTAAGGAAGTATTTTTCACAGAGAGGGTTGTGTATGCATGGAACGGCCTTCCAGAGGAGGTTGTGGAGTCAAAAACAGTGGTGGAATTCAAGCATGCATGGGACAGTCATAAGGCAATTCTAGGGGTGGGGTAGGAAGAAGTAGGCTGTTGGTTAACTAGGATCTGCAGCTTATCCATTAGGTAGGAAATGGGCAGACTGGGTGGGCCAAGCAGTCCTTATCTGCCATCAAATTCTATGTTTCTATGTATAATAGGGTTATGTTCTGGCAGGAGGACTGGCTGTTCAATATGGATCTGGAGCTCTATACAGATGTGGCAGGGGCACTAGGGATGTCGGCATACTTTTGGGAGATTGGATATCAGAGAAAGGCCAGACAAATGGCGGGACAGGGGATTAACAGGGGCCATTACGCTTACTAGAGATTGTCCCAATATGGGTGGCGGTAGTGATTTGGGAGAATGACTTAGAAATCAGAAGATAGTATTTTAGTGCGATAACAGGGCAGTGGTGGAGGTATTGAACAGGCAGACAGCCACAACGGATAAAGTGATGAGGGTACTGAGACAGTTGGTGCTACAAGGTTGACACTAAACCTGTCATTTAGGGTGAGACAAATAGATGGGGTAAGGAACACAGTGGCTGACAGCCTTTTTCATCTTCAGTTGGACAGGTTCAGGCACCTTGCCTTGGGGTAGCAGCCGAGAACAGAGGTCCCACCCACTTGAGGGACATTGGCTTGAAGAGCCCAGTTGCTGTTCAGGAGCTCTTGGTCAGCAAGGACATTGAAGGCATATGAGGGATCTTGGAAAGCATTTGAAGAGTTCTGAGAGAGGGCTGGAATGGAAGTAAGTAGGCAAGTGACAGAGGAACAAGTGATGACGTTTATAGTACAGAAATAGGAGAAAAGTGCTCACATCTTGACAATGGGATTCATTTGGCTGGGGCAGGTCTGGTATGCAGTCTAAAGGGATAGGAGAGCTGTGCAAAGCTCCACTAGTAAGGGAATGATGCAGGGTGGGCAGAGGATAAAGGAAGAACCCAGACAGGAGATGGCCCATATCAATAAGTCTCTAGACAGATTAGAGGGCACTGTGTAGCATTTGTCACTCACACTCTGCGGTGCTGCTGTCCATTGCAGTCTTTTGGTTATGTTCTGGGAGCCTTTTTGGCAAGGAAGTGTTGGCCCAGAACAAGATATGTAGAGTTGGGGATTATGCTGGGAAGAGGTGGAATGGTTTGAGGATAGGATAGAGATTTGGTGAGCAGGTCCAAGATGGATCAGACAGTTCAAGGAACTATGGTGGTTATAGAAGGAGCGAGGCAGGTAGAATATGCACGGTGAAGGCTTTGCAGGAATACAAGGCAGATAGAGGTACAGCAGGAGGCAATTTGTTTATTCATGGTAATAGAGACCCAGCCACCAGCTATCAGTAAGGGCAGTACTGTAGAAAGGTTTGGAGTTTTGGGGAGGATGCATTGTGTTTTTATCCCACTCATTCAGGATTAGGGCAGCCTCAGAAGAAGTGGTGAGAAGGCTATCAGCCACAGAAATGAAGAAGGTGGGTAGATATGTTAGGGAACTTAAGAATTAATGAGTTTTTGTTGGCCCTTTCTCCAGATATGGACCGTAGGAGGAATGTGTGGACTGTGGGTTGTTCGTTTTATATTGGGTGAAAAGAGGCAGTGAGGCCTGAGGGAAGACAGCTGCACATGATATATTAATAGTGAAGATGCACTGGAAAGGATACGAGGCATGTGATGGGCGTAGCTGTTGCCACTTTTGAGGACTTAAAAGTGAAGCTGCCAAGGCCAGACTTACTGGCAGTTCATTTGGGGGTAAATATATGGGGAACGACCTTGCTGGACATTTTAATGGAGATACAAAGGATTTGTGGATAATGAAGAGATGGTGGCTGGGGGTTATGCTTGGGTGGCCAAATGATCCCAAGGCAGGTATGGTGGTATGAGAGGGCATAAAGTGGTAGACAGGGCCAGGATTAGACTGAAAAGAAGAATGGCAGCCATGGTGAGATGGGAGGCATATATATATATATATATAGATATATATATATATATATATACTGTATATAGTAAAACTAGAAATCTTCACTGTAAAATCATTTTTGCTGTTTTCACTGAAGCACTAATTAGCACTAAAATAATTTGCACTACTTAGCACTTCTAACACTATAATGAATGTGGTGCTAATGACTTCATGTGAAATTAAATTTACACAATGAGAGTGCATTTGTGTTTGCACTATAATTACTTTGCCTAAAATAACTAGTTTTACAGTATATATATATATATATATATATATATATATATATATATAGGATACATAATGGGCATGAGTGTGATATGGAAAATATTTTCAGTCCTTTAGTCACCTCTGGATATTCATGTGTGGAGCATCCAGAGGCCACTGTGCATGTGCAGGAGTGAACATATTTTCCATCTCACACAAGTGCACATGTATCTGGTTTATACAATAGAAGCGAGTTTTCTGCTGTTTTGTGGTTTGATGACATCACCACAGTATGTATAAATAGCATTTACCATCACTGTGCTAGCCTCCCTGTATTTATCATTACTGTGTTACAAATACATGTTTTTACAGTATATATATATATATATATATATATATATATATATACATATATATATCTATATGTATATCATAGCTGCACAGTAGTGCAGCTATAGTTAAGTGGCAGGCCATTCCTATGTTAAACCCCAAAGTTTGCACTTTAATAACTTTGCAACAGTTTGTCTGATTTGCCGGTATTTTGCATGCATGGCACCCAACCATAGATCTTTGGATTTGGAACATTTTGTTTTGGTCGAATGTACACTTGGAACTAAAGACTGTCAAAAATGTGAAAAATCCTCAACTTTTTGATTTTTCGTTAGGCTTAACAGACTGAAAGATGCATCTGTTTGGGTTCAAATGTGCATGTGTATATGTGGCCTGGGTCAAAGTGGTGCCTTTGCAGATTTGGTGAAAAATATTAATCTGTTTAAAAATTAAGGAAGTTTTCATGTCCCATTTTAGCCCATGGGAAAATGTATATGTGCACTATGAAAACTTTCAAGAAAACATTTTGTGCATGAAAAGATTTCATTATAAGGTATAGGGGTGCTGTGAAAACATTTTTGTTTTCATGAAAACTATGCTCAAAACATTGTTCCATGCATTGTTGTATTTGTCACTTCATGTGCCAAGGTTCATTGTACTTTTGCTCTGAAATTTGCAGGTGGCAAGCCATGTTCCCTACAGATGAGCCTTTGATGGTTTGGTCCAAAAACATTCAACGGGACAGTCACGTGATGTCTGGCTAGAAGGTAGCAGCACTGCGGTACTTCTCCACTCTTCCGATCAACATTTCAGCTCATACAAGTAAGAATTCAGCTGCTGAATAAACTGAAACCTACTCGAAGGATATTACTAAGGATCTGTCTAATGGAAGCAACTTCCAAACTGCAGCATGGAGATAACAATGAGGTAGGAACTGCCTCAACATACTCCTCCTACCTCACCAGACAAGGCCGCAAAGAACCCAAAGCAGCAGAGCTCCAAAGCAGCCCTGACCTCATTAGGCAAAGCAGTGCCAACACTGCTATCAGAAGAGTGCTTCCTGATCGAGATGAAACCTATACAAGAAACAATTGCTCTTTTGACTGCAGAAGTAACCTCATTGAAATCTGATTTATCGGATGTATCCAGGCTAGCAAGGATACTGAAGTAAGAGCAATATCACTTGAAAAGTGGAAGGCAGCCATGGATCCTGAGCTGGTGGTAATTAAAAGGCAGCTTGTCAGAACGGAAACCAAATTGGAGGATTTAGAGGGTAGCTGCTGCAACAATCTGGTAGTCATCGGACTTACTGAGGGAGAAGACTCCTCTCTTATCGTTTTAGCTCAAAAATTGCTGGAGAAAATAGCCGCCCCTCTCCCAATTGCCCTTCATATGTGGTGGAATGTGCTCATTGGACATTCTGCCAAACTCGATTCAAACTCACTCCCCACATCATTTTCTCCTGAAGCTCCTGAACTTCTTAGATAAGCAACATATACAGTAACTACGAAGCTTAGAAAGTACAAGCAGTGATATGGGAAGGCAATAAGATATGCATTGCACAGGACCTGCCAGCTTCAGTTCAGCTAAAAGGGATCTTTCCACTCCACTATCTCATGGCTCATCCTTGCAGGAGTGCATTTTAAGATGTTATATCCAGTGCAACTACAAGTGAAGATCCATGAGATGTGGTATGCATACGATTCAACGAGCAAGCAGTACAAGAATTACAGCGACTCTTGCCAGATCTGTTTAAAAGTAAGGGCTCTGTAGTAGAGATCCTCAGGAGAAAAAGCAGAGATAATGGAGGTCTAATTTCAGTAAGGGAGAAGTTGAAGGAGGGCAACAGAAAAGATCTTCAGATTCAAAGGGTTGGTCTAATTTCTGGACTGTAAAACTTTCTAGACTTGGGTATAATGATCGGAATTTTAGTCAGTAATAAGGAAGGTTTTGGAGTGATACCTGGGCCTACTCCTGAAGAAGAAATGACCGGATTACAAAGTAAAAGGCAGTGCTTATTTACACATTAAGATATACATTCCCTACTAGTGACCAGCCATACTGGACTAACTGTAAGTAGGGAAATTTGGGGCTCCTCGTGCATCAGAGAAACTGGGACTGCAGTTTGTACATTTGGCCCTAAGACTCTAGGCATACTCTCGATGATGCGCACAACCGTGAAGGTGCAGAAGCTGTCTAACTGTTGTAGCAAGGGCTGCACAAGAGTGTGCAGATCTGAAGAGCTGGGAAGGGCTGTCAGCGAACTGTTCGAATTAAAGGGACTCCAGTTTGTTAATGTTTTTGCTTTTTTCTGGGGTTGGTCTCTATTTCTCTGCTGGATATAGCATCTATTGTGCTGAAAATGTCATATAAAGGATCAGATAAGCAGTGAGGAGGTATGGGAGATGTTAAGTTCAGATTAAGTAGGAAGGGTAAGGTATTATAAACCCTTTTCAATTTTATCATGTGTTAAGGATAGAAGAGTGAGATACCAGAACCATGGGTATATTACCTTTATTTTCTTTTAACTTTGGAGTCCATATAAGGACAATATTATTAAGTGACAGGGCTAAAGCTACACATATCACAAGGGAAATGACTGTTAATTTCTTGGAGTAGCTAATGGGATCTTGTAAGATTATAATGCCTCCTAGAACAGTATATTTACAACTGGAATGGTAAAGCACCAGACTAAACATAATCAGCAGGGATGAAGTTAATCTCTGAAACATGTTTCCTAGGGGATGCTTAATAGTAAAAACAGGTTTTAGTGTTCAGCAAGAAATCCTCCTTCTAGTTATTTAGAAGTTGTGGGTAATTAGTGTTAGTGTTGATATAATGTTTGGCATATCAAGTAGAGAGTAGGGGCAATGGGAGAACCGAGGAAAGTTGAACCTGGCAGCGTCACATCCCATATCAAGGGAAGGGTCCTTAAATCACCGACTCATACCAAACAAGGTAGAGTAGTGGGGGAGGGGTCCAGAGATCTCTCAGACTTCTCCACGTTCAGAGAAACAAGTACATGCTGCAAAAGAAGGTGAAGAGATGAGATGGAGGAAGGAGTGGGATGCAGGGATGGATATTGCAGGCAGGTTATGGCAGGTATTTGGGAAATGGGAGGGAGAGGAGGGACAACACAGCATCGGTTAAGGGGGATTACTTGGTATTTCAGTTCCTAACCAGTCACCAATTTACATCATAACTCAAAATGTCTACTACATATAAACTTATGACATGTAATGTGAAAGGATGCTCAATAAAAGTAAACAGTATGGGGTTCTCAAGCACTTACAAGTCATTATAAAGCCAAATAAGTTTCCTCCAGGAAACACACTTATTAGATGCAGATGCTTATCTTCTTCAAAGGATGCAAATAGGCCAAGTATATGCAGCAGGGTCATCCACTCAAAGTAAAGGTGTGGCAATCTTGATGACAAGGAATTTGGGGTTCCAATGCAATGAATGTATCCGAGACCCACTGGGCAGATATATGTGTTTGTATGTGGCACACTGAGAGGTCTGACATTGTATTGTGGTCCATATACGGTCCCAATTCGGACACTCCCTCCTTCTTCGTGGAATTGATTAACATATTATTGCCTTTCCTATCTGCACCTATTATATTAGGAGGTGACTGGAATCTACCTTTTTCCCAGATACAGATAGAACAGGTAAAACAAATGCAGGGCTATCTCCAGAACAGAGAGCCATTAGGGACATGGCTGATAAGCTAGGGCTGTGTGACCCATGGGGTTCTATACCTGGGAGGGAGGAATATACTTTCCGTTCAGCAATCCATGGTACCTCATCCCGCATTGATTACTTTTGATCAGTAAACAAACTTTACCGGACCTCATGGGCTGTCAGATCTCTCAAGTCATATCAGATCATTCCTCAGTGATTTGTAATCAATTTTCTGTCCCACTCATCAGGTAGAAACCACATGGATAATCAATAATAGGTTATTGAAGGACAGGAACATAGTTGAAAGCCTGAAAACTATTATTTAATCTTCTACAAACTTAATCAGAACCCACAGGCCATGCAGATATGGAATGGGGGCCTAAACTGCTTCCTTAGGTGAGGGTACAGATTGCAGCCAAGAAAAGAGAACAAGAGAACAACAACTACTGATGTCACTAGGGAAAATCAGAGAATTGAAAAAATCTCAACCCCTCACTAGTAAACAACAAAGGCAGGAACTAACTCATCTCGTAGCCTGCTACAATGACTTGCTGGGTGAAAAAGCGAATATGTAATTATTTAAACAAAATCACATATTTCCACAACACTGCTCTCAGTCGACTATGGCACAGATTCTTCCATCAGAATCCTCCTTGGCACTCAAATAAAACCCTCACAGTTGTCACGGTCTACAAACCACTTAAGAGCAAGGTAGTGGACGTACGCAGTGCTGGACTTTGTCAGGTCACTCCCACGGGATACTGAATCTATCCTCTAGGTGACTTTAATATAACTGGCAGCTGCCGAGGCAGGGGCACATAGGGACTCCATTGCAGCGTCCAACCACACCCAGATGGTAGACTCACCAACCACAAAAATACAAAACTGGCACCAGCACCCTTCTGACTGGATCCTTACCAGTCACCCCACCCGGATTTCAAACACCACTGTTCTCCCAGACTCACTCAGTGACCACTCCCTGTCAGCTGCTTCTGGTCTAACAAATTCAATAAACCTCCCCTAAAACCGTCACCAGTAGAGTTCTACCCGTGGCCAATTAATTCATCTCAAATCTCACCTCCTCCAACGGGACTGGTCACCAATCTTCATAGCAACTAATGTGAACACTGCCCTGAACCATGTCATCAAAATCTTTAACAAGGCCTATGACAAATTCTCCCCACTTAAAGGTGAAAAGTAAAAGCCCTCTGTAATACCTGGCTCTCAGAAGACCTCCTAAGGCAGCTAAGAGCAAGGACCACTCTGGGAGCTTGCTAGAATCACTGAAAGCAAACCAACATCACAAACTACAAACATGTATGGAATGACTGCACCAAATCTATTCAGCAAATGAAATCAGCCTATTTCAAGAATGTTCTTACTAACTCCTAGGGCAATGGAAGAGACTTCTGGAACAACATAAAAGAAGTCACTGGAAGCAGTCAAAATCCACCCCATCGGTTGCTCAGCATAAATGGAGATATTACACTCGACCGAAAATCATTGTGGACACATTCAATACTGCCTTTACCGACCTTTAGTACTGTACTTCCCCTGATGTTTTCAAAGAGTGGATGCTTCTATGTCCTAATTTCTTCTGCTCCTACTAGTCACCCCGTTCCACTTTAAATCAGTCAAGATGTACCAGGTTTGAAATTATGTTACCAAAGTCATTAACAAGTCCAGAACCAGCAATGATTCACTCGACCTCAAACTTCTATCCCTCACCTTTGAAGAAGTACTCAGGCCGTTGACCAGGATTTTGAACCTCTCCCTCAGCCTCAGCCAGTTCTCTGACAAATGGAAATCTGCCACTGTAACCCCGATCCACAAAAGTGGTGTCAAAACTGCCCATGAGAATTTCCATCCCATCTCCATCCTACCTCCCTCTCAAAGGCACTGGAATGTATTGTCACTGACCAGCTGACTGACTTCCTAGACAAGCACAACATCCCACGAGGCAGCAACGCGTTTTAGAAAAAGCATAGCACCTCCATGGCACTACTTGAATTCACTGGCTCCATCCACCACTCATTGGATAATGGGCAGCAAACTGTTCTACCTTCATCGATTAACAAAGACCTTTGATACTGTCCACCACGGCCTCCTGCTTGTCCAGCTCCAGAAAGTGGGCTCTCACCCAACTCTGTAAACTGGTTCAAAAGCTACCTAGACAACCGGTTTCAACGAGTGAAAATTGCTGACATGCTTTCAGATGCCAGACCAGTCTGCTCTGGTGCTCCCCAGGGCTCTATTTTGGGCCCCTCCTCTTTAGCCTGTTCCTGAACTCGCTACCAGATTCCTGTCCAGAGCAAATCATACTCTACGTAGATGATGCTGTAATCCTAGCCTCCCACCATGATTCAAAACAATGCAAGAAAACCTCCAGCATGGCTTCACATCAGTCGAAAACTGTTTTTTAAAGCACAAACTGATCCTAAACCAGAAAAAACAAAGACCATGTTTTTCAGCAGCTCACAACAAAAATAAGCAGTATCACCTCTCCATTAAAACCAAGCAAGGAGTCACTCTTGAACAAGTCCAAACCTTCAAATACCTTGGCATCACCCTTGACTCCCACCTCTCCTATGCTGCCCACATCAATACTGTGGCAAAAGCTGCAAACATCAGGCTGGGCCTACTGTTCTGTCACAGGAAACATCTAAACCCTGAAGCATTGTCAGTCGCCATCCAGAACACCATTGTTAGCATTATTAACTATGGACTCATCATTTTATGGGTCCCCACCACCTCCCTCTCTCAAACGAAGTTTCTACTCTCCTCAATAAAGCCTGTCGATTGTCACTGGATCCCACTGCTCACCCATACTTGCAACCTCAACTCTCAAACTGGGTGGTTGCAACTCAACAGCCGAAAAAATATCAAACCTGCATCACAGCTAAGAAAATAATGATGGTCAGTGCTCCTCCTGGAGTCTGCTCTCTCCTTAAACCCAGAAACAACAACATCAGCACCAGGAGGGTAGGAGGAAGTAAGCTGTTGGTTAACTAGGATCTGCAGCTTATCTGTTAGGTAGGAAAATGGGCAGACTAGGTGGGCCAAGTGGTCCTTATCTGCCGTCAAATTCTATGTTTCTGTTTCTAGGAGGTCTAAACCTCAACTCCTGCAAATCCCCGCTGTCACACAACCCAAGGCCAAAGGTCCTTTGCATATAGGGACAGCTGGCTAAATAGTCTCAGTAGTGACATCTCTGCCTCACCCACGCTGGGACCTTCAAGTCCAAGCTCTGCCTCTTTCTTTCCTCTAGCTCCTGTGACTGCCATGACTAAGCAGTACTCCCACCTTGCTGCTCATTGTTTCTGCTGCCTGTTGTTGCCCCTCCACCTAGCACTTTGCGACACCAATGCCCATCTGATGCACCCCTGTCCATCCTTGACAAAGCCCCTAGGCTGCCATACCCCTCCCCGGTCTCACCCATACCCTGCCTCTTCTTTCCCCACCACTCATTTCTCTTTTCACTTGTTTGTGTACACTTTCTTGTGTTTCATGTAGTAACCTTGTAATATCATGTAATGACCATCAGTGTTATCTATTGTGCTATACTGTAATTGAAACTGTATGCCTGTACTCACTGACATGGAACGTTTGTAAAAGAGCCCCAGCTCAAAGGTACTTGTAATCCTAGATGCAAAGATATACTGACCAGGAGAAAAGGCTGGGAAACATTTAGCCCTAAGGTTAAACAGTGGAGACATCCAGAATGATTAACGCAGTCAGATCTAGGGTAGATGGCACTCTCAAAATGAATCCTAAAGAAACTGTGATGGAATTCCAGGAATTCTTTGCAGAACTATACAAGGCTAGATCCAACTCCCTCCCGATAGATAGTATTGATTCTTACTTATCAGAGGTACCCTACCAAAGTTATCTGAGGATCAAAGACTGCAACTGATATCTCCCATAACAGAACCCGAGATACAGCAAGCACTTAATACATTAACCTTAGATAAAACCCCAGGACCAGACAGATTCTCCCCAACTTTATAAAGAACTGGGAAGGAACTGTCTCCTAGTTGCTCTTATTATACCACAGCATACTGAAGGGAGAGAGTGCTGACCCCCATTGTTGTGGTATTGCTAAGGAGGAGGACCAGAACTAGTCTCAAATTACCGACCAATTCGTTTCAACATTGTGACCTTAAGATGCTGTCAAAATGTTGGCTACCTGAATGGATCAGGTAATCCCTTGCCTAATTTGTGCAGAACAAGTGGGATTCATGGCAGAAAGAGTATCTTCAGATCATCTCAGGAAATTAGATCACATATTCTATGTTTCCAGGGATACCACTACACCTGCTGTTCTGATGTCACTCGACCCAGAGAAAGCTTTTGACAGAGTAGACTGGAACTTCCTATTTAGGGTATTACACAGGTATTACACAGGTTTCCTCCCTCTTTGTGCAATGGATTCTGTTATACACCTTACCCAGCTGCACTATATACTGCAACAGAATCTTTTCGCAAAGGTTCCCCTTTCCTCAGGTACCAGACAAAGGTGCCCGCTATCACCCTTACTGTTCAATCTATATCTAGAACCCTCCTAATCTAGTTCAAAATGGAACCAGAAATTAAGGAGTCAAAATTGGGAACCAGGAGCTCAAACTATCAACATATGCTGATGATATACTATTACATCTGATATCCCCAAGACAATCAATAACCAAAGCTTTACAGGTGATCAGAGAATTTGAGGTATTATCTAACTACAAGTTAAACTTGTAGAAAACTAAAATATTCCTCTAAATATGGTCTCCCATAAAGGTGACATTGAAGATCTAGGGTACAGTGGGAATCTAAACAGCTGAAATACCTTGGTATTATATTAACAAAGGATCAAAATCCTCTAGCATATGGAACCTGGATAAATTGATACAGGTCATTAAACAAGACTTGGAGAGATGGAATAAGCTACGTTATCCCTTTGGGTAGAATTAGTTTAGTTAAAATGAACATATTACCCTGTCTGTTTTATCCCATTAACATGCTAAACCTATGGCTACCCCAATCATGGTTAGCTTAATTTCACTCTCTGCTCACTGCATTCATGTGGAAGAACAAAAGGCCCATCTGGCTTATAGCAAACTAACAGCCCTAAATAAAGGTGGCCTAAGGCTCACATATCAAACTATATTACTGGGCAAGTCACGTGGCAAAATATTTAAGATGGGCAAACCCAAACATAGGCTCAGAACTGCTCCAATATAGACCCACCTGGCTACTATTAGAGAATGACATTTTAGCAGCTCTAAACTAACACCAGAAGCCCTCCTATATGTATCTCCCAAACTACTCCCCAAGTAATTAGGAACACCCTAATTGGTGCATCAGTTAGAGTTCACACACGAAGTGCATTTCCTTAACTTAAAAACACTCACACGACCGAATCAACCGTTGGTGGAAATCCGAACTTTAAAATTGGAGGACACATGATTACTAATAGACGGTTCCCACAATTATCAAGAAAAGAGTCACAGACTTATGGGAAAATGGAAGGTCTGCTCCTAGGCGACATTATCAAAACTAATAACCTGGACCTCTAAGCAAGTTTCAAAGTGTCCCAGATTAGACACATACTAGCAAAGTCCAGCTGAATGGGGAATCAGGAATACAAGAGAATTTCTAAATCAACTTACACAAATTGCCACAGGAAGACACGCCATCTCTTGGAGAAAACCTCCCAAATACAGGGAACCTCTAAGTACTGGGATAAGCAATTCCCAGATAAGACACTTAATTGGCCTAAGATTTAACAGGACATGTACAGATACATATCTCAAGACAGAATAAGATTAATGCAGTACCAAATCCTCCAAGATATGTATTACACCCTGGAAAGGCTTGCTAAAAATGAGAGAAGACCCGAGGCAGTATGTAATCACTGCAGAACAGGAAGGGATCCTTATACCACATATTTTGGGACTGTCCAAAATAACCCTCCTTTGGTCTTTAATCAAGCAAAGGGCGGATCCCTTACTGGGTATAACAGACTATATAGAACCATTCATTTGCTTGGTGGGGATTACTCCTCCATAGCTGTTACAGAAAGGAAATTTCATATAAGTATGATTGCAATGTCATTTAAAAACTGGTCCTCAGACACTGGTTAGACAAGACCACTATATCTTACAATGAGTAGCTCCAAGAACTAATGTTTATTTTGTCTGTAGAAAAAATGATAGCCAGTGTAAACAATTGTTTGCCTAGCTTTGATAGAAGATGGAGCAAATTGCAGACTCTATATGCTATATGAGCAACCCAGAAAACAGACAAGACTGGTGTTCACAGAAATAACACAAACCGATGTCAGGAGGAGGGAGGATAAGGTTTGTGCTGGGGGAAGGGTGGAGGGGAGAGGATGGTATATGTACAGTAATGTCTGGTATTGTAAAGTAATATGATGTGAAAGTCTGTCTTGAATGTAGTCCTATTTGTGGAGATGTAAACAAAAATGAAAATGAATAAAGTATTTTAATATAAAAAATGAAATCGTGTATATGTGTGTATACATATATATATATATATATATATATATATATATATATATATATATATATACACACACACACACACACACATATACAGATGTGACAGCCAGGATGCAACACAGAAATGCTGCAGAATATCACAGAATGCTGCAATTTACTGAAAAGTCCACTGTAAGTCAATGGCAATTAAGCCCTTTTGTCATGCAGAATTTTGTGACATGTCAGTACTGCAAGTTACTGTGCTTCATCGTGGCTTACTCCACTTAACATATTCATTGCAAAAAACGTTGTTAATGCACACTAGGTGAAGTGTCAAAAGTAGGAAATGCAGGCTGGCCCAGTGGCACAAAAGGTTGAGGTGCTAGATGCCCACCTCACGCTGCATTGGCAACTCATGTTCAGGAATGACCTCGGGTCATCAGGGTGCCAGTGTGGGGGCAGAGCAGGATTGAGCATGCTGGTGGGAAGCTGTCCTCTACTGAGGGTGATGAGGGTGGGTTGGCGCCCCAGTAGTTCTGCACCCACCGGTAGAGGTCTGGTGGGTAGCGGAGAGGGTGCAGCAAAATATCGGGAGGTGAAAGGGGCTGAGCTGGCACCATGGGATGTGAAGCATGCCTCCACATGCTTGCACAGCCATGTATTGGGGCCTCAGGAAAGGTCAGGGAGAAAAGCTGTAAAACCACATATGTGTCCCCATAGCCAGTTGGCGGGAGGTGGGTAACAGGACCAAAAAGCCAAATTAAAAAATAAGTAGGAAATGTGACCTTAGGGTTCCAGTGCCTAAGACCACACCCCACTGTGCCTGCAGCAACAGGCATGAGGGGGTGTTTTGGGAGTTGTGAACCTATTGCACACCCCATTCCAATAGTATGCAAGGTAAGATGGGTACAGCATAGGAGAATCGAGTGAGCATTAGGGTTCACAGCCCAAAACACACCCCTCATGCCTGTTCCTGCAGGAACAGTGAGAGTGTTGTCTTAGGATTGGGAACCCTAAGGTCGCATTTCTCTACTTTTGACTTGTCACCCTAAATTGTGCATTAACAAAGTTTTGCAATGAATTTTCTTACTTTTCAGATAGTTTACTTGAATCCTTATTTGTCTGTGGAGTGCAGGGCCCAAAGGCGTTCACCCTGAAAATTTCAGACCACAACCTAAAACAGTTTCTCAGATACAGGTGGACAAAGAAAAAGAAAAAAATATATAAATGTAAGGATTTGTGAGACGCTTGTGTCTCAGAAACCACACAAGCAGTTCAGATGAAATTTCCCAAATCAACAGACATACCCAATGAGATTATGTATTCAAAAGTTCATGCATGTATGTTAATGGGTTGCAAAGTTATTAAGGTGCAAAGTGTCCAAAACTGGAAGACTGTGAAGAAGGAAAACATTAAATTCAAGGAGGTTTGAGACATAGTATCTCAGAAACCCTTGACAATTCAAACTAAATTATCCACATCATCAGAACTACCACCTAGATTATGCATGCAAAATTTTCTGTGCATCCGTTGAATGGTGTCAAAGTTATTAAGGTGGAAAATATGCAGGATGACCTGTTTGCAAAAATGGAATAAAACATAAATTTAAGGACTGTTGAGACTCTGTATCACAAAACCACATAAGCAATTCAAACTAAATTTACCACATTGACAGACCTACACCACAAGATAATTCACACAGATATGTTGAAGTGTTACAAAGTTATTAAAGTGCAAAGTATGCAAAACTAGAAGACTGAAAATAAAAAAAAACATACATTTAAGGATGTTTGAGACACAATATATCAGACAACTCACAATTTATTCAAATGAAATTGATTGCATCAATAGACATATGCCACAAAAGTGTGTATGCAAAATTTCATGTACATATGTTGAAGGGTTGCAAAGTTATTAAGGTGCAAAATATGCAAACTGGACAACTGCAAAATTGAAACAAAAACATTTAAACTTGAACATGTTTGAGACACAGTATCTCACCGAGCACACAAGCTGTTCAAATGAAATTGACTACATCAAGAGACATGTACTGTAACATTATGTGTGCACAATTTCATGTACATATGTTGAAGGGTTTCAAAGTTAAGGTGCAAAGTATGCACAACTGGAAGGCTGTGAAAATTTAAAAACGTACATTTAAGGATGTTTGAGACACAGTATCTCAGAAGTCACAGAACAGATTCACAAAAACTTTGGCACAGCAAGAGACCTGCCCCACTGCATTGTGCATGCCAAATTTTGTGCACATCTGTGAGGAGTGCCAAAGTTATTAAGGTTCAAAAATGCCATAAAAATACTGTCTAATTCTGCACAAAACAGACCAAATGTGTACAAATTACCAATTCTTTCATGCCTGACATATAAATTGTCCCATAGAAATAATTGGAAATTAAGAAATGTTATAACTTTTGAAGGGATTAGTATTTTTCACCAAACCTTCAAAATGCATATCTGTGAGGCAAAGGCTTCTACTATGAAAAATTGAGACCACAACCTAAAGCAATTTCTGAGATCCAGGTGGACAAAGAAATGACAACAAAAACATGAATTTTTCTGTGTTTTCAACACTCTGTATCTGAGAAACCACAAAATGGATTTGCACGAAATGTGGCCCATCAAGAGACCTACCACTAGAAATTATCCGTGCCAAATTTTATGGACATCCATTGAACGGTTCCAAAGTTGTTGAGGTTCACAATTTCAGGTTTAACATAGAATGCTTTCACCTAATATACTGATGCTACCGCACCAGTTTCATGTGTGTGTATATATATATAGATATGTATAACGATACACAGACATCTCTTATGAATGTGTAGGCTTATGTAGGTAGGATGGGTGCATCTAACAGATGCGGGACTAGATATGTTCAGTTTGTACTTGAGGGGAATTGGAGGACTGGCTGAGTGCTGAAGGTATTGGGGAAAGCCAAATCATCTGGTGCAATGGCTGAGATGGGCTAGTGGAAGGAAGAGAAGAAAAAGGGGTGGGGGACAGGGGAATAAGAGGCTCATGAGAATGATATATGGGACCCAGGGGTACTAGGCCAGAAAACCAGGACACTGGCTAGGTGACCACCCAGCCATGTTTGACCCTTCTGGATTTGCATCCCAGAGGAGTTGAAGGTGGACATCAGGTATGTACCTGAGTCCAGAATG
This sequence comes from Neoceratodus forsteri, assembly GCA_016271365.2. Taxonomy (NCBI): domain Eukaryota; kingdom Metazoa; phylum Chordata; order Ceratodontiformes; family Ceratodontidae; genus Neoceratodus; species Neoceratodus forsteri. The sequence goes on from CM057459.1 coordinate 60,366,098, forward strand.
ATGTGAAAATGGATGGAAAAGCATTGGCTGTATATATTTTATAATGTATATATGAATAAATGGACTTTGTGATGTAAATAAAATGAGAATGGATTCATGAGTGATTAAATAAAGATGCCAACTGAGCACCCAACGAAGGTTGTGTGTGGTGCTTATTTTGTGGAGGGATCCTGACAAAGGATAGTTTGCTATCTAACCACATACCTAGGTATTTGAAAGAGCCTACCAATTCTACCCTCCTGTCAGAGTTGTAATACCAGCTGTTGGAGGAGTCAGGAGGGGCTTAAGTGAAAAGAATCATACTTGGTTTTGGAAGCATTTAACAAAAAGCTTGGATGCACACAGGCTAAGTTGAAGCTTATTTTTCATTTCCTTCCATTATCAAGTTTGGGTTCATCAACCATAATGTCTGCATTAACATACTATAGATTTTATGTAGTTAATTTCTTTCGTTTTGTATTGATGCAGTGCTTTATGAATTGTCACATATAAAGTGATTATGAAGCAGTAAGTCAGAAGACATCTCCATAACAAAAAAGTCATGAACATGCAGGATCATATAATAGTATATGGTTAGCCATTGCCAATAGAGAGATACAGAACAATGTTTCCTATAACAAAAATAAAACTTCACTGATTTGGCTTTTTGACTAAACAACATAAGATGCATAGAAATGAAAGCAGAATCTGTATCTTGCAATCATATACAAAATAAACAATTAGGAAAAGAAAAGTGGCCAGGATATTCAAAGCAGATGTGGCACAACCTGAGATGCACCAGCACAAACCAGAGGATGCACCACAGAGGGCAATATTGAAAGGACATGGATGCACAGCACAAAACTGGATGCGCCCGAGTGCAAATATAATGTATGAGGCACATGTGAAGGGGCGTTCCCATGAATGCGTGCACAGCCTCATATTGAGCCAAGATGTGCTGTGCATCTGTGGTGCATCATACAAATGCGCCCACAAAGACAGGTATATAAAAAGCATGCCCACCTCCAGTCCACCCACAGGCATAGAGCAGCATAGCACCACAAAGCAGCCATGGATGGTTCTGCATTCCTGATGACAGCAGTCATGAGGGAGTGAGAAATGGGAGGAACAACAATGTGGACGTGGAAGGACCCATAGGCGGTATGCCCAGCAGATAAGTAGATAGCCCATGTCACAATAACAGCTGAGTGACATGGAGATCGTGGGCTGGTACTGACTCAACAGGGCACTGCTGAGACAGCTCTGTGAGCTGCTCCATGATGACATGCAGACACCAACACACAGGAGTAATGTCATGACTGTGGAGACAAGGTGACAGCATCAATGTGCCTGCTCACCACGGGCACCTTCCAGACACAAGTGGGTGACATCACTGGCATCACACAGTCTGTCACATGCCATCTCCTCACCCAATTCCTCTCCGCTCTACTTCCATGCTCCAGAGTACATCAAATTCCCAAGCACACAGGCAGAGTGGACAGAAATGATGCAGCACTTCCACAGGGTAGCACATGCCAGGCATGCTAGGGGCCATAGACTGCACCCACATGGCAATACAAGCACCACCTGGCACTGAAGGTGTTGCATATGTCAACAGAAAGGGCTACCACTCCATAAACTTCCAGGTGGTGTGCAATGCCATGGGGTGCATCACCAATGTGTGTGCATGCACCCTTGAAGTGCACACAATGCCAGCATCTGACACAAGATGGCCCTGTGTCACCTTTTTGAGAGTGGGAGTATACCTAGTGGCCACCTAGTAGGTGGTGGGGCTGGACAATGGGCCCACACAGCACACAGTGGCACACAATACAGCCATTGGAACTGCTGGGTGGGACACTGATAGGGGTTGCCACGATCAAAAGGCATGTAGTGCCATAGCCATGTGTGCCCACTGCACCATGAACCACATGCAGCAGGGGAGTGCTATGCACTGGGCTGCAGGGCTGGGATACACACAGCATGCACATGTGTCCAGGCATTCAGTGGCACAGGGCCTATGCCTGACACAGGTGCCAAGGTGGCCACAGAACCACAGTTGGACAGGACAGAGCAGCGTGACCACAGGGCAGGGGCATGTGCACAGCAGTGCATGGCTGTATGTGGCCATAGCAGGCCTGGCATGTGCCCTGCATGCAAACACATGTAGTGCACCCACCGATGTGTTGTTGCAGGCACAGCTGGGGTGGCGTGGGTGGGAAAGTCACTGTGGAGGCCATGGATCTGTGGCTGACATGCATGAGCATAGGGATGTAGATACCTGGGAATGCATGATGTACACTAAATGCTGCTTTCTCTCCCACAGGTGACTGTGCATACCCCTATGGCCATGGTTACTCACCCCATTACACCAGCCCTCATCCAAGGTGGAGCATAGTACAACGAGGCACACACCACGACACGCAATATCATCAAGTGTATGTTTGGCACATTGAAAATGTGATTCAGATGCCTGGATAGGTCTGGTGGTGCCCTACAGTACAGCCCAGAGAAAGCTTATGGCATATTATTGACCTGTTGCATGCTGCAGAACATGGCTATGAACTGTGGAATCCATGTCCAGGTTGAGGTGGGTGACAACTCTGAGGATGAGGGACCACCAGATGTGGGTGGGCAGAAATGACACAATTTTAGGGACCCACAGGTGGCAACCACGGCACAGCAGCACAGGGACACGATCATGGAGGAGCCCCTAGAGACCACAGGTAGGTAACAGAGTGGGACCATGGGGATGTGCAACAGTAGGAGGGACTGACAGGTCCACAGTGGTGGAGGAACACACCCAAGCAAGTGTGACCACTGTGGTGCTGTCAGGTCTGGAAGTACATGGGGTTACTGTAGTATATGGCATGGATCAGTGGACACCGCTTCACGCATGCACAGTGGACACACAAAGCTGCACCCATCATGCCCATGCCAGACAACATAACAGCAGTTCCCCAGCACAAGCCCGATCACCACACAGACAGCATTGACATGCAACCCACAGGCACTTGCATGTGCCCCTGCACGTGGACCTGGGCACAGCCAGCAGTGTGTGTGGGGCCAATGATGCCTGGTTGGGGACTGTGCCATGATGACTGCCCACAGGTGGCATCACTGTGTCCTGCCAAAGCTGCCACAGACACGTGAGCAGCCACACCCATGATGGTGACCCTCTGGGGTGTCAACCACCTTGGCAGGGAACCCAACTGTGCTAGCAGGGGTAAGCCCACAAGACCGTGACCTTGTGCTCATGGGTGTCTCATTTCCAAAGTTCAGATGGGACCCAGGGGTGTTGGGAATACCTGAGGTGGGGATGGCATCAGAAGCAATGGAGCCACATGATGCCACCAGGCAGGAGTGCTGATGTCACTATGTGGGTGTGGCAGGCAATCCTGTGGCCAGGGGGGCACCAGGGCAGCACAGCCCACCTCAATGGCCTGTGCTATCCTTCTCAAAGCCTGTGGTCATATCTGCCCACAGTTGGTGAATCGCACCAACCACGTCCACCCAGAGTTGGCATATCTCACCAACCAACCAGGAGCACCCCGCAGATGCATGGTCATCAAGGATGCTCACCTGCACATGCAGGCCCTGACATGCCTCCCTGAGCCACTGTGCTGCTGCACAGATGTCTGCACGAGATGGATGTGCTCGTCCAGCCTTTCAGCAAGGGACCTGTCCTGTGGGGTTGCTTACGGGTGGGTGGTGTACTGGCATGCGTGCAATATCCAAAGCCTGTGGATGCTGCATGACCAGCCGCTGTGTGGGCAGGGACTATGCATGGGCAGGCAGAGTGGGACCTGGTACAGGCATGTCATGTGCACGGGCAGCACGTTGCTGATGCACAGCACCCAGCTGAACCAGGGAGATGACCCTGTCCCCACAGCCACACCCCAGACCTGGTCACCCACAACTGCCACAGGTGCAGTCACTGGGGGCAACCTGGTTGGGACCATGTGTGGGGCAGGGTGCTCCATCCTGTCCATCACTGTCCATGTAGCCACCTGCACTGCGGCAGTGACACCAGGTGTACTGTCACCACTTGCTGTGTGGCATCATCCTCATCATAATCCTCTGTGGCAGATGCCAGCACTGTGAGGTCATCAGGCAACTCTAGGTCAGACAGGGCATTCAGATCCACAATACTCAGGAGGTCCTGGAACATGGGTGCCCTGCCTGCACCTGACACAACCCCCAGCTAATGTCAATGGCCCGGTTCCTCTTCCATCTGTTCCTCTAGCCCTCCATCTAGGCCCCACAGCACCCTGAGGCATGATGGCGCTGTAAGGTAGAGATGAGTGCATGGTCAGGTATCATGGCCATAGGTGTCAATTGATTGGTGTACATGGGGCCATGCACCATGAAGCACAGGTGTGCTGGCACTGCCACACATGGCATGTACCGGCACTGTGATCTGTGTCACCACACCACCATATGGTGTGAGCAATGCATGCTGCTGGACTGGGCCTGCATGGTTCTGTGCAGTGCAAAGCTGTTGGGTCTAGAATGTGCACATACTGCCCCTGGGGAAGGGACTGCAGCTGGCATTTGGGCACACCAGCAACAGTGACTTCCACTGCAGTGCATTGCACCGGCATGTGTGGTGGACATACACAGACATGGCATGTGTGCCCAGGTGGCCATGGCCCACCACTGGTGGCCCCACCCAGCAGATCTACATCCTCGTTAACACAGCCTGACACGGGAGCACCCACGACTGCAACAGGCCACTGCTTGCCCATGGGGGGGACCGTGCATAATGGTGGATGCACTGCACAGTGGCATGGAAACACAGTGTGCATCCATGTCTGGCATACCCTACACACCCAGGAACACAACACACAGCCATGGACATAGTGACACATGCATACTCACAGTGTTGTGAAGGGCCTCCGCCTGTCTGGAACCCATCTCCAGGAACACCCTTCACAGAGGCACAGGTCACAGTGGATGCAAGCAGCTCTCTACTGGCTGTCAGTGGTGGCAAAGTGCATGGCCCACCCTGTGGTCTACAGGGATGCCCACATGGTGGCCAGGTGCTCCTTGGCCCTGGTTCTGTCACTGTTCATCTGCTTCATGCACTCCTGGGGAGTGTGATTGCACTTCCCATGGGCATTCACAGCCCATGCCATCACATCCCATCCCTGTGTTCTCTCCTGCTGCATGCCTGTCATCCCTGATAGGAGGTCCTCCATCCGGACATTGACCTCGACTAGGGCCTTCAGCTCATCCTCAGTAAAGTTGGGACATCTCCTTCATCTCACGTCCTCCTCCTCCTCTGCCATTCTAGTGCCTGTGGGGTGAAAGGGTGACAGGTTCCAGCAGACTACAAAGTTCTGCTGCACAGCTCCCAGGCATGGTGTCTGCATGGCCAGACACCCTTCAACAGTGTAGCTGTAACACACAAACCTTCAAGCTGCAGTACCTGCTGGTCATCAGTGTGTGGTAGTACAGAGCAGCTCATTTATTGCTCAGCACATGTAAATGAGGGCATGTGCAGCCTGTAGTGAGATGCTAATGTGTTGGATTGCTCTGTGATTGGGCAATGGGGTGATTTGCCTATCCTGGCTGAATACACGCAGATTTGCACCTAGTCCATCTCAATTTGCCACACACATGTATTTGTGCTGCACACTTCCACATGGTGCATCTCTGCATATACGTGTTCACCAGCATGTAGCCACCATGTGCTGCAGCATATCCAGTCATTCTCTGGCAACACATTGTGCATCATGGCACTGCACATCTCTGTGCATGCTCAATGCAATGCAGTATGCATGCCATGCGTGGTGGTGCATTCATACTCTGGGTATCCCTGCACCGTGCATCGCTGCTGCACGGGCATGTGCCATGTCAGTGCATGGCGTATGTCCATTCCATTGGCGATGCCATTGGCTGCATGTGTGACATTCTGCGACCTCCACAAGATGGCCACTAGTTGGGTCATGCATGCACATTGTGTTATGGCATGACTCCATCCTCCACCTAGGATTGCGGCACCGATGCACAGTGTTGCGCCATTGTCTGTGTATCGTGCATCACCATTGCACATCTGCATGCTGTGCAGGCCATTGTATGCAGGCCTATCGGGCATCGGACGTGGCAAGGCCATATGGCATGCAGTGCTGCATGCTGCAACACAGACTGGCATACACAACACTGTGGGCACTGTGGTATGTGCCCTGGATGCTGGGCCAGGGCCATCAACTGGAGTGAGGCAGAGCTGGCTAACCTTGTGACTTGGTGCAGCCTGTTGAAGGCCAGGTGTTTGGCAATGAGACCTTACAGGAAGCCAGGGTCCAGGTCAGGGCCAAAGTGGCTGAGATGCTGGTCAGGAGGATGGGGATGCCTTTATAGGTGAAAAGTGCAGGCACCACTTTGGTGACCACAGGAGGAGGACCCTGAGAGGCTGCAGGGGCTGCAGGAGTGGGCCCACAGGTATGTACACATTTGCCCAGTCTGCCATTGCCTGCATGTTGGTCCCTATAGTTGTGGGGTGGTGTCAATGTTTTATGTAGGTGCTCACGGGGTTTGGGAGGTGGGTGTGGTGGGGTTCTGTGTGTAGTGTAGTGTATGGTGTGGTGTAGCTGGGAGACTGTAGGGTGCAGTGGCGTAGTTTGTTTTTTTTCAGGGGGCAAACCAACCAAAAGTCCTGATTTTTGTGTACCACGACATGAAGAAGGGTGGGGTTCTGGGCACCCAGAAAACATGGGTTATAAATGCATTCTGGTTTGTGCTAGTTCTAATTTAATACCTCACTAGTTATTACATTTTGATGTACATTTGTCCCAGGTTCAAACAGAAGCACAGGTAAGAAGGTCAATAAGTTCTCATGAAGTACTTTATGTAAGGAAAAGAAAACAAGAGACAGTTAATTGTTGGCCTCATATTTTTATTTTGGTAATTTCATATTAGCTGTCTTAAGAGATCATAGTAGCAATTTGTATCGTGAAATGTTTAATATTTTTGAAACATACCAGTTCCTTCATTTGAAAGTGCAAAACACAGTTTAGCAAAACACAACCACAGGACCATCACATCACAATTCCTATAGTGTTACTAGAGAAAGCAGTATTACTAGGCCAATTGCCAGTATAACTAGTTACATATTAGTTTTAAAAAACTTTAAATTTCAAAATTGTGGTATTGGATACCCAATTTCAAAAGTTAGTTATTGGATACCCAGTATTCTGATATATCTTTGAGCTTTTGTTAAGCTAAAATCATTTTGTTGCTTTTGTATTTACCCTGAATCCCTAACTGCTCAGCAGCTGCAGTCTGCAGCTCTGTCCTTTCATGGTGCCATATCATTATATGACATAATCAACATTCCAGGTCAATGAGATGAATGGCATGGAATGGTAGTGTGTGATGTAACACAATGTCTTAGACATATGAAAATCAAAAGCAATGACTGGTTTGGAGAGTGGAATTCAATGTAGATCAGAGGGCAGTAGGGCTCCCTAAAGCTACAGTATTTATCAAACATTTAACAAAGCATATCATAATGCATAACTGGCATGGAAAGGAAGATGGAGCTTCCTACAAGAGCTTGCTAAGCTCAGGGTGGACAAGGCAATGGGACCTGATGGCATACATCCCAGGGTACTAAGGAGCTAAGGGTGGAACTAGCAGAGGAATCAGCAGAACTGTTTAGTGAGTCTCTGAGCTCAGGAGAGGTCCCAGAAGACTAGAGAAGGGCTCATGTGATCTCGCTCCAAAAGAGTGGTAGCAGGGAGGAGGCAGGGAACTATAGACCAGTCTGTCTTACCTCTGTAGTGGGCAAGATTATGGAGGCACTCCTTAAGGAAAGGATAATGCAACACCTGGAATCCATAGGGCATGGGATCCAAGACAGCATGGGTTTACAAAGGTAGGTGCTGTCAAACTAATCTCATAGATTTCTTTGACTGGGTAACCAGAGTGGTGGATCAGGAGGAGCAATTGATGTCACCTACCTTGACTTCAGCAAAGCTTTCAACACTGTTCCACATAGAAGATTGATAAATAAGCTGGGTAGGCTCGGGGTGGGTCAGAAGTTGGTCAACTGGGTGGCAAATTGGTTGATGGGCAGAAACAGAGAGTGGTGGTAAATGGTATACATTCAGAAGAGATGCAAGTCACAAGTGGGTACCTCAGGGATCAGTCCTGGGGCCAGTCCTCTTCAATATCTTCATTAGTAACATTGCAGATGGACTAGAGAGTAAGGCTTGTCTGTTTGCAGATGACACCAAGATCTGCAACAGGTAGATGATCCACATGGGGTGGGCAGAATGTATAGGAGTTAGATGAGATTTGTATATTTAACTTCCCTTCTATCTGCCTTTCCATGCCAGTTATGCATCTTGAATCCTGATATGCTTTGATCATTTTTGATAAATAAAGTGGCTTTGGGGTGCCATACTGCATTCAGATCTACATTGAATTCCACTCTTTGAACCAGTTATTGCTCTTGATTTTCATATGAGACATTCTGTGATATCACAGACTCCCACTCCATGCCATTCATCTGATTGTTCAAGTAGTATGAAAAGAGAGAGATGTAACAGCTGAGCAGAGGGAGATGCAGGGTAGTCACAAACTAAGACAATTAGATTATTACTTTAACACAAAGATCAAAGCAAGGTATATCCGAATACTGTGTATCCAATAAAAGAACTGAGAGCATCTGTATGTTAAATATCAAGAGGACACTGTGCAAAAGAAAGTAGTCATGACCCTATTTTATGGGCCTCACCAACATGACCCTTGGTTAAACTGTGTACCCTATCCCTCCCCATGTTTCAAATCTTAAATGATGATACGCTAAACCTATTTGTCATACACCCTCAATTCCCCTAGGGTATCCCACCTAAAGAGGAGAAATTGAACTCTCCCTCCGAGGATTAAGCCCTACCCCATCTATCAGACAGATTGACTTGCTCCGTCTTCTACCATCAACCCAAAACCCTTAAAAGTATGCAACCAGAAGATATGGTCCTCTGAATTAATAAAATGTTTTACTTGCATGAATCAGAGAAATTCCTTGTAGCAGTAAAACATCAAAGTTGCAAGACTCCCAAACATTATCTGAGGGACCTCTGTACACAAGACTGTAAACTACCAGTGATACACATGCTCTTTTATAAAACTGAAATGCTAGCCGGATAACAGAATGAAAATAGTGTAATACAAGTGCATTTATCTTCTGTACTATAGTAAAAGGAGCCATTGCACAGTGTCAGTGCATGAATCACATTGACAAGACAGTAATTCAGGTAATAGCATTAAAAAACAAAAACAAAAAACATTGTCTTACAACTACATCAGCAACAGTTGATCATAACAGAACTTCTCTTTAGAATTTTACATTAGTTTTCTGTGGTGTAGGCATATGTGGCAACAGCTTAGGTTACAGGACTTCATTATTGTCCACATTTGATAATAGTGTTATAGGGCAAGAGTGACTATGGTGTTGTGCTTCAAATATCATTAGTGGAAGATACCTGGATGTGTTTTCAACAAAGGGTAGGGCATCAAATGTTATAATATGAATTACGAAGAAGTCAGCATAACAGCACATCTTCAATCTAGGGATCTCAGTCACCACCAGGTACCACCATCGTAGGAACCAGTACAGATCAATGACAGGTAGGAATAGATAAGTTTATGGACATCCAGCATCCATGGTTAACAGTAACATTTTAAGCACGTGCACAAGCAAGGATCTCCTTAAACTTAAGACAGAAGACCTTTAATGTTAACCTGTTAAAGGACTTTACTATAAGCTTAATACAACAGTCTTCCTTGCAGCACAGTCGACTGCAATGCTTTTGATGCTGGATGGATCTCCATAAACTTAAGACAGGAGACTGTGATGACCGCCAAGCAAGGAAGAAAAATCTGCTTAAGCTTAAGACAGAAGACCTTGTAAGCTGAATCTGCTAAAGGAATCCATTATAAGCTTAACAAGAGTCCTCTTTGCAGCACAGACAGATGTGGTGAACTGACTCTGTGAAATGACTCCATAAGCTTAAGACAAGAGCCATTGTAGCACTGGCCTTCAAAAAAGCAGCATGCTATTGAGTAAACATCCAGAGTTATAATTTGTTAAACTCTGTGGTGTGTTGATGTTTTACAATGTCAGCCATTTTAATGGTGAAAATGTTCTGTGATGATGCCCATTTACAGATGGCGAGTTGCTAAGGTGGTGGTACCTGATGACCGAGATACCCCAAGAAGATCTATGTTTTGACATCAGTTGCATACTTAATATACTTCAACAAGTGACTGTGCTTGCCGCTATGTTCTTCTCCTGTATAGTCATGCTGATTAAACAAGTTACCAAGACAACAGAGATATAGTCCTGTGAAGCAGCTATGAAATGGGAAGGAAAAATGATCCTGTTTCTACCCTTATGGACAATGTACAGACAGGATATATCTAGTTGTTGCAGTCAAAGTTTGTTGAATCCTTTAAGTGAGGTTCAGTAGTATTACAACACTGTCGGCTATTGCACCTCTAATTCAGAATCATTCTTCTGTGGTTTTTCTTGCTGAACACATCAATTACTGATGAAAAGTCTACCTGCTCAGCAATGTCCCTTTCAATGCTAAAAGTGCCAATGATGACAGTCTTTCTTCTGCCATAGTAGATCTTAGATAATTTTTAGAATCACGAGTTTGCTAAATGTGCGTTCAGCCTTAGCGGTAGACACCTGAAATTGTACCCGAAAAATCTGATACAGTATTCCTAGGTTTGGATATGCATTCTGGAGATCATTATCTTTCACAAAGCGAACATTGAACATACTGTCGATGGTGTTTGACTTGGAGAGCTCTTCATGAAAGCATCAAAGCTGTTTATACTCTGACTGTGCTGCATCACTGTCTATATCCTCTGAGTAAGCTGAAATTAGGTTCAGAAGACTTTCTCTATCATTAAAATGATTTGGTAACAGACAACTGAAACATTTAACTGTAGTATGAAAGTCATTAAATCTCTCTTGCATTTCTGTTGTGATTCTATCATAGATTGTATAGAATACAGTAGTCCTGAAGTGCAATGCAGGATCATTTGTCTGCTCATCTTGTGCTTGTTCACTGGGCATATATTTGCGCGTCTTTGTCTAGTTACTTTGAACTCTGTGTCTACCTCATTGTCTTCCAAATTTAGTTGACAAGTTAATCAGATCATTATAATGATCAATTGTTCTGTTTTGCTCAAATAGTTTCAAACATGAAGTGACCATGGTTGATGCTGTGATGACATCCATTGTTTCACTTTGCAAGTACACCGACAGGCTATTAACCGAGTGTAAAATTTCTAGCCATATGTGCAGCATTAGTACAAATTCAAATTTCTGTAGGAACTCAAGTAGAGCATGTATCCACCTACATTTTTAGCTGTCCTTTCCTTTGCGGAATTCTCTCTAATCTAATATCAAAGCTGGGTAAGTATCTTTCAGTGTCCTGACAGCTTCGTATTTGCAATACCACCTAGTCTCACATAGACGTTGAAGTCGCCTAGGGCCAATGTTCAGTTCATGCTGAGCTTTATTAAATATGTCTGAGACGAGGCTGACTGGAAGTGATAAAGGTGTATACTTTCTCTATATAGCCAAAGAAGGTAACTGCCTCTGTACACATTACAGCTATCTGCAAGCACCAGATTAAGCTTGTGTGCATAGCAGTGAACCCATAAAGCATGCTTGTTTACTTCTTTACACGAGTTTGCAAACCAGATACTGCACCAGACATGTTTGCTGCCCCATCGTATGCCTGTGAGCGGTGGGCCATATCAAGTCTCAGGTCTGTTAAGGTTTTTAATACCTCAAATAGATGCACTGATGATGAATTCTCAATATTTTTAAAAGTAGGAATCTCTCCTGAATATTAAAGTTATGATCAATGAAGCGTACACAGAATGAAAGTTGATCAATATGAGAAATATCAATGGTTGAATCAAGAATGATCCCAAAGTATTTGGAATCACGCACTTCACTGGTAATGTGGTCTAAAACCACACTTGAAAGAGTGGTTATAAAATCATTTTGTATATCTGGACTTAGATAACTCTGCTTCCCTTTAGATTCACTCAGGTGTTTATTTAATACGCTGTCATACTTTTGCTAATAACTTTGCAAGTTCAAGAAAGTTCCCCTCGTTCTGGGTGTTACTAGAGGATGAGGAATTCAGACATGAATAAGAAGACTCCTATGGCCACAGAAAGGAAGATTTTGTTTGCAAGAACTAAAGTAATATCAATAGTCTGTGTAGAACTGCTCTGTTATGCTGGACCTGAAGTAGAAAGGTTGTAAATGTGGGTTACTGAATCTGCTACAGTTAAATTGTAGCACCTACTGTACATACAAACTTTAAAAGGTATTATAACTTGTGTGGGTGTAATTTGGTTGTGTATAGGCTATAGGTCAGTTTTGTTTGATATGACAAGTCAAACTTAACCCAGACCATAAAGATATGACATGACGCATATGACTTTGCTGGCAAGGAATTGAGTTTCCTTGCAGATGAATAATACACTGAAAGAGTGTGAGTGACTGTCTGTGAATGGTCAAATTGTGTCACTGTTGTGATAGTCTGTCCCAGCTACAAATGTACTATGTTTGTCCCATAACCCAGCACCTCAATAAGTATTTGTCTTCCTTTTAGGAAGCAATGTATATAGAAAATATTGCTGTACAGAAAAAAAATAGTGCAGTAGTTACAGCTGCTGCAATGCACGACAATTGCAGTCTGAGTTAAGTGCACAGCACATTGCACTAGCTGTGCTAATCTGCTTGATTGTGGCCCTCCTCCACTCACAGACATGAAACATGTTACAAAATCAGTGTACGCATGTTTAATGTGCTTATTGCTGATCTAGTAGCTGCAAACTTTCACTGTTAACATCTGTCACTGCCACTTCACCATCATAAGTTAAAATATGGCAATTTTAGTTTATTTCAAGTTGCTTCATGGTGAGCAGCACTAATTATTAGATGTGTAACACCTACTCCCCTCCTTCTAGGTTGAAGTGCAGTTACGTTGTTCAGAATTACAAAATTGGCCACTTTTTTTTTAATACCATTATACAACAGGGAATGCAAGAGAATGTTAGGTAAATGGATATAATTCTACAGTGGTATATGCTTGAACTGTTTATACGAAACCATTTTGTAATAGCTCACTTAGCAAGGCATAAGAGTAGATCTTCGAGGGATCTTATTCCTCATCGGTACAACCGTGGGAACTGTATTGTCAGAATGGTAATCCACAGAAGATTTCCAGCAGTACATCTGTAGTGGAATGGCACACGAGACAAATGGAGCAAGGCTTACACCCCAGATACACGAGAAGAGACAGAGGACAAACTAAATAAAAAAAAGCCAAATCATGAAGAGGACCCCAAGAAAGGGGAACAGTTGTAGCGAGCGTACCTAATGCCCGAGATCCCTCAAAGATCTACTATAAACAGTAACTTTGAATTCTTACATAGTTGTTCTGTTGTATCTTAGTCATCAGACAGTACAATAGGAATGAGTAATAAGCAGTGACAGGGCAGGAATCATGTTTATCTGACTGTGAGGCTGGCACTATTGTAACTTAACACAAGAGCCTGACATGTAAGCACCTGCTCAGTCAAGGTTCTTCTTAAACTTAAGACAGAAGACCTTGTAAAATGAACTTGTGAAAGACAAGGACTCCACTAAACTTAAGATAGGAGTCCTGCAGCACAGCAGCATCAAACAAGGGTGGCTGCTGACGCATCATTAAGACTAGAATATGTGGTGAAAGTGTTGTGTCTTAAATTATGGTGTTGGCTCTGCTGCAATAGGATGGGACTTTCCAGTTGCCACAGTTGTGATGCTGAGATGTTGTTTTGATTATCATACACAGACATTAAAGATCTTACCTGAGAGCACTCTTGCAGAGGCAATTACATATTGGACTGATGCCGGCAGGCCAGTGCCCCATGGAATAATTTCTAGCTAGCAGTCTCTGGCGGGTACCGCCTCACCGCCAGGTGACCGATATCATGCGACGTCAGTATAAAGGGCAGTCCCCATGCACGGCCCTGTTCTGCCCAACCAGACCACGGCTCCAATTCCAGGCCTGCCTGCTGGGCACCCTGCCAGATCATCTGCCCTGGCATACTCCCTGGTTCATGGGTATCAAACCCTGTCATATCCGGCGCAGTCATAGTCACCACTGCAGTACACGGTGCCTCATTACCCGATGCTGGAATCAGTCCAATATGGAATTACCTACTATAGAACCTCTCTAGAAGATCTACTGTTATGGCAAGTTCTTATGTACAACAATGACCAGGATAGCCCTGAGCTGTCTATCCCACTGCCGATCCCAGAGCCAATTGGTTGTGCCTATGGGCACTTCTCTGCCGGAGGTGGGGAGACCCATCTGACAAAGGGTCACATCACGTCACCAGGAAATCCATGGGCAGTAGAACGGCAGCAGAATGGTGGACAGCGGAGGAAGGTGGCCATGGGGCCTAGGTGGCCATCGAAGGAGTGGGGGAGCCAAAAAAAAAAGTATCCTTGTAAGCTATTAAACTAGCAACTTGCTACTGTGAAACAGAACCCGGAGCTTGAGCCTTTTTTCTTTTGCATCAATACAGTACTACTGTAGCCTGCCTTTGTTTTTACGTTTGCTTGCACGCATACACAATGCGAACATAGTTACTATAGTGCAAAAGGGGTCCTTAGGTGTGCACTGTATAAGCCAATGGATGTAGAAATACAGGATGCGTGCTATTAAAAGCCAATGCGTGCAATGTGAGGCATGAGATCGCAGGCCAAGTGTCCTCACAGTGCCTCAGGCATGCATTAAATGCCTGTAACCCCACACCCTGAAGTGGGTTATTGCACTTGTAACATGGGTTATGTTTAAATAAGGAAACCTCAGAAAGGGCTTTTCCCAGTTTAAATAGCAAAAAGGTACTGTATCCTGCCACCTTGCAAAATGGTCCCAACAAAGTATGCATAACTGAGTTATGTTATGCACACAAATGTCACAAATACAGTGCTGACAAGATCAGTGACATTTCGTGTATAATATTCTGTGTGACACTTCAAACAGCCCTTGCACTCCCCCCAAAAAAAAAAACACACACACAGCTTCAACAGAGTGTGGAGGATCTTAGGACACATCCTTGCCTCGTTCTTTCACCTCTCTCTGTCTCACTGGCTGCTCACCTGTAGGTACCCTCTCTCAGTGGTTTACAGGTACAAGCACTACAGGACATGGACAGAGTTGGCTACAAGGCACAGGACAGATCTAAGACAGACCGCAGCAGAAATAGTTCACATATGAAATGCACGCCCCCCATTAGTGTGGGATCTCGCATTGGGAACAAGGAGCACACGGATACAGCACAGTGGTGGCAACAAGGCACAGGAGAGATGTGAAACAGAGCCACAGCAGACATGCTTCAGGACATGAAATGCACTCTCTCTCTCTCTCTCCCCATAACTGTGGCACTCGAGATTGGGAACAGGGAGGACCAGATGTGCTCTGTCTCAGTCTCTGTCAGTCACTGTAGCAGGATCAGGATGCAATACACTGCATTGCTGGGTGAGCACACTAAAGATACTCACACATCCTCATTGTCGCTGTGAAGCCCGAGACCGTGCTCTCTCTGCAGTGGATGCAGTGCTTGCCCAGTATCTCTTCGGTCTCTCTCGCATGGGGACATTGTGCACAACGAGTCATATTTTCACTGATGCTGACAGAGACAGAGTGTGGTCACATCTTCTGCATGCAGGATACTATGGCAGCAAACTGGAAAAGTGACATCTAATATCACTTGTGTTGGGAGGTTGCTGCCAGAAAAAAGAGAGAGAGAGAGAGAGAGAACTGCAGGACTTTGCAGCTGCCACTTCCATGCCAAGTTGACCACACACCTCACAGTCACACACAAGAACAAGCACTGCAGCGTGCCCTCTCTCCCCTCCCTGTCTGTCCAACAATGACAAGACACTGGATTGAACATAAGAAGCCTGACAGACACCAGTGACGGTACTACAGCAAGCAGCTTTTTACAGCTGGGGATCTCTCGCTTCCCACATCTTTTAATGCCTGCCAGTATCCCTTGGCTTCTCAGGCAGGGAACAAGTGCTGACAGCACTTTCCCAGAAGTCCTCCACGGAATTTAATGCATGCCACACAGAGGGACTCCCATCAATCAGGTTGCATGTCTTTCGCAATCCATGCTATAAAGTGCTTTGGGATACAGTTTGTTTGAAAGGTGCTATAAATAAGTGTTGGTAACCAAGTATACAATAGTGGTTACATGCAATTTTATTTTATTTAAATCAGATGATAGACAGCCAAGAAGATGAGGGGAGGCAATGGATGGCTGCCATTGGATGGAGGGAAATAGAGGTGAGAGAAACACAGAATATGTCACCAGAAATGACCAGTAGGCCCATCTAGTCTGCCCTATTTTCCCCTGTCTAACATTACACCCTGGACTCTATTTGGTCACAGGTGTCCCCCACCTCTATTTACTATACCCGGCCATGTGCCTATCCCACGATGCTTGAAGCTCTCCACTGTCTTCACCCACACCACCTCCTCTGTCAGACTGTTCCAGGCATCCATCACCCTTTCTGTGAAGAATTACTTCCTCACATCCCTCTTAACCCCTCCCTCCAGTTTCATGTCTTGCCTCTGTGTTCTGGTGCTCCTCCTATTTTGTTCCAGTGCCCTCCTCCTATTTGCCTAAAAGAGTATATTTTTAGCAATATTTTGATTTGTATCAACATAACCATGTGCATTATAATGTACTGCATTAATCCATTTTGTTAGCTAGTTGGTGTGTACAAAATACTAGGCCTAAATCCCCTTCTCTCAGGTCCTTTGAACAACCCCATGCCCCATCTGCCAGCTTCTCTGGCACTTACCCTCATCCACAGCTTACTCCAAGTCCTCCCCATCCTGGCAGGGCAGTAGAAGCCCTTGGGAGTACTGTCCTCAGCTTGATGGACTCCCCTGGAGGCGCCAGTAACTGTGTATGGAGAGAGCATGGAATCCTCCTGCTCTGCACCAGTTTTTTCCCTGCATTTCTAACCAACTCCATCTCCACTGGCACACCAACATTGCTCACAGAGGTGGCCAGTCCCTTTAAATAAATTTTTGAGATGGGCGACAGTAGGCTGCGATGCGAATCGCTTCTCTCTGACTGAACGAGAGACACAGTAGCACTAGGCACTATCCACTCACTGGATATTAAGAGGGTCTTTATATTTTATCTAGAGAGAATCAAAACTTCAGACAACCAAAGAACACTCCATCAATCCTAACTGGAAGAGACAGCCTGTTACAGTCCAGTGCATTTCTGCCTGGACTGTAAATTCCTTGTCACTACTATGCTATGGCTATGGGTCAGGTTAAATTAGAAAGCACAGGTTTTATTTAACTCTAAAATTGATTAGCGTTTTGCTCATAAAAGTGCTAAAACATTGTGAAAATGCATAGCACCTGCCTTACTGTGTTTAACAAACATAACACTTCTAGAAAACCTATATAAATACTTTCTGAATAGTTAGTATTGTCCCAAGAAAAAACTGCTAATCAATTATTTAAAACCCTGAAGCAGAGTACACGCCAACTCCGCTAGAGTGGTTGCCAAGTACATGGCAGAAATAAGCTGTATGTCTGTTGCATGGATTTGCAAGGCTTCAAGTCAGAGTGCAGGGTGTATATTTACTCGAGCACCACGCCCTGCATGTCCATGGCAGGCAGCATGCCACTTTGGCAGGACACTTCTGAATGGATTACTATCCTGAGTGAGCCCTCAGCTCCAGCTACCCTAGTCTGGGGACTTTTCTGTGCTTGGTACTCTGAGCCACTAGTGGAATAAATGGTGAAGTGTGATTCAGGAAGTTATTAAATTATGTACCTAACATAATTATTGATGTTACAGAATATCTTTACTATTGATTCACATGCCTACCCACTATCCCCAGACTTCCTCCAGTATTGTTGTCTTGTTGTCTTCAGCCCTTTGTACTTGGTTTGGGCTGTGATGACACTGTGATACTGGATTTGGAGGTAAATTGATGTGTAACATTGATAATGATAGGCAGTCTAATGGCCTTGCATTGTCAATTATGCACACCACTTCAGCTCCCTTTATTCTGACTCTGAGCTCCTCAAAGCTGAGTACTAATTCACTGCTAACTCATTATCAGCTATACCTTTCCATATGGGCTTCAGCTGCCAGTCCACCATGAGGTGAAATCATCTTCAAAATTATCCTGCCAATGTTTGGCTTCATGGATGTGGTGTCCTGCACAGTCCCCACAATCACCCTGAACAGACTAGACCCCTTAGAGGCAATATAGCACAGAGCTTTGGTCTCTGAGCTTCAAACCTGGAGACCTGGGTTTGAATCCCACAGCCCTCACTTGCATACTGAGTGACCTTGAACAAGTCACTTAACTTCCTTGTGCTCCCAGATTGCACCTGGAAATAAGCTTCGGCTTAATGTGCCTTTCCTGGTTAAACAATGTCCCTTCCTTTGTTCACTGCTTTTTCCATTTTTTCCTGTTACTGCCCTCACCCTGCAGTAACCACAACCACTGCACCTTCTACTCTACTCTATTCTGCTTTACCCTACTCCATCCCTCCCTCCCTCCTCTGGTGGTCAGATGTCACTACCACTGTGCCTCCTTCCTTCTAATTACTCGTTTAGGTCCACCGTTCCTACTTGTCCTTTTCTTTACTCCTGTGCCACTCTATGCTTGGTTGACTCTTGTGTCTTTTCTCTCTCTTGCTTCAAAACCTCCAATGGGCAAGATGATGTCTCTTATCTTTTCCTTTATCTCTGTAATAAATTGTTCTCCATCCTCTGCTCCTCCACCTCTCTTCCCATAAAATCTCTCCTCTGTGATCTCTCTCTTCACATTCCTGTACCTACAACTAAGCTTCTTTTCCTCCTAGTTTCTGAACTTGTTCTCCCCGGTTTTTGCTTCTCCTTTTCCTGCCCCTTCTGCCTCTAGAGTGCCCGTGATCTTTCCTTCTCTTTTCTTAGTTGCATCTTTTTTGTTTTGTTGTTCTTTGGTACCTGGGTAAGGTCCACTAGGCACAAAGCCTGTTTTAGGAACAACCGGGGAACTGGGAGGTTAAGTGACTTGCTAGGGTCACAGTATGCAAGTGGAGGTTGTGGGAATCAAACCTAGGTTTGCTGGATGTTCCAAGCTCATTCACAACTCATCACTCTAACCTCTGTGCTATTTTTGCCCTTCACTTAGGTGACAAGCTCTGTTTTAGAGATGTATTTATGTGATCTATGATGTTTTTATTATGGTATGTCGATCATGATACATTTGCATTTTTCATTTTATCCTTTTGCACATATACTGTATGTTTGCATGAACTTGCTCCTTTACCTGCTGAGTACTGCCCCATGTTGTAACTCCTTCCCCAAAGGTCACACTTGAAATGAGGTGTGACTCAGTGAGCGTTAGTAGACAAACATTTCAGACAAATAAAGTAAAAACTCTGAATTGTAGAATTTTAGAACTGTTAGCATGCAAGACCTTATGGTTACATTAGAGTGACTGGATTGATGAAATAAACAGTTCTGATCAGCTAAACATAATGTTATGATTTATAATGTTATGTTTTGTGACAGATGGGTCTCCTCTCCAAGCATTTCATCACATAATGCCATTGTTCTAATGCCACAACATGGATGATAACACTTCACACGATATGAAGAACAGCCCTATAATCCATTTGAATTGCTCTATTGGCACTCCAGTCTTGCAGTCTGTAATGTGAGTGGAGCAAGGAGAATGAGGACAGAAGGCCATTATGTTGTGACAAGCCTTGTTATTTATAATGTAAAGAGCCTGCATGCTGCTCCAACTCACCAGAGACCCTACTTAAAATTAAACAAATCTCTCTAGCCACTTTTACTTTTGCTGTGATGATTATAATTCCTAGAGGAGCTGTTCCGCTCATAATGTCACAAAACACGCACAGCAGACAGACAGACCACGGCATCACGTCTAGAATAGAGGAGTCTGCGTGGTGCGCTGTAATACCTTTTCTTTGCAATCCAGAGGGTCATTTATTAGGTTGCATAAATTATCCCCCAACCTGGCAAAGCAAAAGGTATTACAGTGTCAGTCACATGAGCAGCCAGCAATAGAAAAGGCTAAGTATTAAATGCAAACGTGTAATGCTCGTCGGGTCCCTCATAGCTCAGGGCCCGGGAAAGATCCCAGTTGTCCCCATAACGGCGGCCCCTGATAAAGTTTTGGTTTTGCTTCCTGAATTTTTTATAGTCTCCACTTCCTCTTCCTAGATGGATGTGAGCCAGATCACGTCTGTGAACCAGAATGATGTAGGCAGAATAAATTCTGCAAGATCGATACCCTCCTATTCTATCTCTAGTCTATACTTCAATTTGCAGGAAAACCAATACTGATTACTGTCGGTCGACTCTACCTGAAACTCTCCTCAGTCCTCAGCCTTCCTCACAGTCACTCGAAGGCTACAGAAATACTCAGCTAGCTAAATCAGCATACTGCTTGGTGAATCGTGATAGGCTGCTACACATCATGTGCAGCCAATCAGGAATAGCCACACCGAGCAGTCAGCACCAAGGGCATTTTTTACACCCCCACGAGCCAGGTCTTCCTGATCCACATAACACAGTAGTCCACACAAGTTGGTAAAAAAAAAATGAAAAAAAAAATAATTAAGCGGGCGTTTAAAGTCCGTTACAATAATATTTCTCTTGGGGGGCAACTTTGCCCCTAATCTATGCCACTGGTAGGGTGGAGATGGCATGCTGCTCATGTTTCCTTCCATTCTCTTCTCCTTGCAGGCCAGGAAGAGTGCCTGTGGATGGTGGACAGGGCCATGCCAAAGGAAGGGCATTGCAATCTCAGGCTGCAGGTACTGGGAGGCATCATGTGCCATCACAGCCTGTGGAAGGTAGGTGTGCCTTTCTCTTGAGGTTCTGTGCTGTTTGTGGTGTGGGTGGGGTGTGGATTTCCAATGCCACCACAGTTCCTTGACCACTAGCTGTGAATGCCCCAGGTGTGAAGGTCTGCATACTGTGGAGGTTGTCCTGTCACCGTGAGGCAGTCCCACTATGCACCATGTCCATGTGTGTCCACCACATTGTTTGTGTCCCTTCAGGACTGTGGATGCCCAGCATCGCACATGCAATGTTCCAATGGGTCTCCAGACATGGTGCACATGGCTATTGGCCCTATATGGTGTGGTGGGCATGGCATCATTTCCCCTGCAACATTTATCGTATGCACATGCTGACATTGCATCGCCCTTTGCCACATTCACGTCACTGTGTGACCCTGTTGCATGGCATTCCTCCTGTCCATTGTGTGCGTAGTGCATTGTTGGGCCTGTGCATGTGTTCCATCAATGTCCAGCATGCACATCACTCTGGGGGGCATGGCCTGTGTAAGATGTGGCACTGAGGCATGTCCTCTGTTTCCCACACAGGTCATCCTGCTGAGACTGGTGCCCATAGTTCAGGCCTAAGAGGTGGCATCAGGTGGGGCCAGGGACACAGCTCTCCAGGGAATCTTACAGCAATATATCTGAGACTGGAGGCCATATTGAGGGCCATTCAAGATCAGACAGTGGTGCTACATGGGGTGGGCATGGTGAACCACCCTCCTGAAGGAGACCAATAGGGGCATTAGGCCTGTGTAGCCACTGTACTTTTCTTGCTTTGCCATTTTGATTGGCACCAGTGCATTCCTCTCACCCTGTTTCCCACCCTGTATTTGGTTGCCCCACCTGCATTCCCTTTTCCTGTCCATCCCTTCCTCAATCCTATTTTGACTTTTGATGTTGTTGTTGATGTTGTTTCCTATTTGTTTACACTTCAGACTTTTGCTTTCCAGTAAAGCCTTTTGTACTGCACTTTCCCTGTGTCTGTAGTCATTCCTGTGTTGTGGTTGGGGTTGGGGTTTGCTGTTCTGTTGCTTATGTTGCCCACTGCACCTTGAGCTGCCTGTTTGTGACTTGTCATGCAAGCCCACTGTATCCAACTGCACAGGCACACACTGCTTGCCATGGGCATCCCTGTGCTGCATCTGTGTGGTCACCCACTGTTGCCCACAGTGGCATGTTCAGTGAGACTGTCTCCCAGTGCTGTGCATGCCAAGATTTTGCACTGTGCACTATGCTGCACTGCTTGCCCTCATGTGTGCCCCTGGACATGTGCACCTGTGTGGCCTACACACTCTGGAACATTTGACACCTTGGCACTGTTGTCACGGTGCCTGTGTTGGCCATGCTATCCATTGGCACCTCCAGTGTAGTGGCTTTTCATCCATGCCCTCATCTGTGCCATGCCATTGGCATCTGATGAGACACATTGCCTGCCTGTGTGTGTGTGTTGCCCGTCCTGTGCCCTGGTGTGCTGTGCAGTACACATCCTGCTGCTTTGCAGTGCCACTCTGTTCATCATGGCCATGGCTGCTGGAGCCCCTGTCTGTGCACTTGCACACTGCTCATGGCCCACCTTGGGCACTGACATGTTGTTCCAGTCTCAGTCAGGCCTGATCCACTCTATGTTCAGTCCTGCCCTTCTCGCAGCACATGTGCTATTGCACTATAGCGCATCTGTGATATATTTAGCCACAGTTGCAATGGCGCATCCTATGGTGCATCTGCTGAATATGGCATTATTCTGGGGCGCATCTGTATTACGCTGTGCAGGCACTTGCACTTTGTGCCTGGGGACTTTTGAATATCTAGACCAGTAGATTTTCTCCATATACAAAATAATATAATATCACAGTTATATCTTCATATACAAATAAAGAAAGCATCAGTGTAAACCTACTTAAAAACTCTATACTATATACACAATTTACATTAAAATATATGAAGGAAAAAGGAAACAACACTTATGTTAGAGAGAAGCTAAATTCAAAATATGTAATAATAAATGAAAAAACATTAAAAATCGTAAGTACAAGAAAATCAGTAGTGTTCTGGTTTGAGATACTTTTGCCTTTGTTAAAAAGATGGGAATAGTGAAGGGTGGATGAGGAGGATTTCTGGGATTGCTCAGACAACTGAAAGTGGAGCTGACCTGGCAAATGAAGCACTGTGGTGGTGCACCTAGCACCTAGTTGGTTGCAGCTGGAGCAGTGGGAAGAGGTGGAGAAGGAGGAGGAGGAGGAGATGGAGAAGGAGGGTAACCTGGTAGAACAAGAGAAAGAGGAGAATCATGTAGAGGTGGAGGTGTAGATGGTGGCAGAGTATAGATAGAGGTGGAGGTAGAGAGCACTATTGGGAAGTGTCAGGCTGTTCATCATCGTCCGCTCCTGATACTGACTCACTGTCCAAAACCCTTGTATAGAAGAGCCACTAGAAATCTAGCAAGCTAGCTACTGTAGATGCTGGTGCATCATTTCAAGATGATTGCAAAACATTTTATTCATTGAGTTAAGCTTGTTGCTAAGCTGAATCATGTCTGAATTCATAGAATCTTGCAAGATTGCTAGATTACTTAAGTCAGCTTGGACAGCCTCCCAACCTGTTTGTATGTCATACCTGACATAATGGAGGATCTGGTGGTTGCCCTTACCTACTTGAGCATTTACTGGTTCCTCCTCTCACTCTTATCTTTAGGAAGTTCTGCAGTTGGACTGAGATGGATCTACCATGCCAGCGCAATGACAAATACATCAACATCCTCTATTGCACTGGGAACCCAATGACACCCTTGACCCCGATGTGACCCTGAACAAACCAACAAAACTGCAATGCACAATATGGGAGCCTTCTCCCCTCCCCCACTATAGCTATCTAATTCCCATCACACAGACAGTGGAGTTAGATACTTACCATTGCCCTAAAGAATATAGATCTAAAACCCGTCACTGCCGATATAGGCAAGGTGAGGGTTTAGCTGTGGGGGTTTAGTGTACGGTTTTGCTGTAGTGTCGGTATACCAGCTGAGACCTATGGAAAGAAAGAAAAGAATACTAGTTAAAGAACAGAATGTTAGATGTTTTAGTCATTGGTTGTTTTTGTTCTTATTTTTTGGTAACTGGGTAAGGAACACTAGGCACAAGCCTGTTTTCAGAGTGTAATCTGGGAACACTGGGGATATTAAGTGACTTGCTTAAAGTCACACAGTGTGCAAGTGGAGGTTGTGGGTATCAAACCCAGTTCTGTGGGATGTACCCAGCTCACCCACAGCTCTTTACTCTAACCATTCAGCTATACTGCCAGTTACAGGCATATATACCTTTCATTTTACTATACAAAAGTCTTTACAGCTATCTATGATCCATAAATGCTGCTTTGTAAAATGTTACAAATGATTAACATAATAAAATACCACAGTTGGTATTAAGTCACAGCTATTTTACAACAAAATGGTTTTGATAAATGTTGCATTCCGATTGACTATATATATATATATATATATATATATATATATATATATATATATATATATATATGGGCAACTCCATGAAAAGGGGTTACCAAAGTGTAACATAAGCGTCAATTTTAAAACCCAAAGTCGATGAATTTTGTTATGTGTTTTATGATGCTGCTCCCAACCACTTATTAATTGAATATATTGGGAGATCACTTCCTGATCAGTCCATGAGAAAATGGGTAGTGAAAGTTGCACACGTAACAAGGGACATCAAAGAACTGTGACAGGCATTTGTGTTTTGTAACTCATATTAGGAAACATCTGTTAGTAGCTTTACCATGTGTGCTCTACCAGTGAATATGGGGTGTGGTATTTGGTGACTCCCTTATATAGGCGTGAGGTTAATGCATCTTTAAGGTTGCACATGTAACATGGACACGAAATACCTTTTGAGGGAAAAGGTTTTATTAAAGCTACCATTCATTACATAATACTAACAATATCCATTGCACAATACAAACCATCCAACATCAAGGGAAGAAATGTAAAATATTTACAAGATGTTTCAAATCATCCTTCCCTGCTCTGTACTACATTTAAGTCCATTGTATATGGCTGGAAAACAAACTGTTCTTGTCCTGCAAGCAAACGAAAATTATTTCAGTGCATTTTAGATAAGTGTATTTCATTTAATTTGTACTAGATTGTTAATTGTTCTTGTCAGCAGACATGGCCCATAAGGTAACATCTGGTCTTGGACCCAGAACAAGGGAAAGATGATTTTTGAGCCTTCCTCCCAGTGGGAACTGAAAGGTTCCAGATGGTCCAGAGCCCTGACACTGGTTTCCTGCCCAACACTGAAGCCAGTGCTGAAATCATGGATTAGGGCATAAGACTGCAACAAAACACTGACCTTTGATGTTTCTTCCTTTTAGCAGCTGTGTAGAGAGAGCTGATCTTTTGCTTGCCAATTCACTCAGCTGCTCACTTTTGTGAGCAGTTCAGTGCAGAGCAGCATTTGCGTAACCTGCACTGGCCTGTCAGTGATTTGTTGATTTTTTAAGTGTTTATTTTTCCAATTGCAAATTATACTGTAAAAGCCACTAGAGGCAACAACACAAGTAGGTTGCAATCCTCTACCCACTACTCTTCTCTAACACTTCTAGTCCTGGGTCATTCATACCTAAAGCAAATTATCAACTTCCTAACATTCAGTGGTGTGATCTGAATCTGTAAGCCTGTACAAAGACTCTACTACCCTAGCCAGAATGGTTTTTCATCTCCCCCATTCACACCCTTCCTGGTTCTACCCTTATCCCAGTCTCCCCTCTACACCTATTGCCACTTCTCTCTCCCCTTCCTTTCAGATACCTCCTTCATTATGTCAATCACCCCTACAGCTCCTTGTAAGCAGACCCACTTTCCCTACTACCCTCCAGCATCTCTGTTTTCCTTTCCTAGTCACTTTGCCTTTCTTTGTTTCCTTATCTCCTTTTTTCCACCCCTCCTCCCTCTTCCCTCCCTCACGTATTTCCTACTCAAATTACAAAGTCCTAAAATTCACTATTTCATCCTTTCTCCTCCTCCTTCTTTCATCAGGGAACATCCACCCAAACCCTGGGCCCTACTTCTTTCCTACCTTGGCCTTACCCAAATAACATGTCTCCAAACCCCACTCCCACTACAACCCTCCCCCTAATAGGTTGAAGCTCCTCCACCTGAACATCTGCAGCCTGCTACCTAAAATTGACCTCCTACAAACTCTTATGATTTCACACACCCTGACATCCTAATTATTACCAAGACATGGCTCAAAAGCACCCCTGACAGTGCCATTGTTATCCCTGGGTATTCCATCTCCAGACAAGATCGATAGGGTCATGCAGGGGAGTGGCCATGTATATCCTGTCCTCACTGCAGTTTACTACCACCCTATCTACATCCATCTCAGCTATCTATGAAGCCCTTTTCACCTGCATTACCTTCCTTTCTCAATCCCAATCTTTGTGGCTGGCATCTATTGCCGCCCAAGCATTCAACCCTCAGTCACGACTAAACTCTTTGCCAATATCACCTCCTCTCACAATCTGGTGAACTTTTCATAATGGGTGATGTGAATCTAAATTGGTTGTCTCCCAAGTTAAACAAGCTACACAATGATGTCACTGCTCTAAACCTCACTCAACTTATACTTGATCCCACATGCCCTAATCCCAAAACACAAAACCACACCCTGCTTGACTGAGCACTCACAACCCCACCCACACAGCGTCATTAAATCTGGTCTCTTCCCGATGCCCTTAGTGACCACAACCCCATTTCATTGTACGTAGGTTCATTCGCTAAACCTCCCCTAAAATCAAACAGCTCTGGTCCTTTAAATCCTTAGACCTTATCCCAATCAGCTCTGCACTCATTTCCATCGACTGGGGCCCCTCTCCACTGCCATTTCTGTTGACCAAGCACTTGACTATTTGAGGATAAATTCATTGCCACCTGAAATGTCTTTGTCCTTCAGACAGACCAGAGTCCTTTGGCCACCTCCCTGGATCACCCCCGCACTATTGGCCTGGCTCAGGCGCATGACTCAGCCCTGAGAAAACATCTACTAAACATCCAAACAACTATGCCAAGTACAGAATGCTATGCAATTCATGTACTAAAAGCTACTAGACTGGCTAAGTCTTATTATTTCAGCTCCTCATTCCTGACTAACACTAACTCTTCATTTAAATTCTGGAGGGTAGTTCATGCCCTGTTCTCTCCCCATCTCCCCTCTCCTAGTTTTTGACCGTGGCTCCATGGCCAATGAATTTAATGCCTACTTCACCTTGTACGCCACTCTTCTAAATTCCATCTCCCCATTGCCACCTACTAACTTCAGCCCTTCACCTCAGACAGTGCCTACCCTCCCCCATTTTCATGTTCTACTATCTCTCTTGACAAAGCTCTTAATGCTCTCTATCCCTCAACCCCTCTAAAGGCTCCTCACCAGATGAGCTCAATCCTAAACTTCTCTACCTTTTTGCTCCTGCAATTGCTTATCCTAGCTCCCTAATCCTTAACCTGGCTTTATTTCTGCCCAAGTACCCTCATCTTGAAACATGCTAGTCCTTCCTCTCCCAAGGGTGGTGACACATCCACTCCTGGCAACTATCACCCCATTTCCTTCTTTCTACCCTTGCCAAACTTCAAGAACATTTAGTTCTTCAACTATTACCATTCCTCTTGATTCCTCCTTCTTCACCCCCTTCCAATCTGGTTTTCAGAAGAACCACTCAACAACCACCTCCTCCTCAGGCTTACTGACTCCACCCTTTCAGGAAAGGATGATGACCTGATCACCTCGGCCACTTTGTCTACCTAGCCAAAGCTTTTGACACTGTTTCCCATCCTGTTTCTTGATTCACTCTTCTCAGCTGGCATTGTTCCATCAGCCACCAACTGGTTTAAATACTACCTCATTGGCAGGACCCAGTTGGTGAGAATCCTGATTCCATCTCCCTCCACTCCCCATCAACACTGGTGTCCCTCAGGGTTCAGTGCTTGGTGCCCTACTCTTCTCCATTTTCCAATGATCTTCCCACAACATGCTCATCCTCTTCTATCCACATGTACACTGATGATACTGTTTTATACAGTTCCAGCAAAACCCTGCTGCTGTGCAAACCAGCTTGCAGCATGACTTCAGTCATGTTCGCTCTAGTTTTCTTCTCACCAGCTTTTCTAAACACCAAGAAGATAGTCTCAATGACCTTTGGCATCAGGCAGAGGCTCTCTAGGCTCCTGGCCCTACCCACCTTCCACACCCTTAATGGGACCATGTTGGAGGACACCTCCTCATTTTGATATCTGGGGTTTGGCTGGACCAGCACCTCAACTTCTCTGAACATATTCATGCTATCCTGAAGAAACTGTGTCCCAAGCTTGGTGCTCTCTACAGGAATGTAGTTGCATCCCACTGACTGCAAGGTGTGAAATTGTCCAGAAGATGATACTCCCCATCTTTGACTACTGCAGCGTAGTCTATGGTGCCTGCTCCAAATCTTCCCTGACCAAGTTGGACACTCTCTTTAACTACTTCTGCCACTTTGATATTGACTTCCTTCCCACTCTCACCACTGTGAACTCAATCCTCTAACCTTCCTTCCACTGTCTCACAGATGCATCTCTCACTGTGCCAAACTAACCCCAAATTCTGGTTCGGGGGCTCCTTCCTATCTCTCATCCTCTCTCTCTCGCTCCACCTCCCCACCCACTCTCTCAGATCAAATGATGCCCCCACCTTGGCCGGTCCCTCACCGCTCCACCCTCATCATTCAGACTGGTTTCACCCATCATTTCCCTAAAATCTGGAATTCCCTCCCCTGAAATATGACCTCCTCCTCAAATTACTCCCTAACCTCTGCCCTACTCAGTTAACTTTCCCTCAGCTGTTCCTGCTTTAGCCCAGCTTAATACCTGTCCCCAGTTTCTGCCTTCCTACCATGAACCCCCTGGCAGGGTTCTCAACATCCTGAAGGGAAATCAGGAAATGGCTACCCTTTCTCCTCATATTCAGTTCTTGCCTCTCCCCTCTCTTCTCCACCTGCCCTTCTGGGTCACCAGTGTGCACAACCTAACCCCATCCTTGTTACTCCAGCAGCACTTGTGTACTACTCGAGCCTGCTCCTGGTACACTCATGCACTATAAATGGTTCTATAGCATTATTACTGTTTTGTACATTCATATGTTCTTTTGCATTTAGACATGTATTGTAATTTACCCAATGTTCCACTACTATTTATTGTACAATACATTGTGTTCCAACTGTTGCACAATCTTACAATGTTGTATTGTTTGTACTACCACAAACTGTTGTAACTGATCATCCTTCACAACCCTATGTAACTCCTCCCCAGGTCGCACTGTAAGATGAGCAACTTGTTGTTCAGTGTGCCCTCCTAGGTGAAACATTTCAATAAATAAATAAAAATGTCTTTTAATGCTTGTGACAAGCTCCAATACACTCCTTATCCCATTTCTGCCTCAGTCTGGAATACTTTCCACGTATTTCTTCCATACTTCAGAGATGTTTTTTTTGTATTATTTCATTTCTCCCTACTTGAATCCATGTCAGCCTCTCCTTCCAGTGAGCCAATGCTTCTACCGACCATCCTGTCCCCAAGCCTCCACTCTCAAGTGACAGCCATCTCCCTGGGTAACCCAGTGTATCCTTCAGTGGACGGGTCCCCTCCTGAGGGGGAAAGCACCAGCCGGGGGCGTAGACCACATTATCTGGCCCGGGAGACACTGATGAGGCAGAAGGCTGCAGAGACATTTGATGGGCTCGGAGAGCCAGGCAGCCATCATCTGAGATGACATGGAGCATGTTTCATGCTTTTTCTATGTCGTCCCTCCTTCACTGTCACGCAGGCTCCTGGTCTCCACCAGAGGCGCTGCTGACCAATGACTCCCAACCTACCCCAGGGAGAGAAGAGCAGTCCCTATGGACACACAATCCTCTCCCACCCCTGCCAGGCCCTGGCAACCCGAGTCCGTTCCGAACCCGGGTCGCCTGTGTTGGTCCTGGTAAAGTGCCTGCACCTCAACCCTCTATGCCACTGGGCCAGCCAGAGATTATTTTAAAGTTTCTATCTACCTGAAGCTGTACTGGCCCATAAAATATTCAGTACATTTTACATTGTCGTAGTCATGAAGCCATGGCAATGTAAATGTTGAATCCCATGCTGGTGCAGGAATTTGAAGGTGTACAACTGTTTACGTGACTGCTTTGACCTGACCAATGTAGAATGCATTTGATTAATAAACAGCATACAGTTTGTTGACTTTAATTGGGCCTGAGGGCATGATTCTTGTTTTGCTGGCTGCACACTGTGTGTGGTGGTCTCTGGTAGCAGAACACATGAGTCCTTAGGAAGATCAGTTTGGGTGCTTGTTGTGGGGGCTACATCATTTGAGAGCAATGTCATTCTGATTAGTACAAATGGCCACTGATGTAGGAATTCTGGAAGTAGTTTCACCTGGTGACCACTGTTTTTGCAGCTTCTGGTGTTGGCTCATGTGACTCTTCAGTGTGCATCAGGCAAACAGGGTCTTTTGTGAAGTGGGCACAGAAGCCATTGTTAAATGCTTGACTGTCCACTTTCCTACATACCTTCTGTTGTCATATGGTAGCTCTCCTTGACATTGTCTGCAGAAGCATGTTAAGTCTCTGACTGCAACCACTCCTGCTTTCACTGACTTTACACTTTGTATTTGGTGGGTCCCTGGCATGGTTTGATATTACCAAGCATGTTTCATTTAATGTCATTGCTGCCAACCCAGAAGAAAGTGTGAACTGAATGGCTACACCCATCACTGGCTGGCTCTTTGGTCAGATAGTTCTTGCAGTATGTATATAGGACTTCTGCATTAGCAATGACAACACACAGTTAAGGAGGAGACTACACTACATTTTGTTAAGAACCGTTACAAGACAGACATGAAAGAAAGTGGCAATGCTTTTCTACCTGAACAAAACACAGTTAAGGAGTAGGGAACACAACATTTTCTTAAGAACCACTACAAGACACGCATGCAAGAAAGTGGCAATGGATTCCTACTTAGCGAACACACAGATGAGGAAACTGTATGTTTGTTAAAAACCATTACAAGATTTCTAAAGAATGTGGTAAGGGTTTTCACTTGAACACAAAGGTAAAGAGCTAGTGGAGCCAAAACAGGCAGACAGGAAAACACAAAATTGAACTAGGAGTCCATAGTAACTTTCTGTTCTCTGAGTATATTTCTTTTCTCACCAGAAAGTCGTGATGAGATAATACTGTGCTGGATGTATTTAACAGCTGTTAGCCTGGCAGTTGACAACTCTACTGCCCCTCAATACATCATCAACATTATGATCTCAGTGACATCATAGGCAATTGCCCTGGTAGTCATTTACTTGATGTTTCTAAGCAGAACTGATGTCACAGTCTGCAAGGTCATATTTCTGATGTACTGTGGGGCAGTAGATCATCACTACCATGCTAACCACTGTTCCACACATTTTGCAGTCTAAATACTCCCCAACCACACACCTTGGGCAATGTGGGGCAAATGTGTGTGGTTTCATGCACACATTCAGCATCTTGTCATCTTGTCACACCAGAACCAGGGATTTCATGCTGTTTCACATAAAAGCATAAACCATTCACAGTAAACCATGCCCATCCCTGCTCAGGAATATGGTGCCAATTCAAGAATGAATGGCACAAAACCTCATAAGCCCATCTTGTTTGTGTGTAAGCCTTGGCATGAATACCATAGGAAAATCCTAATGGGTCACAGAAGAAGGTGGTGGTGTGAAATAGCATTAAACAACCTCCTGTGAGCAGAAAGATGGCAAAATACCATGGCAATCAACACATTAGCAAACCATTGCACAAGGTAGGGGTGTTGTGGGAATTCTTGGCCTGCTGCAAGCTCATTTGTGCCTAAAGTAACCAAGCCCACAAAAGCAGGCCAAAATGCAAACTCTGAAAAAAATAAAACACAGCTAATTGCTGAATCAAGCCCCAAATAAACATAAGGCTGGAATATACCATCATACCAACACAGTTTACTTGGAGGTTTCTTTATTTTAATAAAATACAGTTTATGGGTGGCTAACATAATGGGACCCCAAGCACATGGTGCTTAAAGTAACCAAGACCACAAGCGTGAGCCAAAATGTAAACTCTGAAAAAAATAAAATGCATATAATTGCTGAATCAAGCCCCAAATAAACAGAAAGCTGAAATATACCATCCCACCAGCTGTTTACTTGAAGGATTCTTTATGTTAATAAAATACAGTTTATGGGTGGCTAACGTAATAGGGACTCAAGCACATGGGCCCAGATATTCAAAGGGTTGCACATGGTATAGCGGTGTTTACATCATGCACAACCCACTGGTAATACTTGATGCGATATTTAAAAAGAGAAAGTCGCTGCACAAATCCTGATGTACCAGGCATCAGTAATGTATGCAGGCACAGGTGGAGGGGTGTGCCCATGCATAAACTGCACAGCCCGATATTCAGCCCAGGCCGTGCAGAGTTATGCAGGTGCAACCCTACCTGCGCCTGCACAAAGTTATACCTGAAAAAAGGAACAAGTCGAGGGCCACCCACAGGTAAGCTGCTGCATTGCAGGGCACAACACAGCACTGCCACCTGTGGGTGGCCATCCTATCCCGCCGCAGACCTGGCGGTGCCCCATGCCCGCTCATGGGCATAACTGTATCCCCAAAGTCCAATATCCCTGGTGGTCCAGTGGACGCGATTAGTCTGATCGCGGTGGCATTCCTCACCCCCAAGTCCAAAATCCCTGGTGATCTAGTAGACCCCCACACCACCCACCCACTGAGCCCCACCACCCCGCTCCCCTGTCAGCCGGCGGGCGGCAGCGCCACCCATCTGCTGCCGCGGCCAGGACTGACAGCTCAGTGAGCTGCGCCTATTGGTTCAGGCATGAGCCAATGGGCATGCAGTCCATACCATACGTCAGTCCAGATATGTGAATGAATTCTCAATGCTCCCTCTCTGACCACTTGTGCTGGCGCAGTTCACTGCGCCATGTACCAATGGAGGTAGCCAGGTGCGACATTCAAAAGCAGTTGTGCCGCCATGCAAACTCCATTAATCATCGCCTGGCCACACCCACTGCACAACAAATTTGAGCAGTGCACGAGGCTTCGCCACAGCCTGGTGCAGTTTGAATATCTGGGCCATGGTGCCTAAAGTGACCAAGTCTGCAAAAGCATTCCAAAATGCAAACTCTGAAAAAAAAAACACAGATAATTGCTGAATCAAGCCCCAAATAAACAGAAAGCTGAAATATACAGGCCTAGATATTCAAAGAGTTGAGCCATGCGCAATAGGGTTGCGCCTGTACAAGTCAAATTGCACCATTCTGTGATATTCAGCAGGGAGGCAGTTCGCTGTAATCACACTGAGCAACAGCGCAATGATAGTGAAGCATGCACAACTGAAGGGGAGGAACCATGCATAAATGGCGCAATGCGATATTCAACAAATTGCACCATGCACAATAGGGAAGCAAGCGGAAGTTGCGCCATAGCAGAAATGAACCAAATAAAAGGAGCAAAGGAGAGGTGCAAGAACGCTACAGGGAAGGCACATGAGGCTGAACTCTAGCCACACAGACAAGGCAGGAGGGACACAGGGCAGGCCAGGAAAGGGCACCCTGAACACAGAGGCACAGGAAGGTGTGGGGCCACAGCCAGTGCAGAAGGGAAGTGCCACACAGCACAGAGGCCACCACAGGCAGGTGTTCCCAGTGTGGGGAAGTAACAGTGAGGACAGCAGGGGAATACAGTAACAGCTGCCAGGGGGTGAACACAAGCCAGGGACATGGCCAGTGCCACCTTCCAGATGGAGGCGTAATGGGGGGGTGGAAGGTGGGCAGCAGGGGGCATGGCGTGGAAGGGCCCGTCGGTGGTATGCCCCCAACAGGCAGTACCGAGCCTGCACCAGCTCGAGCTGTACAGTGATACTGGATTGTGGGCGGTACTGCCTGAATAGGAAATTCTGAGGTGGCTCTGTGAGGCTGTGCAATGATGTGATGCAGGCACCCACGGCGGAGCCATGCCCTGTCAGTGGAGACTAAAGTGACAGCTTGCATGTGCTTTCTCACCACGGTGCCTTCCAGAGACCAACTGGGGACACCACAGGCATAACCCAGTTGGCCCGTCCGCCACCTCACCCAATTCCTCAGCGCACTGCTGCCACATGCTCGGGTACATCCATTTCCCAGCACACCGGCGGAGTCGCGCAAAGCATCACAGGAGTTTCCACAGGGTAGCACATATGCCTGGTGTGCTAGGGGCAATAGACTGCACCCATGTGGCCATCGCTCACCTGACCCCGAGGGGCTGCATACATAAATCACAAGGCTATGCCAGCATCAACTGCCAGGTGGTGTGTGATGCCAGGGTCCATAATCAATGTCTGTACCCCGCAGCCCTGGGGAGCACACGATGCCTTCATCTGGCACCAGTCGGCACTGTGCCACAGATTAGGAGTGAGGAGATCCCACTGGCCACCTGGTGGGTGAGTATGCAAACCCATGGACAATCATAGGGCCTGGGGGGCATTGCCAGAGGTGACATGGGTAGTGGCCTACATGGCATGGGGCAGAGCGTGCTGATCACCAAACTAACCTCCACCCCTACACACAGGTGACAGTGGATACCCACTCCATCCCTGGCTGCTCACACCTACGGTGGCCCGTGACTCCATCGCAGCAATGCTACAATGAGGCTGCAGCCACCCTGCACGTAATGTCATCAGTGGGTGTTCGGGATGCTGAAGGCATGTTTCTGTTGCCTGGACACCTCGGCAGTGCCCTACAGTACAGCCCCTCAAAGGCAGTGAGCTATTCCTGGCCTGTTGCATCCTGCACAACATGGCCAATGAATGTGGGATAGCCATACAGGTTGAAGAGGGACAGTGATGGGAACAATGAGGGACGCCAGTGTTGATGGTGATGGGCAGCTCCCCTTAGCCGACGGGACCCCGACTGCTCCGGCTGGCACAGCTACACGGGACACCATCACAGAGGAACACTTCAGCCAACCCAGGTAAGTCATGGGACCATGTGCAGCCAACAATGGCTAAGGCACAACCCACAAACATGCATGGACACACACCAGGGGTGCATGCCATCACGGGAAGTGGCAGGGCATGGAACCACACACACAACCAGGGATGGGTGAGGACCAACATGCACGCAGATGGACACAACACACACACACAACACACCAAACTTGCATAAAGGGGCAGAAGGCCCACCGACCCAGAATGCCACCCAGCCACACACATGTCCACAGACCACCACGCCCACTGCCTGTCCATGTGCATGTGTCAGATGCTGAGAACCATTGCACATTAGTGTGCAGCACAATGCAGGCATCATCATGCACATGCAACTGTGGACAGCAGCCGGGGAGTGCAGATGAACTGTATGTCGCGGCGTGCAGGGCTGGGTACCCACCCGTGCACCGCCCACTGAAAGACACAATGCACACAGGGCAGCACCAGACAGTAGCCACATTGGGAGACAGGTCAGTCATGTGACACAGTGCCCCAGCCACCATGGGATGCATGGGCGGCCCGCCGAGACCGCCAGCACTGAGGGCTGACCACTGGCCTCATGCGATGACACCGATGGTCCCCAGGGTTCCACTGCATGACCGTGACCATGCTCGTGCATGGGTCTGCAGCACACTGAACATGCCTGCGCCAGGTGTGCTCGGGATGCCCACAGCTGATCCTGGTGTTGACAGGGAGGGTGTCACACGACGCCGGAAGAGGGGTGGACAGTGCACTGCGTGGTGTCCGCAACACATGGGCACATGACTGTGTGCCCATTGTGGCCATGACGGCACTGAATGACTGTGAATGCCTATCAATGGCAGTGGTCACATCCTCCCACAACCGGTCCATCCTGCCAGGATCAGAGCGGTGTCCCTGCTGCGACGCTCCTCTGCCCACTCCAGAGCCGCACACAGTGCATCCACCAATGTCACAAGCTGCATCTGCTGCTGGACTGATGCTTGCGGAGGCGGGTGTGCTCGTCCAAGAGGTCATCTGCCTCCTCGGCATCTTGTCCCTCAGGCTGTGTGTGGCCCTGATGCTCAGCACCCTTGAGGTGGGCACTGCACCCAGAACCAGGTCTGGGCAAGTCCACAGGTGGTGCACAGATGCTGCCATTGAACCCTGTGCCCCAAGCCCATTGGCCGACTGCTGATGCTGCCCCTCTGGCTGCCGCTCCCCAGAGCTCAGTGGTGCTGCTGCAGTGGCGCGAACAGTTCCACTGTCCTGAAAAACACCAGTGCTGCCCACTGGTGCTGACAGGCACAGGCTGGGACTGTGCTGACACATGAGCCTCCATGGCAGCACCACCCACAGCCATGGCCATGATGTGTCCTGCTGTGTGGCCATCCCGTGGCACACCGTGTCACTGCCCATGATGTTAGTGACATCATCATCGGTGATGGACTCAGCACCAGCCCCAGGCACAGCATGCTGGCATCCATGGATGCCGGCACACTGGGACACAGGTAGGGCTTCCTCCGCACTGTTACAACAACATCAGTGTGGACAGCCAGGTGGCCCCACTGTTGCACTGAACCACATATACCTGTGGAGGTGGATGGGCCCTCCTCCATCTCCAGCTGACTGTCCTCAGTGGACAGGCCCACCACCGTGACCCATGCAGGCGCTCAGGATCTGTAAGGGAAAGTAAAGTTGCGTTACTGCATGTGACTTACCTGCCCTCCCATAGACAGACTATGACTTACCATGCAGTGATGGGCCACCACCTGTCTGGAAGCCACCACCGGAACACCCTCAATGGCACTACGCTGCATGCTTCCAGCAATCCTCTCCTCCTGTGGGGTCAGGTATACCACCTCTGGCTGTCCCCACCTGTTGCAGCTCATGCTGCCCTGATGGCAGCCACCTTCTCCTTTATCCTCCTCCTGTCCATGCCCATCTTTTCTTGCACTCCTGCATGGAGCACTGGTGGCTGCCATGCAGGTTCACTCCATGAGCCACCTCCTCCCATGCAGCAGCACTTGCTTGAGGTGTTCCCTGCCATCCACTGAGAAGCAGCTCCTGATCCAGGTAGGCCTCAAACAGGGCTTGGTCTCGGCCTTGGTAAAATTAGGCATCCTCCTCCTCCTCCCACCACTGTGTTCCTCCTTTCCCCAACTTGCTTGGTCATTATTTAGCCTGTAAGAGTGGCAGTTGTTACTTGTGACTGTGCAGTCCCATGCATGTCCTAAATCCACAGTCCACACTCCCAAACAGCATGTAACTCACCAATAGACTGCAGTAACCGACGATGGCCACTGCAGCCCAATGTCGCAGCACTTTATAGCGCAACCCATGCAAATGAGGCATGAGGCGCAACTTTGGCGGGGGATGCAAATTGCAGTGCTGCACCATTGAATGGCTGATTAGATGATTTGCATATGATGGCTGAATATCACGCTTTTGCACTTGCGCAATTGTGTTGAACGTGCTGAGCCAATGGTGCAGTTCTGTGACATGCATAGTACACGCCTCACTCGCATGCCGGGTTGTTGACGCAGGCATCTGCCATGCTGCTGATGTGCTGTGCACAGTAAGCAATGCAGGACACGGCCACCATTGTGCCAGTGGCGCTATAGCGATGCTCACCACGTGGCGCTGGCACTGGGCCATCATAAACGCGGGGCAGCTGTGCGGTGAGCCGCTACTGGTGGTAGCACACAGGCAACCAATCGCGCTACATGCATTTGGGTTCCAATGGCGCTGTGCGTGTCCGCAGCGCCAGAGACCCTTGACTCTGTGCCCGACCTTTGCCCCCTAGGCGCCCATGCATCAGGCATGGGTGCACTTCTATCGCGCTGTTGGTGACAGCATGATAGGGAATGGCAGCACTGTACCACACAGCATCTGCATGTGGGGAGCTGCGCTGCAGAGCGCCATATTTGCAGATTGAGCAGAGAGCATGGTGCACAGGAGGGCTGCTCAGTGGTCACAAATAGAGCTGGCCAACCTAGTGGCCATTGTGGAGCCATACTATGGGCCACTGTTCAGGAGGCACCCTGGACAGGTTCAGGAGCCAGGTGTGGGAGGAGGTGGCCACTGCACTCAAGGAGGCCACTGGATGGGGAGAAGTGCAGAGCAGTGCCGCCACAGGTATGGGGACCTGCCGGAGGAGCCAGAGCTGCTAGCCCACCTGCGGGCATGTGCCAGGAGGGGCACAGTGCCATGGCCAGATAGGTGTTACATCAACACACTTTTATATTCTGTATGGGTATCACAGTTGTATGTGTCTAGCACATGGGGAGGAGTGTCGGGGTTGGCTCTGGTAGTGTTATCAGGGTGTGGGGTGGGTGGGTCTGGCTGGGTGGGAGGGCACACACCTGGGGGCAGGGGCTTTGTTACGGGATTGTACTGATGTTCTTCTCTCCATGTTTGCACCACAGGCCCGGAGGAAGGCGACTTGCCCATGATCTGCGGTGGCAGGAAGAGACAGAGGAAGCCAGGCGAGGCGGGGCCTACACCGTCCAATGGACCAGCCCGATGATAGTGAGTGCCATAACTCCATGATTACTATTGCATGCTGTGTAACAGGGTGGGCAGCGGAGCATGGCCACCATCCATCGACACCACTGCCATGCATGCAACTGTTACAATCAACACTGTCCAGTGGCAATGCATGTCTGGGAGTGCATCAATGGTGGTCCATGCGTGCACCAGGAACATGGCTGTGCCACTGCCTTTGCACCACATAGCCATGTCACTAAGCGGCCATGGTGGTGCTGTGCATGTCTTGGCGGGTGGGTGTGTGCAGTGTTCGCATGGCTGTATGCACCTGGGTGGGCAGGTCATGGACGTGATCACTGTGGGTGGTCACACACCATCACAGAGATATGTCCCATGGCTGTAAGCCATGCACAGTGGGAGGGCTGTATGGGGCTGTGCATTCACACCTATTGACTGGGCTCCCTTGTCCTAGGTACCGCCATCTCTGAGGAGATCAGGAGGCACTTCTGGAGATCTTGTAGGTGGCAAAGGGTGTCACTGGACATCCTCCAGGGATCGATGACATTGGGGTCCTGCGGAGGCACCGACGAGAGCAGAGCCAGAATGGGGAGTGGTGCTCCCACTAGAAGTCCCTCTGCCCCTGAAAATCCCCTACCCCTGGACCCACCCTCACACCCCTCCTTTCTGTCCCATTTGTCCAACCCTGCCCTTACCCACCCCAACCTTGTTTGTGGCCCTCACCCCCCACCTTGTATATATTTTGTAAATAGTTTTGTAAATAGTTAACTTTTATATGTTTCTTCAATACAGTTATTTTGATATGAATACTGTGGTGGTCTCTGATTTGCAGTGGGCTATAGGTGCTCAGCTGCAGTGGTGTGCATAGCGTCAGGGGTGGTGTGGTCATGGGTATGTGTTTGTCCGTGTGGAGGTGACTTTGGTGTGGGGTAGCTATCAGTCAGTGTCTGTGGTGTGTGTGTTGTTCCCTGTGCACTGGATGACTATTTGCAGTGGTCCATGGTGCATGCTCTGTGTCCATGGCGCCCCTATCACCTCGTCCATGGCCTGTGCAGCTGACACACATGCATGTCTGTGACCTGCACGGTCTGCTGGCATGTCAGTGGTAGCGGTCCCTGCAGGGCAGCCACTGTACCCGACACTGCTGGGTTGCCTCCTGTCACTGGTGTGGTGCATGTCTGCCTCGGGTGACACTGTGGTCTCCACAGTTGTTGTCCCACCTCCATGCTGTGCCTTGTGTGTGTGTTGCAGGGATGTGCACCACTGTCTGTGACTTGTGCTCTGGGAAATGCTGGTGGTGTACAGGTCCACAGTACCTGTGCAGGTGGCAGGCACTCCAGTGCCATGGAGGACTGTGGGTTGTGTACACAGTTTACATGGGCCCATGCTGGGGCTTGTTTGCTCAGCCACTGCGTTCCTGTGTTGTTGTGCCCTTGGGTATGGGTGGGTGTCTGTCCATGCACTGTGTGGCATCCGGTGTGGTGCTTGCTACCACACACCACTGTGGGTGTCTGTGCTGGCTGTTGTGGCCAGTGCTGGGTCGGGGTGTGTCATTGGGATACTGTGCAGGGTGCAGTACCACTGGTGATTGTGTCCAAGGCAAGCCCTGTCCCATGTCGGGTACCTCATGTGCCGACACATGGTTGGTCTCAGCAGTACCTCGGGGGACTGTGCATGGTGGCACTG
The DNA here is from genome assembly GCA_016271365.2 of Neoceratodus forsteri. NCBI lineage: Eukaryota > Metazoa > Chordata > Ceratodontiformes > Ceratodontidae > Neoceratodus > Neoceratodus forsteri. The sequence continues at coordinate 60,406,266 of CM057459.1, forward strand.
TGTATGCCGTTGTTGCATCGCTGTGTACTGCCACCTGCTGATGGGTGCTCGTGGTGGGGCTGCCTTGCATGGTTCTGTGGTGCACAGGGTTGCAGTGTCACAGTGGGGGTGGTGGCATGCATGGGGTTTCCTGCAGTGGTGGTCGCTGCTCCTGGGCAGGTGTCTAGGGGTCATGGTGCACGGTGTGCTCTGCATTGGGGGATGGTGTGGCATGGGGTGGTCAGCCCTCCTTGTGTGCCAGTCACAACTTGCTGGGGGGTGTGATGGGGCACCAGGGTCCAGCTGTGGGTTGTTTGCTTGTCTCCATGGGCTGGTGGTTATTCCAGCCTCCCCAGTTGTGCAGTGCATGGGGTGTGGGGACATTGTCTGTTCTGCTGTGTGTTCCTGTGCCCATCTGTGGCATGGGTGGTAGCCCCTACCTCCCTGGTTGTGCAGTTGCATTGTTCTGCTGCTGGGGTGTCCCTGGTTGTGCTATGCGCCTCTGGACTGCTCAGCTGCACATCCCTTGTTGCGCTATGGTGCATCAGATCTGCTCAACTTCCCCTCCTAGTTGCGCTATGGCACAGGTGGTGCAATATTCAGTCGTCGGCTGTAGGCGCAGTTTGACTGGCTCACTTTTGAATATCGCACCTCTTGCACATGGTGCAATGGACTTGCGCTGCTTCCTGCTATTGCACACTTTTGGGCAGTTTGAATATCTGGGCCACAGTACCATCCCACCAGCACAGTTTACATGAAGGGTTCTTTATTCTAATAAAATACACTTTATGGGTGGCTAACATAATAAGGACCCCAAGCACATGGTGCTGAAAGTAACAAAGATCAGAGATACTGACAAAAAGCAACAAACCTGCCTAAAAACATTTAGTAATAACACAGAATGCATCTGTAGGTTACATTTCTCATGCAATACAATTACTGTATCATTTTTGTTAGAAAACCACTTCAAATAGGGACTACAACTGCACGATTAGTACAAGAAAAAGGAGGCCCAAACTTCAGCCAAATCACACAGCTTTAGAAATAATGAAAAAATAATTTACCAAGAACAAAATCACTTCTGTGACACACAATATTGTTTTGCTAAGGCTGCATTTGGAAACAGACACATGCTCGCGCCACACACACACACACACACACATATACACACACACCTGGATGCTTGCAGACAAAGAATGGCCTTTGGGGTCCATTAAAACTGCACTACCAAATCCCTCCTCAAAAAATCAACTTAACTTGCCCAAAATAAATGTGCTACTGATTAAAACTGCTGTATAATGCTAGACTGCATTTGTACAACTTAACTGCCCATTTTAAGTTTGTAAAAAGAAAGGAGCCAGAGCCACTTAATGTTGGGGGTCTCCATTATTTAAACTGTGCGCACTCAATAACACAATACCCCAAGCTTCATTTCACCAGAAAAAATATATTAAGATGTACACATTTGTACTGCATAGTAAGTGCACAGAAACATTTTCTTCCACCAACCTTACAGCCTGAGACACACAGCAATACTGAGAATGAACCCCATTTAGTGGTGAACACACAAAGACTACAACTCATTTGTAGTCCCCAAACACTGCATCGGGATCTAATGCTCATTAAAGTCACAAAATCGTAATACTATTTACTAGAATAAGCCCCCAGACATATGTATAGATATACACTGTACTCTAAGCAACATCCCATTTGTACGAGCTGTTCTGCAGCTGTATTCTTAGACCTGAAAGTAACAATGGCCTACCTGGGCTCCATGTGGCTGCTCTCATAAATGAGATGCTGCTGGCTGGACTCAGGATTGTTTTGCAAGCTGCAAGAGCAAGAGCAAGAAGGGGGCTCAGACACAAATTCTTGTGCTTTTAAGCACTTTGAGAGCCTGCCCACTCTTGGTGCACATAGGTACACTAACATGATTCTTGGGGGGAGGGGCACCTGGGTGTGAGTGAACACACATCTGGGACTTCTGGACACCAGGAGATAGTGGGGACAAAGGTCAGACACAGCGCTCCTGCAGTACAGTATTCTCCAGTGAAACTTGGCACTGTGTCTGTTGCAGAAGCTCCCTGGTCAAACGTAATACAATTCTGGAGGATTTATTAAAATAAATACATTTTGTGGGCAAAGGATGAACATAGAGGTGCCCAAGAGGTGGATAAGCAGAAAAGGGCAAAATTCAGCAGAAGGGCAGACAGCAAGGAGAACCAGAGATAAATGACAACCAAGGAAGGGGCTGAGTAGAACAGTGAAACAGTCTAGGGAGGTCAAATCATGGAAAGCCATGTGTGCAAATGCCAGGAGCCTTAGCAACAAGATGGAAGATCTGAGGCTGTCATGGTACAGTCAGACCTGGACATTGTGGCCATCACTGAAACCTGGTGTAATGATAACCACGACTGGGAGATGACCATACCTGGCTACAACATATTCAGAAGAGACAGAGCAGGCAGGGAGGGAGGAGGAGTGGCACTGTACGTGAAAAATGACATAAGGGCCACAGAGATCCAGGAGGAACAAAATGGGGGAGAGACACTGTGGGTTAAGCTGGAAAAGAAAATGGGGACAGCCATCCGCACAGGTGTGGTCTATAGACCACCAGCCCAGGAAGAAACAGATAGGGAGCTGATGCTAGCCATCCAAGGATGGCAGACAAGGGTGAGGTAGTACTGGTTGGAGACTTCAATATTCCAGACGTGGACTGGAGCATCCCAGCAGCAGCATCAACTAGGAGCAGATTTATCCTGGACTCCTTCAGGGTGCCTTCCTCAAGCAACTGGTCATGGAACCAACTCGGCAGAAGGCAATACTGGACCCTGTGCTCACAAACAGGGACAGTGTGATGGGGGTAACAGTGGGGAGCACCTGGGAAACAGTGACCACCAGTCATTGTGGTTTGAAATCACAGAAAGAGCAGAACCAAACCACACAACAACACGTATCCTGGATTTTAGGGGGCAGACTTTGGGAAAATGGGAGATACTTGAAAGAGGCATTAAGGGAATGGGACAGGGAATCAGGGGTTGAGGAACAGTGGGCAGTATTTAAAATGAGGATTACAAGAACAAAAGAATTATGCATTAAGCAGGTTAGCAAGAGGAAAGGAAGAGGAGACCATTATGGTTTTCCAAGAGGTAGCAAAGAAAGTGAAAGCCAAAAGATTGCATTCAGGCAATACAAAAGACACAGGCAGAAGGGGATAGGAGAAGTACCAGGAGAAGCAAAGGGAGGCAGGAGGTCAGTAAGGAAGCCAAAGCTCAGACAGAAGAACACATTGCAAAATCAGTGGGTAGAGGGACAAAACCTTTACAGGTACATAAGTGAAAAAGAAAGACAAAGGAGGGATAGTGAGACTGAAGGGGAGGATGGGGCCGCGTGGAGGATGACAACAGTAAAGCTGACATACTGAACAGGTATTTCTGCTCAGTCTTTACTGAGGAAGAGGAGGGTAATGGGTCTGAAGGGAGTACAAGGGGTGAGAATGGTGCAGAAATGGACACAAGTCCCTTTACACGAGAAAGGGTCCTGAAGGAACTGGAAGTAATAAGAGTTGATAAAGCAATGGGGCCAGATGGGGTGCACCCCAGGGTCCTTAAAGAACTAAGAGGTGGTGGCTGAACCTCTGGCTATCCTGTTTAGCCGATCACTGGAAACAGGGAGGTACCCAAAGACTGGAGGACAGCAGATGTAGTCCCCTTATACAAAAGTGGGAACAAGAGGAAGCAGGGAACTACAGACCAGTCAGCCTCACCTCGGTAGTGGGGAAGATCATGGAAGCACTACTGAAGGAGAGATTGGTGGAACATCTGGTTGTCAATGGACTACAGGACCCAAGGCAGCATGGCTTCACCAGGGGAGGTCATGTCAGACCAACCTCGTTGAATTTTTGACTGGGTGACTAGGAGGTGGATCAGGGAGGGCAGTGGACATGGCCTATCTGGACTTCAGCAAGGCCTTTGACACTGTGCCACATAGAAGACTATTACACAAACTGGGGAATATGGGTGTGGGCAGGACAGTAGTGTGGTGGGTAGGTAACTGGCTGGGTGGCAGGACACAGAGGGTGGTGGTAAATGGCTGTCACTCCTCAGAGGGAAGAGCGACCAGTGGAGTACCACAGGGATCAGTGCTGGGACCGGTCCTATTCAACCTCTTCATCAGTGACATTACTGGGACCTAGAAGGCAGAATTTCACTGTTAGCTGATGACACAAAGCTCTGTAACAGAGTAGACACACCAGAGGGTGTAGACAGAATGAGCAGCGACCTGCAGAAACTTGAAGAATGGTCAGGGGTTTGGCAGTTGAAATTCAATGCAAAAAGTGCAAGATAATGCATATGGGCACAAAAACCTGGCACAATATATCAGTTGGGGGTGAGGATATAGCATGCACCAAACAGGAAAGGATCTTGGGGTTGTCATCTCTGATGACCTCAGGTAGGAAACAGTGTGACAAGGCAGCAGGTAAAGCAAATAGGATGCCGGGATGTATAGGCAGGAGCATCACCAGCAGGAAAAGGGAGGTCATAATTCTGCTATACAAGACACTAGTGAGGCCCCACCTGAGTACAGTGTACAGTTCTGGAGACCATACCTACGTAAGGACATAGACAGGGTAGAGAAGGTTCAGAGGAGGCAACAAAGATGGTGCATGGATTGCATCACAAGTCCTATGAAGACAGGTTGAAGGAACTGAACATGTACTCCTGGAGGAGAAGAGGAGAGAGGAGAGGGATATGATAGAGACATACAAGTATCTTACAGGGAGGAACAGGGTGCAGGAAAACACTATTTTTGAGCAAAAAGATGTTCCAGGACTAGGGCATGGGATGAAGTTGAAGGGAGGAATTCAGAGGAAACATGAGAAAGAATTTCTTCACAGAATGGGTGGTGGACAAGTGGAACACCCTGCCAGAGGAAATGGTGGGGCTGAAACAATCAGGATTTAAGAATGCATGGGATAGACATAAAGGAATTCTAGAGGTCAGGGTAAGGGCAACAGACTTCTAGGAAAACAAACTGAACTTACAAGCTCAAATGGGCAGACTGGGTGGGCCATAGGCCCTTATCTGCCGACACTGTCCATGTATCTATGTATCTATGTATAACCACTGAAGAGACAAGTGGTTACTTTAGCTACTGCATTTACTCTGCTGTGTAAGTGCTATACAGGCACATTTAACATTAACTAAATGGTCTGAAAACAAAGTCTGGACACAGGACAATAAGTCAAAGCAGTTTGTGGTAAAGAGCATTATTTTATTAAAATAATAAATACTGTTTATAGTGTGTGCCAGAATGTCACAAATCAGGCATAATAAATTCCAGCTTTTATCACAAGTCATGTTTCTTTCTTGAGGAAATTAACAACTGGCAGCATTCATATTATGTAATTTATCTCTCTACATCACATACAGGTATTATTCTACAGCATAGTCATTTTCTAGGCACAGGTTTTATAGTTTATAGATGGCATGTACATTTTGGGACACCATTGATAACCCTTTTCATGGAGTCACCTATATATATATATATATATATATATATTTATAAATAAAGTGGTAAAATCACATAAATTCCACTAACATGATTGGACAGAATGCATCACATGACCGTGCATTATTTCTCGACGACTGCACGCCTTCCAGTCGACGCACACCTAAACTACTTTCCAGCCCTCAAAACCTTCTCACCAGCAGTGAGATCACTCCACACCCTAATGCAGTTAGGCAGCCTCATACACACATACACACACACAACTGGCACCCACAGGCATAACTAAATATACCACTAGTAGTCCCACACTGTACAACCTGATGTGCTTGATTGCACCATTCATTTTTAAATAAAATATCATCTAAAATCAAATTCTGCCTGCCATTTTCACACTCTTACTGCAGAGCCACTAACATTTATTACTGCACACTGTGTCACCAAGCAGTCTAAATTCTACAAAAAATATAATGGCAGGCATTTAACAGAAACCTTTGTACAAAAACCAAGACAAACTACATTTCTCTTAGTTTCTACTGTACTTTCTGTTAAAAAATCTCCATTTCTAGGAGAGTTGTCCGATCGTGCAGCACTTTCACTTTTCCTGTTGAGCTATAGCGTCACCGAGCACTGCGCATTGCGGGAAGTAACAACCTGTTAGCAGTTCAAAGTAAGTCCTTCTGTGTTTAAAAAGCGAAAAGTGTGTCCCTCCTGTTAGGCTGTGTTGGTTTGACTAAGAGAAGCTGCAGAGTCTATGCAAGGCAGCGACGACCGCCAGCGGTCGGCGGTTTTAGGAAGGTAGGCGGAAGCCAGGCGGTGTTGCTGGCAACACTTTCGCCTCGGCTCACTTCCTAAAGCTGCCGACTCACCTACCTGTGTCCTCGCTTCCTTCTGCATAGAGTCTGAAGCTTCTTACTCAAACTAATAGAACCTAACAGGAGGGACACACTTTTCATCTTTTAAACACATAAGGACTTTGAACCCTAACAGTTTGTCACTTCCTGCAATGCGCACCACCGGTCACGCTTACAGTTCATCAAGTAAAAGTGAAAGTGCTCCACAATCAGCTGCAGCTTCTCTCACTCAAACCTAACACAACCTAACAGAAGGTACACACTTTTCATCTTTTTTAAGCACAGAAGGACTTACTTTGAACTCTGCGGCATATCATTTAGCAGCTAGAGAGGATTATTTTCCACCCACCCCCAAAACATGTGTAGCCATTTTATAAGATAGATATACCACTCTAGGGTGTGCGGTCGCACTCTGATATCACTGCGCCTTGGGTGGTTGTATGCCTCGGCCTGTGGCCTCGTGCATCTAGCGCACACCAAGGCGTGCGTATATCAAATCATGATGTATATCTCAATACACATCTATACTGCCATGGTAAAGCCAGTATAGTTAGGGTTCAAGGTCACTTCTATGTTTAACCCCAAATTTTGCACTTTATAACTTTGCAACTGTAATTTTCATGCACTGTCAGGTACCATAGATCTCTTGATGTGGCAAGTTTTGTTCAGGTCAAATGTGTGGTTGTGGAGTTGCTGAGTGTCATAACATTTGAAAATGACCATTTATGTTCAAATCCTTTTCTGTACTGCATCTCCGAAACAGATTGGTGGTGTGGTCTGAAATTGTTAGAATATACAGTATGGAGTCTGGGTGCATAGATGTGCCTTTGAAAATATCAGTCTGTTCAAAAGTTATTAAACTTTTAAGTTTCCATTATATCCTATGGGAAAAATTAGATGTCTCATCTGAGCAGATTTCTCCTTTCATAAAAGCACTTTTGCTTTTGCAAATGGATCAATAGTGTCATGCTGTCGCCATCTTGTTTTAGTTAGCAATGGGAAAAAAATGTTGGAATTCAAAAATGCTGCCTTGGTAAACACCAACAGTTGTGTTTACATAATCGGGTCCTGAGGAACACAATCCTGTCATTAGATTTTAAAATAATGGCCGTAAATATGTTTATTTAATTTGACCATTGGATTGCGACACTACTGTTGTGTAACTATTTCAGTACTGTCACATATTACGACACTGTTTCATAAAGCTTTCTCACAATTTGCAAAGTGTTGCAATCTGTGACACTACTTTGTGAAAAATGCCTGTTTCTTTGCCATGGCATACCAAACAAATGATTTACTCTTATATGCTGAAATTTTCAGGGTACAAAGTCTTGCCCCACAGATGTACCTTTTCCTGGTTTGGAGATAAAATTTGCATAAGTTCCATAGTTATAACATTCCAAAGTTTAGAAATTTCCATAGGATAATGGTCAGGTACCTTTTGGGACCTATATCTCAAAACACTTTGAGATATGGATTTTCATGAAAGGCAGTACTAAGCATGAAAGGTTTTTCATGAAAGGTTTACTGAGCAGTTATGCATGTTGCCAGGCCTTGATTACAACTGCAGTGAAAATGTTTTTCAATGTCCCTATGGTGACTGTGATACTGTACCATTGGCATACGAGCATAAAAACACCAGCAGAAGCAGGCCTTATGGTCTATCAAGTCTGCTCAATTGTGCAGCTAGTCCCTCAACTGCTCCACCCTCACCATCTCTCTTCATCATAACCCTCTCTCACCTTATCCCAACCCCTCTTAAACCCACCCACTGTTCCACAGGACACTTCCCCTCAGACAGAGCATTCCACCTGTCCACCACCATTTCTGTGAAAAATGCTTCTAATTTCCTCCTGAATCTTCTCCTCCAACCTCAACTGATGCTCTCTTGTATCCCTCCTCTTCAAAGCTGGAAAATCCTTCCCTATTAACCTTATTTATCCTCTTGAGGTATTTAAATGTCTTGATCATATCCCCATCCATTCTTTCCTCCAGGGATTACATGTTCAGCTCTGCTAATCTCTCCTCATAGGACTCATCCTCAAATCCCTGAATCATCTTTGTCTCCCTCGCTGCACACCCAACAACAACTTGATGTCCTTCTTCAGGAATGGGCACAGTACATAAGCAGTACTCCAGGTGAGGCCTGACCAGAGACCTGTACAGAGGAAGGATCACCTCCCTATGCCTGGAGGGGATTCCTTTCACTATACACCCTAGCATCCTATTGGCTTTTGCCACCACCTTCCTGACCTGACACGAGTTGTTCATGCTGCCTACTATAATCACCCCCAGATCCTTTTCTTCCTTATTACTTTACAACTGTACCCTCCCAGCTGATAGCTCCCCCCTGGTCCCTAGCTCCAAAGTGCAATACCTTGCACTTCTTGGCATTGAACCCCAGCTGTCATTTTACTGACCACTCCTGTAGTTTGTTCAGGTCCTCCTGCAGCCCTTCCAGCCTTTGGTGTCATCTACCACAGCTCCCATCTTCGTATCATCTGTCAGCAGACTGATTCTACTCCAGACCCCATGTGAGATATCACCTATGAATATCCCAAACAACACTGGTCCCAGCACTGATCCTTGTGGCACCCTGCACATTATGTCCCTTGGAGATGAGGCTCCCCACCACCACCCTCTGCTGCCTTCCATTCAGCCAGTTAATGATCCAATTCCACCATCTTTGTTTCCCACCCATGTATTCCAGCTCCCCCAGGCCTCAAATATGGCATGGAATCAAAACTTTGTGGAAGTCAAATACAGGACATCTGCCACATGGCCCCTGTCCAGTTCGCTGATCACCTAATCATAATACTCAATTACATTTGTCTGGCAGGATCTGCCAGATACTAACCATGTTGGTGACTGTCCTGGAGACCACTGTCCTCCAAGAAGGTCAACAGTTACTCCTTTAGGATTGTCTCCTAACAAGGGTTAATTGCAATGTTTCAACACTTATGGATAGGTGTGAGAGCAGTGCCTAGAGCCCTGCACTCCCACATATGGATAACATTATGGGAGGATAGGAGTGTAGGGTCTTATGGGACCTTCCCTCCCACAGGAGATGAGGATTAATTACAATGTGTCTACACTTATAGATAGATGGGGTGCAGGGCCCTCCACATATGGATACTAAGGGCCCTGTGCTTCACATGAAAATCAGGGACAATTACTATATGCATGCATGGGAGCACAGGCCCGGAGGGTCCTTTTGCTCCTGCAACACACACTATGGACTGAGGTGGCCCTGTGCTCCTACACCAAATAAGGATAAGATTACAGTTTTGCAAAAGTAAGGAAATTCATTATAAAAACATCATGAATGCATCAGATAGGGTTCATATTAAAGTGACAAAGTATGGAAATGTGGTGTTGGGGTTCAAATCCTAACACTCCCTCCTCCATTCAACCCCTACCACCCACCCCACCCTCCACAGACCAATGAGTGTCAGGGTGTGCCTTGAGCCATCGACACTAACATTCACCCCATTCTCCTATGCTGTACCATGTCAGCTTCTTTACACATGGAATAGGGTGAGTGTTAGGGTCGATAACCCCAAGGCACACATCAGTGCCTGTTGGTCTGTAGAGGGTGAGGGTGGGTGGGTGGGTGGTAGGATTGGGTCACATCCTCTCAAAATGTGTTTGCACACCTGTGGAACAGAATGGCATTTTGGCATGGATTTGAAAGTTTTCTCATATGGAGATTATGAGGTAGGATCATAAGAAGACTATGCTGAAAATTTAGGGTCAAAATATCAAAACATGCCATAGTTATGATCATTCATTGCAATTTCACTATGGCCTCTCGTAACTTTTAAAATTTTAAACATTGTATTTCAGATTTTCAACATAGCCTTCTTATTACCCACCTCATTATGTCAAAGCTGTAATATTTCAAATCTTGCCAAAATGTGTTTTGCAATAAGTGGCAGAGAATGGCATTGCAGTTGCACAGAATTATGTTTTGGTGGGGATTTAAAATTTTTCTGTTATGGGTACATGAGTGGGGTAATAAGAAGGCTATGCTGACAATTTGGTCATTGTTGTTCCTATAAATGGAAGCTTAGGGCCTGGAGGGCCCTGATAGCTCACAGCTATACCTGTATGTATATGTGTGTATATATATATATATCATATATATATATATATATATATATATATATATATATATATATATATGTAATAGATAAACCACTCTGAGGTTTGCGGTCACGCTCTGATATACACATGCCTTGGTATACATTGTTACACATAGGCCACAGGCCAAGTACATCAACCACCCAAGGCATGGGTATATCGAGTGTGTGCACACCTCAGAATGGTTTATCTATCTTATCAAATGTCAAAATTGTTTTGGAGGAGTAACAGCGCAGGTGTGTGGTCACGCCTGATATAATGCATGGTCATGTGATGTGTTTCAACCAACCAGCAGGATAACTTTTCCTACCCATTTTATAAATATATATATATATATATATATATATATACACATATATATATTCATGGCAAAAACTCAGTTTAATGCAACAGTTAGGGTTGCTCCACAGCAACAAAGGTGAGGAAATTTGGTGTTGGGTTGAGAACCTAACTGCACATTCCCACCACCACCACACACACACATACATGCAAGTAGGGGAAGGACCAGAGCAACACAACCAATCACACACATCCAGAAGGAGGTGTATACCTGTGTTACTGTAGGAAGTGGAGAAATCCAACTTGAGATATCGGATTATTTACAAAGTTGTTCTTGAGATTAGTTCACATAAGGTGAACCAAGCTGGCAGTAGGGAAAATGGTGCCTCACTTTGTTTTCAACATATGGCTGGTGAAAGGTATCATGGGCACTGCAATGTTAGTCTATGGAAAATAGTTCAATTTTGGAACAGTGTAACTTTGTAATCCTTAAGTATTGTAGCACAATAGCAGGAAAAAGAACATCTGTGGGACCAGGTCTTGCCATCCAGCAAATTTTAGGCCAAAGGACCCAACTGTTTGCTTACAGGATGATGGCAAAGATGTACAGCCGTTAGAGCATACTTTCACAAACATGAAAGTGTCAAAGCATGACACTTTTGCATTTGCGAAAGTGATTTTTGAAGGTATTTCAGGGATTGTGCAAAATGTTGTTTTGGATCTTGAAAACCCCAAAATACCATATGTGTAGTGTGTTTTATGTGTTGATGGCAGCATGTGTCCCAAGATATCCAGTTGTCTGTAGTGATATGTGTTTAGCGGTGCATGGAATGTCCGGGATGAGAGTTAAGCAGTGGCGACCCCATGTGACAGCCCGATGGGAGCATGGGTGTGTGGTTTTGTGGTTTACATAGTTGTATGTTATTCCTGTTACCTGCTGGTGGTTGTGTGTGATTGGTTGTGTTGCCTTTGTCCTTCCCTACTTGCATGTATGTATGTGTGTGTGGTGGTGGTGGGGTGGGGGAATGCACAGTTAGAGTTTTCAACCCTAACACGAATTTACTCGCTTTTGTCGCTGTGGAACAACCCAAACTGATACATTAAACAGAGTTCTTTGCCATGAATTTCCCTTCTTTTGAGAATGTGCAGTATAAATAGTGAATGGAATGTGGTGGTGGGAGCACAGTGCCCACCATGTGATTTTGTCACTTAGCTGCACAAAAACTGTATGACAGTGAAATGAAAATTGGGTAAGCAAACAGAAATGCAAACTGCAAAGGCAATGCAGAAGGAAACAATAATGCAATGGACAATGGGCGCTACTGGCAGCATAAACACTAAGGCTAACAGAGCATAGCGTTAACGAACACAAAAACAGTAATGGTAAAGCAACTGGAAGCGGAAATGGTTACAGTAACACCAGCGATGATGCCAAATGGAACAGTAACAGAAATGGAAGTGCAAATGCAAGCGTATATACCAAACCCAAATCGTAACAGCATTACAATCATAGTAACGCAGTGGAAATGCTAAAGCTTGCAGGTAACACCAATGATGACGAAAGGAAACAGAAATGCAAATGCAAATGGAAGCATATACGCAAACACAAATGGTAATGCACATGGTGATGCAAAAGGAAGCACAAATAAAAACAGTAATGGAAATGCAAATGGTAACAAAGTGCATAAGCATAAAGGTAATGCACAGAGGTGGCTTAACACAAATGCAATAATACAAGCAGTAATGGAAACACAAGTGGAAATGCTGACTGTAACAGTAAGAAACGCACACCCTGTTTTCCCCACAAGGTGCATTCAGAAGCACAGTGAATACAAAGAATGTATGCATAATAATGGGCCTTGGAGCAGAAAATGAACACTTGGAATACTAAATTGCTTATATCTCAGGAACCGTCTGACGTGAAAAAAAATTAAAATGACATATTATTTATGACTTTCTTGGCTAGTTTGCACTAGCCCTCTAGCAGGGAACTAAGCATTTTCTGATGAAAGTCCATATCTCGAACGTTTTGAGATACGGGCCCTGAAAGGCACGGGCGGATGACGTAATGTTAGCTTATGGGAAAAATTGTCAACTTTGGGTGAGGTAACTTGCAGCCCTCTAATATTTGGTCACCAAACCACCAAAAGGCACATCTGTGGAATTGTGGCTTTTGTCCTTCAAATTTCAGCCCAAAAGACCAAGCCGTTCTTTTGCAGCAGGGTGGCAAGATTTCCTATTCTTTTGGGCATAGTGTCACAAAGTAGTGATGTGATTTATGACACTTTCACAAAAAAAAATCAAAAGTGTTGAATTTGCGACACTACTCTTTACAAAAATTTCCAAAACATGTTTCTGGGATGTTTAACACCCCAAAAAGACATGGCTAGCATCTCAGGACTCGACTAGGTGAATACAGCAAGAATTGTGTCCCTAGAGGGTCCCAAATTTAAATGCCAAGCATTTCTGTGACCACCAACTGAAAACTAGATGGCAGATTTGCGACACTACAGGGTAATTATGACAGTAAAACTGCATTTGTGACACTGTCGATCTTTTTGTTAACTTTTCCCATTGACAAGAGTGGGAAACTTGTTTTTGAATAACTTTTGAACCATTAAATATTTTTCACGAAATCTTTGAAAGGCACATCAGTTTCAGGTTTCAGTCGTTACAGGCGGTGCGACCTGTAGGCATGAGCAAAGAATGCGCAAAAATACATAATTACCACATTCTATGGTGCTATGTGCTCCAGAACCATATATTCGACCAGTCCAGAGATCTATGGTACCGCTCTGTGTATGCCAAATTTCAGGCAAATCCGTCATATGGTGGCAAAGTTATTAAGCTGTCAAATTTCAGACTTTAACCTTAAATGGGGTACTCATCCCTAACTATAGTGCCACTACTTGCCACTATAATATATATATATATATATATATATATATATATACTGTATAGCAGATCATATTCACGTTCTGAATATTTTTGCTCTATTAGCTCCGAGTTTTATAAACGAAAATATTCTGAATGCTAATATAATCTGCCTATCAAGCAATATCCATGTCACCAAATGTTTTTGCCATAAATACTCTGTTAAAAATCTTTGCCTTGAACATGAAGTGCTTTAATTAATTTAAACAATCAAACAATCATTAATAAACAAAGAATAAAGTAAAGAAATTCTGTGTCTTCTTCAGTTCTTCGTTCAGTGCTTCATTCATTAGTACTTCATTCATTATCAACTGCCTGTAAGGAAAGGAATTTGTTTACAATGCACCGATTAGTACTTTTTATCAGCACTGTATTACTGAAGTTCAAGTTTACCTCAGAAGGCAGTCTCTGTGTGCTTCCAGAATCCCAGACTGCCTAAATCCATAAATGATATCCTCTTGTCTGACAGACAGTTGATTGAAGCTGTTTTGCAGCCAGTGAGCATAGTGCTCCTTCAGGTTTTGGAGCCAGAGGTCTGCTGCCATAACATCGCCACTTCCAGCCACCAGGCGATCCGAAACTATACCTGTATACCAGGTTGTTGTTTCAACATTTGCCAGTGGTTGCCACTAAGCTGTGAGGGTTTATAGCTTTTTTGAACTCAGCTGTGAGGACTGTTAGCAATTAGCAATTAAGGATAACCGGGCTTGATCACCTGCTTAATTACCTGCTCTATACAGGTACTTGCTACTGTACTATATTTGCCAGTGACCACATGCCCGAATACTATCGTAGCGAATAAGTGCAGTACCAGGCGCCTGCTAAATAAATCAGGTGCGAAATCTATCTGCTATGCAGATAGATATATATATACACATCTACAAAGGATGGGACAGCAGGGTCCAAAGGACCCTGGGCTCCACAGTAAAATAAGGATACTATTATACTTTCTCCAAATGTAAGGAAATAAGTTGCAAAAAACTTTGTTAATGCTCAGTTTGGGTCAAAGTGACAAAAGTTGGAAATGGTTCCCTAACACCCCAACCTCCCAAACCAGGCAGGAGAGCAGGTATGGGATGTGCCTTGGCTCTTAAGCAAATGCTCACCCCATTCCATCTGTAATAAGGTCAGATGTATAGACTTTGTGAGAATGGGGTGAGCGTTAGGCTTGAGAAGCCCAAGACACATTCCACACCTGCCTTCCTGCCTGGTTTGGGAGGGTAGGGTGTTGGGAAACCCTAATGCCTCATTTCCCAACTCTTTGACTACTTTGACCCTAACTGGAGCATTAAGTTTTTGCAACATAAATATATACATAATGCTCCAGATAATGTTTGTAAGGAGGAGTAATTTACTCACCAGTTTTGAAATATAGTGAGTAAAAAAAATTGGGATGCATACAAGTGTTGTAAATCTGGAAAAAACTGCTCCTTTTGAATCACTAGTTATGTTATGAACCACGACTCTATGGAATGTGGATCATTTACAAATGTCGGGTGAGTATTGGTACTCATTAAAAATATTTCTGAAGAGTATTTCCTAAAATGAGATGTGTAAAATAGGTTGGTACTTATCTGAAGGCCTATAGATGTATATATATATATATATATATATATATATATATATATATATATATTACAGGGCTCGGTCGAGCCCTATAGTTAGGGTTGAGTAGACACTTTAATGTTAAATCTCAAATTTTGTGCGTTAATAACTTTGGCAACCATTCAATGGATTGCACAAAATTTGGAATGCAAGGTCTGGTTTGGTAGATCTCTTGAATTACCAAGTTGTGTTTTGGTTGGACTTATGGTTTCTGCGCAAAACACTAAATAATACATTTTCAAAACATTTGACATGTTTTTGCCTAGCTCAGTGACCACACCGTGTGGTCTTTTGGCCTGCAATTTGGCAAGTAGAAAGAGATTGGATCAAGGAACAATCCAGCATTGGTTTGGTAAATCCATTCCATAGTTATTAAATTTTAAATTTTCGGGTTCTGAGCATGCTAGTTCATTCCAAGATTGATATGGTTATTTTTCAGACAAAGATTGGGCTCATGGTCAAGGATTTTGTAGTTTGGGGACTAGGATCCTGGTCCACCAGAAAATTCCTTGTCTGTGAGCCACCATCTTGTTTTCAGTTTTCCCCAAAACAAAATGTAGCTTTCTCCATGGATGACTTTTGGGCCAAATGAGGCATCGGTTTTGTTCAGGGTGACCCCTCTACAAAGCCAAGCATTTGGTTTGGCTCGTTTAGTAAAAAATAGCTTTTAAAATTTAAAAATTCTTTGACCGTGACTCACTAAAGATCCTAGTCAAGAGCTGTCAAAATCCTAGTCACGAGCTCACGGTCAAGTTTTGCTACCTACTGAACTAGGATTTAAAAAACTTTACCATTGCATTGCTAATGAACGGTTTGGTCTTTTTCTTGAAATGTTCATGGTATTGAGGGATGCCCTACAGGTGTGAATTATGCTGTTTAGCTGTTGGGGAATTAAGCGATTCTATCGTTATGCCATCATGAAGTTCAGATTTTCCCCATATGATTACATTGTGCACTCCCATTGCGTTTTCAGTGGCCATATCTCAAAACAATGTGAGATACAGATTTGGTCAATTTGTGTTGTGAGCAGTGCTTGTTGTCATGATTACAATGACACTTTTTCCTAGCTGCTATGGTTCCTGAGATATTGGCAAATTAGTGTTACAAGGGTTCCTTGCCCTATAGGGCTGCTGTATGGCACTGTAGCTCTGTGTAAGTGGGAGTGTAGGGCCCAGAGGACCCACGCTCCCACAGATGTATATTATTATGCAGAAATGGGCAGTTTGGGTAGGACTGTGGGGCCCTTTCATTTACAATCCTCAACACATATTATTACTACTTATGTTACTTTTCAAAAGTAAGGAAATTCATGGCAACAAAACTGTGTTTAATGCATCAGTTAGGGTAAAAGCAACAAAGTGAGGAAATTAGACATTAGAGTTCAGCCTAACCCTCCCACACCCCCTATCCTCCACAGACTGACAGATGCCAGGGAGTGCCATGGGGTTGTGAGGCCTAACTCACCCCATTCTCTTTTACTGTAACATGTCAACATGTTTACATGGAATGGCATGAGGTGGGTAACATAACCCAATGGCAGACCCCAGTGTCTGTCAGTCTGTGGTGGATGGGGTGTGTGTGTGTGGGGGGCTTAGGGGCTCAACCCTAACATCTCATTTCCTCACTTTTGTTGCTTTAACGCTAACTGATGCATTAAACACAGTTTTTGCCATGAATATATATATATATATGTATATGTGTGTATATATATATATATATATATATATATATATATACACACACACACACACACACACATATATATATATATATATATATTTATTTATACAATGGGGTGAGAGCTTCTAGAGTGTGATAAATGCAGCAATTTCCACTGGAGTGTGATACATTCTGATGACATCACTAGGGTAATGATAAATGACATTTATCCATGCTGTGCTGATGTCTCCTCTCACTCACTAACCACAGCCTGCATTCTAAACTGAACTGTTTCACAAATCTGTTTTCTCACTGGTATGTGCAAGTAACTGTTAACATTGCAAAGGACACTCACCTGTTTTCGATAGTGTTTCAACAACTCACAACCCATTACTATGCTACTCTCAAATTCAAGAAAGACTGCATTCTAAATCACAGTGCTGCACCACACAGTTTCTGTTTCTCACTGCAAACTGACTCTAAATGACACTGCTGCATCACACAGTTTCTATTTCTCAATGCAAGCTGAAACTAACTCAATTAGCATTGCCAAACACATTCATCAGTTTCCCATAGTGTGTCTAACACTCCACACACACTGAGAACAACCACAAACAGTGCTCTCAGGATAGCCTAGAGGTTAGAGTAATTAAGCATATACCACAATAGAATGTGTGGGTGATGGCAGGATTTACCCACAGGTGGCGTGGTTTGCTCACGAGGCACAACCGAGTAAAGGCTCACACCAGAGTGAATAAATCTTGCCATTACCCACACCATATTGTGGCATGTTGCTATTATACAATGTAGGAATAAATGTGAGGGAAGTTTTCATTTTTAATTTTGATTTTCGTAGGTTAGAGAGAAAAACAATATGCTGTCCAATGGCTTTGAAGTCTGGTACCTGAATTAACTGGCACTTCTACCATGGGGTGATGGCATGATTTACACATTGTAAAGCTGCCAGCCACGTAATCAGGAACCAGCATTTCTTTGCCCATTGTACAATGAGCTTTGAACAACCTTGCTACATCCAGCACACTAGACTTGGGTTGGACTCTCACAACTTCCACTTCCACACTGTGTGACTCTGACCAAGTCACTTAACTGCCCAGTGCTCCCAAATCACCACTAAAAACTTATCCAGTTACCAAACACTAAAATAAAAGAGCAAACAAAAACATACAATAACTATATTTCTGAAGCTCTCACCCCATTGTATAAATAGCACACATGATGGGTATCCAGAGCTCACTCTGCAGGAGTGAGAATATTTTCCATATCACATACGTGCTCATCTATGTAACCCCTTATTTATATATATATATATATTATAGTGGCAATGAGTACCTACCTATGAATTAGGGGTTGTGTAGCCATTTGTATGTTAAACTCTCACATTTTGTACTTAATAACTTTTTGAACCATTTGTCCAATTTGCTTGAAATTTGGAACATTGAAAGATATATCATAGCTCTCCAGATATGGAAATTTGTGTTTCAGTTGGATGTACAGTTGTGGAACCATAGTGCACTGAAAGTTAATTTTCCCCAATGTTGTGAATTCTTTGTCCACCATAATGCACTGAAGAATGCATTTGGTGGCTTCAAATTGGGTTGTTTACATGTGTCCTGGGTTGCACTGGTGCCTTTGAAGATTTAGTGAAAAATATGGCTCCATTCAAAAGTTATTCCATTTTTTATGTCCCATTATAGCCTGTGGAAAAATGTATATGTGCACTGTGAAAACATTAGCGATCAAATTTTGTTGTCGAGCTTGCCCCAAAATGTTGTTGTGCTGCCGCCATCTTGTTTTCAGTTAGGGTGAGAAAAAACTCTGTAATTCAAAAATACTGTTCTTTACAAAACACAACCACTGGGTTTACCTAATCAGGCCCTGAGGAACATGCCCTGGCATTCATTTTTCACCAGCTAGTCTGGAAATATATTTTTAGTTTTTTTTCATTTTTGATTGGCAAATATTCATGCTGCTGCACAAACAATCACAGTAACTCGAAAAAGTAACCACGCTAACATTTTTGTGCACGCAGACATTTCCATTATAGAGATAGGAGAATCGTGCAAACATTAATGTTATTCATTTTTCACCAGCTAGTCTGGAAATACGTTTTAGTTTTTTCATTTTTGATTGCATAAATATTTATGTTGCCACACAAACAATCGCACTAACTAGAAAAAGTAACCATGCTAACATTTTTGTGCACGCTAACATTTCTATTATAGAGATAGGAGAATCATGCAAACATTAATGTTATCGCAGCAACACTGCACAGACACATTTTGCTATGTGTTATTTATTTATCACTTGATTGTGGCAAGCTGGTTTGTGCTATTGGCCTTAAATTTTCAGGGTGGCAAGACATAGTGCCACATATGTGCCTTTCAGTGGTTTGGCACAGAAAGATTCATGGGCCATAGTTACACCATTCTGAAGTTAGAAATTTCTCCATAGGGATAACACTGTGGCGGTTGTTTTCTTTGTTCCTTTATTGTGGCAACATGGATTGTGCTATTGGCCTGAACTTTTCAGGGTGGACAGCCACAGTCCCACAGATGTGCTTTTTGGTGGTTTGGTACGAAAACATTGAACAGGCCCATATTTACAGCATTCTGAAGTTCAGAAATGTTCCCATAGGATAACATTGCAGCACTCTTGGACACCTTCAGGGCCTGTATCTTGAAAATAGTTTGAGATATGGACTGTTTGTCGCAAAAATGCTTACTAAGTGCAGAAGTAGGTTTGAAAGCCATGATACCATGACATTTGAATTTTTTTCTACCTTATACGGTTCCTGAGATATTTGTGAATTAGTGTTCCAATTGCTCATTTTCATGTCGTTAGCCACTATATTGCAGTTAGCGTTAGCAGTTGCAGTGCTTTTGGTGCCTGTATCTCAGAAATGATGTGAGATACAGATTCAATTGACTTACATTGCGAGAATTACACTACTCAAGATTACATCGACACTTGAATTTTTTTCTAGCTCCTACGGTTCCTGAGATTTGGGCAAATTAGTGTTACAAGGGCTCCTTGCCTTATAGAGCTGCTGTATGGCTCCATACTTATGTCTAAGTGCAAGTGCAGGGCCCTTCTGTTCCTGTGATCCCACAGACACATATCATTATAAACAACTGGGCAGTTTATTTGGAACACGGGCCCACCAACACATTCCATTTACTACTTACATTACACTTTTAAAAAGAAAGGAAATTATTTGCAAAACTACATTAATTCATCAGTTGGGTTGTTTCCACACTGACAAAAGTGTGGGAATTCCATGTTAGGGTTACCACCCCACCACCCCCACCCCACGCACCCTACTCAAACCCCTAACTCTGCATTCCCCAACCCCCCCACACACACACACACACATGCAAGACACATGCAACATTCTACAACACTGTACCACTCTGGCACATCTGTAAGCACAATAATCACAACACTGTACTCATTTCACTTAACACTATGTAATGAAAACACATACAGTATGATCGCTCTATACTGCCAGCACAGTATGATGACACATTACTGCTGGCATATCTTCCTAATACAATGACACTTAGTCTGTACACATTTGCAAAATATTGATTTATATGTGTCATAATCCAACAACTGGGTCCTGCAAGTATAGTCACTACCACATAGGCATGTGGTAGCAGAACAAATGCACTTGACACATACACACTACTTTGGAGATACTGCTCAGGTGGGAAGCTACCACCAACACATGTTGTTATGCTGCTGCATTACCAGGAAATACTCATTAACAGTATGTTATGGTTACCTTTGCATGTTACAACTGTTGATTTTACATCTTACTTGTAAACTATGCTACAAGACATTACTTTTATTACTATCACTGTTTGTTATTAGGACTGACTCACTGTATAACAAAACAAAATGCAAACATCCAATAACTGTTGCTAGGCTCACAGAAACTGTAATTTCTAATACACTATGTGTGGATAACACACTGTGTCTTTCATCAGCTGTTAACTATTGAAATATGGGCATCTGTGCCATGATTGCCAACATGTGTGTGTGTACCCCAAGCCACTATGATGGCTGCAGAACTCATACATTTGGTAGACTGTGACAATGCCTGAGTCTTGTGGAACATTTACAGAGTTGTATGTCACTTCTGTTACCTGTTCTGCTTGTCCCTGGTTGCTTGTCTTGCCTTGGCCCTTCCCTTGCTTGTGTGTGTGTGTGTGTGGGAATGCAGAGTTAGGTTTTGAGGAGGGTGCGTGGGGGTGGGTGGTAACCCTAATGTGGAATTTCCACACTTTTGTTGTTGTGGAAACAATCCTAACTGATGCATTAATGGAGTTTTGCAAAGAATATATATATACATATATATGTATGCATATTTATATATAGATATATAGATAAATATAAAATCACACATACCCACATAATGCAAAGCATCATGGGCTGTATATGCAACACACCACAAAATATTATGTTGCTTCAACTTTAAGCAGAACTGCATGGTACTGAAAGGCCTCTCACACAGTATGCAAAGGGTGCCAACAGAAGACACAGACACATGTTTCATCCTACTAGGACTCATCAGTGTGCATCATCTGTATGACACCCCAGTGGAATAGGCCAGCTACCCTAAGTTGGTCTATCTGGGTTGGGTTGTGGTGAGTGCAATAAAAACAAAAACAAGCTAAAAACAAAGAACCTTAGTGCATAAGCTCTGAGACTTGGGTTATCCCAAAAGGCACTGTGGGAAGCCAAGTTTCAAAGAAATACAAAATCACACATACCCCATAATGCAAAGCATCATGGCTGCATATACAAATCACCACAAAATATTATGTTGATATGTGTGATTTTGTATTTCTTTGAAATTTTCCATAGACAAATTTCAATGAATGTGCATAACTCAGCCATTTTATCAATTTTTCACAGATTTTCAAATGGCCTTTTGGGACCCCACCTCATGAACACTCATGGTGAAATTTCATTATTTGGTCCCAAAAGGTGACTTTGTACAGTGACAGTGAAATCACCTTCTGGGCCTGATTTACCAAATGACAGAGAGAGTTTTCATGAGGTGGGGGTCCCAAAAGGCTATGTTGAAAATTTGGTGAAAAAGTCCCAAAATGGCAAAGTTATACATACGCTCAAAATGCCATTGAAATGCATTATGCAGCACTTACCTTTATTCCTCAGTTTGCAGTTCAGCTTTGAAGAATGCAGACATGTCTCAATCCACAGAGGATGACAGCCTACAACCTCCGATGGTAAGATATAGGATTGGGGGTGTGGGGTGGTAGGTGCTCAGTGGGATGATCAGGATGGGGAGGGTTATGGGGATGACAAGGGACCATTTGTTTTCAGGTTTAAAATAAAAAAAAGATGATGGGGAGTGTTTTCTTTTACAGGGATAGATTAAATATTAGCGTCACTGGGGGTGGGCTCCCAGTGTCACACTTGCTGGGGAGGATTGTAATGCTGACATGGGATTGGGCCACTCAATGTTGGCACATTGAATAAAACAATAGGCTGCAGGGGCTGGGGAGGGACTCTTCAATAAAACTTTGGGGATGGCAATCGGAGGAGGGGTGCCACTAGACTTCAGAAACAGTGATCGGAGGGTGTGGGGTGCCACTAGGCAAAGGGAATATACCAGGACAATGATCAATGGGTAGGTGTGCCACTAGACACCAGGAATATACCAGAATAATGATCGTCAGGTGGGGTGCCACTAGACACCATGGAATATTTGGGGATATTGATCGGTGGGTGTAGGAGTGCCACTACACCAAGGGAATGTCTGCTGTGAACTGTATATTGTTATAAATTGATTGTTTTTTTCTTTAAATCGATCTGCTGCAGAAGCTGAGAAAGGAGAGCAGCTACCCTCCAGCAAGGAGGTGATTTACTGAGTACAGTGAATTGAATTCTTAATTCAGGGGCCTGTAACAGTAAGTAGAAGCCAGTGTTTTGGTTCTCTGTTTTTGGGGTTGTCTTTACCTAGTGTAACTTTAATTTGCCAGAGGTAGTCTAGCTTGGAGAATATTTGAAGTCAGTTGTGACTAGAGCTGTTACTAAAACTATGTGGAAGAGGTGTCTGATAAGGGGAGGAGCTGAAGAAGACTTAGGGGACTATAGATTACAAACAGGCATTGACTGTGGACTCTGTTTGCTGCAGAAGCTGAGAGGGGAGAGCAGCTACCAGCTACCTTAAACTAGAGCTGCGTTTTGCCTTGTAGGTTACAGAAGAAAGTCTTTTTACCAGATTATTGATTGTTTTTGTAGACACTGAGACCAAAGGAACAACCCAAATCCACTCCCATTCCCCAACCACCCCAGGTATTCTACCTTTATAGTGGAAGGCTAGGCCACACATACTTAAAGACACAGGAACAGTTAGGCAGCACAGCACAAGCAATAGTCTATCTAGTATATAGGCAGAATTACAAAGGGTGTAGCTAGCAACTAGGTCCACAAAGACACATACAAGAGGAGGTGAGAGAAGTTGTAAGTCACTACAGAAGGAGAGAGACAGGAGAGAAGGAGAAGGAAAAAAGGGGCTAGCTGCTTGAGGTCAGTCTCTGAGCAAGTAATAAGGAGACTATTGAGGAATACAGGAACTTTCTGTCCCAGAACAGGAAGGGCAGGAGCTGTAAGGGCACAGAGGCAGCAGGAAAGAAGAGAGAAAAAAGAAAACAGAGACAGAGGAAACAGTAAGCATACAAAACAACAGTCAAGAGGCCACAAATAACACATGATGGGAGTGGAGCAGTGCAATGGTTGTGGAGCGGCATTCTCCGGGACATATTCCAGAGGATGCAGTGTTGTCCCATCTGTAGGCACCTCTCTGGACTGAGAGAGGAGGTTTTTGTCTCCAGGCTGAGTTGGCCAGGATTCAGGGGACCTCCTCTCACACCCAGGGACCACCAAGGCCACCGCTGTTGCCTCAGAGGTTGCCAAGAAAGAGGAGTGGTCAGACCATGGTGGGCTCAGGGAGAGTGAGGATGCCCCTCCCTCCAGTTGTACCTCCATAATTCATACACTGTTCTGGCAGAGCTTGGTTCCTCTATGGAGGTACCCACAGTGGAGACCAAGGAGGATGTTGGGAACCTCCACAAAGGAGACCCACAGGAGGGTGGCATTGGACCCCATGGGGAAGGAAACAACTCCTGGTGGGTGGCTCAAATGTTAGGGGGTAGAACTGGGGAGGGAAGGGAGAGGGAGGTAGGTGCCTGCCTGGTGCAATGGCTTGGAAGGACAGGGAGTGAATCTTCAGGATTGCAGGAGCAGCTTCATGGGGAGGGAGCTGGATGTCATTGTTCACCTAAGGGCAAATTATCTGGCTGTCAATGGGATCAGAGCAACACAGGGGAGTTTGTGGAGTTGGGGAAGGGCCTTGACAAGTAGCACAGATATTAACCTTCTCAGAGATGCTGCCTATCTATGGCATGGGTGAGATTAGGGTGCTCTGCATCATGCGATTCAATAAATGGTTGAAATGCTGGTGCAGAGCTCAGGGTTTTGGCTTCATTGGGGACTGGGGTCCACCTGGAGGGATACAGGCCTATACTGGTGCAATGGTCTGCATCTATCCAGGAGAGGAACAAGGATCCTAGGTGATAGGTGTAAATGCTTCATTGGCAAGCTTTTAAACTAGCCAAGGGGGAGGTACTGAAAGGAGCAGAAAATCCCAGCCCCACCGCCCAAAAACAGAGTAGTTAGCGAGGTAAACACCAAAATAGAGAAGTCAATAGGAGAAGGACAAGAGTAAATGGAGAAAAGCAAAAAGGCAGTAAGGACAGGGATGGGGCTAAAAGAGAAGACCATCAAAAATGAAGGGCAATGGGTACCAATGCTCATAGTCTGGTAGCACACTCCTGAACTAGTGGCCTTGATGGAAGAGGGAAGCCTGGATATAGTGGCAGTCACAGGAACATTGTACACAGAGAACCATGACTGGGATATCAACATACCAGGGTACACAATCTACAGGCAGGACAGGGAGGGTAGAAGAGGAGGAGGAGTAGCTCCATGTAAGGGAAGAGATCAAAGCAATGGAACTAAAGGGCAAACAGGGAGGAGGGAGGCACTGTGGATCACCTTGGACACAGAAAATTGCATCACAATCTGCTTGGGGTTGTATACAGACCCCATCTCAAGGGAGGAAATGGACAAGGAATGACAGAAGGCATCCTTAGGATGGCAGAAAAGGGCAATATTGTTGAAGGGTGACCTGAATATGCAGATTTTAACTGGAGCATCTCTGCTGTAGCCGCATCCAAGAACAGGATCATTCTTGATGCCCTACAGGCAGCATGCCCCAGACAGATAGTGTTAGAACTCACTAGGGAGGGGCAATCTTAGACAGGGTACTCTCAAATGGGGACAGAGAGGATCTCAGATTTAGAAGTGGTTAGCCATCTGGGAACAAGTGACCACCAAACAGTGTAGTTCACAGAAAACACACAGCCATAGAGTCAAGCCATATAAATGTGAGGGTACTGGACATTTGGAGGGCTGGCTTTGGCAAATGGAAGAGTGCCTCAGAAAACACTATCAAATGGGCAAGAAGGAGGAGTGGAGGAACAATGGGGAAGCATCAAAATTGCCATCCCAGAGGCAATACGCCTTTGTGTGATGCAAATAAATCAAAACTAAGGAAAAACCTCTATGGTTCTCAAAACAGGTGGTGGGGAAGGTCAGGGAGAAAAGATAGAATTCAGGTAGTATAAGGAAACACCAGTTAAAGCAGAAGGAAGTAGGGAAGGCAGTCACAATAGCAAAGTCCCAAACCGAAGAAAAAGACAGCCAACTTGGTTAAGAAGGGGGATACAACCTTTATAGGTACAGTGGCATTCTCCAGGATGAAACACAATTTTGCAGCATTTGCAGCACTCTGCAGAAGGCTGCAGAAGACCTACTGAATAAAGCAATGTAATGTTAATGGTAATTAGTCCCCTGTCATTCAGGAAAATGTGACACTAACAGGATGAAGTGAATGCCACAGTTTCCTGCATAACAAAGGGAACTAATTGCCATGGAAATTACATTGCTTTATTCAGTAGATCTGCTGCAGCATACTGCAGAGTGTGTTAAAAGTGTGTTTCATCCTGGAGGACACCACTGTACATTAGGGTAGTGAAGAAAGACCAAAGGAGGGATAGTGAGACTTAAAAAAGGGAGGGTGACAGTGAAAAGCAGGGATACTGAACAAATACTTCTGCTCAGTATTCACAAAAGAAGAGGAGGGAGGACCTAATCCAATCAGTAGAAGTAGTCTGGATAGGGGTTGATACCAGTTCAGTCACAGAAGAAAGGGTTCTGAAAAACTCCTAAAACTGAAGGTGGACAAAGCAATGGGACCTAATGGGATTCACTACAGAATTCTAAAGGAACTAAGAGGACAACTAGTGACACCACCGACTACCCTTTTAACAAATCATGGGAGAATGGTGTGGTACCTGAGGACTGGAAGACAGTGGATGGGATTCCCTTCACAAAAGTGGGAGCAAAGCAGAGGCAGCAAACTACAGACCTGTTAGTTTGACCTCAGTGGCAGGGAAATGATGGAATCACTTCTGAAAGAAAGAAAGAAATGTTGAGTACCTAGAGGCCAGTGGGGCACAGGACTCAAGGCAGCATGGATTCACAGCAGGAAGGTCATGTCAGATGGATCTAATAGATTTCTTTGACCAGGTGACCAAAGTAGTAGACTGGGGAGGGGCTGTGATCATGGCCTACCCATACTCAAGGCCCTACTATTCTGCAGCACATTGAGACCAAGTTCTGCAGCAAGATTACATTTACCACAGCACTTCTGTGGCAGTGGTTTGTAATTTCTGCAAAAGTTCTGCAGCACTAATGAACTACCACATCACAGTGTCAGCTTGTCATCACGTCTATGGCAATTGTTATAGCAATCAGGATGAGGGAGAGTACAGTAACACTAGTTCAAAAAATAACAGGCTTAGAGAAATAATTTTATGCCTAAAAGGCAAAAAAATATAGATCCCTTATTGTCCTAGCCTATTGCATAAATGAAATACACAGAGGGACCTTACATGATAAATAAGGTATTTCTATACTCATGCTGTATATACCACTCTATGAGGTCCCCACTGTGTATCCTATATATATATATATGCTGTCTACACCACTCATGAGGTCCCTGTTGTATATCACTTATATATTTATGTGCAATCTGTAACATACATACAAATATGTGTGTACATATATATATATATATATATATATATATATAGAGAGAGAGAGAGAGAGAGAGATACTTTATGTGTGTTGAGATATATACATATTTTTTTCCCATGAAATTGTATCCTCAGTCATACAGGTCCCTTTAGAAATGGAATAAACAGAATGGAGAAGATATTGCAAACTCATTTTTCATGCCAACCCACTTCCCTGACACTCACGTAACACCATGAGGCCATGACATGCATGTGAACCCACTGTGAGATAAAACTCTCCAGCCCATCACAATGTGTGCCCCATTTGACAGAACACTGCACCATATCTTCCCAGGATCACAGCAGTGGTGTGTTCCCCAACTTGTGCTGTCCAGCCAGCTCCCAGAGCTCATCTCTGAACCTGAGTTGCGGCATGGGAGCACAACATTCTACCATCTGGCCCAAGAGCTGGCCCTGCACACAACATTTCTCCATAACTTTTAGGTGATTTCTGTCAACCAATGACAATATGTAATCAGTAACCCTGGCAAAATGTGTACAGCACAATTTATTTAATAGGCCTATTCTTTCAACAGGTCTACACATTATTATATTCCACTTTTCTGGGCATAATTACGTTATTTTTCTTAAAGACAGGCAAATTCATTTTACTAGTTATTCATTTCAGATGGCATCTCTATACCTTAAAGGCAAAAATAAGTTTGTACAAAATAAGGTATGGACTTAACAGGTCTATGCTATTGTCAAGGTCTTGTTTAAGTTGGTCCTAGTATAATAACGTAAGATTGAAAATTGTATTAGGCTGTAGTGCAGGTTGAGCAAATATCACCTTGCCTGATGTGCTGTGGCAGATAAGTGACTATTCATTTCTGTGACAGAATGCAGCCATTTCATTAGCTAATGTATGATGTTATAGCACTGATAACATCACATTCTGAGTATAGAGGGTTTTGGATATAACAAGAGGAAAGGAACCAAGTTCTATGGATAAATGGAAATATTAATAAAGAATCACACAGAACAGTGAATTCTAAGCACTGCAAAGTTCTTGTGGTAGGTTGCAAGTTCTGCACAAAATTCTGCGGCCACAGATTCTAGGGCCTTGCCTATACTTTAGCAAGGCATTTGACACACAAAGATTATTATACAAGTTAGCCAGCCTGGGAGTGGTTCTCAGGGTGGTAGCCTGGTAAAAATTTGGCTGGACAGAAGGACATAGCCGGTAATAGTAAACAGAGTCCACTCTGAAGAAAGGGGGTTACTAGTGGGTACCACAGAGTTCAGTACTGGGACAAGTCCTTTTAATGTCTTTATAAGTGACATTGCAGAGGACAGGAAGGAAAAGTATGCTTTTTGCAGACGACACAAAGATCTGCAACAGGGTTGATACACAAGGTAGGGGTGGAAAGGATGAGAAGAGACTTGGCAAGATTGGAGGAATGGTCAAAATATGGCAGTTTAAATTCAATGCAAAGAAGTGCAGGCAATGCACCTGGGAAGCAAACCCAGGTGAAGAGTACACAACGGGGGGGGCATAAAACAACAAAATGGAAAGGGACCCAGGGGTAGTCATAGCAGATGACCTAAAGGTGGGCAAGCAATGTGTGAAGGCAGTAAGGAGGGCTGGGGCATACTGGGATGTATAGAGAGAGGCATCACCAGTAGAAACAAGAAGTTGTTATCCTCTGTACAGACAGTTGGTGAGACCATATCTGGAGTACTGTGTGCAGTTCTGGAGATCCCATCTCTGCAAGGAAATAGACAGGATGGAGGCAGTTCAGAGTGGGGCAACTAAAATGGTGCAGGGTCTGCAACAGAAGCCATATGAAGAGAGAGATTAAAGGAGCGTAATATGTATACCATCAAGGAAAGAGGAGAGGGGACATGATAGAAATTTTCAAGTACCTCAAGGGAATCAACAAAGTCCAAGAGGGTAGCATTTTTCAGAAAAGAGATGTACAAGAACAAAGGGCAACATTTGAAGATAGAGGGGGATGGCTCAGGGGCAACATGAGGAATTATTTTTCACGGAGAGGGATGTGGACACATGGAATGGCCTTCCTCAGGAGGTTGTGGCGTCAGAAACAGTGGGGAATTCAAGAATGCATGGGACAGACATAAGACAATTCTGGTGGCGGTTAGGAAGAGGTAAGCTGTTGGCTAACTAAAATCTGCAGCTTATCCAATAGGTAGGAAATGGGCAGACTGGCTGGGCCAAGCGGTCCTTATCTGCCATCAAAGTTTATGTTTCTACATATCAATCGATCTGTTTTTATCAATCAATTTTGTTTTCAACTGCATTTCAATGTTACCACAAAAATGTAGAAATTCAAGAACTATCCAATATTTCTTACCCAAACCATCCAAAGGTACACCCTTGGCAAAAAATAATTGAAAAAATCCATATTGTCTAGGCTGTAGGTGACAGCAAACATCCCTATGTTAAATGTAAGGAAAAGAGTTGGTTCTTTTCACTTTTTGACCTCTGTATCTCAAAACTGTACAAGGTGCCCTCATGAACTAAATTAAAATGGAGCAGTACCTTGCAGGCATGGACATTCTAGCTCCAAGGAAAAGTACAGGGATACTGTCAAACGTATCATTGCAGTGGTGGAAGCATATGGAACATCTGATTAGCTCGATTATCTGAGGGATCGTGCTTAATTTCCAGTTGCAGGTCTAAGCAGAAAATAAGGCAATTGGATGCAGCTGGTTGTGTTGACACAGAAATTGTCAATATTTGATCTAGAAAGTTTTAATAAGTTTACAATAAAGCTTGAATTTTTAACTAAAACAAACTAAACAGAACTGAATGTGTGAAAGCACTCATTTCGTTGTTAAGTGATGTCTGATGTCATCAAGAAGTTACCGACACTATTTACTGTCAATATCGTTATCCTTAGGAAGGTAAGCACTGCTCAGCTTATTTAAAAGCTGTTATTCAGGTAGAAGTTTGGAATTTCAAATGCAAGTTCATCTCTGATTATGAGTGTGCCCTGTAATGGTATCACGCTGCTCAGCTTGTTTAAAATGCTCTGTTATTCTGGTAGAAGTTTGTTATTTAAAAGCAAGTTCAGTGCGCTGTATTGGTATCACGCTGTATTTTCAATAGCGCTAAACTGTATTTCACTGAAACTGTTGCGCTTGAAATTGATGTGCTGAAATGTTTGCGCTGAAATTATGTGATACCACACTTTCCACATCTTGAGAATCTGACAGCCTGACCATGCATGCCACATTTTGAACTAATTCTTTAAATGACAGCCACAATATTTAGGTGCAAAAACATTAAACAGCTTGCTCAGCCCTAACTGTAGTGGAGCTATCATGCCACTATAGTTAGGGTTGAGTAGCCTGTTTAGTGTTAAACCTCAAATTCTGCACTTTAATAACTTTGCAACTGATCAATGGATTTGCACAAAATTTGGTACGCATTGTCCTGTGGGTAGATCTTTGATGTGGCAAGTTTCTTTCAGGTCAGATGTGTCGATTCTGAGATCTGGATAGTGAAAAAGTAAAAGCCTCCTTTTTAGCAGTTTTTTCCTTGTCGCTTGCAACCAGATGGTGTGAAATCTTTGTGTGATTTTTAATAGTAGAAAGAACTTGGGTAACAGAACTGCCACGGTTAGTTTGGTGCAAAATATTAAACTGTTGCAAAGTATTTACTTTTGTAGTTCCCATTATACCCTATGGAATTTCCGTTTTAGGATAAATGTTTTGAGTTCGACAAAGGATTTGATCTAGCAAAAAGGATTTAGTCTTGCAAGAGCATTTTTCTGTTTTACGAGAACAAAATTCTTTTTCGTGAGGAAAATTTCTTTTCATGAGCAGCCATCTTGTTTTCTGTAAAAACAACCGTAGCACCCTCTGATCTACCCCCACCCTCCACACAACAACAGGTGTTGGGGTGTTTATTAAGTCATCAGCTAACTCTCATCCCATTCCATTTGTAGGTAAGCTGAAGTGCTGTAGTATAGAGAATGGGGTGAGAGTTAGGGTTAATGACCTTAATGAACACCCCAACTCCTGTTGTTGTGTGTGAGGGTGGGGGTAGGGCAGGGGTGATAGGTTTGATAACTCTAACATTGAATTTCCACACTTTTGTCACTGTGGAAACAACCTTAACTGATGCATTAATGAAGATTTTTGCAAAGAATTTTTGTACTTTTTGAAAAGTGTAATATAAATAGTAAATGGTATATCTTGGTGGGACACGGGCCCCTATGTGCACCACGCTCCCACAAGCTGCCCATTTGTGCATAATGATATGCGTCTGTGGAAGCATGGAGCTCCCCGGTCCTGCGCCCCACTTACACATAACTATGGAGCCATACAGCAGCCATATAGGGCAAGGAACCCTTGTAACATTAATTTGCCAATATCTCAGCAACTGTAGCAGCTATGAAAAAAATCCCAGTGCTGTTGTAATCATGATAGCAAGAACTCCGCATAAGATAAATCAACAAAATCCATATTAGCATCATTTCTGAGATACAGTCACTGAAAAGCACTATCGGTGCTAAGTTTGAGAGCATAATACTGGCCTACAGACATGAAAATGAGCCATTGGAATACTAATTTCCAAATATCTCAGTAACCATACAAGGTAGAAAGAAAATTCAAAATTCATGGTATTCATGACATTCCAACCTACTTCTGCATTTAGTCCCCCTTTTGTGATGAAAATCCTTATCTCGAACCATTTTGAGATACAGGCACTGAAAGGCATGACAGACACTGCAGTGTTATCCTATGGGAATTTTCCCAGCTTCAGAAAGCTGTAACTGTGGGCTCGTTGAATGTTGTGGGACCAAACCACCAATAGGTACATCTGTGGGACCAGGGTTTGCCACCCAGCAAATTTCAGGCCAAAATCACAATCCAACTGGCCACAATGAAGTGACAGAGAAAACAACACATTAGAAAATGTGTTCATGGGGCGTGGCTTTGCTAGGCAGAAGATGGCAGCTTAATTCTTCTCTGTGCAGAGGAAGATGTAATCTAACCTCATCCAGCCTTAATTAACCTTTCTTTTGGTGGAGCTCTCAAGATCTACCTGTAAACCATCACTCTGCTATACTTTGTAAGTCATTTCAACTTTAAACTACTGTATCTGGCCATTTCACTCCTATTTATTTCAGGCCTTGTTGTCCATCACCATGGCCGACCAAAGCATCCAGCTTAATTCTCTTGCAAGAGTGGAGGCTATGTTTTCTAAATTAATGTCTGATATAAATGATTTAAAAGTCACCACCAACCAAAAGCAGCTACACTGGAATCTGTGAGCCACAGAATAACTTTAACGGAGAACTCGACTGCACAAAACAGACCTCCATTCACTCTCTTCAGGCCACGATTCAGAATCAAGACCAAACAATTAAATCTCTGCAGTCTAAAATTGATGACATTGAAAATCGTAATAGGAGGAATCACTTACATTTTTGGGGTTTCCCAAAGGCGCTGAGATGGGGACACATCTGCACTCCTCCTTCATGTCTTACCAGCAATGCTTAAGCTACCTCCTGATGTAGTGCTTACCATTGAAAGATCCGAACTTTAGGTCCCAGACCACAATGAGATCAAAGGCCTAGACCTATTATTGCTGCTTTTTAAATTACGCTCATACTGAGCTAAATCTGAAGCATGCCAGAGAAATGGGTTCATTAATGTGGCAAGATCACAATATCCTAATTTACAGGGATTTTTCAAAAGATCTGTCTGTGAGAAGGAGGGAATATAACCTCTAAAGCAGATTCTACACCCAAGAGGCATTAACTTTGCTTTATGATACCCAGCTGTAATGCATCTCTACCTTGGTTCCTCATTCAAGGACTATAGTTATCCCAATGTCTTTTGCAAACTTTCTTAATGTTGATCCTAAATCTCTTACCTTGGGGAGATCTAATGATGTTGTGGGACTGAGTGGCAGTGTGGAACCTACTTTGGGAGTTTCTGTTGCACTTCAGGATCCAGAAGGAAGTACAGCAGTATTGACGGTCCCAACTAGAAGTGTAACAGAACCGACGGTCCCAGCAAAAACAGCTACAAACTCAGCATCTATGGATAGTGCTCCCACCTCTATGCTTTCAACTAGACAGTCGAATCGGCTGCTGGAGAAAAATTTATCCGACCACAGTACCACTAAATTCACATGCTGCCTTGTTGAAAATCCCTGTGGCTCTGTACAAACATCATCCCTTCTTTCCTTAGTGATTCCTCCATACCGTTGAGTAACAAATTTGCCCCATTGGCTGATGATACGCTCCGCAGGATGATTTATCTCCCAAACTACAGATGATCCTTCCTCTGAACTGTATACTGTGGCCCAAGATAACATATCTGCAGATTCTTCCTGGGCTGAAATCAATGCAAGCTCCCCTTAAAGCAGCTGAACCCCTAAAAGAGGCGCAAAGTGAATAGGAAAGGGAAAAATCCTAACAGCCCCAATAATTCTCGCAATGCTATGGTGACCTGATCAAGTAACTTTAATTACAGGTTGATTCGCTTTCTCCTGACTAGTTTCCTAGTCAGGAGAATGATCATTAGAGAAGCTTTTCTTTTTGATTGCCCAACCATATACCATGTTGTTCGTACCATTCTGATCATGTCTTTGCCAACAAGTAGTGAATCAGGAAGGCTGTACATTGCTGCTGATTCTAAATAATACTTCTCATTTTTATAATATACTTTTTGACCTATGCATGCTAATGAAACATGGTACTTTGTTATTTTGTACTATTCTTTAGCAATTAGCATATCAAAATAGCAATATTGATATATCTGGTAATCTAGCTGTCCTGATATTGCTTATTATTTTATAGATGGGGCAGATATATGGATTGAAGCTCCAAACTTTATTAATGCACTCTGCCACAACATGACCCATTCTACTACATATACCCCTATGTTTCCTGGCAGTATAAACCTTATGTATATCATCTACACTCATCTGGTTGACAGAGTTTAACAACTCTTATTTAACCACCTTTGTCAACACTACTTATGCCACACCCCTTTATTTTATTATCTCCCTAACTACAACTTCAGTCCACTCTATCAACTATTTTACGGTGGCTATTTTCGAGCAATATTACAAAGGGCTTATATTAAACATTTCCTACAACATTATATTTTACCAAGTCCAGGAATTGAATTATTTTTTTTTTTTTTGTTGTTGTTTATCTTTACTATGTTATGGAGCTTGCTGGACTTATTAATTAAGCCTAGTCACTCCATACACTATTACTCTGGGCAATGTTTGAGTAAAGGGAACTCTACTCACTTTCAGACCTCCCTTTGATTGCAGTTAACTCCGAAGCCACACCCACTCTTTATAACCCCTGCTCTCATTTGACTCACAACGTACTGGATTTAGTTGATTACCTCCTTAACCTCAATTCCAATCCATTATGCCTGTCCCTGTACCATACTTTACATTTTACCAGTGTATTTATAGAACTCCAGACTTCATGGCTTTGCCAGATTTATCAATCTTTGTTCATTCTCTAACCTACCATTTTCTTTTTTTGTCAAAGTACCCAGTTCCATCAATCCTCTATTGGGCAATTTCTGGTTTCTCTAACACCGATCATAAACTTCTTGTTTTAAGAAGTTGGCACTTCCTTGAATATTGTGGCTATTTAGCCTACCATTTAGTCTTAATGTAGTGCTGTTTTTCTTACATTAGACTAGCTTTTATTTAAAGTTGAGGTTTCTACAGTTCCCTGCCTTATATGGTATTGCTCGTTTCTAATCTAGTTGGTTGTGTTACAATCATCCTATAATATTATCAGGTTAAGACCTTGGTGTTTGACCAATACTTGTTTTAGTTGGTCCATCTCGGCCCTTTCCGTCTTTTGGCGCCTGGAGTGTAGCTGACAGAGTCTTTGGCAGACTGCTGACTCTTATCTCACTCTTCACTTTTAAAGTATTTTGGTTTTGTGATAGTCTATTAGAGTGTTAAAAGTGTGGTTGTTATTCAATGTCTTTCTCTTATTACTCTATCTACTCCCCTTTATCATATTATCCATGCTGATTACATTCATGACTCTATATGTTGGTAACTTGAAGGATTCCACCTCTCCTCATGTACAAGTTATCTCCTTTATCCTCACCCTCATTGTTATGTCCTCACTATTCCAATAACCATATTCTTTTTCCTGCACCATAACTATGAATGATTCAATCTTATACACTTGGAATGTGAAGGGCCTTAACTCACCATGTATGAAAGCAAATCCTCTCTTACCTTAAAAACATAAAGCCCATATTGCTTTCCTTCAAGAAACCAAATTATTATCTGAGGATGTAATAAGACTTAAGAAAGACTGGGTAGGTCAGATCTATCATTCTTCTTTCTCCTCAAAAAAAAGAGGAGTATCTATACTTATCCATAAAATCTTAACTGGTCTCTTATAAACTCCATCTCGGATACAGAAGGCAGATGGATAATCGCCAAACTTAATACCCCTTTTGGCCCCTTACACTTGCTAATGTCTATGCTCACAACTCAGACTCCCCAGAGTTCTTTCATAATTTAGTACATCAGATATTTTCTACTAATTCTGATAACAGTCCAATAATCCTAGGAGGAGACGTCAACCTAGCTTTGAAGCCTAGCAGTGATAGAAGTAATATTTCTGTAGATGCCCACCGAAGATGTATTAAAGCCCTTTCATTACTTATGAAAGACCTAGGTCTATTGGATATTTGGTGGCTCTTCCATCCTCGAGACTGAGATTTCACCTTTTATTCCTCACTTCATAAATCATATAGTAGAATTGATTACTGGCTTACCTCCTCTGCTACAGTTGAAAAGACTATTGATTCGTCTATTTTGCCCATAGTCATTTTGGACCATTCTCCACTTAAGTTACAAATCTTATGGGGTCCCCACAACCAAAATCTCCTTCTGACGTCTTGACCCCTTCTTCTTAAAGACCTTGATTTCTTCCCTATGATCACTTCCCAGATTCAAAGAATTCCTCTCTCTTAATAATCCTGCAGATATCTCTATGAGTACTGTTTGGGAAGCACTAAAGCCATGATTCATGGGAAAATAATCAGTTATGCAGCCCATAGAAAAAATCAAGAGAACAACAACTAGCAGATCTTGAAAATTCCCTTAAATCTAAAGACACTCTGTATTTTAAAACCAATATGCATAACCCTTCCTCCCATTTACACCTTGAAATTCTTCAATTAAGAGTCAAGATAAACAAATTAATTTCCGCAAAACTGAGTTAGCTCTATTTAAACTGAAACATAGATATTGGGAACAAGGAGACAAAATGGAAAACTCCTTTCCTATCAGCTTAAGATGCAACAAATGGAACGACACATCTCTGGTCTTAAGACCAACAAGGTGTATTCCACACGACAGCCCCTCTATAAACCATATTATGAAAACGTTCTATCAGGAATTATACTCCAACTCCTCTTCTCCTCTCAGATACAGCAATTTCTAAATAATTTACATTTACCCCACCTTTCTACTTCCGAGGTTAACTCCTTAGACAAACCTTTTTCCTTTAAAGAAATCCAACAAGCCCTGCCTTCCTTGAAGTCGGTAAATCCCCGGGAGGGAGGCTTCTCTGTAGACTTTAATAAAGCTATTTCTGATACTGTCTGCCTGATCCTTTTAAAGTCTTCCAAGAAGCCTTGAATCTAGGTAAGCTCCCCCTCTTGCACTGAGGCAATTATAACCTTAATTCTTAAAAAGACAAAGATCCTTCTTTCCCACAAGTTATAGACCAATATCTCTCTTAAACACCGATGGAAAATATTTACTAAAATATTATCATCTCGCCTTGAATCCTTGATTGCTAAGTTATCTCACTGTTCCCAAGCTGGTTTTATTAAGAACAGATCTGGTGCAGATCACTTGGGTTCACTATTTAATTTAATTCACAAAGCCAAATCCCTTAATTCCCCTGCAGCGCCATAGCTATAGATTTTGAAAAAGCTTTCAACTCCTTAAATTGGCACTATCTCTACCAGGTTCTGTCTTATTTCAGTTTCTCTCATACCTTTTGTTCCTGGATTAAATTATTATACACTTCGCCCATGGCTAGAATTCTTACAAACTCTACTCTCTTCCTCCTTCCAGGTGGCAAGAGGAACCAGACATGGCTGTCCCTGTCACCATTTTTATTCATTCTTGCCATGGAACCCTATCTGCCAGTTTGTGTCAGTCCATTAACATTAAAGGTATACCTATTGGCTCTTCTAGATATCTCTCTCTCTCTCTTATGTGGATGACCTTAATATTACTTGAAAATCTAAAAGAGGCAAGACCACTGTTGATTAAACTACTTAACAATTTCACAAAACTTTCTGGCCTGGCTTTGAACTATGGAAAATCAGAAATTTTACCCCTCAATATCCACTGCAAACCATTTATGAACTCTTCCCTTGGTTTCAAATGGTCTACACAAAGTATTACCTATCTAGGAATCAAAATAACTAGTAACCTGGGAAAAATATGAGAAATAAACTTTAATCCACTTATCGCCAATATTAGAACCATATTGGACAGGTGGAAACTCCTTAATCTGTCTTTCACGGGAAAGTTGCTGCTATTAAGATGTCCATCTCACCCAAAATACTATACTTATTTGCCAATATCCCATTAATACTTCTCCACTTTTACCTAAACTCAACAGATGTATAGGTCACTTTATTTGGGATGGTAAACTGCCAAGATTTAGTCGAAATAAACTTTGTTCACATTGGAGAGGAGGGTTTGGACTCCCTGGTTCAAAGCTTATTTGTGAGCCTTCAGGACCGCCCAAACCATTAAATGGTTTCATAAACCTTCGCTTCACACTCCACTATGGGTTATGATGGAATCCGCATCCTGTCCTGGTGGAATCCCTACATCTTTTATCTTTAACCCTCTCCCACCTAAACTTAAATTTCATCTACTATCTCAGCCCAGTGCTTTTACTGGAGGCATTTCTACATTTTTTTTTAAATCTAACCCTCACTCCATGGTTCTATACTTCCCTTGTGGGCAATCCCTTACTTGCTATAGAGAACCAAACTATTTTCTGCCGATCATGGAAAAATAAAGGCATTTACTTTTTAGGGATATTTGGGATCTGAAATCCTAACTCTAAAAGTTTCTCAGACCTGCAGACCATCTGGAACCTTTCTAAACAAGACTTTTGAAGTACTTACAGATTGAGATGCTTATAATTCTTCTCTCACTATGCCCATAAATCTACACTACATGGTTATCACATTCGTATGGATTAACCTATCAACAAAGTTGAATAGCTCCATTTATAGAGACTTTATAGATAATTTACCTGATCAAACTATCTCAGCTAAAATTAGATGGAGCACCTTTCTTAACTATAACATTAATGACATACAGTGGTGCAATTGTTGGCGCTTTTCCCATAGCATATTTAAAGATGCCCATTGCTCACTAATACAAATTAAAATTCTACACCTTTGGTACAGAACCCCTTCTGTATTACACCGTATGGGACTATTAAATAATAATAACTGTTGGCTGCAATTTACCTGTAGGTGATATTTTTCATATCTTATGGACATGCAGTCCTGTTAATAAGCTCTGGCACAAGGTTCACGCTCTTGCCTGCAAAGTTATTGGACAACAAATCCTCTGGACCCTAAACTCTTCCTGCTAGGTATTCTTACCCCAAGTTCCATCACCCTCACATGCTCACTTCAGATGGCTAAATATACTTTCCTTCTTGTTAAACGCTAATTCTTATGAAATGGAGATCAGTACATGTTCCATCATTAGCAGACGCCCCAAAATTTAACCCAATATGCACCTCTAGATCGATTATCCCATCTTACACATGACCGACTCATTGCATATGATAATTGTTGGCGTGATTACTTCAAAGTATATCAATCCTTCTAATATTTCTAAGCCCTAATATACAATCACTTTTTTTCCTTTCATCTCTTATATTTGATCTGGGGCAATATTTGTAACCATGCACAGATCTCCTTCCTGTTATGTCTTTTTCTGTCCTTCTCCCTTTCTTTTATTTACTTTCCTCCTTCTTTCTGCTCCTTGTATTTCATTTTTCTTTCTCTTTTCTCTTTTTCTCTATGGGATATTTCTTCCTTATTCATATCCTTTTTTACACTTTATTAATTGTACTTCTTCTTGAACCACCTTACTACTGTTACTAGGCTAAATTTTAGATATTGCCTTGTATTGACCTCATATATGTAGGATATCTTTAACATAAAATACACACATTTTTGTATTATGCTTTATCGCTATTTCATATTACTGTTTACTGTTTTTTCTCCTTTCTTGGTAATAGTCTGTAATGATATTACTCATATTGTCATGTGCACTTTATTCACCTTTGTTCTTTTCCCAGTATCTGGAGGATACTTCAGATCTTTATGTGATGTATGTTCTGAAACATTTTGAAAATTTCAATAAAAATATAAAGTGAAAAAAATGTGTTCATGCAGTGTTACCATGATTACTTTAATGTGTTTGCAGCACTTATCTCTATAATGGGAATGTTGTCATGCACAGAAAAATGTTGTCGCTTACTTTTTTATCGTGATTGTTTTCCTGGCAGCAAAAAATGTTGCTGCAATCAGAAAACAGCAAAATGGTGCAACAAGTTTGAAACACATATTTGCAGACCAGCTAGCGAAAAACTAATACCAGGGTCATGTTCCTAAGGGCCCAATTAGGTAAACACAACTGTTGGTGTTTATCAAAGGGCATTATTTTTGAGTTACAACTTTTTGTCTCTCAATAACTGAAAACAAGATGGCGGCAGCACGAAAACAAATCCAGGAAGCACGATAACAA
The DNA here is from genome assembly GCA_016271365.2 of Neoceratodus forsteri. Lineage (NCBI taxonomy): Eukaryota > Metazoa > Chordata > Ceratodontiformes > Ceratodontidae > Neoceratodus > Neoceratodus forsteri. Next base: position 60,446,267 of record CM057459.1, read on the forward strand.
AATTGTGATCATGAAAGTTTTCACAATGCACATATAGATTTTTCCATAGGCTACAATAGGGCATGAAAAATTGAATAACTTTTGAACAGAGCAATATTTTTCACCAAATCTTCAAAAGGCACCAGTCCAGTCCAGGCCACATGTAGACAAACAAATCTGAATCCACTGAAATGCATTCTTCAGTCCATTATGGCTTACCAAAAATGTGCAAAAGTTGACCCTTTTATACATTTTGAGCGCCTTATGGTTCACGAACCGCATATCTAACTGGAACAACACTTTTCAGATCCAGAAATATATGGTTGGTGGTTGTGCATGCAAAATTTCAGGCAAATAGGACAAACGGTTTCAAATTTATTAAAGTGTAAACTTCTAGGTTTAACATAGAAGTGACCATACAGCTTAACTATATCAGCCCTAACAGGTTGGTATAATATATATATATATATATATATACACACACACTATATATAGTGGTGCGGTAGCACCATTATAGTTAGAGTTAAGTGAGCACTTCTATCCTAAAGCCAAATTTTTGAGTTTTAATAACTTTGGAACCATTCAACAGATGTTCATGAAGGTGGCAAGCATACTTTTTAAGGGTGGTCTCTGATGTACTAAATTTCATGTCAATCTATTGTGTGGTTCCTGAGATACAGAGTGTCAAACATCCTTACATTTATGTGTTTTTTTGCCATTTCTTTGTCCACCTGTATCTCAGACACCATTTAAGGTTGTGTTCTGAAATTTTCAGGATAGAAGGCCTTTGCCTCACAGATGTGCCTTTTGAAGGTTTGGTGAAAAATAGTAATCCATTCCAAAATTAATACATTTCAAATTTCCCATTATTTCTATGGGAAAAGTTAGATGTTTCACATGAAAATACTTTTTGTTTTCACAGGAGCTGTCATATTTTGCATGGAGAGTCATAGTGTGGTTTGTTTTCACAGGAGCTGTTGCATTTGGGTCACATAGTGTCACAGTGAGCCTAGTGTATTTTCACAGAGCTCTGTTAATTATGCCATCTTGTTTTCTAGTTAGTAAGAGGCAGAAAACAGAAATGAACATTATACAAACAAAACATCATAACATCTGAATTTAGCTAAACAGGACCTGTTTAGCTACCTCTGTAGAGACGAGGCATCAGGATGTGCCTTGGAGTTGTCAGCCTTAACGCCACCCCATTCTCTCTATACTGTACCCATCTCAGTTTATTTACTTATGGAATGGGTGAGCGCTCGGGCTGATGACTCCAAGGCACACCACTGATGCCTGTCAGTCTCTGCAGGGTGGTGGTGTTAGGGTTGAAACCCTAACATCACATTTCCCACTTTTGTTGCTGTAGTAACAACTCTACCTGCTGCATTAACAATGTTTTTTGCCCCATTGTGGTGTTCTTCTAGTTTGTTCTTTATCCCTGGTGTCTAGTGGTATCCTCCACACACTGGCACACTCTGATTTAGTGTTGTGTGACTGTTGGTGGTTAATGGCATTCCCCACCTTCATGTAACAACCTGCAAAAGTAGAAAATGGTTTCTTGTTGTCTTTTTATTTTTTTTTGTTAGCCTGTAGAAAAAATGGTCCATCAACAATCACACTGTACTCCCACCCAACCTCCCACTGTGGACTGTACTCCCACACACCCCCACCAATGTCCCCACTGACCCTCACTCACCTCAAGACATCCCCGGATCGAGACCCACTTGCTGATCAAAGGCACATCTTGCTGTTGGAACCGCGACTGCAATGTGAACTGAGGTAAATGCGATTCAATGTATTTCAATGGGGGGGATTCAACTTTTGGCCATAACTCATCTGTTTTTCATCCTTTTGACCCCCAGGTTTTTAACGCAGTTGTTTGGGATCCCACCTCATGAACAATATGATTGTTAAAGAGGTATTCCTACCAGAAAGGTGATTTCATGATCGGTTGGTGAAATCACCTTTCCAGTGGATTTGCCTAATGGTAGTCATGCTGTTCATGAGGTGGGTCATGAAGGCTATGTTAAAATGTAAGGTCAAAATATTAAAAATTGGCTGTGCTATGAGTATTCATTGCTATCTCACTCATGCATGCTCGTAACTTTTGAATTTTTCTATATTTCACATCATATTTTTCAGCATAGCATTGTTATTACCCCACCACATGAATGTGATAACTGTCATTTTTCAAATCCTGGCCAAAATGTATTTTCACACTTATGGTGCAGAATGACATTGCAGTTGCCCAGAATTATGTTTTGGTGGGATTTGAAAATGTTCTGTGCTGGCTACGTGGTGGTGAGGTCATAAGATGGCTATGTTGAAAATTTGGGGTAAAATGGCAGCGTTATGACTAATTGTCAATAACATAAGGATAGTGTTATACTGTTTTGATGGAGTGATGGGAGCACCCTGCACTCTCACCATAATATAATGATGCTGTTCTACTACCTCGATGGAGGGATGGGAGCACAGGGTCCTTGCTCCTACCTTAAAATAAGGATAATTTATACTATCTCAAAAAGTAAGGAAATAAATCACAAAAACTTCATTAATGCATTAGTTAGGTTAAAGCAACAAAAGGAGGGAAATGTGGCATTAGGATTTCCAACCCTAGCACCCCACCCCACACCTTTCACAGATAAAGCGGCATTGGGGTAGTATTGAAGTTGTCAGCACTAACACTCACTCCCATTCTCCTATGCTGCACCCACCAAACTTACTTTCTAATGGAATGGGTCAGCATTAGGGGTTATGACCCCAATGCCACCCCGATGCCTTTTCATCTGTGAAGTTGATTGTCATTAGACAACTCCACCAGAAAGGTGATTTAATGTTTAGTTGGTGAAATCACCTTTCCAGTGGGATTTGCATAATGACAGTCATATTGTTCATGAGGTGGGGTCATAAAAGGCTATGTTAAAAATTTGGGGTCAAAATGTAAAAATGTCTGGTACTGTATATGAGCATTCATTGCTGTATCACTAAGCACGCTTGTAACTCTGAAATTTCTATTTTTCACACCATATTTTCAGCATAGTTTCAGTTACTCCCCACCTCATGAATGTGACAGCTGTCATTTTCAAATCCTGGTCAAAATGTATTTTCACGCTTGTGGCACAGAATGGCATTGCAGTTGTGCACAATTATGTTTTGGCTTGGATTTGAAAATGTTCTGCACTGGGTACATGTGGTGAGGTCATAAGATGGCTATGTTGAAAATTTAGGGTAAAATGAGTACAAATGGCAGAGTTATGACTATTTGTCAATAACATAAGGATACTGTTATATTATCTTGATGGAGGGTTGGGATCTAAGGTCCTTTGGACCCTGCACTCTCAACTTAACATAAGGATACTGTTATACTACCTTGATGTTGGGATGGGGTGCAGGTTCCAAGGACCTTGCACTCCCACTGTAAAATAAGGATACTGTTATAATAATTAATGAGGGATGGGAGCACAGGACCCTGTGCTCCTACCATAACATAAGGACACTTTATACTATCTTTATTTATTAATTTTTTTCACACTTTATTTATTCACTGGTGCTCCAGGGCTTCTCTCCAGGGTGCCCTTGTGACTGCTGCCACTTCTCCCAGCCTGAAACTTCTCCAAGTGGGCTTCCTGGACCCATGGTTTGTCAAACCCCAGGATCACCCTCTGAGAGGGCCTGCCCACCTTGGTGGACTATCTGTGATTAGAGGGACAGCCATGGGACTGGGGCAGGAGATGGAGATCCCAACAAGGTAGGTCCAGCAATGGGATGTGGGCAGGTCTCCAGGGCCCCCTTCACCTTCACTAGACCACCAGGGTTTTTCCCTGAAGTTTTCCCTGGAGTATGGTTATGCAATGGCATCAGTGGCACTACATGCCGATGCCCGCCGATGCTCCACCCCATGTTGCTACATCGCAGTTCTTTGTGATGCTCCCAATCTCCATCAGGGGCCACTAAGGAGTGTACATAGTCCTGATCCCTCCTCGGAAGTGAAAGCAGTCCTCTGGATGCTCAATCCTTCCCTCCCTGTTGACCCCAGTGACCCAAGTCCGCTCCCAAACCTGGGTCACCAGCATGGTGCCAGGTGTGGCATCCAGCACCTCAACCCTCAGTGCCATCGGGCCAGCACTTTTATACAAGCTTGATAGAGGAATTTGGACCCTGCTCTCCCACCTTAAAATAAGAATACTCTTATACTATCTCAAAAGTAATGAAATAAATTGTAAAAAACTTTGCTAATGCATCAGTTGGTGATAAAGTGACTAAAGTAGGAAATGTGGCATTAGGGTTTCCAACCCTAACATCCCAACCCCAAACCCTTCTTCACAAACGAAGAGGCATTAGTGGCATTAGAATATCACCCCTAATGCTCACCCCATTCTCCCATGCTGCTTCCACCAAACGTATTTTCTAATGGAATGGGGTGAGCATTAGGTTGATGACCCCAATGCCTCTTCATCTGTGATGAGTGTCAGGTGGGGTGTTAGGTTGGAAACCCTAATGCCACATTTCCTACTTTTGTCACTTTAACCCTAACTGATACATTAACAAAGTTGTTTGCAATATATACATATATATATATATAAAAATATATATATACATATATATAGATATAGATATATATATATCTATAGCTATATCTATATATACTGTAGTCATGTACTACTTGGATCACTATGATGCCCGCAATATTCACTGTTAGCGTTATAGCTTGTTGCAGAAGTGATTGATTATAATGATACAGTCTTATTTTTAAAGTATCATATTATTGAATGAAACACTTTATACTATGTGTAAGTAGATAAATCACTGTAAGGTAAATTATTAAGATTTTTAGTTAAGCAATATACCACATTGGGTGTAGGTATATGTGTGGATTTACCATGCCTGGTGTTGTTTGGTCACAAGGCCACAGGCCAAGTGACTTAACCACACCAGAAGTGGTAAATCCGCCCATATACCCACACCCCTGGAGTGGCATATTGTTATTATACGATGTCCACCTTTTTGGTAAGCAAAACAACAAAGACATTTTTTTTGTTGTTTCTAAATGATTTTTATTGATTGTATTCTTCCACCAGAAAAAATTGTTCTTTGATGCGTTGGAGATGGTGATTCAGTTCCTCAGTTCTCTGGATTTGCAGGTGAAAGTTTTCCCACATACAGTAGATCCTCCCCCACACACCAAAAGTTTGTGGGCATTTTTGTTTGTTGTGTTTTGTAATAGTAAAGTGCATCTGTGAGTGTTTCCTCCAAGAAAGAGTGGTACAAGTGGCTGGTGGGTGTTCAGTTAGTGACAGTTTATGGTAAGCAGCTCCTGTCCTTCAGCTGTTGTTTGTGTTTTGGGAGACATTTTGTTTTGTTTTGTTTTAGTTATGTAGCATGGCAGCATTACTGAACTCGTCTGGGTGTTTGGAGTTCAATATGTGAAGTGAACTGTGCAGCTGGGGTTTGAGCTGCAGGTGTGTTTTTAGCTTTAGTGAGTGAGGTTTGAGAGGGCAGCCTCACTAAAAGTAGGAGGGTTAATACACAGAAGAGAGCAGAGAGGCCATGCTTGAGAACACCAGGTATTGTGGCATAGAGATGGATTAGACAGTTTTTTCCCAAATGTTTTGTAGTTGTGAAGGGCAGTGGACGGTCAGCTGATATGTGTGTGTGATTGATGCTTTATAATTTCATTCATTACCTTTATGGGGAAAAGGAAAGCAGATGACTGTGTAGATTTTATCCATTTTATTGGTTTATGAATATTTTTTAAACAGAGTTCTCACTGGAACTAATTGGGAATGTGGCAATCTAGGGTGATTATGTGGTGGCAGAGATGGCTCACTGTCCATGGCAGTGTTTGCTACTCTTGGGCTGCTGACAGTTGGAGTGATTTCAGGATAGTTTCTTATGTGGCAGACTGGTAGCTGGCACCTTTTCCAGTGGGTATAGTGGAGGATTTATCATGCTGAAAAGGTACCAGCCAACCAATCAGATTTCAGGATTGGGCATTTGGATTTACTCCACTGTATAATATACAATTTACTACTCTTGTTATACTGCAGTGCCAATACTTATATTTGTAGTCATATTTCTATTGTATATTTCTTGTACCATAACTTGCCCATTCCCAGAATCTTTAATTGAGAAACCCTAATTTTATAGCAGATTAGGCACAATACCTATAAAAAGTATTGCAGTCTATAATGAAGGAAACAGTACCATAAACCGAGAGACAGAGATATAGCAGTGTTATGAAATAGCTAGTGACTTTCCTGCAATTTGACTGGCCTTAGACATGCATTAGAAGTGTCTAATACATGGTGTTAAATGAGTACAGCAAGGGTCATCTTGACTGTCCTAAAGGTATCATGGCTCTTTCAGACCTTTCTCATCTGAAACAGCAGCCATGTTTGTTCTGCTAGCCACAGTAGCCAAAACTCTCAACTTCCCAATTACTGACCAAAAAAAACACCATAACAGCTGTACATGACCCAAATCTGATGTAAAGATGAAGAACACATAATAATTCACTTCATGATGAATGCAGCACATAAAAAAATAACTGCCAGGATATCTACCTTGCCCACCTGCCCACCCACTTACTAAGCTCGCTGTGTCCTTTCAAGGCCAACTGTGTGACTGCTTGCTACTTTTGTCCCTAAACTCACACTTGTAACATTTTGTCCATTTTGTCAGAAGTTGAAGAAACAGATTGTACCACATAAATAAAGAATAAAACCTCAGACAAGATTTCTTATCTGCCTGCTCTCTCTCTCTCTCTCTCTCCAGTTGATCAGGCAAGATTTCTCTCCTCCACCTGACCGCCTCTGCCTGTTGACTGATCTCACTCAAGTCCCCACCTCAGCCATAGCTTAACTAAAAACAAATGCATTATTTAACACCAAAGATGAATAAAAATAAATACTGCCATCTCTATAACATAAGGTTCCCATTCCTACCCTTTCAGTCTGGTATTACACTTCAGTTCACATACTCATCACTCACTCACTCCTTGCCTGCAGCACTGGTCCACTTAAAAAGATAAAATAAAAAACACCATAAAAATGATGCAAGTGAGATTGTATCTGTATGTATGTCTGTGAGGGTGGGGCCATGACAAACAGCACAAGACAGATTACAACTATGGAGCCACCCTAGGACAAAAGTCCTCAACTAAAAATAATGCACACAGTAAAACTATCCAGGCACAGGAACTACTTTACTTAAATTAAACACAAAAATTAAACATTTTTATTATTAAACCAAATAATTTTACTTTCACATACATGAACAATTTACATGGTCATTTCATAAGCTCAATAAGACACTCCCGGGTGTAGTTAAAGTTCTAATGCATGTCTAGTGGGCTGGATGCGCTCAGCATGCAGCCTCATGCCTCACTACGCCCCCTAGCCATGCATTAGAACTGTCTAACGACACCTCATCGTGTCTTATTCATTACATATCTAGATAGGTAGATGATAGATAGATAGAGACAGACAGACAGACAGACAGATAGATAGATAGATAGATAGATAGATAGATAGATAGATAGATAGATAGATAGATTTTTTATAGGGAGAGGTAGCACCCTCATAGTTAGGGTCGAATAGGGTGTTAAATGTTAAACCCCTAAATTTGCACTCTTAAAGGGGAAATAAACATAGTATGGCTTCCCTACTATGTTAAATAGAGTGCCAGCACAGTACCTGTGAGGATGCCTCTTTGGTATTAGCCATCCCACCCCAATTTGGGAAAAATAGGATTTGTTTGCCACTGAAATCACTGAGTTTGACCGCACTATGTTTCATATGAATGATCACGCTGTAACGTTAGCAAAAGGTTTGCCAACCTAGCAGGACTGTAGGAAAGCAATCGTGCATGGTAGAGCGCTGTAGTTAATCTGTATTAAGATCTATTAAAAAGTGCTACAATATAGGAACGCAAGCAGTTCTGAACAGCCGGATGGTGAACTGCTGTGCAATGGGTTGCTTTTAAGGCCTCCATGAAAAAGGAGTGTAGAGGCATGCCATTCTTCTGTTTTCCCAAAGTTGCTTGGCCAAATGGGAGGCTGCAGTCAAAAGAGAAAACCTGACAGATGTTAGCAGCAGGAACACAATGCTATTTTCTGCACATTTATTTATTTATTTATTGAATTTGATGACCGGTAGGCTTCACTGGGCCCTGGAGGTCCTTTTCAGGGGCGACCGGGTAACAATTACATACAGGTAACAGATCAGTACAGACAGGTGATTATAATGTTTTTAACAATAAAAGACCTCATAGGATTACAAGCGGCAGGTAGTGGAGGACATAAGGCGATAAGGACATAGGAGTTACAATATAATGAGAACATTTTACATATCAAGTTCGTGTTTAGATTGAGAGTGCTCTGGTAAAGGCAAGCAGTAGTTAAAGATCTAGATTACCTTCTTTATGGGCATAGTGGAAGGGGATATATTGGGACATAAGTGCTCCCCATCCATTGAGGGAGGTCCGTTGTGCTACCAGAATGGCTATGTATGGTCATTTGGCACCAGAGTGCTTTGAGAGAAATCTAAAGGTATAGTCAGTAGCATATCTGTATGTTAATATAGTAGTTTTCCTCAGTGCTTCTCATATTTTCATAGTGTTGACAGACATTGGGGAGGGGTGACATGAATAAGACCCGATAGACACACATACTGTAGCAGTATATGATGTTGATGGTGTTAGGGTGGTCACACAGCATTGTAGCCTAGGAGGCCAGCTCTGGGGCTAAATAAATCAGATTCTTGTATGTTTACAGTGTGATCCAAAGAACAAACACAAGCAGAAGTAATAATAATAAGTCATTACTATAATCACACCAAGCATGTGACAGAGAAAAATCACAAGGAGTTATTTCTTGCCAGTCCTCAAAGAATGTACAAAGTCTTGGGAGGAACTGGCTTACAGAAGGTTATATAGCATAGATAACAGCATGGTTACAGAGATAACAGTTATAGTTATGGATATGAGAAACATAATTTGTTTTTCTACATTATAAACAAGGTGTACACAAGGCGTTCTCCCTTGGTAATTACTTAGGTACCAGAATTACTAATGAGTACAATGTTAGACAAAGAATTTGTCTCTGTCAGCATGAAACCTAGAAAAGAGAAATGCTGAATAACCAGTAATATACGAGGTATGCTAAGTATAAAACACTTACTACATGATTATATGAGAATAGTATATAAGATATACAATAATCACTGTTGATCCATAAGAGTCATCTTATCAGTGATTAGGTAGATTATATATGGAATATGTATAAAACACACAATAAACAGACATAACCTAGGTAAATGCATTATAGTGAGGTATAATGAATCATGCATGATATAATCCTATAAAAGATGTAAACATATATTAGCATATATTGGCAGCAAAACACATTCCTGGCACCCATGCTTATACGATGGGTACCTAAATCTACATGTTAGTGCAAAATAGCAGTATCACAGTATAATAGACCAGGAATACAGTGTAAGGTATATGTGGGATTATAGGGGTATAACCCGGTGTAACAGAATCGACACCTTCAAACACCCAACAGTGAAAAATGGGAACGGGGCTGGGGCACAGAGCAGTAAGACATGACTGATAACAAGCAGTATGTGATGGACAATGGAGGAAGCAGGCAGCAGTGAAACCATATGTACACCCTGCACCGGATGGGGCAAGTCCATTCTCTATGCAATACTGCTTTTAATCTTTCATGCTTTAGTACTGTCTGTCAACACCTCCCTTTACCATCACATACTGTTCTGTGTCCATCTAGTCTAGCTTCTGGTCACCCCTCAATTCACTGTCAACCAGTGGCAGGTGTGTTTTCAGGTCCACATTGTTATGCCCCAACCACCATCATTGAGAGTATAGTGGTGCGTGTTTTCTGTCGGTGCTCTTTTGTGTCACTGCAGTAGGTGATGGAAAAGGGTCACAATCCTATTGCCGTAGCATCTCCACTTAAAGAAACAGTGGCACCCCATGTGGAATCTGCAGCACAGTGAATTCCTGGACCTACTGGCCTCTACTATGCTTTTCTGGTGGTCCAGCTTGAGTGGTGCTGTCCCCTACCAGTAGCATTAGTATTGTTGGTATTGTCAACCACACTTCCCTTTACCTTTCATTTACACATTTTGTCTGTTGAAAGGCTTACATCCTTCACTGTTTCCTGACACCATGCAAGCAATACCAGCCAACAACCAACCTTGCCAATCCCCACCTGTTCCAGAGATCTCCCAAATGGCACCAATCTATGTCTATCTTTTCCTTCCACCCACATTTCTGCATTAATCTGCAGGTGGCACCAGCCTTACCATTCCCCGTGACTTTCTCCGTCACCTGCAACTGGCAAAAATCCTGTCCAGCCTTATCATCTCCCCACTTTTACCATCACCCAGTAAGTGGCACTACAGTGCAGCCAGCCGTGTCATCCCTCACCTGTCACAGTCACTCTGCAAGTGGCACTTGAGTGCCAAAAGCCTTGTCAGTCCCTACCTGTCACCATCACCCTGCAAGTGGCACTCCAGTGTGTCCAGCCTTGCCATCTGCCCACCTGTCACTGTCTCCCAGAAAGTGGTACTTTAGTGCAGCCAACCCTGCCATCCCCACACCTCTCACCATCACACTGAAAGTGGCACTTAGTTTGGCCAGTCTTCCCATCCCCCACCTGTGACCATCTCCCTGCAAGTGGCACTTGAGTGTAAACAGCCTTGCCATCCCCCACCTTTCACTGTCACCCTGCAAGTGTCACTTGTATGTGGCTAGCCTTGCAATCCCCACCTGCCCCTGTCACCCTGCAAGTGGCACTTCAGTGCAGCTAGCCATGCCTCCCTCATCTGCCACATTCACCCTGCATGTGGCACTTGAGTGCCACCAGCCTTGCTATCCCCATCTGTCACCATCACTCTGCAAGTGGCACTTGAGTGAACAGCCTCACCATCCTCCCACCTTTGCCATCACCCTGAAAATGTCACTTAATGCAGCCAGCCTTCCTTCTCCCCACCTGTCACTGTCTTACTGCAAGTGGCATTTGAGTGCAAACAGCCTTGCCATCCCCACCTTACCATCATTCTGCAAGTGGAACTTGAGTGCAGCCAGGCTTGCCATCCCCCACCTGTCACCATCACCCAGCAAGTGACACTTCAGTGTGGCCAACCTTCCCATCCCCCACCTGTTACTGTTTCCTGCAAGTGGCACTTGATTGTGAACAGCTATGCCATCCTCCTCCTTTCACCATCACCCTGCAAGTGGCACTTCAGTGTCCAGCCTTGCCAGCCTCCAACCTGTCAATGTCACCCTGCAAGTGGTACTTCAGTGCAGCGAGCCTTGCCATCCCCACACCTTTCACTGTCACACTGAAAGTGGCACTTTAGTGTGGCCTGCCTTCCCATCCCCACACCTGTGATCATCTTCCTTCAAGTGGCACTTGAGTGCAAACAGCCTTGCCATCCCCCACCTGCCCTAGTCACCCTGCAAGTGGCACTTGAGTGCAGCCAGGCTTGCCATCCCCACCTGTCATCATCACCCTGCAAGTTGCCCTTCATTGCGGCCTGCCTTCCCATCCCCACCTGTCACCATTTCCTGCAAGTGGCCCTTGAGTGCGAACAGCCATGCCATCCCTCCACCTTTCATTGTCACCCTGCAAATGGCACTTCAGTGTGGCCAGCCTACCATCCTCCCACTTTTATTGTCACCTTGCTAGTGCCACTTCTTTATGTCCAGCCTTGCCATTCCCCCACCTTTCATCATCTTCTTGCAAGTGGCACTTGAGTGTGACAGCCTTGCCCCTTTCACCATCACCCTGCTAGTGCCACCACTCTGTGTCCACTCTGGCAGAACCTCCCTTTCCCTGTCCTTGTGTAGCCAGTGTTTACATGGAAGGACCATATCTTAGGACACTACTTTTCATTAACACTTCCATGTTACATTACTTTGTTTTGTTAGTATTACATCTATAGTTCTAAAAAGGTGGTACATTGAGACTTTATAAAATGGGAAAGGATTTCTGCTATTCTGATTTAGTTTATTAGCTGTGTGCCGCAAGAGTGTACACACAGCTAAAACTAGAAAGCCCATGTAGAATTCATAGTCCTATTTTATAAGCACAATAAGCCACTCTGGAGATTTGCACTCATAATTGTAATGCATGGCTGGGGCCTGAACACACTTGGCATGCAGCCTCTGTCTCACTATGCCCCATCCATGTATTAGAACTATGTAATGCACACTCCTATCGTGTCTTATTACATACTGTACATAGCATATTTCTTGTCTAGAAAGTGTGATGTACTACTGTACCACACATTGATGATGTGCTGCCGAGTCCCACACTGAAGTCTATGTGGTCCATAGGACACATCCACCGAGACTGCAGCATAAATGGTACATCCTTATGGCTTCTATAAGCCATATTGACCAGTACCTTGAAAATGAGCATACTGACAATTGAAGCTGGTAATGTGACATGGAGTTGCCTATTATGGTTTTCATTTAGGTACGCTCACCTGAACCACAGTGCAAATGACAGGATACATCAATCAGCTGTTGTTGTTTATCCCTTCCTCCCATCCCTACATATTTCAGCGAATGGTCCTTCATGGGTGACAGCAGCAGGAAAGACAGTACCACATGACAGGATTTGTGACATGAATACATACATGGCAAACACATACATTGTCAATGTTTGCAGGTGCACTGATGTTTATTTACACACCACAAACAACACTCTATTCAAGCAGCGGACAGAGTGTTACATGTGGGTACTGCACCAACTATCCAGTGTGTGACGATCAGTACATATGCCATAAAAATCATGTATTTCCTTTGACATATGGATAGACAAGACAGCGTGTGTCTCTTTACTCTGCTTGTGTGTCAAGGTGAACCTGTTTCTTTCCTTTGTTGTGTTTTTTTGGTCCACTTACTCCTCTTGATTCACATACGGCAGTGTTGAGTGTGACCTCTTATGTTAACCACTATATAATTCTATTGCTGGTGTTACTTCTTCTGACAGATCTGAGGAAGTTTCAGTCAACAGTGGTGATGGGAAAAATATACTTGTTTATTGATGTACACTTATTTTTTTCACACTTTGTGTCAGTCTTCTCTCTGTTCAACAACTTCTAGATATTACACATGTGTACATCTAACAGGCAGTTCTTATTGAACATGGCAACACACATCAATAATACACTATTTCATCCAGAAAATACGGAACCACATTTCCTTCTTATGAAATGAAAACAAACATGCGCAGAGACTTAAGGGATGTTATAGCGAACACAGCGGCAACACCTGTGCATTGATGACGCATCAGCGAGGATGTGATACCTGTCTCTGTTAGTCACGCCACATTGCAAACAATGTTCAGCTCCAGCATTCCTGACATACAATGTGGACATCAATTATCCTTCACAATACTGACATTATAGTTAGTGAGTATGTTGTTGTTCTTTCTGTGAACCAGTAAAGTGATTCACAAATGTGAGCTCATATTCAAATATTACTTTTTCACAAGTGGGGCTAATGAACCTGAAATGGCCACCACCATTGAAAAAGGATGTAGTGCCAAATGTATTTATCACACTGCACCACTGATGACCAAAAGAGGCAATGCAGTGAACGTAGAGTGGAGTTGAAAAGAAGGAGAGAAACATAGAAAATTGAAGTTGACAGCAGATAAGGACCGTAAGGCCCATCCAGTCTGCCCATTTCTTTTTCTACCTTATAAATGTGCCATCGGCCTTTGCTCTGTCAATGGCCTATCTATTCATACTCATCTGTATTGCTCCCTATGCCTAACCCATGCCTGTTTGAAGCCCTGCACTGTATTCATATCCACCACTTCCTGAGGTAGGCTGTTCCATGCATCTACCACCCTATCTGTGAAAAAGAACTTCCTCACATTACCCCTTAATTGGCCTTCCTCTAATCTCATGCTGTGTCCTCTTGCCCTGCTATTTTTCTTTATTGAAACATGTTAGACCTCTTTTCACCTTGTTAATGCCCTTAAGGTGTTTGAATGTTTGATCATATCACCCCTCTCCTCCTTTGTTTTAGGGTAAACATATTGAGCTCCGCTGATCTGCCCTCATATGTTTTCTGATGCAGTCCCTGCATCATTTTGGTTGCTATTCTTTGACTACCTCAATCTTGTTAATATCCTTGTGAAGGTGTGACCTCCAGTACTGCATGCAGTACTCAGATGGGGCCTAACCTAGCGGGATTATTACCTCCCTCTTACGACTTGTGATACCCCTGCTAATACACCCCAACATCCCCTAGCCTTTCCTACTGATTTAGCGGTCTGTTTGAAGATTTCAGGTCATCTGTGATGATAATGCCCAAGTCTCTTACTTCCTTGTGACTGCCAGCAACTCCTCCCAGCCTATAGATGGCTTCAGGGTTTTCTTCCTATGTGCATGATCTTGCACTTCTTTTGCATTAAACCCCAGTTGCCACTCTTCCGACCATTTGACTTTGATATCATTTCATGCTGATCTTGGTGAGACAGAGGAAAAACAGTGCATTTTACAGCTCTGTAAATAACATGATATGCTACTGTGATGCTACCTCTTTATGTAATGCTGAATTTTGTCGGGACTGTGAAACTCACTGTATTTATCACTGAATTCATGACATACTTACAGTGCATGCTGTGTAAGTGCCAGGTGGAACAATGTGTTTGTGAGCTGCTGATCAGTTTGGACACAGGTGGCTTGATATTCAAAGAGGCGCAAGTGCAGTGCAAAAATACACTGCTCCTTGCACTTGCCCGAGTGCCCACAGATGATATATTCAGTGGAATAGTGCACTATTGCTATTTGGCTTATATAGGGCCATGTCAGTCCAGTGATAAGTCACTTAGCGCTGGGCAGACATGGCTTTGAAATAGAATGCCACAATGGCTTGCAACCAGGCTACATTTCAGATATTCAATGATTCCTGCAAATGAGCCCACTGGGTATGCAAGGCATGAAGGGCCATTTCCATACCCATTATGGGCTCATTTGCATGCAGAATGAGGCTGGATTGTGCTGTGCTACCCCAATTGCCCAGTCCCAGAAATCTATGCCTAATGCGCATTTCTTCCCCACCACCAATCACCAGCCCTATGTAAAAAACAGTGTCCCTGCTGCCAGTTGGCGGATGTAAAAATACACTTTCCTGGTGTCCATGTCTCCCACCTGCACCCATGCCCAATGAATTATAGCATAGTCCCTGATGTTCAGTGGTCCTGCACTCATCTTAATCCCTGTAGAATAACGTTAAACCATTCCATGGTAGCAGTGGACCCCATCACTGTCCCCAATCCCCTATATAACAATGTACAGTCATTCCCTGGTGTCGAGTGGAGCACCACCACACCTACTCCCCATCAGGCAATGCCCCACCTCCCCACTCACCCCATCCTGACTTTGGGCTGGTGACTGGCAGAACCTTCTGCTCTCCACTATGTCAGGCTTCCAACTGAGCTGTCAATGAGCATGTACTGTAACTGCTGATTGTACAGTACATGCTCATTGACAACTCAGTTGGTGGCTGGCTGTGCTGGAAAGCAAGGCTGTGCCACTCCCAGCTCGGTGTCAGGATGGGGGTAGCGGGTGTTGGGATACTGACTAATGGGGGTGGGGTCCACTTGACACCAGGTAATGACTGTACATTGTTGTATAGGGACTGGGGATAGAGAAGGGGTCTGTTTGACACCTGGGAATGGTTTAGTGTTATTCTACAGGGGATTGATGAGGGAGTTGGACTACTGGACACCAAGGACTATGGTATAAATCATCGGGCATGAGTGCAGGTGGGGAAGGGACCACCTTACAAAATAGCAGGAATGCAAGAAGATTTATTTAAAACTTCACTCACCAGCTCACAATGCATTGAAGAAAGTGATTATTAACAAGAAGTTATTGAGCAACTCATCTAAAACCATGCTGTTTTGCCACACTGGGGACTTGGAGACGAACCACTTGTTTGTGGAAATACTGCCTGAAGAGGCAGCACTTCATGTACCTAGGAATGGTGGCAAGACACTAACTGGCAGCCATGGACCTTAACAATAATGTGTACTGGCCCAGGGCATTGAACCAGGAAGGGAAGAAACATATAAAGTAGTGTACCCTCAAAAGTAAGAAGGCGTGGGTTGCAAAGCCGATCAGAGAGAAAAACTTTGACTACCTGACAGAATGATCAATGATTTCATTCAGTGAAAGAAATCAAACGACACCAGTGTTCTAATTTGTAATTAGCAGTTGTTATGATAATGATGATCATACACGAACTTTGATTCACAGCTGCTATGATAAAAAGGCAACAGTTTTATTGAGCATACACAAAATGCAGAGTAACATTTATTCACTGTTGTATGACATCAACCTCAAAGTATTTGGAAGTACTTGTTTCATACAGTACAAACAAATTGTTTATTAAACATAACCAGAGCCAATGTAAATGAGTGTCTTTGACCAGTACTCAAATCTTGGTTCATCAGCTTCATAGAACCCCACATAATTGCCAGACTCCTCTGAATACTTGTGGTATATGGACCACACCACACAGGATGTTATCTCCTGGTGAATCTTTTGCCCAGTCATTGGTATATCCAGTGCCTAAACTGGGTGTAGGCAGTCCATCAAAATGTCCTATGAAGAAAGAAGACATGAGTCAGTGCTCTTTTCAACATATGGATATTACTGCATGCCACAGTATGAAGCACAGCAAACACCACACAAGTGTTTCATGTGAAACGGTAGTGTGATCAGGAAGATAACACAGTCTCTGTATTATTCACGTGTTGAGTGCCTTCACAAATGTCCCTTTTCTGATGGTTGCCCCAAGTAGAATCACAGATGGGTGACACATCTGCCACAACAGAGGCCTGCTGGAAAACTGAGGGGTCAAACACCCAACAATGCCCACTGCAGCCTACACACCTTACAGTCCTCAGCCCACGTGCTTCAGTTCATGCCATGCATGGCTATGCTCACCACCATTGTGGTGCTAAACTATGCTGTCCTGATCCACCGGTGACACCAATAAGCCACACATTCCCCTGTGCACCCATAAAGGCCAGATGTACATTCTTGCACACATCACCAGCAAAAGTTTCACACTGGCTACAGCCTTGAAGCAAGAGGGGTACAACAGAGACAAAACATAGAGTCACTAAAGCTCTCAATGGGTGTCTCTATCCTGAAGATCAAACACAGAGAAACTGAAGTGCCGCTGATAGCAAAGACAGACCTTATGGCACTCCCTTCACCCCTGAAGTGCCTTGGCCCAGTTACAGAAGATAGTGTCACTATAGTATCTTTCCTGCCTCGTGAGCTTTGTGCACACCAGAAAGCACAGTGAAGATGTATACATGGTGACAAGCATGTTACACTGAGGCCGACATGGCCAACTCGCACATGTGGCTATGGCAAGGAAAGTGACACAGGAGGGTGATTGTGAGTGCAAATGAATGGTACTGTTGTCTGACTTGACATCTCAGACAGACACAGGGCCCCAAATGTACCATCTCCATTGAAGAGCAATACAATTGAAGTGCATGTAGCCAACAGGTACTGCAATACAGGAAGCAGTGAGGCATACAGAATCTTGTGGTGTTGGGTGATGTACTTAAGAGTCATGGTACAAGAGGCAAAAGTTACTTTCAAATGTCTGTCTCCTTTCACTGAATACTAGTGGTAATGAGCACTGTATCTGTGCCCAGTAGACAGCACCACACACAGTACCACATGACAATAGCCAAGACATAAGCTATATGCATGCTTTCATGTCTGTCTCCATGCATGACATCATAGACTGAGCATACACCATCCACCTGCACCACTGCCATGCTGGGAGAGCAGTGTTAAAGGAGCATAGAAGAAAGGGAGGTGGACAAGTCTATTTACAAAGTGAGAGTCTCGATGGAACTGGCAAAGCTGAGAGTGGACATGGCAATGAGGCCTGAGATGATACATCCAAGGTTATTGAAGGAGCTCAGAAAGGTGCTGGATTCACCTCTGACAGACTTCTTCAATCACTCTCTGGAAACAGGAGTGATTCTGGAGGATTGGAGGAGAGCAGATATAGTCCCACTTCACAAAAGTGGTAGCAGGGAGGAGACTGGCAATTACAGGCCAGTCAGCCTGACTTCAGTGGTGGGGTTTATAATGGAAGTAGTACTGAAGGAAAGGATTGTGGAGTATCTGAATCCAATGGTTTACAGGACCCAAAGCAGCATGGATTCACTGAGGGAGGTCATGTTAAAAAATCTGACAGATTTCTTTGATTGGGTGACCAGCGAATTAGATCAGGGTGCAGCAGTGGATGTGGCCTACCTAGATTTCAGTAAGGCCTTCCACACTGTTCTCACATAGGAGACTTGTAAACTAGGTGGCAGCCTTGGAGTAGGTCCAAAGGTGGTAAGCTGGGTAAGGAATTGGTTGGGGATAGGCAACCAGGGTGGTGGTAAACATAGTTCACTCAGAGGTAGGGATGGTGACAAGCATGGTGCCACAAGGATCAGTACTGGGACCGGTCCTCTTTAATGTCTTTGTTAGTGACATTCCAAAGGGGCTAGAATGGAAGGTATGCCTTTTAACAGATGACACAAATATTTACAGTAGGGTAGACACTCCAGGGGGAGATGAATAGAAATCTAAGAAAGCTTGAGGAGAGGTCAAGAATGTGGCAACCAAGTTTCTTTTTGTACAGAAACATTTTGTTAAGAACAACAAAGAAAGCATGGTACAAATATTGGCCCCTATGCTCGCTTATGTGGAGTGGCTACGTGGCTGCATCCCAGAGCATAGCCACCCTGCACCCATTGTGCCTCCTCTGTGGAATGCAGAAAATGGGGTACACAGCCCTACATGCCTGATCCCCACATACGTGGACCTCAACATGCAGGGTGGGTGGGGCATCCAGCACTATGCACGATGCACAAAGGCGATAGTGTTGGCCACAGGGCTGCAGAGGCAGCCGGGTTACACCAGAGAGAACCCTAACTTAAGCCCCCTGCCTGCCCCATGAAACAGTCCCACACCAAGGGGACCACAGCATGCCCAGGATGGTGTGGTGGGCTATTGCAAATCTCCCCCACACACACACACACACCCTCAGGACATCACCCCCCACACTGGTACCTCCCCATCAGACCAGGGGCATGGCACAGCCGCTACATCCCACCTCTCACCCCCACAGACATTGGCCATGCAGACATCCATGGGGAGCACAGCCAATGTGCCCCCACCGCATAAGGGATCCACTGAGGATCTGGGATGGGCATCCCATTGAATGCCCACTCAGCTGCACAGCTCAGCCCATGGTCACCCCTTGTAGACCTGCATACACCCACATGCCAGGGGCATGGCCACAGACAGGTGCCCAGTGGTCGTGAATGCCGCTTGATGCACACCTTCCATAGGGAGCTCTGGGGTAGGATACGCACCTTTGGTGCATAATTCCCACCAGTTGGATCATAGGCCTCAATGATAACACACATCCCAAACAACCTTCATAATTACAAAAAGAAATAAGATGTCATATAAGGATAACTATACAGAAAACAACAAATAGCTAACCATTCTAAGTTAGAAATACAATCAGAGAAGAACAGAGGTAATATAACAATGAGAAAAATACAGAAAGACCCTACACGTATGTTATCTCAGTAAATTTGTAGCCTAAGCAAACACTAGACAAAATTGGTATCACCTTATGCCTTAAACCCTGAAAAAGGTGGATTATCTAGAAATTATTATGTAACTCCATCTCATTCAAAACAAATTCACACTGACTTCTTCTGGGTACATTATACCCCATCAGGAAATCCAAAGATCTGGTTAAAGCCTTTTATAGTACAAGAATGTCATATCTTATTAAACCACCCCTATAGAACTTAGCCATAGATACCAAGCTTGATGATATCTTGGGAGTACCTTCCTTTCCAAGACAAAATCTGTTGATAGGAGGCTGATTTAGACATTGCATGCATCCATTGCATCTGTGAAGGAAAAGTATTAGATCTCCATTGAATAAGATGGAGCTGTTTTACTTCCAATGCTGCAGTATAAATAATTACCTTAAACTTGAAAGCTTGTGAAGATAATAATGTAGAATCCCCAAGAGCCAAAAAGAGGGGGAGGAGGAACCTGTATACCCAAAATCTGCTCCAAACATTCAATATTTCTAAGCCACCACTCCTCCACCAAAGAGCAGCCCATAGGATATGATCAAGTGTGCCAATGTTCATACCACACCTCCAACAAATAACTAAGGAAGATAAACCCATAGATGATAATTTAGCTGGTGTCCTATACCATCTGCTTAGATCTTTTGAATGAGCTGAAGTTTATGGTCAGATGCAGCTCCATGTGCTTCAGCCCAACATTTATTCAAGTTGTCTATTTCTAAGGGTTCCTGAATTTCCCATCCATTACAATCTACAGGAGTCCCAATTAGCGACATACACTTTTGTAAAATTTATAAATGACACTCATATGTCCACGGATAACGTGAACCACTCCTGTAAATGCTTAGTTAACTCCGTATGGATTAACTAGTAACCCCTCATAATCCATGAAGAAAGAATATGCCTCACTTGAAAGTATCTCTATAACTTTACCAGAAAGATTAAAATACCCAGTAGTTGTGAAAAGATCTAAAAAGCCACTCTCCAGATCAAACAAATCAACCACTAGACGTATACCTTTCGAGGTCCAATGGCCCAGTGAATCACAGAACCTCCTGCCTGTATTGGCAACCAAGTTTCAATGCGAGAGTACAAAATCATGCACTTGGGGCAGAGTAAGACATGGGTGGAGTACAACATGGGGAGTTGTACTGATGACCACCAAGCAGGAAAGAGACCTGGCAGTAATCATATCTGATTGCCTAAAGGTGGCCAAACAGTGTAACAAGGTAGTGGAAGAGCAAGTGTGATGGTAGGGTGCATAGGGAGGGGTATCACCAGCAGGAAGATTGAGGTGGTGATTCCATTGTGTAAATCATTTGTGAGTAGAGATGTGTGAAGTCCCCAGCATTAGCTCCATGAATTAATTTGTGAATTATGCCAAATTCAGAGAGCACAATTCACAAATTCATGGAAGGTTCTGCAGTCTCTGTATCATTCACGTGTTGAGTGCCTTCACAAATGTCCCTTTCTGATGGTTGCCCCAAGTAGAATCACAAATGGGTGACACATGTGCCACAACAGAGGCCTTCTGGAGAACTGAGGGTCAACACGCAACAATGGCCACTGTGGCCTACCCATCTAACAGTCCTCAGCCCATGTGCATCCAGTTCATGCCTTGCATGGCTATGACCATCACCATTGTGGTGCTAAACTATGCTGTCCTGATCCACCGGTGACACCAATGAGGCATATATTCCCTGTGCACTCACAAAGGCCAAATGTACATTCCTGCACACTCTATCCAGCAACAGTTGCACCCTGACTACAACCTTGAAGCTGGAGGGATACAACTGCAACAAAACACAGGAGTCACTAAAGCTCTCAAGGTGTCTCTCTATCCTGAAGATCAAACACAGAGAAACTGAAGTGCCGTTGATAGCAAAGACAGACCTTATGGCACCCCCTTCACCCCGAAGTGCCTTGGCCCAGTTACAGAAGATAGTGTGACTATATTACCTTTCCTACCTCATGAGCTTTGTGCACACCAGAAAGCACAATGAAGTCGTATACATGGAGACAAGTGTGTTGCACTGAGGCCATACTTGCCAAATCGCACATGTGGCCATGGCAAGGAAGGTGACACAAGAAGGGTGATTGTGAGTGCAAATGAATGGTACTGTTGTCTGACTTGACATCTCAGACAGACACAGGGCCCCAAACTTACCTTCTCCATTGAAGAGCAATACAACTGAAGTGCATGTAGCCAACAGGTACTGCAATACAGGAAGCAGCAAAGCATACAGAATCTTGTGGTGTTGGGTGCTATTCTTAGATTCATGGTAAAAGAGGCAAAAGTTACTTCATATGTCTGTTTTCCTTCACTGAATACTAGTGGTAATGAGCAACACTGTATCTGTGCTCAATAGACAGCACCACACATGGTACCACATGACAGTAGCCAAGAACATAAGCAATATGCATGCTTTCACGTCTGTTTCCATGCATGACATCATACACCGAGCATACACCATCCACCTGCACCACTGCCATGCTGAGGATAGCAGTGTAAAAGGAGCCTAGAAGAAAGGGAGGTAGACAAGTCCATTTACAAAAGTTAGAGTCCAGATGGAACTGGCAAAGCTGAGAGTGGTCATGACAATGAGGCCTGAGAGAATACATACAAGTTTATTGAAGGAGCTCAGAGAGGTGCTGGCTACACTCTGACAGTCTTGTTCAACCACTCACTGGAGACAGGAGTGGTTCTGGAGGATTGGAGGACAGCAATGTAGTCCCACTTCACAAAAGTGGTAGCAGGGAGGAGGCTGGCAATTATAGACAGGTCAGCCCGACTTTGGTGGTGGGGTGAATAATGGAAGCAGTACTGAAGAAAATGATTGTGGAGTATCTGAATCCAGTGGGTTACAGGACCCAAGGCAGCATGAATCCTCTGAGGAGGTCATGTTAAATAAATCTGATAGATTTCTTTACTAGGTGACCAGCGAATTAGATCAGGTGGAGCAGTGGATGTGGCTTCCACCTTATTTCTGTAAAGCCTTAAACACTGTTTTACATTGGAGAATTGTTAACTAGCTGGCAGCCTTGGAGTAGGTCCAATGGTGGTAAATTGGGTAAGGAATTGGTTGGGGATAGGCAACTGGGGTTGGTGATGAACATAGTTCACTCAGAGGAAGGGATGGTGACAAGCATGGTGCCACAAGGATCAGTACTGGGACCGTTCCTCTTTAATATCTTTTTGTTAGTGACATTCCAGAGAGGCTAGAATAGAAAGTATGCCTTTTGCAGATGACACAAATATTTACAATAGTGTAGACACTCCAGGGGGATGAATAGAAATCTAAGAAAGCTTGAGGAGAGGTCAAAAATGTGGCAACCAAGTTTCTTTTTGTATACAAACATTTTATTGAGAGCAACAAAGAAAGCATGGTACAAACACTGGCCCCATGCTCAATTGTGCAGAAATGGCTATGTGGCGCATATCTCCAGTGCATTGCCACCCTGTATGCACGTACACCCCATGTGGAATGTACAAAACAGGACTTGCAGCCCTCCACACCCTATCTCCCACCCACATGGACTACAACGCAGGTGTGGTGGGGTGAGCCAGTACTACCAGCGATGAACAAGAGCACGTAGTGCTGGACATGAGGGTACAGAGGCAGCCGTGGGTTATGCCACAGAGAACCCTGACATAAGTCCCCTGTTTCCCCATGCCTCGGTCCCACACCAAGGGGACCACAGCATCCACATCCTGAGGCTGACTGGGAAAACAACCCCAGCACCCAGCCATTCCCCTCACCATCCACATTTATGCCAATCTCCTCCAACTAACATGCACACCCATGGGGCACCTGCCTCTGAACCACAGAAACCCCTCCGCCCACTCCTGTGGCACCCCTTACCAGGATGGTGTTGTGGGCTACTGCAAATTTCCCCACAAACACCTTCTTGGCACCACCCCCACACCCATACCTCCCCGTCAGAGAGGGCATGGCACGGCTGGTGGCACATCCCACCTTCACCCCCACGGCCGCCGGCCACGTGGACATTCATGGGGAGTGTAGCCAATGTGCTCCCCCACTGCATAAGGGATCAACTAAGGATCTGGGATGGGAATCCCATTGGATGCCCACCTAACTGCACAGCTCAGCCCATGGTTGCTCCACGTGGACCTGCGCACACCCACGCACCAGGTGAGCTGGGCCACTGACAAGTGCCTGGCAGTTGTGAATGCTGCTGGTGTGCAACTGTTCACAGGTGTGGAGCTCTGGGTTGGGATACATGCCTTTGGCATGTAATTCTCACCCATTGAGCATAGGCCCCAACAATAACACACACCCCAAACAACCTCTCATAATTACAAAAGAAATAAGATGTCATATAAGGATAACTATACAGAGAACAACAAACATTAACCATACTAAGTTAGAAATACAATCAGAGAAGAACAGAGGTAATATAACAATGAGAAAAATACAGAAAGACCCTACACATATTCTTTTATTTGTTTAACCAGGAGTAGCACACTAAGCGGAAAGCTTTTACAGGCGTGACCTGGGAGCACAGGGACGTTAAGTGACTTGCTCAGGGTCACACAGTATGCAAGTGGAAGCTGTGGCATTCAAACCGAGGTCTGGTCTGCTGGATATCACCAGATTTGCAGCTCAGATCCTTAAACCACTGCGCTATACTGCCTCCCCAATATGTTATCTAAGTAAACTTGCCTAAGCAAACACTAGACACAATTTGTACTAGCTTATCCTTAAAACCCTGAAGAAAAGGTGGAATATCTAGAAACTATTATGTAACTCTATCTGATTCAAAATAAATTCACACTGACTTCTTCTGGGTACATTATACCCCATCAGGGAAATCCAAACATCTGGTTAAAGCCTTTCTATAGTATAAGAAAGTCATATCTTATGAACCCACCCCTTTAGAACTTAGTCAAAGATCCGAAGCTTGATGGTATCTTGGGAGTACCTTCCATTTCCAAAACATCATCTGTTGATAGGAGGCTGATTTAGACATCGCATGCATCCATTGCATCTGTGAAGGAAGAGTATTAGAACTCCAGTGAATAAGAAGGAGCTGTTTTACTTCAAATGCTGCCATATAAAAAACTACCTTAAATTTGAAGGCTTGTGAAGATAATAATGTAGGATCCCCAAGATCCAAAAAAAGGGGAGGAGGAACCTGTACACCCAAAATATGCCCTAACATTCAATATTTCTAAGCTACCACTCCTCCACCAAAGACCAGCCCCATAGAATATGATGAAGTGTGTCAATGTCTATACCACACCTCCAACAAATAATTAGGAGCATAAACCCATAGATGATAATTTAGCTGGTGTCCTATACCATCTGCTTAGTATCTTCTTTTATGAACTGAAGTTTAGGGTCAGATGCAGCTCCATGCATTTCAGTCCAACATTTATTCAAGTTGTCTATTTCTATGGGTTCCTGAATTTCCCCATCCATTACAATCTACAAGAGTCCCAATTGGAGGTATACACTTTTTGTAGGAATTAATAAATGACACTCATATGTCCACATGATAACTTGAACCACCCTGTAAATGCTTAGTTAACTCCGTATGGATTAATTGGTAA
Organism: Neoceratodus forsteri; assembly: GCA_016271365.2. Lineage (NCBI taxonomy): Eukaryota > Metazoa > Chordata > Ceratodontiformes > Ceratodontidae > Neoceratodus > Neoceratodus forsteri. Next base: position 60,471,523 of record CM057459.1, read on the forward strand.
CCTCTCATAATCCATGAAGAAAGAATATGCCTCACTTGAAAGTATCTCCATAACTCTTTACCAGAAAGATTAAAAATACCCAGCACTTGTGAAAAGATCTAAAAAGCCACTCTCTGGATCAAACAAATGATCCACTAGATGTGTGCCTTTCAAGGTCCACATGGCCCAGTGAATCTCAAAACCCCTGCCTGTATTGGCAACCAAGTTTCAATCGATGAAGCACAAAATTATGCACTTGGGGCAGAGAAAGCCATGGGTGGAGTATAACATGGGGAGTGGTACTGATGACCACCAAGCAGGAAAAAGACCTGGCGGTAATCATATCTGATTGCCTAAAGGTGGCCAAACAGTGTAACAAGGCAGGAGAGAGCTAGGGGATGGTAGGATTCATAGGGAGGGTATCACCAGCAGAAAGATTGAGGTGGCGATACTGTTGTATAAATCATTTGTGAGTAGAGATGTGTGAAGTCCCCAGCATTAGCTCCATGAATTAATTTGTGAATTATGCCAAATTCGCAGAGCACAATTCACAAATTCATGGAAGGTTCTGCAGTCTCTGTATCATTCACGTGTTGAGTGCCTTCACAAATGTCCCTTTTCTGATGGTTGCCCCAAGTAGATTCACAGATGGGTGACACATGTGCCACAACAGAGGCCTTCTGGAGAACTGAGGGTCAAACACCCAACGATACCCACTGCGGCCTACCCACCTTACATTCCTCAGTCCATGTGCATCCAGTTCAAGCAATGCATGGCTATAACCACCACCTTTGTGAGGCTAAACTATGCTGTCCTGATCCACTGGTGACACCAATAAGTCACATATCCCTGTGTGCCCACAAAGGCCAAATGTACATTCCTGCACACATTACCAGCAACAGTTGCACCTTGGCTACAACCTTGAAGCTGGAGGATACAACTGTGAGAAAATACAGGAGTCACTGAAGCTCTTCACCGGTGTCTCTCTGTCCTGAAGATCAAACACAGAGAAATTGATCTGCCGTTGATAGCAAAGACAGACCTTATGGCACCCCTGTTCACCCCTGAAATGCCTTGGCCCAGTTACAGAAGATAGTGTCACTATATTATGTTTCCTACCTTGTGAGCTTGTACACAACCAAAAGCACAGGGAAGTTGTATACATGGTGACAAGTGTGTTGCACTGAGGTCAAGATTTGCCAACTCGCATATGTGGCCATGGCAAGGAAGGTGACACAGGAGGGTGATTGTGAGGGCAAGGGAATGGTACTGTTGTGTGACTTGACATCTCAGACAGACAAAGGGCCTCAAACTTACCTTCTCTGTTGAAAAGCAATACGATTGAAGTGTATGTAGCCAACAGGTACTGCAATACAGGAAGCAACAAGGCATACAGAATCTTGTGGTGTTGAGTGATGTACTTAGATTCATTGTACAAGTGGCAAAAGTTACTTTCATATGTCTGTCTTCCTTCACTTCACTGAATACTAGTGGTAATGAGCAGCACTTTATCTGTGCCCAGTAGACAACACCACACATGGTACCACATGACAGTAGCCAAGGACATAAGCGTCGCGTACTTTCATGTCTGTTTCCATGCATGACATAATACACCGAGCATACACCATCCACCTGCACCACTGCCATGCTGGGAGAGCAGTGTAAAAGGAGCATAGAAGAAAGGGAGGTGGACAAGTCCATTTATAAAGGTGAGAGTCCAGATGGAACTGGCAAAGCTGAGAGTGGTCATGGCCATGAGGCCTGAGAGGATACATACAAGGTTATTGAAGGAGCTCAGAGAGGTGCTGGCTACACTGCTGAAAGTCTTGTTCAACCACTCACTGGAGACAGGAGTGGTTCTGGAGGATTGAAGGAGGGCAGATGTAGTCCCACTTCACAAACGTGGTAGCAGGGAGGAGGCTGGCAATTACAGGCCAGTCAGTCTGACTTCGGTGGTGGGGTAAATAATGGAAGCTGTCATGAAGGAAAGGATTGTGGAGTATCTGGAATCCAGTGGCTTACAGGACCCAAAGCAGCATGGATTCACTGGGGTGAGGTCATGTCAAATAAATCTTATAGATTTCTTTGACTAGGTGACCAGTGAATTAGATCAGGGTGGTGCAGTGGATTTGACCTACCTTGATTTCAGTAAAGCCTGCCACACCATTCTACATAGGAGACTTGTAAACTAGCTGGATGAATAGAAATCTAAGAAAGCTTGAGGAGAGGTCAAGAAAGTGGCAACCAAGTTTCTTTTTGTATAGAAACATTTTATTCAGAACAACAAAGAAAACATGATACAAATACTGGCCCCTATATCGATTGTGCGGAGTGGCTATGTGGTGCACATCTCCGGCTCATAGTTACCCTGCACGCATTGCACCCCCGTGAGGAATGTACAAAATGAGGTGCACAGCCCCTATGTGCCCGATCCTCACCCTCATGCCCCATGCATCTGTCCCAATTCACGGAGCACAAGTCACAAATTGGCGGAGAACAGATGAACCGTGAAGTGTGGAATTTACGCCAGTGAAATTCCACACCTTACCTAAACTGTACTGTAAATTAATGTAATTAGTTAAATCCCAGGTGTGTGCGCCCCCACCTCTCAGATCGTGGCCCCAATATAAAAAAATATCTTCAATCCCTAGTGTCTAGTGGACCACCCTCCCACTGATCACAGACCTCAATATAAATAAAAAAATTTCCTGATGTCTAGAGACTCCCCCACTGCAGCACCCATCAGGCAATCCCACACCCCCACCACCCCCGTTGGGCCACTGGCACAGCCCTCCACTCACCTCAATGACCAGCAGCTCGGCTGAGCTGATGATGAATAAACAAGTGCTTGTAAAAGCACGAACTCATTCATTTAGTCACCTAGCTCATATTGTAGGTGATGTTTTCCAGTCATCTAGAGAAGGAAGGGTGGCTGCTCCAGTCACCGGTGGGGGGCGGGATGGGGGAATGGCGTTGTGGACCCCTGCAGGGTCTACAATGTTGTTCCCCATCTCCCCAATGGTGAGCAAAGCAGCCACCTCTCTTCTCTAGTCCACTGGAAAACGTCCCCTACAAACTAGGTAACTGAATAAATGAGCGCGTGCTTGTAGAAGCACACGGTCATTCATCATCAACTCAGTTGGGCTGCTGGCCATGGAGGTGAGTGGAGGGCTGTGCGGTGGCCTGCTTGAGGTTGGGGCGGGGAGCAGGGTGGTGTGGGATTGCCTGATGGGGTGGTGGAGTGGGAGGTCCACTGGACACCAGGGAATTAAGATATAGTTTTATTTATATTGGAGCGGCTATCCTTGGGGGAGGTCCACTAGACACCAGGGAATGAAGATATTTTTGCTTACATTAGGGCCAACAATCAGCGGGTGGGGGTCCACTCGCACTCAGGAATTAAGATATATTTTATGTTTATTGGGGCGGTGATTGGCAGGGTGGGGGTCCACTAGACATCAGGGATTTGGAGGATTCATAGTTTGCAACTTCTCCTTGCTTTGGGGGGTGAAGTGCAATTTGCACCTAAAAAACAAACAAAGCTCGGCCAAGGTACAAATGGTGAAATTTTAGTTGACAGCCGCCGTTTGCAAATTGCTGTGCTGAAGTGAATTTTGTGACTTTGTTGAAAATTGGAAAGAATAGTAAAACATTGCTGCATCTCTATTTGTGAGACCTTACCTACAGTACTGTATCCAGTTCTGGAGACCATATCTAAGGAATGAAATAGAGAGAGTAGAGGAGGTCCAGAGGAAGGCTACTAAAATGGTGCGGGGCCTACATCAAAAGCCCTATGATTAGAGACTAAAGGACCTCAGATTGTACACCCTGGAAGAAAGGAGGGTGGATATGATGAAGAATTTCAAATACCTCATGGGTATAAGTACGTACAAGAGAGAAGCATTTTGCAAAAAAAAGATGTTTTAAAACAAGGGTTCATGTTTCATGTTATGAAGCTGGAGGGTAGATTCAGGGAAGCGTGAAAATGCTTCTTCACAGAAAGAGTGGTAGATCCCTGGAACAGCCTCCCAGTGGAGGTGGTTGGGGCAAAAAGCTATAATGGGATTCAAGAATGATTGGAATAGTCATAAGGGGACCTTAGTGGTTAGGAAGGGGTAGAGCCAGAGACCAGGTAGGGAAAATGGTCAGACTAAGTAGGCCAAGCAGTCCTTATCTGCTGTCAAAGTAAGCAATAATACCTGGGTGGGCAGTATTGAGCATTACCAGACCACTCAGAGGAGTAATGAGGACCCGATGCCGCATGCTCTATGGGCCCTAGTATTGCATACTGTCCACCCTGGAAAGTATTATTGTGCTTAGAAAATAGGCAACGTGTCATTTTTATAGGATTACAAAAATAAATAAAGTAATGCCATAAAAATGACAATTGAATTTTAAGTCCTTTTGGTAAAGTAGTCCTTCTACTACTGGCATTGGCATTGGCATTGGCAGTAGAGGGTGCTGTCATGTTGCATCTGTGCAGTTTCAGCCTCCCACCCACAAGTCTGTTTCCCTTTATTTTCCCTGTTTTCATGATACCAACAGATCACTGGAGCGACAGTTATTTCTTAGTTTGACACATGCAGCAATGAAAGAGATTTTGGAAGAGCAAGTCTGTGACTGAACGGAGGTCAGGAGTGAGACCGTGACTGAAAAGGAGTTTCTCAAATGCAGTAACATGTGCATGATGCTCAACTCCTATAGTGTTTAGTGTCCAGTAACTTCTGTTTGGTACTGTGACAACTCCCCAGTACTGAGGTTTGGGACTAACATACTATACATGAGTGAGCAACTACCTGTTAAATGTGAGATTCTTTTATGGAACTGGTTTTAAAGCAATCTGATCAGTTCGGAAAACAGAGTAAGTCATAAAGTGGCTGGCATGTGGAGAAGGTAGTGCGAGAGCAGGGTGCGGAAAGTGCTGCCATTGGAAATAATCACTGTTGTGAGAAACGTTCATTTGTGTTTCTCCCCGACTGCAGAATACAAGCCGGAGTGCATTTATTTTCTTCTTGCCTTTTTTTAAACATATGCTGTATACATTTATTCTGGGTTTGGTTGACAGCGTGTGCTGCAGAGGAACTGTACTTGACAGCAAGTGGCATTAGAAAGTGCTTGTGATCAGTGCAGGTGCAGTTTGGAATGCACCACAAGTGATTTTGTTACAGAAACACTTTTTCTTCATTCTGTTAAATTAGGTGACTGCCATTGTGCGTGGTTGGGGGTCTGCTCAATCGCTAAGTGAGCTGAAAAGAATGGCGACAATTTTAAATTTCCTGTGATGCTTTCAGCCAATGAGGTGAGCACAAGAATACCTAAGTGGGTGAAGAGTCATTTGGCTGGTACTTTTTATTTCCTGGGCATTGAAAATTAATGTACCCTCTGGAATGGGAACTAGCCAACCAGAGCCCAGGAAATAAAAAGCATTTTCTAATTCTATGTTTCTATGGAAAATGATCTACTCGTCACTGGCTATACTTACCTATTACTGATTGGCTGCTCAAAGACATCATGCCTGACTTCACGCAGCTGGACAGGATCACATCACAGCACCTCTTTGTCAAGGCAAACATTATTTGTGTTACACACTGGGCATCTGTAAAAAACACTGTCCTTACTATGATGTACATGACAACATCAGGAAATCATTTTGAATACCACAAGTGAGGAGAACATTACCCTGCTGTTTGTTATCAATGGCATCAATCTAATGGCAGCAGATGCTCTCTGTCAGTAGACATGACCCCACAAGCTCCACAGAAGCACCAATCCATGTTTCCTGCTCTGTTTCCAATGATACCATGTCTCTGTCACTCTGTTCAGATTCTGATTTGGAAGAAGTGCCACTATGTTCTGTGTAAATGGGTACTTCACCGTCAGGATATTCTGTGTCAAACATATAGGGCTCAGGAGTATGTCTGCTTCTAACGGTGGGTAGCTCATCTCCACTTGAGTGGAATATCCCTTGGTGTGCCTCTATTTACCACCACCGCACCTAAATTCCTGCTTCCTCGTATTCATCTCCACCTAGGTATTGTTGCTTGTTGAACCATTTATCATCCTAGGTTACTATGGTGCAGTCTGTTTACCCTGTTTCAAATTAGTATTACTGCTTGTAACTGATTTTTTCCACTACCCTGTGTCAATCTATTGTTGTACAGCTAGGTATCTGCTTTCATCAGGCTTGCAACTGTGCATTGTTCAGTTACTTCTCTGTACCATTGCTTATCATTCTGTATATGTTTCCGTTGGGACTTGTGTCTGTACAGCTTGTAATCTGCTACTCTTATTGGACAGTAAATTATTTTAACTGTTTGATTCTGTGCCATTGTTAGTGGCCGGGTCGTGCCTGAAAACGGTCCTGGATCAGTGCACATACCCAGTAAACAAAGACTTAAATAAAATAAATATCCAAACATTGCAATGGTATGTCACTTATGGGGAAAAATAAATGGACACATGAAAGAATACTTGTAACAACAACATATGTAACTTTCATCAGAAATACAGCGTACAGAAAATCACACCCAAACAGACAGAATAACCACACCATCACCTCAGTAGAGACTATCAGCCACTGCATGAGCAGACATACAAAACAGCATGAACACACAGCAAACACAGCACCATGCAGCAGCAAAAGCAATGCCACACATGCATTACTACACAACAGGCTATAAAGTACTCTAGAATCATAGCCCTGAAAGACAGCATAACCACCAGACACAACAGCGGAGATACACCCAAATGTAAGACAAGGACCACAGTACTCAGCAAACATACATACAAAAACAAATGATCCATAGAAACATAGACTTTGATGGCAGATAAGGACCACTTGGCCCACCCAGCCTGCCCATTTCCCTACCTATTGGATAAGCTGCCGATCCTAGTTAACCAACAGCCTACTTCCTCCTACCCACCACTAGAATTGCCTTATGTCTGTCCCATGCAATCTTGAATTCCCCTGTTTTTCACCCCGACCTCCTCGGAAGGCCATTCCATGTGCCGCCACCCTCTCCATGAAAAATACTTCCTCACGTTGCCCTTGAGCCATCCCTCTCTATCTTCAGATTGTGCCCCTTGTTCTTGCACATCTCTTTTTCTGAAAAATGCTACCTCTTAGACTTTGTTGATTCCTTGAGGTACTTGAAAGTTTCTATCATGTCCCCTCTCCTCCTTTCCTGTAGGGTATATAATAAGCTCCTTTAGTCTCTCTTCATATGACTTCTGGTGCAGACCCTGCACCATTTTAATTGCCCTCCTCCAGACTGCCTCCATCCTGTCTATGTCCTTGTGGAGATAGGGTCTCCAGAACTGCACGCAGTACTCAGATGGGGTCTCAAACTGTCTGTACAGAGGAATAACAACTTCCTGTTTTCTACTGGTGATGCCTTTCCCTATGAACCCAGAATCCCCAGCCCTCCTTACTGCCTTCTCACATTGCTTGCTTTCCTTTAGGTTATCTAATATGGCTACCCCAGGTCCCTTTCCATTTTTGTTGTTGTTAGCACCCCCCACCCCCATTGTGTACTCTTCCCCTGGTTTTTGTCTCCTAGGTGAATTACTTTGCACTACTTTACATTGAATCTAAGCTACCATACTTTTGACCATTCCTCCAACCTTGCCAAGTCCCTTTCATCCTTTCCACCCTCCTTGTGTATCAACCCTGTTACAGATCTTTGTGTCATCTGCAAAGAGGCATACTTTTCCTTCAGCCCCTCTGCAATGTCACCTATAGAGACATTAAAGAGGACCAGTCCGAGACTTCCTGTCTGGACACCTACTGAATGATAAGCTTAGCTCGGAGCTCAGATCCGACCTCAACAATCCACGAACATCCTAACTGCAAACTCTTCATCCTGTCATCTATTCATCATATAGCAGACTACCTAATGCCACCAAAACAGAGATTGAAGGAAAATCCACCAGGCATGACTGGGAAACAGCAAAATTGGGTCCTGATTTAGATCAGCGGGCTAAGGCCTGCTCTCGCTGAATCCCCGGCCACTAGTTTGGGCCATGTGGAACCTGATGAACCAGAGTGCATAATTACCTCTAAGCAACTCTGCCAGACTCTAAAACAAATAAGTGAAACTCTGCAACGCCTAGAGACAAAGGTGTTGGACCACTGCAAAGATATAATTGATTTATCGCAGAGAACCAGGGATTTGGAAACTACTATGTCTGACTATACCACTACTACAGACATACATAACAAGGCACTGCTGCAGCTCCACTGCCGTACCCTTACCCTTGTACAGTGGGTTGAAGAGCTGGAAAACCACAATCGCTGCAACAATATCAGAATACATGGCCTACATGAGGCACTGAATCTGGGAATATGGTATCATTTATAGACTCATTCTTACACAAGATCTTCAAATCTGCCAGCAGACAAGACCCTCAACATAATACAAGCTCACAGATCACTCATTTCTCCGACCTAGGGATCCCAAGAAAAGACCCCACTCAGTTGTTTTGGTTTTCTAGACTTCAGAACCAAGGAGGAATTCTTAACCTGGCCTGGGTGAAAAAACTGTTAATTTTGGAGACATTATGCTTTATTTTGATCATGACTTTACTCCCCAACTACTGGCTAAGCGGAGACAGATGCTCTCGTGGTGAGACTTCTCCAACAGAAAGACCAGAAAGCCTTTGTGGAATACCCAGGGTTTTATGTGATAAGGCGCACCAGAAAATCGCCGCCCACAATGGCAAGGGGAAAGGCGAGCGACACAAGGGCAAATGTACAGAAAGATATGGCGGAAAGGGCAACTGCAACAGGAGGTGGATGGAAGGGTGCAGAGCATATGGCACACCCATAAGGCAGAGGGCAGCACACTGCAGCATGGGCCACCTGTGAAGGCACCACACAGAGAGAGTGGCTGGTGCACAAGCGGCCAGCACCACCAGGGATGGCCAAGGGCAGGACATGGCCACACAAGATACATGGCATTGCAGCAGTGGGTGGCTGACACGGGGACTGGGAGGTGCATGGCACACAGGCATGCTCAGTGTGAAGGGAGGATGGGTGGCACTCCAGAGGCACATCCCAGAGTCACTGCAATAGCCTGCCATGCAGAGGCTGGTGGCCAGTATGGGGAGCAGCTGGGGCAGACAGCATGTGGCAGATGCGAGGAGGCCCTGGCATGCGAGCTGGGTCAAATGTGCGACTACAGGGGATGCAGTGGATGCACGTGCACCACCAGAAGGGCACACCCACACTGGGTAGTGTGGGAGGATCACACAATGTGCACCATGTAGTGCTGCACAGGACCACACAGCCCAGTGCTGGAAATCGGCTACAGGGGCTGGAGCGTGCCAGGGCTACTATGCAGCTGGCATTGTTATAGGCACTGTGTCCCACCAGTGTTCACCATGCCATGCCCCCTTCCTGCCTGAGGTGCATATCTGGTGGTGTTTGGCCACGCCCCTTCCCCATGTCCTTGTTGTCTGTGGCCCATGCCCCATGCCCCACCAGTGTCGACCATGCTGCTCCCTGTGCCTGTGCAGTTCCTATGGCCCCTGCCTGCCATGTGGTGCCCTTTGTGGTAGGTGTCTGTGTCTGCTTTGGGGAATAGGGGGGTTTGTATTACACTGCGTCCGTCTGTGTGCTCGGTCTGCCCCTGTTGCTACAGGGTGGTGTGGGCTCACACTGCTGCCCCCTGTCCATTTTGCCAACTGTTTACACTGTCCTTGTGTACCCCAGTGGCAGTGCTTTCTCTTGCTGTCTCCCAGTCACTCGCCCTTTGCTTCCTGCTGCCACTGCTAGCTGCGGCCTGCTGTGCAAGCAGTCCTGTGCTCGCTAGTTGTTTTGGCTGTCCAAGGTGAGCGCCTCCTCTGTCTATGGGCCTGCTGGGGATCATGGTCCTGCTGCAGGTTTCATTTGGAGGCGCCTTTACCATGTTGCAGTGTGTTTCACTCTTTTTCTGTGTGTCTGTGTTTGGGCCTCGCCCTTTCTGTAGCAGCATTTTGGGACTCGCCCCCCTCAAAAGCGAGCTGTTCTGTTGGCACTCTACATGACTGCTACCCAGCCCACTTGAAAATACTTACAGATAAAGGCCCTCTAAATTTCAGGAACTTAAAGATGCAGAGGAATTTCTATGTCCCCTTGAGATCTCTGTTCCTAAGCAGGTGTTTGACCAAACACAACAGCAGCTTAATAGGTGGAACTGAACAGCAGCAGGACCGAAAGACAAGGAACAAGGGACAACTCAGGCAGTTCCGCCTTGTGTAGGACTCTGTCAGGGCAAAGAAACATTCTCTGAGGTGTAATGGGGACCGAAGGCTCCTGCAGTGCAATCTGCATCTAGAAGGGATTTGGAAACCACTGCTGGGGAGGAGCCCGATCTGAAGGAATACGCAAGTATAAGGGATTTACATGTTGAAACACTGTATAGACTGGTGGGGGAGGGAATGAGGTCCAAGTGAAGATGGATTTATGCAATAAGGACTTTTAAGTTAAAGGATAGCTGGTGCTTGTATCTTTCTTTACAAGATGGGAACTGGCAACAGACCTATAATTGAAAGCGGAAACTATTGGGGTGGGACGGTGGCTGACTGGGGGACTGCAACTGGGGTGGCTGGGAATGGAGGAGCTGAGGTCTTTTATGACTGGCCGCTTGTAACCGGGGTCAGAAGCAGAATGACCCAGATGTAATGAGGCGTTCCTATCCACTTATGATGGCAGCCAGCTGCGGGTGATAGGCCTAACTCCAAAATTCACATAATATTTGTAGATTTGAGACAACACAGAACTATATGGACCTTACTGCAACCATGCAAGGTCAGTTGATGGTATTGAGGTGGGGGGATGTTGCTAGGTCCTGCTGTGGGGGCTTCTTTTGGACTTCTGGGGGGCAGGGGCACCTCCACTGAGGCACTAAGCCAAGTTAAATAAGTTGTTGGGTCGGTCCCTAAAAATGCAAGGGGTTGGCCTCTCCTCAGGCAGATATGGAAGCCTGATTGGTGATCTGAGCAGACAAGATGTAGGACTTAGGCCTAATGACATTGGACTAAATTGTGTGGACTGAATCAATGGGGCTCCCTAAACACAATTGCCCTCTTTGCCTTTGGCGGGCAGGATCTTGGGTTGGCTGCTGCCTTACACCCTTTAATAAGTGTTTTCTGATTCTCATTTTAAAGTTTAGGGTCGAGAACAAGGAAGAGTTCCTTTGAAGAACTAAGAGTATCATTGGTTTTATTTCCAACTCAAACCTGAATTGGGTAGAAGGTGTCCAGCATTTAGTGCACCCAGTGGACTGGACTGTCTGGTGGAGCCATTAACAATATCAGGGGCCTGGATGTCAACTACTGGGAATTGCACAGATCCGAATACTACACAGTGCAGCTCTAGGAGAGGGCCTCTCATTAGGGAGGTGACACACACCTCTTCCTTATTTCCTTCCTCTCAAATTGTAAACACAAAGAGAAGGTATAAAAGATCCATTTTATGGATCTTCAACCTTAAATCACAAATGGTTATGTTGTTGGCAGCCCTGTTGGCTGTTTATGTTAATTTTGTAAATAGTTGCAGATGGTTTTACCAGGTACTATATGACCTGTGGAAGGTAGTAAAACATATCAAACAACTGTAAAAGGTAGGTTCCGGTATGGAACACTCATGTCAGGATGTTTTGGTTATTGACAACCACACAGCAAAATGGCTAGATCAGGTACTGTTATATGTTCATATAATGTAAATGGGCTTACTAGCCCAGTTAAAAGTAAGGTCTTAAGTTATTTGAGGAAGACTTCTGCCGACTTTTTATTTCTACAAGAGACACATTTCTCGGCACAAGAACATGCTTAGCTATTAAAATTTGGGTTTAGTAACATGGTGGCAACCTCTTATAAAAATGGTAAAAGGAGGGGAACAGTAGTTTTAGTCCCTGCCAAGACTCAATTTGAAAAGATGGATACCCGGTGGATAAGGAGGGCCGTTATGCACTTATGAAGAGAGGTTTAGGGACGTGGTCCTTACTCTGGCCTCAGTTTATTTTCCACTGGACTCAACCTTTCAGGATTATCGCTCATTTTGGCTACCCTCCAAGACTGGGGGAGGGTGGTGATATGTGGGGAGATCTGAACCTAACTTTCAATCCCCAACTAGACACGACCTCACAGATCCTAAGGAGGGTACACCAGGTGGCAAAGAAAGTACATAAGTTGGTAGGAAAGCTGGGACTGATGGATGTCTGGAGACACCTGCTTGGGCGGGAGAAATTATACTTTCTTTTGGCTGCCCACTGGATGTACTCCTGGCTGGACTATTTTCTGATCCCAATGGAGGAGATGCATAGGGTTCAGGATGCCTGGATCGGGACTATGTATTATCAGATCATGTGCCCCTGTTCATGCGGTTGGATTTGGGGATATTCATAGAAATATCTTTTGGCACCCTAATGTCTCATTGCTACAGGATTGGGAGGTTCAGAAGGCTATTTCTGAGATTTATAATATATTTTTGGAGGAAAATTCTGTACAGAACACCTCACAGATAATTTTATGGGATGCGGCTAAGGCGGTAATTCGTGGCAAGTTTATTGAAATAACGATTTAGAAAAAAAATTAGAAAGGAGGCTCAGAAAGCTAGATTAACTGCCAAAATTAAAACTTTAGAAGACCAATAAAAGCACAAAGGTAGATAAAGGCCACACAAAGCAGCTCCTCTTTCTGCACCAGAGGTACTATGAGGGAGGAGGCCTAGATCCCTAAGATTACTGGCCAGTAGACTTCGGGCTCAATGGGCTAGGGCTATGATTTCTGCCATATGGCATCAACAGAGGGTGAGATGGTTCATGGGGTTAAAGACATAACTGATGCCTTTCAGGCCTACTACAGTATGCCAAATTGCACACCCCAGACACCCCCAAATGAAATGATGGCCCGGGAGTTCTCAGATAAACTACACTTGCCCGCCTATCACAGGAACAGGGGAGGCTTTGCTTTCACTGTGACTGCAGAGGAAGTAAAGGTGGAGATTGGTAGACTGAAAGCTGGGAAGTGCCTGGGCTCAGACAGCTCCCGTGGAATTTTATAAAAGTTTTGGGGAGAGGTACAACCCTGCTTTTAGGGGTGTATAGGGGCGGCAGCAGAACGGGAGCAGGTTCCACTGCCATGGACTAGGGCTATAATTTCTGTGCTTCCCAAGCTGGGAAGGACCTTGCTAAATGTGCTTCATATCATCCAGTGTCCCTATTAAACACAGATTATAAAATACTGACATCGATTTTGGCCAGACGATACAGCAATTTTTGCTCAGCTTAGTACATATGGACCAAACTTGCTTTGTCCCAGGCCACCAGACTAAAGATAATTTGCAGAGGACAACCCATATTATTGGCCGTATTAACCTGACAACAGCCCCTCACTTCTTATGAGTCTTGATGCGAAAAGGCTTTTGATAAAATATTGTGGCCTTTTTGCACTGGGTATTTTCGGTTTGGGTTCCCGCAGGAGTTCATTTCAGCTTTGTTCCGGCTCTATTAGTCTCTTGTGCCTATATAAGGCAAATGGTCATGTCTCCAGTGCTCTGAGTTTGGGACGGGGACTAGACAAGGTGCAACCTTATCCCCACTATTATTCAAAGGCTGTATAGAGCCACTAGCCCAGAGCATACAGCAGAACCCAGAGGTGAAGGGGATCGATTAGGAGACCAAGAGCACAAATTAGCTTTATATGCTGAAGATGTTCTTTTATATTTGATTGAACCTGGGACCTCCATACCTGCAATCTTTCAACAAATTGAAGAGTTCTCTGCACTCTCAGGGTACACATTAAACAGAAGCAAAACTTAGGTTTTATGTTTCCATTACACCCAACATAGTGGTTAAGCAAGGGTTTCCTATGGGGTGGGATATGTCTGTTATTGGGTACCTGGAAATTCGGGTAGGACTAGAGACATCTCAACTATTTGAACTAAATTATCCCTCACTGATTAGGCAATTGAGGACTGACTTCAGGCGTTGGGCATTGCTACCACTCACATTGCATGATAGAGCTCAGGCTCTAAAGATGAATGCCCTGCCTGGTCTTCTTTATTTATTCCAATGTGTACCATGCATTGTTCCCAGAGAGATCTTGAGGTTTGGAAAGGGATGTTTTTGCCTTTTGTGGGGCTGCATGAAACCTAGATTAAGCAGGCTCTTTCATTTACTCAAAGAATAAGGAGTTTGGCTTTTCTGCATCTGCAGGGTTATTGGGCAGTGACCCAAATGAAGGTAGCACTCCTTGGGGAAACCCAAGGTGTGATTCACATTGAAGTGGATGGATCTCTGGGAGCAGAGATACTCCTCCAAGCAGTAATATTTAAAGATAGGAATTTTTTTTTTTTTGAGTTGTTTAACCAGGATTAACACTCTAAGCTGAAAGCTTTTTACAGGAGCGACCTGGGAGCAGAAGGAAGTTAAGTGACTTGCTCAGGGTCGCACATTATGCAAGTGGAAGCTGGGATTCACACCCAGGTCTGGTCTGCTGGATGTCACCAGATTGCAGCTTAGAGCCTTAGACCACTGCGCTATACTGCCTTTTACAGGGCTACAACAACATTTACGGGTATGGCTGCAGTCCCAGAGGGCTGGAGAAGAGGGCAAGTAGGGCAACACTAGAAAGCAACTTTGGCAGTTTCAATGGTGGGCTTATGATCCATAGTTTGCCCCAGCAGCATATGATGGATGGTATTTAAGACAGTCTAGAAAAGGCCTGCATTCTCCTTTTCAATTATTTTCAGGCTCTACAATGCTCACCTTTGAGGTGGTGCAACAAAAGTTCGATTGACTTCTGCTGATAGATTCAGATATTATCAGTTACGGAACATTCTGAATATGCAGATGAGGAAACTGGGTCCAGAGATTCAGGAAGGTACAGACACTATCCTTTTCAGAGAATTTGGAACTCACTCAATGCTGAACAGGCTATATCTTTATTATATTCAAATTATATATCACCTTGATTTTCTTCCCAATATATTAAAGATTAGTGGGAAAAGGATTTGAGCAGCTCCCTCACAGACTAACAGTGGTCTTCAGTATGGAGAGTACCTTGATTACTTCCACCTCACCCATGTGGCGAGAATTTGGCTGGAAATTGAGGACTCGATTTTTCTTATATCATCTCAAGTTGCCCATAGTAATCCAGGAGTCCGGCCGAATTGTTGGCATAGATGCGGTGAGGAACATGTGTCCCAGGCCACATTTTTGGTTATGCCCAAACACTGAACCCTTCTTGGTGGAAGTGAGCTAACACGTGTCTCAAATCATTGAGGTACTGATACCATTAGGCTCAGAGCACTTAATTTTAGGAATTATGCCACAGAGCATTAGTGGCAGGAGGCAAAATACTTGTGGTTGAATTTACTTATTGCCACACTAAAAGCCATCACTAAATGATGGCTACAGCTGGAACCACCTGGAGTAACAGACTGGCTTAATGTGGTAGAATCCATTCAACGGCTGGAATGGCTGATGCTTAATCTTAGACAGCAGTCTCACTTATATCAAAATAGTTGGACCAGATGGCTATTATATGAGGGGTGACCTAACTCTGTACAGTGATGATATTAAAGGGGTGGGAGATAGAGGATGGGGTCTTTCTGAGAAGTGGCCTTTTCTCGATACCAAGGGACACAGATAATTATATTCTTGATATGAATGACTGCTGCTGTTGGGGTTGTCTGTTTCGTATTTAATTAGTTATCTACTTCTCTGCCTGAAAACTAATGTGTAATACTGCATGTTTGTAAATTTAACACTATTTTCCAACCTGGTACTATATTGTTATTTTATGTTGAATTTTGTTTTGTTTAAACCATGCATTCTAATGGCTATAATGGAACACTGGGTGTTATAAGATCTACTGGGCACCTAATCTGGTGCAGTTATTCTGATATGGCATTATTTGCTTATATGTGCTTTAAGTGTAACAAAATAAAGCAAGTATAAACATATAAGAGGACCAGTCCCAGCAGTGAACCTTGTGGTACCCCACTAGTAACCCCTTCTTCAGAATGGACTCTGTTTACTGTTACCCACTGCATCCTGTTGTCCAGCCAGTTTTAACCCAGGCTACCACCTTGGGACTGAATCCCAGACTGGCTAACTTTTATTAATGTTTTGTGTGGGACTGTGTCAAATGCCTTGTTAAAGTCTAGGTAGGCCATATCCACAGTCCCTCCCTGGTCTACTACTTTGGTCACAAGTGAAAGAAATCTATTAGATTTGTCTGACATGAACTTCATTCTGTGAATCCATAATGCCTTGGGTCCTGTGCCCTCAACACTAGGTACTCAACAATTCTTTCTTTCAGAAGTGATTCCATCATTTTCCTACCACTGAAGTCAAACTAACAGGTTTGTGGTTTCCTGCCTCTGCCTTGCTTCCATTTTGTGAAGGGAATCACATCCACCATCCTCCAGTCCTCAGGTGCCACACTATCCTCCCATGATTTATTAAGAAGGGTAGTCAGAGTAGTCAGTGGTGTCACTAGTTCTGTCCTTAGTTCTTTTACAATTTTGAGGTGAATCCCATCAGGCCCCATTGCTTCATCCACCTTGAGTTTTAGGAATTCTTTCAGGAACCTTTCTTCTTTGAATGGACTAGTATCGACCCCCTATCCAGAATGCTTATATTGTTTAGTTTAGGTTCCTCTCCCTCCTCTTCTTTTGTGAATACTGAGCAAAGTATTTGTTCAGTACCTCTGCCTTTTCACTGTCACCCTCTGACCTCCTCCCTCCCTTTATTAAGCCTCACTATTCCTCCTTGGTCTTTCTTCACTCCTAATGTACCTATAAAAGGTTTTATCCCCATCTTAACTGAGCTGGCTATCTTTTTCCTCAATTTGGGCCTTTGCTATTCTGACTACCTTCATCGCTTCCTTCTGCTTTAATTGATACAGTTCTCTGTCCTGCTCCTTCTGTGATTCCTTATACTTCCTGAATGCTATCTTTTCTCCCTAACCTTCCCTGCCACCTCTTTTGAGAACCATAATGCTTTTTACTTTATTTTGTTTTGTTTATTTGCTTCACACAAGGCTTGTTGCCTCTATGATGGAAGTTTTGATTTTTCCCTTTGTTCCTCCCACCTGGTGACCTCCCTACATTGGTCCACACCTTTGTAACCTCACACCTTGATTACTACAATGCCCTATACCTAGGGCTACCGGAGTTGATATCCACCGATTGTAGCTAGTGCAGAATCGGTGACCAGGTTGTTGGCTGGCTTCTCAAGATCTTGTCATGTCACTCCTGTGCTCCATGATCTGCACTGGCTGCCTGTTCATTGGTGGATCACCTTCAAAGTTGGGCTACTGACCTATAAAGCCCTACATGGTCAGGGACCATGCTACTTGCAAGATCTTCTATGCCCCTACTGCCCCTCCACTCACTCCGCTTCCACCGAAGAGGAGTCCCAGAGTTTGATTAAAGACCTCTGGGACCTGCTGTTTTAATTTGTGGCCCCTACCATGTGGAATTCTCTACCTCATCAGATTAGCGAGTGCCTGACCGTTGAGAGCTTTAAAGGTGCTCTAAAACCCATTTGTTTCGTTTGGAATTTCCTGACTTGAGTAATGCGTAGTTTCTATTATCAGTTATTTTATGATTATGTTTTAATGCCCGATTTTAAAATTTTTATTGATGGTTTTATGGATTCTGTAAAGCACTTTGATCACTGTGGAACAGCGTTTAAAAATAAAGCTGACATGACTTCCACTTGACCCCTCCTTCCTGCCCATTTGCTAGTGCATTCCTTAGCATGCTATTTTGTCAAAGTCAGCCCTTCTAAAGTCCAGTTGCCTCACTTTTGTATGGCTTGACTCTACAGCTCTGTTTATCATGAACCACACTGTTTGATGGTCACTTTTCCCAGATGGCTACCCACTTCTAAATCCACATTGCCTCTTCTCCTCCCTGTTTACCCTTTAGTTCCATTGCTTTAATCCCTTCCCTTACATAGAGCTCCTCCTCCTCTTTTACCCTCCCTGTCTCTCCTGTAGATTGTGTACCCTGGTATGTTGACATCCCAGTCATGGATCTTTGTGTACCATGTTTCTGTGACTGCCACAATATCCAGGCATCCCTCTTCCATCAAGGCCACTAGTTCAGGAAGTTTGTTATCCAGACTATGGGCACTGGTACTCATTGCCCTCCATTTTTGATGGATTTACCCCTTCAGCGACATCCTGCCCTTACTGCCTTTGCCTTTTCTCCATTTACCCCTGTCCTACCCCTATTGACCTCTCTGCCTTGGTGTTTACCTCATTAACTACCCTGTTTTGTGAGGGATGCTGGTAATTTCCAGCTCCTTTTCAGTGCCTCTCTCCTTGGCTAGTTTAAAAGCTTGACAATGAAGCATTTAAACCTGTCACCAAGGGCCTGGTTCCCCTACTGGACAGATGCAGACCATCATGCTAGTATCCCTCCAGGTGGACCCCAGTCCCCAATGAAGCTGAAATCCTGTGCTCTGCACCAGTTTTTCAAATAGTCATTGAATCCCATTGTGCGGAGTACCCTAGCCTCACCCATGCCATAGACAGGCAGCACCTCCGAGAAGGTTATCGTGCATGCTGCTTATCTAAGGCCCCTCCAGCTCCACAGAATCCTCCTGCACTGCTCAGATCCCATTCCCAGCTAGGTCTGTTAGGTGGTGACAAGTCGAGGAATGACAGCATGGTCAAGTATGTTGTCTGCCAGTACTCACAGGTGAGGGAATGACAGCATGTACAACATGCACATCTCCACACTACTGATCGTAAGGAACAGCAGCATGGCAACAGTGAACAATTCCCCACTGGTGACAAGTGATTAAACAGCACTGAAACAGTGCAGACCTCCTAATGCTGACAGGTGAGCGAATGACTGCATCAACCAAGTTCACTAAACAGCAATGATCCAACAGAAGGAGAAATGAAGGGTAAAGTGATCAATCTGGACACAGTAACATATTCCCTGGCTGTGTCCTGATTCTATTAGTGTTGATGCATACACCTTTGGGGGGATGCTGCCCATTTAGCTCAAAATAATGAATGCAGAGACATAGTGGCCTGTCCACATAGTCAGATTTTAATTTAGTAAGTAAAAAATACAGATCTTTCTATGTATAACAGAATTCTGGAACCTAGGTACTTGTCTATCAAGATGTACCTGCTATCACAGCAATTGATGGTATTCACGCAATTACTGCAGTAGGTTGTATTATATAGCAAGATTCGATTGTGCCAACACTATATGAGCCACTGGGCTACTTGGCAAAACAACCATAGTTCCTGGTGGCATAAAAGATCACAATGCATATACACGTCACTGAGAAAAGCAGAACCATCAACAAGCAAGGAAGATGGAGCACAGGAAACACTGAGAGGCACATGCAGGGTGGGGAACAATGAATCAATGATGTTCCTAGACATACTGTACACTCTTTCACCCGCTGTGGGCCAGCACTAGCTACTCCTTCCACTCATCGTTGTTGGATTGCCAGGCATACTCACCCCAGCCTCCATTGGGTGTCAGTAATTCACCAGGAGGATCCTTGTCTCTACCTCCCCTCCCTGAGGAGGAGCTGTCTTCGAGGGCTTAATCCTTCTCCATCAGGCCAACCAGCTGATGACTCAGCCTCATTCCCAAACCTTGGTCATCAGTGTCACAAGCAGTACAGCTATTGCTGCACTAGTGGGCCGACCTTTGTAAATAGTCACGTAACAGTTTTGCTTGGACCCCATAAAAAAGCTATCACTTGAGGCTTTAGCTGTATAGTCCACAGCAACTATTAACACCACAGAAAGGGTCCCAAACCCATCTCTTTATGTTGAGACAAGATAAGATCAGAGTTGGGGGTAGCTGGGGTGAGGAGATTGTGAGCTGCATCATTGTTTGTCCTAAACATCCCTCTTCTCCCAGAGGAGCCATAGTGCAGCCATGGTGCATCTAGGCTCTTAACAGTAAACTAGGAGGGAGCTTGATTAACACAGTAGTTGTACGGGTCTTTATTACAGTAAAATATGGTTAGCAAAATTTTTCCATGAAAACTAAAGAGCCCGCCAGTATGCAGCAGTCAGCCCAGCCCAAAGCCACAACACAGCGACAAACGGCAAGCAAGAACTCCCCCATGCATCTTCAAACCACAAAAAAAAATGATGGCACGTCAGAAGAAAGTGATTGTCTAAGATGAAATATCTACTCACATAATCACAGAAGCTGCTTCAGTTACTTGATTTATGTTTCTAAGTCCCAAAAGACAGCAGACTTCACACACAGAAGTAAGTGTAGCAACTGACAGAACAAAACCCTGTTCTTCCATTGACATCACCCTAACATGCAGGATCGAGATGACTGAATTCCATGAGATCCAATATTTAAAAATCAAAAAAAAACAACCCTGAAAATAGACAGAGACAGAATGGAACACAAAAGAAAGTCGTTGGAAGGCATTTTGGACCAGATTATTATAGCAGCAAGCAGAAATTAAAAGTCTTTGCTGCTGACAAAGGGAAGGAAAAAAACAGCACCAGACTGGATCGGAAAAGTAGAAGCATCTCTTCATCTTGCAGGCCTGAATCCTTGGAGAAGGAGTTCAAGAGCAAGTCGGAGTAAGGGAAGAACAATTCACAATCATTTCCCAGTGCTTATACTCAGAACATATGCACAATGGGGACACTCTCGACAAGATACAATGAGAGGTCTCTGAAAACAAAAGAAAATAAATCAGCATGATACACAGCTCAAGGACTTACAAGCTCAGGTCACAAGCCTGACTGAAGCATCTGACTTGCATAACGGGCAATCTTGCCAGCTGCACGACAGAGGGATGGTGTACCAGAAATTGGAGGTTCTGGGAGAATTGCTCCAGGAGGGTGAATTAAGAATACATGGCCTTTCTGAACACATGGAAATAGGTCCCATGCTCACATTTAGGGAGTCCTTCCTCAAAAAGTTTTGCAACTCGAGAAGGACTTTACCTAAATATTATTTGTGCACATCGTGCTCTGGCTGCTATTCAAAGGATCCTAAGTCCAGACCAAGGTCAGTACCCTGGCATTTCTGGATTATAAAACAAAGGAGTTAATTCTTAAAAAATATGGGACAAAAAAGAAATCCTGTCTGGGACCAACGTTTGCATTCGAGAAAGATTATGCCCCATTAACTATGGATAAAAGAGCAACTTTTCCCTGGTAAAAGAGCTACGTGTGAAGAGACTGAATACCAGGGTGAAATATCGTCAAAACTAAAGGTGACTTCAGATGAGGGCACACTGCTGTTTGATACCCTACTGGAGGTTAAACCATACCTGCTTATACTGGGACTAGTGGGATAACTTCAGCTCAGCCCAACAGCAAAGGAAGTTGGAGAAAAGGAGGTGGTGGACCCAGGGAAACAAAAGGAGAGGAGTCCTTTTACTACAGAGAATCCCCAGAGGCCAACAGGTGGAAAAAGATGGCAACCACACAGAAGAACAGGTACACAGTTTTGAATTCCCTTGAGAGTGAAATGGAAAGGCTGGAGAGGAAATAGCAGAGAGACAAGGCTGTGGCAGGACCATCACACAGACCCAACTGCTGACAAAGACAGTCTGGAGAAGAGACAAGTTTGGAATTTTTGACTTTAGTTCTTTACCACTACAGGATGAATCTGGTGAAGAGGTAACAATTCCAACATAGGGTTTTCGAAAATGGGAGAAAACAATGAAGGAAGGTAATCCTGACATCAGGGCATGTATAACATATAACAGCTTGAAACAGAGGGATTGGGGGGAGTTATTTTGAGCGGTTGTTTGATCATTCAAGAATAGGCTCTGAGACACAGCCAATGGAGGATGGGTGGAAGAAAAGACAGCTGAATGATGTTTTCCTTCTTTTCTTCTTTTCTGTTCCTTTCTTCTTTTTGAGAGGGAGGGAGGGGGTCCATAAAGTTAAAGGAATAAAGAGAGGAGGCGTAAATAATGGATGTAGAGATCTCGAGGGCCAACTTTCTATTCTTGCTCAAGTGAGACCAGATCACAGGGTTGACCAGCACTCACTGTTGTCAGAGATCATCTCTTCTGACTATGGGACAATATAGCATACTAGTGCTATACAAGCTGTCACCACTTGCTAACAGATGGTGACAGGAATGGAGTGCCACAGATGGAAGGGAAGGGAGGATGCTGGGCCAACAGGCACTGAAGTGCAAGATTGGTTCAAGTTTTCAAATGTTTTGCACAGTTTGCAAATAGTTATGGTAAAGACAAAGTCAGGAGTGGAGAGAAGGAGTTTGCAAATATCTGTTTAAACATTGTTGTTCAGGGGTTAAACACATACTGAGAGGGGAGAATGAGAGAGCCTTGAAAAGACAGAAACAGTAATGTTACAAAGGGAGGACAGTGCAGGGAAAATGCATGGACACTAGTCTAACCAAAGCATATGTAATAACGGATAAATCATGGCAGATTTTAAATTAACAATGTATAATGATAATGGCGTGAATAGTCCCATAAAGAGATCCAGAGTGCTACAGGAGTTGGGAAAGGCATTCCTACAGGAGACTCACCAGATGCCACAGGAACATGAAAAATTAAAAGCAAAATGGGTGGGGAGGTATATGCTTCATCTTGGGAGGAACACCCACATCGAAGGGCACCACTATATTAATTAGGAAAAATATTCTGATACAAATCAAGATGGTGGAGTTGGACCCGAGGGACGGTTTGTTAGATTTTATGGTCTATACAGAAATGTTGAATGCTTACTTTCCTAAACCTATATGCACCCAATGATGAGACAGAATGTCTGCAGTTTTAAAGAAACTACTTTTAGAAACAATAATAGACACAAGCAGGATGTACATCATTGAAGGTGACTTTAATACAGTAATGTCTAGCAAGCTGAGTAAAAAATGGGGTGGGCGCAGCAACAAGGGATACATTACCAGAAAAACTGCTCAGAGATGATCAGTGGAGCTGGGTATCACAGAAGTGTGAGATACCTGAATAAGAACACTCAGAACTATTACATTATTCAGACAGGCACAGAAGTTACTCTAGAATAGATATGTTCTTTGTGGCATCAGACTGGGTAAGGGCACTGGATAGCTGCATGATTGCAAACTGCACCATGTCTGACCACACTCCACTGCACCTGCACCTGTTGGTGGCCCCTCGATCTGCAATTCCTACTGGTGGTTAAATATAGGACACACCTCAATTCAGAGGACTTTAAACAATTGATAATAGACACAATTAAGAGATACAAAGCAGAAAACCCCAAGAGGACACTATGCAGTCAGATTGGATTCCCTTAAGGCAGTACTGAGAGGTCATAATTGAATATTCCACCAGAAAAAAAAAGATGAGAAGCCCAACAGCGGACCCTAGAGAGTGAAATCTGGGAACTAGAATTTCAGGACAAAATTGTACTAAATGCCCAGGTTAAAGAGCAACTAGACACGAAGCTCAGTGAACTAAATGCCATGATGACCCAAAAGATTGAGGGACAGTATAGAAGAATGCAGCAACAATATTATGAAGGGAACAGAGCCAGACATGTTCTGCATACACATTAAGGAAACAACAGTGTAATAGATCAGTCCACCATTTAAAAAATGCCAGAAAGGGGAGACAACAGGAGACCCAGGCAAAATGGTAAATATATTTGCTCAGTTCTACCAATAATTATACACACAAAAGAAAACATTTAGGGTTATGACCAATGGGTGGAAACTTTTTTCAAGGGTTGGCAATCCCAGATTTGAAAAAACAAGAAGCTACAACATTGAGCCAAACAATAAGGGCCCAGGAAGTACTTAACAAGATAAAACAGTCCAAGAATAGCAAATCCTGGCCTTGATGGCCTACTGACTGAATTTTATAATATTTTGTGGAGTAGCTGTCCCCATTCCTACTACGGTATATAGGGAAATACAAGACAGGAAACACCAACTTCATGGAGATATGACAGATCTCAGTCCTATCCAAACCAGGAAAGATAGCACAGAACCAGGCTCATATAGTCCAATTTCGAAAGTTAAATACAAACTTTAAACTGTTCTCAGGAATACTGGCAGAAAGGGTACAAAAATAATTCACACAGTTATACATAAGAACCAGACAGGATTTTTTGGGGAGATGCCTGTAGGACAACATAAGGAAGTTCTTAACTATTTTATCAGAAAAAGGAAATCAAGGTGCCTTTCAGATAGCCTTCTTCATGGATGCAAAAGGCATTTGATAGGGTTAATTGGAAATTCTTAGAAAAAACCATGGAGAGGATGACATTTGCCAGAAATTTATAACCACCATAAATAAGCTTTACACCATCCCTCGGGCATGGACTCAGGTAAATGGCATTAATTCCTCCTTCTTCCCATTGTCTAGGGGCACATGTCAGGAATGCCCACTGTCACCACTATTCTTTGCCATCTGTCTAGAACCATTGGCAGCCACAATATGTCAAGATATCCATGTTGCAGGATCACAGTGGGAGGGATAGAACAGAAGGTGGCTGTATCTGCTGATGATTCAATATTCTTCATAAGCAAGCCAGAGCTTTCGGTTCCAAGAATAATAGTACACCTGTAACAGTTCTGACAAATATCAGGGTACAAGTTTATTTTTACAAAATCTGAAGTGATGCTTGTGACAGGGCAGAAGCCCAGTGGTTTTAATGAAACATTCCCTTTAGCTCAGCACCAAGGAGAATTTGGTATTTAGGCATATACATCTCCCCAAATCTGTGAAAACTTTTTTCAAATTATGAAAAGTTATGGAAAACCATAATAGCAGATTTGACCAGGTGGTGCCTCTTACCTCTAAAACTGATTGGGTGACTGACAACTGTGAAAATGAACGTGCTGCCAAGATTGATGTTTCTGTTTCAAACCCTTCCCATACCTATTCCAGTAAGTTTCTGGAACAAAGTTACAATGGCTATATATAAATTTATATGGAATGGCAAATGCCCAAGAATATCTAGTCAAGTGTTGTGTCTTCCCAGGGAGCAGGGTGGGTTGGCTTCCGGACCTTCAAAAATACTACTTAGCAGCACAGATGTCAGCAGTGTGCACATGAGAAGCAATGAATAGAGTCAGGATGGTACCACGAGAGAATTCGGCAATAGGTGGGCAGCCCTGTTTACCCTAGCACTTACCACAGTGCCCCAGGAAATAATGCACACTATCACGAACAGATGGGTTAGGCACACCTGGAAGACCTTAGAAAAAGTGTGCAGAGTAACTGGAACACCCCAGGACTAGACCCCAGTTCACTAATAAGATACGAGTTAGACTTTATGCCCCAATGCTGAACAAGGGGTATGTGGGTGGGAAACAGGGGTATTACCAGGTTCACACAACTCTTGAGCAGAAACATTGCTTATCATTCAGCAGAGCAAAGACAAGTTTGGATGGCATAACTCAGAATTTATGAGGTATGCATATCAGACACTACATTAACGTTCCAGGAAATATAAAATAATTGCTGAGACCAATGTCAAACTGGGAAGAATATATTTATTGGATAGTACTACTTCAAAACCAACAGAAGTATATTTCCAATATATACATGTTAATACAACAAGGTCAGGGAGGTTCCATACAGCACATAAAAATAGCCTGGGAGAAGGAACTAACCTTTCCTATACCAGAGAAAAGAGTGGAAGCCAAACTTAATGGAAACTGGAAGGTTACATCATCCTCCTTTGGATGGAATTTTACTGGAAAGTCCTGGTTAGATTTTTCAGGACACCAAGCATCACTAAGCATTACATAGAAACACAGAATTTGATGGCAGATAAGGACTGCTTGGCCCACCTAGTCTGACCATTTCCCTACCTAATGGATAAGCTGCAGATCCTAGTTAACCAACAGCCTACTTCCTCCTACCCCACTAGAATTGCCTTATGTCTGTCCATGCATTCTTGAATTCCCCACTGTTTTTGATTCTATGACCTCCTCAGGAAGGCTGTTCCATGTATCCACAACCCTCTGTAAAGAAATACTTCCTCACATTACCTCTGAGCCGTCCCCTCTATCTTCAAATTGTGCCCCTTGTTTTGCACATCTCTTTTCTGAAAGATGCTACCTCTTGGACTTTGTTGATTCCCTTGAGGTATTTGAAAGTTTCTATCATGTCACCCATCCGCTCCTTTCCTCGAGGTTATACTGTACATCTTAAGCTCCTTTAGTCTTTCTTCATATGTCTTCTGGTGCAGACCCTGCCCATTTGGTTGCCCTCCTCTGGACAGCCTCCACCCTTTCTATGTCTTTGTGGAGATGGGGTCTCCAGAACTGTTCACAGTACTCAGATGTGGTCTTACCAACTGTCTGTACAGAGGGCCAACAACTTCCTGTTTTCAACTGGTGATGCCTCTCCCTATGCATCCCAATATCCCCCAGCCCTACTTACTGCCTTCTCACATTGCTGGCCCACCTTTAGGTCATCTGATATGATTACCCCAGGTCCCTTTCCATTTTTGTTGTTGTCAGTATCTCACCCCATTGTATACTCTTGCCCTGGGTTTTTGTTTCCCAGGTGCATCACTTGCACCTCTTTGCGTTGAATCTAAGCTGCCATACATTTGACCATTCCTCCAACCCTCCAGTCCCTTTCATCCTTTCCACCCCACCTTGCGTATCAACCCTGTTGCAGATCTTTGTGTCATTGCGAAGACATACCTTCCTCAGTCCCTCTGCAATGTACTTATAAAGGCGTTAAAGGACCGGCCCGATTACTGAACCCTCACGGTACCCGCTAGTAACCCTTCTGTCTTCACTGTGGACTCCATTTACTACTACCTCTGTGTCTTGTTGTCCAGCCAGTGTTTTCCCAGGCTACCACCCTGAGACCCACTCCCAGGCTGGCTAATTTGTTTATTAATCTTTGCGTGGGACTGTGTCAAATGCCTTGCTAAAGTCTAGGTAGACCATGTCCACAGCCCCTCCCTGGTCTACTACTTTGGTCACCCAGTTAAAGAAATCAATTAGATTTGTTTGACATGACCTTCCTGCTGTGAATCCATATGCCTTGGGTCCTGTGTCCCACTGGCCTCTAAGTACTCAACAATTCTTTCCTTCAGAAGTGATTCCATCATTTCCCTACCACTGAGGTCAAACTGACAGGCCTGTAGTTTTCTGCCTCTGTCTTGCTCCCACTTTTGTGAGGGAATCACATCTGCCCTTCTCAGTCCTCAGGTACCACCATCCTCCCATGATTTATTAAAAGGGTAGTCAATGGTGTTACTAGTTCTTCCCTTAGTACTTTTAGAATTCTGGGGTGAATTTCATCAGGCCCCATTGCTTTATCCACCTTCAGTTTTAAGAGTTCTTTCAGAACTCTTTCTTCTGTGAAAGACTAGTATCAACCCCTGTCCAGCGTGCTTCTATTGACTGGATTAGGTCTCTCCCTGCTTTTCATGGTGAATACTGAGCAGAAATATTCATTCAGTATCCCTGCTTTTTCACTGTTGCTCTCTGCCCAACCACCTTCCTCTTTATTCAGTCTCAGTATCCCAGCCTTCATCTTTCTTTGCTCCCTAATGTACCTATGAAAGGTTTCATCCCCTCTTAAACAAGTTGTCTATCTTTTCCTCAGTTTGGGCCTTTGCTATTCTGACTGCCTTCCCCCTTCCTTCTGCTTTAACTGGTACAGTTCTCTGTCCTGCTCCTTCTGTGTTTCCTTATAGTTCCTGAATGCTATCTTTTCTCCTTACCTTCCCACCACTTCTTTTGAGAACCATAGTGTTTTTCTTTTGTTTTGATTTGTTTATTTGCTTCACACAAAGCTTGTTGCCTCTGTGATGGCAGTTTGATATTCCCATTGTTGCTTCACCCACCTTCTTGTCTGTTTGCTAGTGCTTTTCTGAGGCACTCTCCCATTTTGACAAAAATCAACCCTCCTGAAGTCCAGTACCTTCACTTTTGTGTGGCTTGACTCTACAGCTAAGTTTACTGTGAACCACACTGTTTGGTGGCTGCTTGTTCCCAGATGGCTACCACTTCAAGATCAGAATCCTCTCTCCATCCCCATTTGAGAGTACCAGGTCTAAGATTGCTCCCTTATGAGTGGGTTCCAAAACTAGCTGTCTGTAGGGCATTGAGAATGGCCCTGCTCTTGGATGTGGCTGCAGCAAAGGTGCTCCAGTTCACATCTGGCATATTCTAGTCCCCATCAGCAATATCTCATCTTTCCTGCCATCCCAAGGATGCCTTCTATTATTTCCTTTCCATTTCCTTCCCTGAGATGGGGTCTATATACAACCCCTGTATGGATTGTGGAGCCATTTCCAGTCTCCAGGTGACCCACAATGCCTCCTCTCCTCCTGTTTACCCTTTAGTTCTGTTGCTTTGATCCTTCCTTACATGAAGCTACTCCTCCTCATCTTCTTCCTCCCCTGTCCCTCCTGTAGATTGTGTACCGGTATGTTGACATCCAAGTCATGGTTCTCTGTGTACCCTGTTTCTGTGACTGCCACAATATCCAGGCATTCCTCTTCCATTAAGGATATTATTTAGGGAGCTTTTACCTAGATTATGGGCATTGGTACTCATTACACTCCATTTTTTATGGCTTTATTTCTTTTTGCCCCATCCTGTCCTTACTGCCTTTGTCTTTTCTCCATTTACCCCTGCCCTTATCCCTATCGACTGCTCTGTCTTGGTGTTTACCTCACTAACTACTCTGATTTGGAGGGGCTAGGATTTCCCTTCTCCTTTTCAGTGCTTCCCCCTTGGCTAGTTTAAATGCTTGCCAATGAAGCATTTAAACCTATCACCTAGGATCCTGATTCCTCCAGGATAGATGCAGACCATCATGCCTGTATAGGCCTGCATCCCTCCAGGTGGAGCCACAATCCCAATGAAGCCAAATCCCTGAGCTCTGCACCAGTGTTTTAACCAGTCATTGAATCCCATGGTGTGGAGTACCCCAGCCTCATCCATGCCATATACAGGTAGCACTTCCAGAAAGTTACCATGTGTGCTACTTATCTAAGGCCCCTCCTCACACACAGAAATACAGACAGATATTGGAGGATGTGTGGAGGAAAGGGTATACACTGGCACATATTCTGGAAATGCCCAGCACTGGTTCATTTTGAGAGATGGTGCAAGAGGCCACACAGGGTATTACGGAGTAGATGTACCTCTGGAGGGTACAGATTCAGTTCTAGGTCTCCCCAGTGCAGTGAGGCTCACTCCAGGGATAAGAAAAATACTATTAATTTGCATGGTGACAGCACTGAAGTGCATCACAGTGCACTGGTTCTGAATAAGGTCCCCACAAAGAGGGAGTGGTTGGATAGACTGGCGAAAGTACATAAGATGGAATTGTTAACAGCCAAACTGAATTTGTTAGAAATAAAACATAGGAAGCTTTGGAGGATGGATAACATGGTGCTCAGGTCAGGAGGGCACTATAGAACCTATACAACATATAGATGTACCCTTACTTACAGTTTGTACTTCTTGTAGGAACTTGGAGAAGTGTAAATAAGTGGTTAATGCAGTCGATGGAACCCTCAGATCATTGGAGGTATGGGCCAATTCCATGTCTTGTGTCAGTGTCTTCCTCTTCTGTTTAATTGAATGCCTGAATAGGTAACTCACTCATGTGAGGCACAAGGTACAGTACCTTCTTGTTTTGTTTCTCTCGCCCTTTGCATATCTCAGTAATAACAGGAAAAGAGGTAAAGAAAGCACTTTACAAAACCCCAAGTTAAGTTTTGTTAAAGATTTTAGTTAATATTTTCTTCTTTACATAGCAGATATAGTTAATGATGTAAGTAATATATAGTGCCTACTATAAAGTGACTAAGTTGAGAGATAAGATGAATATAATACACAGAGGCAGAAAGTTAAAATGTTTTATTCAAAGTAGAGTAAAACATGTATCAAAAAGGACCAAACACAAAGTAAGGTACATGTTTAATGTATGACACGAGCAGTAAAGCTGGTGAATAACTAAAGCAAGAAACATGAACAACTGTACAAATCACAGTAGACTGGGATACATGTTGCAGACAGATTCATGTATGTAATGTATGTTTTACTGCTGAATAAAACTGAGTTAAAAAAAGCAGCCTGCCAATCGCATCATTTCCAGGAGCCGCAAAGTCAAAGGAGTACAAACATGGAGGGGAACATGGACAGGACAAATTTAACATAAAATAGATATTTATAAAAAATTTTTCATGCTAAGAATGTGAATTGGCTATTAACCACCATAACATAGGCCAGGTCTGCTCAGAAGTGCTGTTTACTTTTCCAATAATATGTCTACAGGCATATCATGGCAGAGGTGTCATCCTCCTGCTGTATCTGGAGCCACTGTGTGCTGGACAAGGTTCTGGTGTCACAGTCTTCCATGGGAGTGTTTGGCAGTGTAGTGCAGCCACTGGGCTGTGTCCCTGCTCTATATGGTCTCCCATCACCTGGACCTGGGTATGTAATTCATGAATTACTGCATTGCCTGTATGTTGATGATTGCTTTGCTACAGCTAGGTGCACAACCTTTATTGATAGTCACCATCTGGCCTGACAGGGATACTCAATTGGTTCAGGCTGTGTGTCTGGGGTTGTCTGTCATTTCTGTCTTCATGCTAGTCCTGGAAGAGCTGACATCTGTGGGAGAAGGTCAACCATTCCTATATGACCACTAGTTGTACACTGTACATTGCCACATGGCATGATATGGTACTCACCATCAAGTTTGTCCAATCCATCAAGGTGCAGTAAAGAAAATACAAGATAACTGCCAAAAGGAAGCCTAACAAATCACAGAGATACAGTAAGATAACAGGAGACATAGGGCAGGATTTCCAAAATGTGGTGCAGGGATTGTGTCCAGCTCTGCATCACAACACTTTAGTTCTGGCAGTGCACCAACCCTTTCACTAAAACTGCAACTGATTTTACAATCTTGGGTGCAGTTGTGACAGTTTTCACAATTACAGCAGCTTGACCAAATATTTGGTACAAGCTCTGTAAAACAGGCCTTCAGGATTGCCACAAGTTAGACCAGAAAAAGTTGATCTAACTTAACTATTGTAGAAGGAGCTTTAGAAAGGCAAAGCCCATATGTGCTTCTATACTATGTGGTACTAAGTCCTCATTCGCCATCCAACATTAGATTACCAATGCCTTTTTAAAAGCCTCTTTATTTGGACTAAATCTGTAGGCAGACTGTTCCATATGTTAATCACGCTTTCAGTGAAGAAAAACTTCCAATTATTTGTTCTAAAAGACTACCTAACTTGTAATGGATGCCCCTGGTACTAAGATTTGGGTTCTTAAATGTGATGTTCAATTTGTTTGTTAGAACTGGGTTGTTAAGAATATTATAGCAGACTAACAAATTGCCACATAGTCTCCTGTCTTCCAAGGAGTACAGCCCCAGCTACTTAATTCTATCTTCATATGATAAGTTCTTAACTTCTACTATGATCTTGGTCTTACTACATTAGAGTCTCTCCATCCTTGCTATATCTGGTTTTAAAGGGTTTCCACACTGGCTATAGTCAGGGCCCCTACTTTTCTGCGGCACAGTGGGACCAAGTTTCAAGTGCAAGACTACCATTTGCCGCAGAACTTCATGCAGTGGTTTGTAATTTCTGCAGAAGTTCTGCGGGCACTAACAACAACCACATCACAGTGTCAGCTTGTCATCCTGACTTCACTTTCATGACAGTAGATATAGCAATCAGGATGGTGGAAAGTACAGTAACACTAGTTCAAAATAACAGACTTATAAAAATAATTTTAGCCTAAAAAGCAAAACAAATGTCTCTCCCTTAAGGTCCTAGCCTGTTGCATAAATGAGATATGCAGAGGGATCTTATGTGATAAATAATGTATTTCTATGCATGCTATCTATCCCACTAATGAGGTTTCCACTGTCTATCACTTATATATTTGTATGTGCTTTCTACACCACTCATGAGGTTCCCACTGTGTATCACTTATATATTTATATGCAATCTGTAACATACATACAAATGTGTGTGTGCGTGTGTGTGTGTATATATATATATATATATATTTTTTTTTTTTTAATTTCCATGAACTTGCATCCTCATTCATACAGGTCCCATTGGAAATGGAATAGAGATTATTGCAAAACTCATTTTCATGTCAACCTGCTTTCCCTGACACACTCGTAACACCATCAGGCCATGACATGCATGTGAACCGATAGTGAGATAGTGCCTCTAGCCCATCACAATGTGGCCACCATGTGACAGAATACTGCACCATACCTTCCCAGGCTCCGAGCAGTGATGTGTTCCATCAATCCTTGTGCTGCCCAGCCAGCTCCCAGAGCTAATCTCTGAACCTGAGTTGCTGGCATGGAAACACAGCATGCTACCCTCTGGCCCAACAGCTGTCCCTGCACACACCATTTCTCCATAACTTTTAGGTGATTCTATCAACCAATGACAACATAGAAACATAGAAACATAGACTTTGACGGCAGATAAGGACCGCTAGGCTCATCTAGTCTGCCCATTTCCCTACCTACACGATAGGCTGCAGATTCTAGTTAACCAACAGCCTATTTCTTCCTACCCCACAAGAATTGCCTTATGTCCCATGCATCTTTGAATTCTCCCACAGTTTTAGACCCCACAACCTCCTCAGAAAGGCTGTTCCATCCATCCACTACCTCTCTGTGAAATAATACTTCCTCACATTGTCCCTGAACTGCCCTCCTTCTATCTTTTAAATTGTGTCCCTTGTTCTTGCAAGTCTCTTTTTCTGAAAGATGCTACCTCTTGGACTTTGTTGATTCCACTGAGGTGCTTAAAAGTTTCTATCATGTCCCCATCTCCTTCTTTCCTCAAGGGTATACATATTAAGCTCCTTTAGTCTCTCCTCATACAGCTTCTCTTGCAGACCCTGCACCATTTTAGTTGCCTTCCTCTGGACTACCTCTATCCTGTCTATGTCCTTGCGGAGATGGGGTCTCCAGAACTGGACACAGTACTCCAGATGGGGTCTCACCAACTGTCTGTACAGAGGATAACAACTTCCTGTTTTCTGCTGCTGATGCCTCTCCTATACATCCCAGTATACCCCAGCCCTCCCTACTGCCTTCTCACATTGCTTGCTAACCTTAAGGTCATCTGATATGATTACCCTCAGGTCCCTTTCCTTTTTGTTGTTACTACCTCCCCACCCATTGTGTATTCTTTCCTGGGTTCTTGTCCCAGGTGCATTATTTTGCACTTCTTTGCATTGAATCTAGCTGCCATACTTGACCATTCCTCCAACCTTGCCAAGTCCCTTTTCATCTTTTCCACGCCTCCTTGTGATCAACCCTGTTGCAGATCTTTGTGTCATCTGCAAAAGGCATACTTTTCCTTCCAGTCCCTCTGCAATGTCACTGATGAAGACATTAAAAGGACTGGACCAATACTGAACCCTGCGGTGCCCTAGTAACCCTCTTTCTTCAGAGTGGACACCATTCACAATTACTTTCTGTGTCCTGTTGTGCAGCCAATGTTTTACCAGGCTACCACCCTGGGACCCACTCCTTAGGCTGGTTAATTTGACTATTAATCTTTGTGTGGGACTGTATCAAATGCCTTGCTAAAGTCTAGGTAGGCCATGTCCACAGCCCTCCTGGTCTACTACTTTGGTCACCCAGTCAAAGAAATCTATTAGATTAAGTCTGACATGACCTTCCGCTGTGAACCCATGCTGCCTTGGGTCCTGTGCTCCACTGACCTCTAGGTACTCAACTATTCTTTCCTTCAGAAGTGACTCCATCACTTTCCCTACCACAGAGGTCAGACTGACAGGTCTGTAGTTTCCTGCCTCTGTCTTGCTCCCACTTTTGTGAAGGGGAATCACATCCACCTTCCTCCAGTCCTCGGTACCATACCATCCTCCCATGATTTATTAAAAAGAGTAGCCAGTGGTTTCACTAGTTCCTCCCTTAATTTTTTAGAATTCTGGGGTGAATTCCATCAGGACCCATTGCTTTGTCCACCTTCAGTTTTAGGAGTTCTTGCAGAACCCTTTCTTCTATGAAAGGACTGGGATTGACCCCCTATCAAGAGTGCTTCTGTTAATTAGATTAGGCACTGTAATCAATAACCCTGGCAAAAATGCATACAGTGCAATTATTTATTTAACAGGTCTTTTCTTTCAACAGGTCTACACATTATTATATTTCACTTTTCTAGGCATAATTACTTTATTTTCTTAAAATGACAGTTGAATTCATTTACCAGTTATTCATTTCAGATGGCATCTCTATACCTTAAAGGCACAAATACGTTTGTACAAAGTGAGGTATGGATGTAACAGGTCTGTGCTATTGACAAGGTTTTGTTTAAGCTGGCCCTAGAGCAATAATGTAAGACTGAAAATTGTATCAGGCTGTAGTGCAGTTTGAGCAACTATCACCATGCATGATGTGCTGTGCCACTGTCTCTGGCAGTGGAGCTGTGGTAGATGAGTGACTGTTCATTTCTGTTGCAGAATGCAGCCATTTCATTAGCTAATGTATGATGTTTTAGCAATGAATCACATTCTGTAGCATAGGGGGTTTGGATATAAAAGAGGGGAAGGGAAACAGATTCTATGGATAAACAGAAATATTAATAAAACTCACCAAGAAGAGTGAATTTTCATGTAACGAGAAGTTCATGTGTAGATTGCAAGTTCTACACAAAATTCTGCAGCCACAGAATTCTAGGGCCTTGGCTATAGTAATCTAGCTGTGGCTTAATGTAGGATCTATACAGGGGCAGTATTACCTCAGCCCTCCTACTCTTGATGTTTCTTCTTATTGATCCTGTTACCCTATTTGCTTTTGAATTGCATTTGTGCACTGTGCTAAAGTCTAATCTATTATCTATACACGCTCCCAAATCTTTTCATTGTTTGATTGTTTTAGTATTGAGTTACTAAGGATGTATCTGGATTGTTTATTTTTTCCCAGGTGAAGAACACAGCATTTGTCAGTGTTAAAACTCATTCCCCACTCGTAGGCACAATTAGTTATTTGGTCTGGATCATGTTGTATTGATTCACTGTTCTTCTGTGTATCCAGCGACCACCAAGTTTGGTATCATCTATGTGTTTAACCAATTTATTTTCCAAGTTCTTACCCAGGTCGGCACGAATAATTGGAATAACACAGGGCCCAAGATGGAGCCCTGTGGCACCCCACTGGTCATCTCACCCTCAGTCGACAAAAAAACATCAATAGTCACCCTCTATGTTCTGCCAGTTAACCAATTTGCAATCCATTTTAATATGTACGTGTTCACCCTTAGTTTACCCAACTTATAAAGTAATGCCCAGTGTGGTCCAGTGCCAAAAGCCTCAAGAAATCCAACAGAATGACATCTGCAGGTGTGCCCTCGTCCAGTAAGTACTAAATGTTTCATAAAACAAATAAAATTCATAAGACATGAATGCCCTGCTGTAAATCCATGTTGTGTTGTATCAGTTTTATTGGTAATTTCAATGTGATGATTTAATTTGTCCTTATTATTGATTCAAACAGTTTACCAGGGACAGATGTTAAACTAATCGGTCTGTAATTTCTAATATTGTTTTTGGACCTTTTTATGAATGGGGTTATCTTTGCTGCTTTCCAGTCTGATGGTATTTCCTAGTATGTAATAGTTTATTATACAAAATTTCCAAGGGCAAACAAATACTATCTCTTATTAATATCATTATTTGTGGGGTTATGTTGTCCAAACCTGGAGCTCCATATTTTTCAATTAATCAATTTTCTTCTTTATTTCTTCCTTGGTGCATTGAGGTATCTGTTCTTTATGAGTAAAATTGTGTTGTGATGACTTGGTTTTGAGTAAATTGAACAAAATATTCATTAAACGTGCTAGCCATCAGTTTTGGGTTAGAAATTACCTCCTCATTTTCAGTGATAGAGGTTAAACCAGTATTAGGTTTTTTAATGAGTTAATGTACCCATAAAATTATTTACAGTTTCCACTTGTTGCTGTGTCAACAAGTTGCTGCTAGATTTTCTTTTTGAATTATTAATTGCATTTTACATTTTTTGTTTTTGTTTAAAATTATTCCAGTTGTGTTCTGTTTTATTTTGTTTGTATACTGCATATGATCTATTTTTGTTTGATTAACTTTGTAATCTTCCTATTTAACCATTTTGGTTTAATTCCTTTGCTATTATACTTTTAATATGTTTGATGTGTCTGTAACTTACAGCCAGTATGGTTTCTTTATTATTTGCCAACATTCTTCCTAGATTTGTTTTCAAGTATACATGGCCAGTCAATGCCAGCAATTGTCATGGGATAGAAAGTCCCATTAGATCATTAGCAAGCCCCATACACCATGTCGACACACACTGGGGCTTGTAGCAATTGAGGACATTTGAAAATACAGCCCATAGCCTTGAGTTGAACTATTGAGTTTTGGGCAAAAGAATTCATATGAATAATACTCAAACCATACATCCAGAGGAAGTAGCATGTAGACACACAGTGTTGGTGACTGTGTACAGTATATGGTGTAATCTGAAAATAGAGAATGCTTGTTTTATTGAAGAAAACCATGAGTTATAGGAACTGTTAGTGTGGGGAAAAAGTCTGACACACCTTTATGTTGAATCCATTATTCTCTCCCATTAATGGACTGCTGGCTGAATGTGTTCTGCACCACATACTCCACAGACTAAAGCTCTGGATAGCCCTCTAAATCCCTCCTCCAGTGGCCAGCTGGATCAGTTATTTTGACAATGCCATGCAGGTTGTGCTATTTATTTCTAAGAGCACTGATGGTGTGAAAGGGCATCACCAGCTGTGTTGACAGTAGCCTCAGTGCTCACCCACCCCACAAACAGGAAAGCAACGTGCTCTCTGGAATGAGTGGTGGTGCAGAGTGAGTGGCCAGCCTGCTACTCACATCACATCTAAAACAAATCTCTGCACTTGGGATTTAAAACACAAAAAAACAAAATCATGCTAAGTTAGCTGAAGTCTGTTTATTACAGATATATCTAGAAACACTGGCTAAGCCCAAAGCCTCAGCTCTTCTAGCCACACAGGGTCTCTGGCAGGGGCAGGTCTAGATCCATCCTTTTATGCAGACCCTGCATGGGTTGAAGTGTTGGGGCTTTGGGATTAGCCAGTGTTTCTCAAAATATTGTAGTAAACTGACTTCAGCTAATTTAGATGATTCTGCTATTCTTTTAATCCCACAAGTGCAGAAAT
The DNA here is from genome assembly GCA_016271365.2 of Neoceratodus forsteri. NCBI lineage: Eukaryota > Metazoa > Chordata > Ceratodontiformes > Ceratodontidae > Neoceratodus > Neoceratodus forsteri. Next base: position 60,508,675 of record CM057459.1, read on the forward strand.
ATGCTTTACATGCTGACCCCCACCACCTCTTTTGTGGGCTGGCATGCTCCTCATTTTACCGGATTTATGCAGGGCTTAGTAATGCAGGCAGGAGTAGTCTTTTGAGTGTTAGGGCAGCTGCCATACTCCATTTCATTAGTGTTTGGATATTTGTTCCATTCCCTCTGCAATCCCCAGAATCAAAATGTAAGGATAAAAGGTTTGACTCTATTAACAGTTTCACATAAGCTGTGAATGCCATGCCAGATGTTTTAATAGAGGGCAGGCCCAGAGGACATGTAATAAATTGGAATGCTCCTCCTGACACCTCCAGTTATTACCATCAGATTGAAGTCCATAGTGTTTAACCTATGTGGGCTCTATGTGATAATGGTGATTGCAGAAAAGCAATCGCCATTAGGGTGAATATGCATCGGCGAAAATCCATTTTGCGATGTACACTCCATCTGCGCTATGACAAAGGTGCCGGGAACTTGATTTATTTTTGTTTATGTGGGGCTGTACCCCCACACCCCTACTAAAGATTCTCAACTCAGGAGGGTGCACGTCTGGGGATTTAAAAAAGTTACTGTCTTGGACCAGTAAAAATACTGACGCACTCCAACACCGAACCCAGCACCCTCCCAACCATAGCCTGCCATGAACCCATCATGCCATGTGACCAGCTCAGCAACCCACCATCACGCCACCTCACAAGCCCCCTCCCCTTCTGCCCATTGCATGGCATGCCTGCTCCCCCACCTCATGTGAGTATACATGTAGCAGCTGGATGTCGCTATACCCATATTCTTCCATCCACTAGCCCTGAACAGGTGCTGCTATTGAGTCACCTTTTGTAAGTGCCCAATAGCGACCGCGCTTCTACGCGGATACCCCTATGTGGGGAGTAGTAGTATAAGTGCAGTATCTTATATTGGATGGTTTCTCCTTGAATCTCTAGTGTTATTATATGCATTTGCCCAGTTTCATGCCCATTCTAAATCTAATACATGCTCCTCAAGTTCAATTTCACATTTTCTGTGGCAGAGAACCAACATATTTGAAAAAACCTGGTCCCTTTTTTGTCATTTTTAGGAAATAATAGAGCCTCTCCACCTTGATTTTGTGTAATAAAAGCTTTAGAAAGTGTCTCAGTTCCTTTTGTAGATACTTAAAGCCTGAAATCTAGTCCTCTAGGTATTGATATTATTCTCATGATTATATATGTTGTGTTAGTTCTGTTATTTGCTTGGTCCAATGTTTTTGCAGCCTGAAATTCAAATAATTTTCTTATACATGAACTAATTTATGAGCATATTTATGTCCTATTAATGTAAAGTAATAATGCATTGTGTAGTGATTCAAACTATTTCTGTAGACAGTGTTGTCTTGTTATATCAGGATATTTTCTTTAACTGAAAACAAGTAACATTCTCAAAGCAAAAATAAACAAACAAATAAGTAATGCAGGTAGAACTTTATGGCAACTATAACTGTCTTCTGCACTGCAGAGTTAGGTGCCCAGGGCTCTTAGAGCAGCAGACAGTCATGGGCATGCCTCCACTCTGCCTCACTCCTGTGGGTTTGTCAGCGCTGGCAGCACCAGTTCTTACCTACCTGGTATGGGCACATTGCCTGGCTCTGCTGGTGTGGGCAATACTGCATTATTCCCAGGACACATTTCTGTGTTTCATCTATGTGGGGAATTCCACCTCCTTATATCGTGGGGTGAGTGGTTGTTTTGCAGCTTTGTCATGATTTTTACATGAATAGCCCCATTTCTACCACCATTCCTCCTCATCCATTGTGCAGGTTGGGCCATCTCAAGACGTTTGAAAATACGTTGTTGTGTGCAAAAGTACAGACATTTTTGTATATTTTACCCGCTTCTGTATATTGGGCTCTATGGAGCTAATGGGGCTGGAGCATATGTTGGAATCATGTCTTCCTGTGACAGAACTGGAAAATACCATCACCATTGTTTCTCAATGGTTTTAATGCACTTTAACACACTGTACTTCATGTATAAAAGGGTGTTATAAAGATCAATTTTTTCTGTTCAGTTCTATTCTGTTCTACTTATTCTATTTACATTAATAGCACTTTAATATCATAAAAAAAGTAGGAAATTCATAACTACTATAGCATAGTAATTCTTGAATATCACGTAAACATTGCTGGCTGCTATTTTACAATCTTATTTGCAAAAGCAACACTAAATAATAATAGAGATATGGAACACAGGGACATAATTTTACTTTATAAATCTATAGTGGCATTAAGATTCCCAGTACCAATAATATTTAAGAACATCTTCACCTTTTGTTAGTAAACAGTATGACTCCCAGTTTATATTTGGAAAATTAATGTTTTCAAAAGTACTTTTATGGTACATTACCTAAACTCAATGGGAAACTCATTTTGCATTTCACTGCTAGCTCTGGATCAGACTGTTTCACCAACAACCATAGGTGTCACAGCAGTAATTTGACAGACAATAAAAGAATAAGCTATTTGGTGCAATTTCTATAGTCTATTCTACACTTTCATGTTCACTCAAGTGGAAGAAATGAAGATGTAAGTTTAACCAGTACTAGTAAGTGCATTCAACAGATGTTTTTTCTGTAAGTGTTCATTGAATGACATACACAAAACACTTCAGTTTTAATATTGCAGAATTTACTGTGCTGCCTTTTAAAAATAAAAGCTACAAAAAACTATTTGTGAAATATTAGTCTGAGAAAGGGCACAGCAGAGTAAAATAACAGTATGATCAAAAGCTTGTTTGCTCCTGATGTGCCATTTGTGATTGAATCATATTTAGATGGAACAGACTCATAGGACTCTGCCTTTCTGAGATGCATTAATGTACATTGTATAAAATTAATTATTATAAGGGTCTCAAGAATGCTGAAATCTGATTGGCTGTCAGCATTCTGAGAGCCTTATGTTAATCTCTTACTAACATACTTGTAGAGCCTGATCACTTGATCACTGATTTAAAGAATCAAGGACCTACTTACATTTGCAGCATTCTATGTCTGGAACGGATGCCAACCATTGAGCAAGGCTGGCAATACCAGGAATCATTTACCCATGTTTGAAATTAAGGTCAAATTAAACACGAACTCTTACTTGTTCCTGTTTTTATGGCTGAACTGTGCTAGATGATGGGATACAGCATTTACTAAACTAAACTCTTTACAGGACACCTTTGAAGTACTGTTATCAGCGGGCTAAAGAAATGAACTTTTGAATTTCAGTTTTGAATAAAGAGTCACAGTACAGCTGAGCAGAATGAAGTTCCCCTACTTGCCCCCACCCCACAGACAGCAGACTCACTGCTGACTCACAACAAAAACAAATTTGTTTCCCATGTAAACCTTTGGCGAGGGACTATTTTATGGTAAGGGTTAAAATAACTAAAATAAATACTGCATGTCATTAGAAAAGACAAAGAAAAGTGAACACAATTATAATAATAGCAATATGGTACTCCAGGGTTATGTTAATGTTCAAGTTTATCACCCTCTGGGGCTATATGACACTCAGTTGTGCCTTGTGCCACATTCGCCCTCTAGAAGGTGATTAACTAGAACATTAACATAATCTCTGGTTGTACTTACTTAATTAGCACATTCAACACTGACTGTATACATCATTTGGAAGTGGCTGAATGTTAATAATAGGAAAGCAAGTAAGGGAGCATGAATAGAGCATACCAGATAAACAAGGTTCAAATATCACATAACACACTAGACCCATTTTGAGCTGTATAGTTCATCAGCACAAAAAACCTCATCCAGCTCACCAGAAATGGGGCATTACTTATCTATAACAAATCTAAATTTGAATGCACAAGATACTTTATAAGCATGCGTGTAATGTATCAAATGCATGTTACATAAGGCCTCTGTCATACTCACCAAGATCATTTACACAGTTCCTTGAATGCCATAGTATATTCGGCATGCCACATAAACAGTTTCTGTAGTATGCATATACAGTAGGTTTTACTGCATGATAGATAGCACTAAAATATAAGATATGCTGCATTGTTTGAAGATTTACTTGTACATGTCACATTCTTTTTTCCTTATTATTTTTTGTAATGTCTATGTTGGTCCAATAAAAGGTATCAAACCATTTGCTTCTGATTCTTTTTCATAATTTACTGTATCAGCAATTTCTCAGCATTATAGAGAGTTCATTCCATGAATATTGTGCAAAAGATTTATTAAATAATATTGATACCATGGGAAGGATGAATAATAGGGCTGAATAAACAAGGTTATTTGGCATGGTTATTCACCTCTGATGTGAATAACATGTTATTCTCTCTACAGCCAGTGTTATTTTCCATGTGGCCTTATCACAGTTGCATTCAGAGTTACATGGTATACAATAAAGATGACATTTCATTGGGCATCCAGAAATAAGGTTTCTATTCTCTCTATAATGTTGCAAAACTTTATGACTTAAGAACTTAGGGTCCTGCTTCACTCTGCTACTCATTTCTAGGCAACATTTTTGGCAGCATTGCTGAGTGACCAAATTATTTTGCTACTCTGTGGAAGATCCTTTATTTGTACCATAGGAATGATAAATAACAGGGCTGAATAAAAATAGTTTTTCAGCCTTACTATTCACTCTAGATGAATAACATGTTATTTTCCTGCAGCCTGTTATTTTCCATGCTGCCTCATCACAATGGCATTCAGGTTTCTGTGGTATAAATATGACATTCTATAGGGCATACTTACTCTGGAATGCAGAAAAATGTGAATCAGGAATTTGGGCCTCTGCTTTGCTCCACCATTTTTGATAGACAGCATTATTGGCAAGGCCCGATTTATCTGTGATTCCATGGCTGTGGAGATTGCTGTGGAACGTAATGTACTGTAAGCAATGGACTAGTTTTCTACAGTTCACATAAACTGCAGAATATTATTCGGTGGTTTACATGAACCGTAGGATAGTTTTCTGCAGTTTACATTGACGAGTCAACATACTGTAATCTGTGGAAAAACAAAATGCAGTTTACATTGACTCTCCAATGTAAACTGAAGAAAATTATTCCATGTATCATGTAAGCTGCAGAAAACTATTCCATGATTTATTTCAAATTTCACAGAATGCTTTTGGGATTCTGCAGAATTAAAGAAAATTCTAAAAAGCATTTTGGTCATAAAGATGCTTAGCCTGCTCAGGGCCAAAAACAGGCCACCACACAAAGTTATCCACAACTTTCAGTTGTTTATCAGCTCCAACATTTTGCCTATTAGGCTTCTCTGGGAGACACACTGATCCTGCCTGATTATTATCTTTACCTGCTCAAAGTGCTTATGGGCCACCACACCAAAGTTATTCACAACTTTCAGTTGTTTGTCAGCTCCAACATTTTGCCTATTAAGGCTTCTCTGGGAGACACTGATCCTGCCTTGATTATTCCTTTACCTGCTCAAAGTGCTTATGGGCCACCCATGCCTCATGGCAGTGTGCCATGTATCTGTAGTCTGTTGCTGCAGCTCCATGGCATTCTTACAGCTGAGTGATATGCCTCTGGTGTGGTTTGCTGTGTTTGGGATTTGGTGACAGAGTATGCAACCCAAAATGTCTGCCATGGCCCAGAGTTGAGTTATAGTGATCGTTTACATTAACTGCTGTCCTTAAGCTTGTATCCCCTGTTTCTGTATTGCCTCTATGCCTATTACTGTGTTCTCCTGACACCATAGATTTTATATTTTATGTAGCGTACATTATAGAAAAGTGTTGTGTTCATGTAAATATTGTTGTTGAGGGGCTGAAGAGCTGATAAACCATGACGCTAAAGGCCAAATGGCTTGATGAGCTCTTCAACTCCCAAAATGGTGTCATTTCATGAGTACACAGCACTTTTCTACTGTTTCTTTTATGTATTGCATTAGAATAGCTGAACATGGCTGAATTTACAACTTTTTTTAAATGGGCAATACAGATTTAGAAATGAGATATGAAGAACTAATACTTGATCATTCTATGAGAGTAACATGTCTAACCATGTATTATATAATAATATACCCCACAACAAAAATGCATCATGAAACAAAACAAACAAAAAAAAAATTAATTTAAGGCACATTATTATCTTTCACCTTATATGTTACCAGCCATGGATCAAAATGTTGTATAATTACTGGTGACTCTCTTTAGTTCACATTATCAGTGTGATTAAATGCTGTAATACTGGGTATGGTATAATTTCCAGTTAAGTACAGCATTTGGCGCTTAGGCTTCACTTACCCTTTCTACAGTGCAACAGTGTAAACGTGATTGGCACGGATCTTCCTGGCTGTGTTCTTTTTTCTGCTTATGGCCCTGTACTAGTTATTATAAAACATAGGTGACTATGTGCTTATGAGCGTTTAAAACACCCTTGATGTGTGATGTTCATGTACACCTCCAGAGCTTTGTTCTTGAGGTTTGTGGGACAGCACACACTGGGTGTAAACAAACATCATGACACAGCCAGCCTGTATTCTATATGTTGTTTTATTTACTCTTTTGTTAGTTTAATATCAAGCACAGTCTTCTCCCACTGCCAGAAAAGTTTTAGTCAGCAGACTACATGAGAAGAAGTGTAGAACTGAGGTTGGCCACTCATCCTGTCCCTTTTCACAGTATGGTCTTACTCAGCTGATGATGACTCTGAGTGACACACATGATCATATCAAACTGGTTGGTGATAACAATGTTAAAGCCAAAGTCTTCTCAGGAGGATTTGTAGTGGTGATGAGCACCAGAGTAGTCCTTGTACTGCTGCTGTGACTGACAGTGGTCAGCCAGACTGAAGTCAGTGCTATAGGGAGACCGGGAGACTTGCCACCAAGACAATTAGAAGTGGAAGTACTACTAGTAAGTGTCATTTGTTGGATGTGTACCAATGAAATGTAAAGTGAAAGCTGATCTGTGGTATGCTGAGGCTGGTAAAGGCTAAGATTTCAAGATTCTCTGGATCTAGCCTTTAATGATACTGAGAAGCAATATCCCCAGTTGTACTGCAACATCTTTCAGGAATGACCAATGCTGGACAGCATCCAACAAAATACAATGTTGCTTTAGCTAGTGGAGGACACATGACTTGCCTGTCTTTCCATAAGTGGATTGGATTGGATTGGATCAAGATTTCTTCTGTGACACAACTGGTAGACCTGTATCATGTATTATACTGATATATCCCATTTTTCCTTAAAAATGGTCAGCTGTTACTTGCTGCCATTGTTGTCTCATGATTGTCATTATCCAAGTCTTTCATGTCACTGTCATGCTCATGTTTGGTCCTGGCACCATGAAAAGACAGTGGAAGAGGAGGATCAGTATGAGCAGCAAGTTATAAATGCACATTCTTGGTGGTTTCATCAAGCTGTTTTTGCTGCTCCAGTGTAAGTATGAGCAACAGTTTCTGATTGATATAGTGTGTGCACTCAAAGGAATGGACATGTCGACAGTATATCTGTGATCTACTAGTTTATATGTCTCCAATATAATGCTGTGTCTGCAAGTTGTGCAAGAAACGTCTCTGCTATTTCTTTAATGAGTATTGCATCCTGCTTGGACATCTTCTCCTGTCTGTCTCTATCAATGACCTCTGTAACTGTATATTTGCCTGAAACCGTACCTTTATGCAGGTGGATTGGTCTTGTACACCTCTGACCAGCTTGTATACACAATTAATTGTAATCTCCAGATGGATTTTATCAACATACAAAACTGGTTTTCAGAGATTTTCATGTCTTAAACTGAAAGAAACTGCATGTATGTCTTATTATTGCTAAGCACTGTCTAAACAGTTTTCATCATGCATATCCACTTCTTGGATATGGTGTACATAGAGAATGTCACTCATTTCAAATACTTTGACATGATTCTGGATCAAGAACTGTCCTACTCCCTCATGTCAAATTTATCCTGTCTTGGTGTTTTATAAAGTCAGGTGCTCCTTATTGGTTGTATGGCACTCTTTCTTTGCACAACTGCAAAAGCATAGTGAGTAAGTGATCCTACAGTACCTACACTGGATTATGGAGATGTGGTGTGGTATATGTTTCTGCCCTCAAGCAATCTCTCTCAAACTGAGTAGCCTTTATAATGTGTAATGTACTGTAGGTTTGTCCTTAATTGTGCTCCCCATACACACCCCTGCCTATTATATGCTACTCTAGGCTGGTCCAGCCTGAACTATAGGCATGCTTGCCATGCTGCTCTAATTGGCACTGAATTCAGGATGAACAAACTCCCACTTTAGTGTATTCTGTCCATTCATGAACCCTGTCAATTAGTTGTTTTCTGAGAAAGGTAAATGACTGCATTTTCCTCCAACAAAAAGAAATATGGCCAAGCTGCAATTAACTTTTGTCTGCCAAAACTATGGAATTCTTTGCCCTTAACCCCATTGGTATCCAGTGAACACAGCAACCACGATAGAGAGCACTTTCAGAAAGCACTCATAGGCGTCTGTCTTCAGGGCTACCTGGCAGGGTAGCAACCGGATACCTGGGTGGGCAAGGTAGAGTGACGGAAACATACACATGTTCAATGCACAGGAGAGGGAGGACGGGAGGGAAGATGTGGGAGGAGTGTGATGGTCAGCTGCTGAGCTGGTTGGCTAGCATGGTGGGAAGATGGTAATTTGGGTGTGCAGGGTGCAGTGTTCAGGTCCAGCATGGTGGTTTCTGGCTGGCAGGGGCTTTTTTAAGAACTTCACCCCCGACATGCACCCCTGGAGTTGAGAATCCTTAAGTGGGGGATGTGGGGTGCAGAGCCTCCTGTGGGAGGGGTTGAGGTGCAGTCCCCGCATAAATGTAGATTCCGTCACTGCCTTGCATTCCGCTCGAGCTCTAAGAAAAAATAGTCAAAAATGGAGGATAAGGCAGATGACATTGAAGGTGAGGTCTAGACGCAACAATCTAGTGTTGCTAGGGCTTCCAGAAGGGAAGAAGGAACAAGCACAGTAAGTTTTATACAAAACTATGCACTCACATTGCAGGCCCATCTCCCAATGGCCCCACATCATGGCAGAACAGGCTCACAGGTCAATTAGGCCGAAACCCACAGTGGATCAACTCTCTGTTACGATATATTTAAGGTCCTAATTATCTAGATAGGGATCATATTCTGAAAGCGGCAGAAATGCTGAAAAGATAATCTGGGAAGCGCAAACAGCTGCACCTGATTCCTGACCTCATTTATAAGGTGCGCAGAGAGAGCTGCATATAAGCGATACAGTCCAAGCTGTGGGCAGCGAAGATCAAGCACTGAATGTTGTTTAGAGCTCAGTTGGAGATCTCATTTCCCAGAGTAACCAGAGGTATGAATCGGCAATGCAGGCAATGGATGATCTTAAACGGAGAATTCCTGATTTATTTGGCAAAGAGGGTGAGCTTTATTCAGCGATCCATAAAGTCATTGTGCTTATAGGGAACTTGTTGATTTCCTTGTTATGCCTTGCTTTACCTGCTATTTCAGACAGATTTTGGCTTAGCTGTGTCTGGGAAGGCCATCCGATTTATCAGGACTGAGATCGGAGAAGTCTATCAATACATATTTTTGTTCTGAGCTTGAAAGATGCCTCCATTTGTAGCTAAAGAAGCTCCATGTGGAAATAATTTAAATGCATTATGTATGGAGTCTGAGTGCCATCTAGCATTGTTTTCGGTAATGGCTTACCATAAGACAGTATCTGGAAGCTCGATGACTTTTAGTTCAGTTCATTCATTTAAGTAGGGCATTTAACAGAGGCGCTTATTCTTTGGATCTGTTACTAAGTGAATCTTAATGACTGTGTGCATTTGCCTCTACTCTAATGTTGTAGAGCATGTTTACAAGTTTCTTTTACTATATTTCAAGGCACTATAAAATGTTCAGAAATAGAGTTATAGGAGGAAAATAGTAGGTCAAGATAGCTAGTTAAATCATTATGGTATTCAGATAAGGGGATCCAGAACGTAGGATCATTATAAATAAATAAGGGTGGGGTGTTAAAACATACATTTAGGACAACCTTTGATCTATTATGTTGGAGGCTCCTCCTCATCTTCTCTTTGATAATACTGGGGCAATGAGACTGTGTTTAATAGTATATTAAGTGGTGGAAACTTACATTTTGCTTTTCTGGACAATCTGCACAATGCTGTGGATGCTGCACCAAGAGGGTATAATGGCCAAAACATTCTGGAGTAGGCTTTTGGCCTAGGAAGAGAGAGGATTGGGACATGGAAAAGGGGAATACCTACTTGGGGTAGAGATAGATGGGGAGGGAGGGTGGGACTGCCTTTAATAACAAAAGGAAGCAAAGTGGACGAATCTGAATAGGTAGGACACTGGAAAAGAGGACTAAAGGTACAGAAATCTTACAGGAAGCTGGAACATAATGTCATTGAATATTAAAGTAGGCAAGGACAATTTTAGAAAGTATAATGTCTTAAGACATCTTAATAGATATCACCCACATATAGTTATGTTGAAGAGGCACATATCACTACTGACCAACTGTCAACTTTATGGAAACTTTGGGTGGGCCAGGTCTTTGGATCAGGTATAAGCCCTAGACGGGGGTAGCTATCCTTATTAACAAGAATGTACCCTTCCAGGAAATGAAATCCTGGCATGATCCTGAGGGAGCTTCATTGTAATCCAAGGGATATTAGCAGGGTGGAGGTTATGTTGGGATCAGTATAGCGGCCAAATGTGGACTCTCCTTCTTTTTCCTCCCTTAGCCACCATAATTGCTTCTTCCCCTCTAGTCCCATGTCTGTTGGGAGGGATTGGAACTGAGTCCATTCTAATGATTTGGATAGATCGTATAGTAAGAGAGTGCTGAATTATCTCCTGCTCAGAGGGCATTGAGGGAATTCCTGAAGGACTCCAGTCTAATCGATCCATGGAGAATACATTACCCCAGGTGATAGATTATACTTACTACTCCCACCTCACAAGGTATATTCTCATATAGACTACTTTCTTTTAAGTAAAGTGGCTTTGCAGGGCATAGAAGGCGTGGGACTACATCCCAGAGTATTGTCAGACCATTCTCAATTTGGCTGAAATTGAGATTCCTAAACTACCAAAAATCTTGAAGTCATGGTCTATAAATAACCAACTATTAGCTGAGGAGGAAATAGTGGAACATATGAGAGTTATTAAAGACTCCTGGAATAGCAACCAGGAATCAGTAGGGACTAAGGACATTCTATGGGGAGCTTTGAAAACCGTGTGGTGAGGAGAATTTATCAGATTAGCTACTAGGAGAAAGCGTAAGCATTCTACGCAAGTAGAAGAATGGTTAACTAGAATAAGGTTTTAGAATCACATTTACATCAAGCAACAGACAAGCTTATGTGGGAAGAACTTCACGCTCTAACAGCCAACTATGCAGCCTATACACTCAATCTTACATTGAAATCATCAGCAAAATGAAAAGCTACATATATAGGGCAAGGAGAAAATCAGGAAATTACTTGCTCAAAGATTAAAAAACAGAAAGAAGGTAGTTGGGTATCTAACTTACAAGATAGTGTTACAGGAAACTAAACTCAAACCGGTGGATATAGCAAATGACTTTAGAATTATTATTCAGACCTATACACAGCCCTCCTTTAGATCCTGAGTATCATTTGCATTTAGAGGCTTTTTGCACAATGTGGAACTCCTTAGCTGGGAAATTACCATACAAGAAATTAAAGAAGCTATAGGTAGATTACCATTGGACAAAGCACCCGGCCTGATGGTTACTTTGCTTTATTTTATAAGACTTTTAAGGAAGAGCTCAGTCTCTATTTGAGAACTCTATTTATCCACCTATATTTTCTCCTATCAGGGACTTAACATTACTGGAGGCGAGAATTGTGGTATTACCAAAACCAGGAAAAGACTTAACTAGACCTGAAAACTATAGACCGATTTCATTATTAAATGTGAATATAAAGATATTGGCAAGCATATTAGCATTCCGGCTTAAGAAAGTCTGGGCAAACCTTCTAGGGCTAGATCAAGCAAGGTTTGTCTCCGTTAGACATTCAAGTGATCATTTTAGGAAAATTTGGCATTTGCTTTCTGCTTCGGGGCTACCAGCACCGACAGGATCTTGGTGTCCCTCGATGGGAAAAGCATTTGATAGGGTTAGCTGGAAATTCATATTTGATGTATTACCCAGGTATGGATTACCTCTGAGTATATCAAATGGGTTAAGATTCTATATACAATCCCTTCAGCAAGAATCTCTTGCAATGGAGTCATCTCTGATAGTTTCAGACTCACAAGGGGTACCAGGCAGGGATGCCCTTGTCTCCTATCTTATTCAATTTATATATTGAACCCCTGGCTAGGAAAATTAATGGAGCAAAGGAGATAAGGGCATAACCATAGGGAAGAAGATTATAAAATGTCCATGTTCATGGACAACATTCTTCTACACCTCTCATGTTGGCAAGTTCCCTTACAGAAGTACTGAAAATAATAGAAATTTAGTATTTTATCAGGATATAAGTTGAATCATAATAAAGCGATGGTTCTCCCATTGAATTCAACTTGTTCCAGAAGAGAGGTGGAGGAACTAGTTCTGAGATGGACGTCTAAAGCAATTACATTTTTGGGAATTGAAATTACCTCAGACATTAATACATTGAAAACATTAAATATTGACCCAGTTATTACCCAGATGCAACAAGATCTAAAAAGATGGCAAGGTTTACTGCTTTCCTTGTGGGGAGAGTAAATATAATTAAGATGGTGATTTGCCCAGACTAATGTATCCTCACTCTAGGCTAAATGTGCTTCTCTCTAGGGCATGGTTATAAAAGGTGGACTCTATTTGGGCAACCTTCTTATGGAAAGATAAAAGACCTAGACACACAATTACCAAATTGACAATGGAGAAGAGAAGAGAAGGAGGGCTGGCATTCCATCTATTCTTATATTATTTAGCTTTTCAGAGTAGTAAATATCTCCAGTGGCTTATACCCCAAGATAGTTCAGAGTCACAGTTAGCGTGGCTTAAAATAGAAAGAGTTAGGGCTCTTGAACATCTTCTATCAACAAAGGCATTACTTTACATTCCTTAGAAAAAATTACCCAAATCCTGGCATAACAACCCCATAGCATGGTCAGTGAGAGCACACACTCAGTGGTGCACATTGTTTAAACTGGACAACAGATAAGACTTGGGTCAGCCGTTATGTTATAACTTGAACTTACAAATAGGGAACAAGCCTATTTCTCCCTCTTTCTGGAGTGACCTAAAAGAAGCATCTCTGTTAGACTTGAAATCAGATAACAAATTGGATCCCCTACACAAATCCAGCAAAATCTGGGATTAATGTATCTATCCGTGTTTAAATATCTACATCTTAAAAATGTATTCAGTCTAGTCTAGGATCCCCACCGTGGTCTTTCCGGACCATGGAATTATTAGGAAAATGTCTCAATTAGCTATTCAACCCAGATCTATCTCTCAAATCTACAAATTTTTATTGGTCAAATTTTGGCAGAATTATTCCTCAACTGCATTTTATTGGAAACATGCTGCAGATATTTCTTATGATTCCAATATATGGAACAGATCTGGAGGAGCAATTATAGATTTTAAAACAAGACAGATTAAGACTCATATGATTTAATATATTGCATAATCTATACCACACCAACAAAACTTAAATAAATGGGTAAATGTCAAAATGGTGTATGTCCAAGATGTCTACAAGATCTGGGTACTCTAAAACATATGATATGGTCTTGCCCCATAATTCACAACTTTGGCAACAGATAATAAAATTTGCAGATCCATTGTTTAAAGGATTATGCAATTTTAATATAGAAACTGGTGTATTGGGTAACCTTTTGGCCATATCGTCTCAAACATATAAATATTATTTACTCTTATTTCTGCAGTAACATTACTTCTCATTATGAGATATTGGACTAAAAACACAGCACCGCCTCTTTAGAGTGGGTTCAAGAAATGTATACAGCCTTTTATGCAGAAAAGTTGATAGCTGCACAATTCCATAATGTGTCCAAATTTAATAAGAGATGGAGCAATTCATAGAATTTATGACTGGGAGGTTAAAACTACTTGGCTGCTGTTATTATTTCAGCTGTCCAGGAAAGAAGAAAAGTTGTAAGGAATAAAGCTGATATTATTTGTGTTCTTTAAGTGTCCATATGGAATACTAAGCAACTGAATTGAAATGCAGTTCTATAATAAAGGGAGGCAGTTCAGGGAGGGTGATGGGAGGAAAAGTCAGTGGACAGTGATGCATCATTTGAAATGATAAGACAGAGGGGAAGTTTAGTGCAAGGGATAGAGGGAGGGATGGAGGACTGGGGAATCATTCAATGTAGATGGACAGATGCCAAATGGAAACCTAGGATATGTATTGTACTGTATTGTTTGTCTCTTGTTTTTGTTTTTGTTTGTTTGTTTTTGGAAAACTCCAATAAGCATATTATAGTAAAAAAAAAAAGAAAAGGAAATGAAGAGGCCAGGGTAACTGGGGGGCTTGATTCAATTATGGCTGGTGATCGGCCGGGAGGGGACCACTAGACACCAGGGAGAATAATTTCGCCATGAGCAGCAGTGGTGGGGGACCACTAGAAACCAGGAGTGTGGGTTTAATTTTTTTTATTATTAAAAAGGACATGAGGGGACTAGGTAACTCGGGGCACTTTATTCAATTACAGTTGGTGATTGGATGGGTGGGGACCGCTTGACACCAGGGAGAATAATTTGGGCCGGTGGTGGCTGGGAGGGGTTGGGGGACCACTACACAGCACAGAGACTTTACATAGGGAATTGCAGGGTGCACAATTGAGGAGAAATTTTGCCATTTCACTGCAATTTGTAAAACTATTCATGTTGTAAATTGCTAATTTTGTAGTACTTTAGGCAGAAATTTAATTTCGCAACATCTCTATTCACCTCCACCTTACCACCTCTGGTCTGGGGAAAGGTAATAGTGCACATTAACCATACACTGGGGTACATTAAATGTAAGACCACACACAAACTAATTCCTTAACATGGAGGTGGGATCAATCTGAATGTTTGTTTGTTTTTTAAACTGCAGATGGTACACAGCCTAAGCGCATTCCTTGCCTCTTCAGATCCTCAGTTCAGTTCAGCAATCACCATAACCATCTCAATACACTATCACATATTATTTTAACTTGGGTCCAGTTCTCGAACTCCCCAGTCATCCCAGGGCCTGTCTACACTGCACTAGCTCCCATGACTTCCAGGCTATCTCCTTTACCAGCAGAGCATTGCTGACAAAGTTTCATTAGATCAAGCTCACAGTTCAAGCTTTTCTACATGATTCCTAATCTCCCTGTCAGGGTCCCTGGAACCCTAGCACTCTCTGGATCATTTATGCAGTGGCACTCTCTCAGGCAAGGTGAGCACTTTCCAGGGGCAAGCTGTGCCATCACATGTCTCACTGTGCCCACAAGATACAACATTGGGAAAAACAAGTCACACTACAATATAGTATTACATTTAAATTGATTTGTTGGTCTAGCCATGCTTGTCTCCTGTCGGCAGTTACACTGATAGCCATGGTGGCCCAAGGAACAGGCTCCTATGCCTTGCCGCATATCAGGGACTTATTGGTCCAAACACTTGCCAGGATCCCTCCTCTTAGTGATCCATTCATTTGGCTTCCATGACAGGAGATCTACACTACTGCACAAGGAGTTTTAATTTACTACAGCAACTAAGCACACCTGAACCCAAGGTTCTTTCGGACTAAAGGAGTATTGTTGTACTGTTAAACTTCTCTGACATCATCTTCTGTTTTTTAAATGACTATTTTAAACCAATGGGGATTTTTTCTGTTTTCTCTGCATTATCTAGCTGTTATAAGTATTGCATTTTCTAAACAACTGCCATGAGCTTCTGAAGAAGGAGTGGTTGGTCTGAAAGCTAGAGCACTTTTTCTTGTTGTTACATCTATGTTGGTCCATTAAAATGCATCAAATCATTTGCTTCTGGATCTAATTTACTACAGGACATCTTAAATGCAATACTTACTTGAAATGTGCCCTCTCTCAGACTCTTCTCACTCTCAAGTAATTTCATGGCAGAAGTGAATTTTTACAGATCATGGTGACCTCCCTCAAGGGTTGGCCTCCACACTCCTGGTGGTGCCATGCTAGTCTCAGTCTTTTAGGTCCTATTGGAAAACTCCTTGGATGCTCCATCCTTCTGGCTGTGCCTGCTAGTGTTCCTCCAGAGCCCTCACCAGATAGTCAGTGCCATCTAGACCCAGAAACCTGCCACCATCCCTGTGCCCACAGACCCCCCGACTCAGTCACAATCAGAAATCTGGGCTCTCACTGCTGATCTTCTCTTCACTGAGGCATCTATCAATCTTTATCCCTCTGTATGCTTGTCTGCCCTCTTAGAGACAATCTGGGGAAGGCAAGACCTACATATTTAGATAGAGTTTCCCACTTGTAGCTGAACCAGAACACTTTGTACACAGACATCCAGGCACCCAGCTTTCAAGCAAATTCCTCTAGAGACCAGCTGTCAGGGTCAGGTTTAAATTACCAGTGTAATGAAACTGGATAAAACAATTGACCCTACTTTTTTTATTTACGATAAAAGATTCAATCATCTTCCACCTTTATTTGATATAATTTTCTGATTCCACAAAATTTAAGTATTTTATAAATATTTTAATTTAGTTTTCTCAAGAAAAAGATGAATGCCACATTTTGCCTCAAAATAACATTGTAGACCTGGCAAGAATTAGGTTTAAGAAAGAAAAAGGCTCATTAGCATGATATAGGAGGTACCTAGAGAAGTGCATTTGACAGGTATACTATTATTTTTATTAACTGCAGCTGAAACTAACTTTTACGGAAAAACATTTTTCATCACACTGTTACTTTAATCCTTGAGTGCCCTTTATTAACTGACCTCATGCTGGGTGACAGAGAGCCTGGATACATTCTCTTCTCAAAAAAACCTTGTAGTCCCCACATGGATGACCCAAACAAGGTTCCACCTCCTTTCACTGGGAAGTACTGCCCTCATGGCATCTTCAAGAGGTTAAGCTCACAACATCTCCCTCTACTCACAACTAGTGCAGGCCAGAACATACAAGAGGCCTTCCAAATATGCCAGTGTAGGCCTACATACAATAAATACTACCCCATAGAAGAGGTGGGCACATACTAACCTTTCCTTTTCCCAATGCCATTGACCCCATTACTTTTAGCATTTTCTAATTACTAGCACACTTAAACCAGCAATAAAGTGCCTAAGAGATGGGATGAAGCCAGGAGCCCTGCAGCAGCCTTAACATTCTTTTAGGTTTCAGCCTCTCTTCTTTTGAACTGTCTTCTTCCTCCTCACCTTCTTCTGGGACACAATGGTGAGGCTTAGCCTACCTACAAGGAGAGCAGAACTAAAGCAAACACACCATGCATATGATTTCACAAAAATATATATTTTTTAAAAAGCAACATTTTTAAAAAAATAAGTAAGTACAGTAGTCCATTACTTTTCACAGTCCTATGTGAGAGTCACAACTTGTTTCCTGTCTGGTCTCCTGAGGAGAACCTGATGTGATGTATATTTCAACCTGAGGTTGTGCTATGACCTTTTATGCAATATCCTATCACCAGGCAAGCTGTAGCACCCTGGAACTGAGGTCATAACTCTTTTGATAATTGGAAGTAGGAATGAGTCAGAGTTTTGATAGCAGGTTTGTAGTGGCATTTTATATAAGCCCATTCTCTTGCAGGTGCTGCCTTAAACTGCCTTAAACAGAGTCTGTCTGCATTTGCCAAAATAGGGACAAAAGGCTTGTGTCATTTTGGAGACAACATAGGTGGGATAAAATATGGTGAAACTTATTAGAATTGGTGTATTTACTGGGATGGGTGAACTGGCTGTGACATGGAAATGATTCCAACTCTGATTTTTTCTAAAAGTTTCTGATTTAATCTGATGAATTGTAGACCTAGCGAGGTAATTTCCTGGTGTCCAGTGGTCCACCATCCTGATCCTTGAAGTTTATACATTCTCTGGCATCTAGTAGATCCCCTCATCTCTATTCCCTTGTAATAGAAGGCACTAGTCCATTCCTGGTGTCTAGTGGATCACCACCCTGGCAGGTGGTGCCCCATCACCCGCTCTTCTCCACTCCAGTCCAGAGCCAGTGACTGGCAAAGCCCTCTGCTCTCCACAGCAGCCAGCTACTGACTGAGCTGCTGATGAATGAGCATGTACTTGTACAAGTATGCAGAGGTATGCACTAATTCATTGATATGACGGCTTTGGCCATGGTGGGGACAGAGCAGATGCCTGTTCAGTCGCCAGCTGGGGGTTGGGAAGGTGGGGGTGTGGTGGAGTCCTTTTGGGGTCCACTGCGCTGTTCCCACACCATCCCACCTACCTCAACCGGGCAACCAGAACAGACCTCCGCTCTGGTCTCTACCATGTCCGGTCAATGACAGAGCTGTCATGAATGAGTGTGCTTGCAGCGAACAAGCATGTACTTGTATGCACTAATTCACTGGACAGCTCAGTCAGTGGCCAGCTGTGGTGGAGAGCAGAGCGCTGTGCCAGTCATCGGCTCGGGTTGGGGTGGTGGGCACTGCCTGCCTCGTGTGGGGAGTGGGGGTCCTGTAGTCACCAGGAATGGACTAGAACCTTATTCTATTACAGGGAATGAGGATGGGGAGGGGATCAGCCAGACACCAGGAAATGGTATATAACTTCTAGGGATCAGGATGGGGGCAACCACTGGACACCAGGGAAACTTGTTAAATTACATTGAGCTGGTGATCAGATGGGGAGGGACCACTGGATATCAGGAAATACTCTACAGATAACATGGGCATGGGTGCAGGTGGGGGGAAGGACCACTAGACACCAGGAAAGATTATGTAATTTGACTAATGTCTTTTTCATTAACTGTCAAATTATTGTACCTTAGATTTGGCAGAGTATGCATGCAGTTAAGCACTGAATAGTGGTAAAGTGCAGGATAGAACCAGACCACACTTCTGAACCGGGCTAACTTGGCAAACTGAGTCGTGCCATTAAAGGCTCAGTTCTCTCAGGTCAGAACCGAGTCAGCCTTGGTTGAGGAGGTGTTCAGATGTGCAGCAAAGCCAAGTTCACCCACCTAGTAATTACTATTGAGTGAAGAGTAAATGTCAGACCAGCCATAGTCACCCACATTTAGGGGCCATATTATAAGAACTGTAGCCCTGTAGTTTGAGGGAGGGATGATAACTGTCTGACCTTGTGCCTCAGCTAGTTGATAATTGGAGGTGGGACTGAGTCAGATTTCTGATAGTATGTTGGTTACAGCAAGATGATGTGGCAGCAGAGGACCAATCGGTGACTCAGTTGTCCAACAGGAAATACTGCTTTAAGGGGACTGCACAGGTGGGATAAAGACAGCCACTCTTAACGTGTCCCCACACATGTTTGTGTCCCAGCACAAGAGTGGAACAGTACAGGAGTGGAATAGATGTAAGACTGGCATCTTAGGCATTGGCAGGCATAAACAGAAGGAATCAGGGAAGCAGGGAATCAGCCTGTTGACCAGGATGGTGTACTGACCATAGAGTGACACCGTGACCTTGAAGACCAGCACAGAGACAGATTTTGACCGAAATCATTGGGTTGTTGTGCTGGTCCCTGCAGTCACTGGAGGTGCATCTCTGGTGTGCGCCTTACCCAGAGACAACTCTGACTTGGAGTTGTGTGTGTATATATATATATATATATATAGAGAGAGAGAGAGACTGGAGGTGTGAGGGCAGAGCCCCACATGAGGGGTTCGGGGCACAGCCTGATGATAAATGCCAACATCCCCGACAAAACAATGTCGACACTCGGCATTGTGTCTGTTGCTGTGAGGAATGTTGGCATCCACACTGTAGAAGCACTCATAGGTAAACCAACTAAGATTAGGTACCTGTTCACTACTGTGAAACATTCACTCTGAGAAAGGTGGAAGGTCAAAGGTAGGCCAAAACTTGGAAAGGAGCAACACCCTACTTAGGGTAGGAGTATAATGGGATTTAAATATGGTATGGGGAACACTAATACCAGCCTATCTAGACTCATGTAACAAAGGGTTGGGGAAGGGAAAGTGATGCTACTACAACAGGAAAAAGAAGAAAGGTAAGGGGGTAAAGGAAGGAGGAAGTCTGTTCAGACAAGAGGAACAACTTGTTGAGAGGGTAGAAAGGAAAATCCCTATCTTGGGTAAAGGTACAAAGGGCATAGCAAACAAAAGGGGAAAATAAAACATTCTAACAGAGGTAGGGTACAAAATATTTCCAGTTAATACAGGCAGACTAGGAAGTTGGAATGCTAGGAGTAGTGCGATGCAGTGGCTATGGGGCAGTAGTTATCAGAGACCTTCTGGAGATTTGGTGCTGCCCCATCTACATGCACCTGTCAGGGATGATTGAGGATGTCACTAGATTCCAGGCCAAGTTCACTAGGATTCAAGGACCTCTTCCCCAAACAAGGGCCACCAAGTCTGCCACTGTTTCCTCATAGGATGCCAGACAGGAGTGATGGCTGGACTAGGGTGAGCCCTGGAAGGGTGGGGTGGGGAATCAGAAGAACATTATTCAACTGGTACCACTATGTAATTCCTACACCACTCTGATGGGGTGGGACTGCTGAGAGGAGGCACCCATGGTAGTGATCACTGAGGATATGGAGCTCCTCCATAGTGGATGCCCCAAGGAGGGTGGTGAGGACCCCCAAGGATGAGGAAGCAACTTCTGGTGGGGGACTCGAGTATGAGAGGATTAAATTTGGGAACAGAAGGGGTGAGAGGTTAGTTGCCTATACAGTGCTAGGGTCTGGAGGGAGGAAGCAGATTCTGAGGATCACTAGGGCAGCAAGACTAGAGGAGATCTGGATGTCATTGTTCACCTGAAGACTAATGAACTGGATAGGGATGGGGCTGGAATAGTGCAGGGAGAGTTTAGGGAGCTGGGGGGGGTCATAGACAGATAGCATGCTCAAAGGCTTTCACTGAGGTGCTGCCTGTCAATGACAGGAGGAGATCTCTGCACCAGGAGCTTCATCTCATGGTTGAAGCAATGGTGCAGAGAGTAGAGGTTCAGCTTCAATGTGGACTGGGGATCCAACTGAACAGATAAGGGCCTATACAGGAGTGGTGGTCTGCATCCTTCTGGGAGGGGAACCACAGTCCTTAGTGGATGGTTGAAATGTTACTTTGATGGACCTTTAACTAGCTGAAGGGGTGGCAGAAGTAATGGGAGGCAGAAACTGACCCTGATAGGGTGAAGTAAAGAGTAGGGAGAACCGAGGGATAGGAATCCTCCTAGGTGCAGACTAATAGAGAAACCAGGGTGGCAGAAATGTAGGGGAGGGAATGGGAGCAAAAAGAAAAAGAGGGAGAAAGGAGGGAAGACAAAAAGGAAAAAGGGGCTAACAAGCAGAGCAGCAACAAAATCTGGAAAGGCATGTGTGCTAATACTAGAAGTGTAGAAAATACAATTCCAGAGCTAGAAGCCATCATGGCAGAGGCTGACTCAGATATTGTGGCCATTACTGAGCCATGGTGCACTGAAAACCATGACTGGGACATGAAAGTACCAGGCTATACTCTGTTTAGGAAGGACAAGAAAAGGGATGGTGCTTTATGTGAGGAAAAGCATAAAAGTGCTGGAGATAATAACATACTAACATACTAGAATGCCAGCAGAGTAGGCCCCATGGTCTCATCGAGTCAGCTCGAGAGTCAGTACCCTAAATAGGCACAGCTTCCATTCTCCTGATTTCTACCCTGTCCACCTTCCCCAGCCAGGGTTCCCATCACCCAGACAGGTAGCACTCCTCTTCATTCCCTCCTGTACCTATCCCAGCCTCTCTTGAACCCTTCCACCATAGACACCTCCACCAGTTCCTCAGGCAGTGCATACCATGGTTCCACCACCCTCTCAGTGAAGTATCAACTCCTCCTTTCCCTAAGTCTCCTCCTCCCTCCTGCCCACCTCCAACAATGCCCCCTGGTGGCCCTTCCACCTTCCTCTGAAAGACCCCATGTAGGCATACCTTATTTACCCCTTTCAGGTACTTGAAGACCTCAATCATATCCCCTTGTCTCTCCTCTCCTCCAGTGAGAAGATGTTAAGCTCCTTAAGTCTCGCTTCATAAGTCCTATCCACCAGACCCCAGATCATCCTGGTTGTCCTCCTCTGAACCCTCTCTAGGAGTTGAATATCCTTCCTGAGGTGCGGGCACTAGAAATGTACACAGTACTCGAGGTGCGGTCTGACAGGCAATTGTGCAGTGGCATAATCACCTCCCTACTTCTGAGGTGATGCCCTGGCAACAGCCCAAAATTCTATTTGTCCTGGCTGCGCCCTCCTACACTGTTCAGAGTTATTCATTTTGGCATCCACAGCACTCCCAAGTCCTTCTCCCACATGAGACCTGCAATATGTCCCCTCTAGGGTGTACAGCTGACCTGGGTTTCTTGCTCCAGGTGAAGCACCTTGCATTTTGGTGTTGAACCTTAGATTCCAGACAAGTGACCATCTCCCTAGATCATCCATATCTCCCTGCAGGGCAACCCTACCCTCCTCCCCATCCACCACTGCTCCCAGCTTAGAGTCATTTGCAAGAAGACTCATTTTACTCCTGATGCCCTCCCTGATGTCGGAGATGTAGGCTTTAAACACTAGTGGTCCCAGAACTGATCCCTGTGGGACCTCTCTGATGACCACCCCAGGGGCGAGACTACCCCTCCTACCACCACCCACTGGATATGTCCTGATAACCAATTTCCAATCCACCTGACCATCCATGCCCCCACCCCATCCTTCCCAACTTATCAGGTAGACCCGTGGTGGACTGAGTCAACACGCCTTGCTGAAGTCTAGGAAGATGACATCAACTGACCTACCTTGGTTGAGAGCTGCTGTCACTCATTTGTAGAACTCCACAAAGTTAGTTTGACATGATCGGCCTGGGACGAAGCCGCGGCTGGTGATCATCCAGGAATCCTTGTTCCGCCAAGAACACCCCAGCCTCTCCTTTACTATGGCCTCCATCAGCTTGCCCACCACTGATGTCAGGCTGACTGACCTGTAGTTCCCCGCTCCTCCCTCAAGCCTCCTTATGGATGGGCACAATATGTGCCTCCCTCCAATCCTCGGTACCATCCCTGTCTGTAGGGAAGTGTTATAAAGGGCCACCAGGGGTTCAGCCAGGTCATCAGCTAATTCCCACAGAACCCTCAGGTGGATTCTATCAGGCCCATGGATTTATCCTTTTTAGGAACCGGAGGGCTTCCCACCCTACCAACAGGAATTTCCTTCTGTGCTGTCACCCCTCAGCTGATCCTCGCCCCCCCATCTGGGTCAGTTCACTCTGCCCCACTGTAACAAGAGGTACCTAACTTGTAAGGGTCCTGCCTCATCCACCCCTGTGTCCCCTCTGTGTGTGGCCCCCACCTCCTCCTAGTGAAAACCAATGCAAAATATTCATTGTGCACCTCCGCTTGTTCGCCCACCTCCTCCACCCACCCTCCCTGTCTTCAATCTACTGAACTGGCCTTTTACTCTCCTTCTCTCCCCAATATACCTAAAGAACCCTTTCTCTCCTTCTGATCCCCAGTGCCAATTTCTGTTCCATCCTTGCCTTAGCCCCCCTCACCACCCTGGTAACCTGCCTGGTCATACGATAACACTCATCTCTATCTAAGACCCCATACAATCTCTTGAACATGAGGTAAGCTGCCCTCTTTCCCTCACCACCTCCAGGACCTCTAGTCCACCAGCATGGCCTTCTAGATCTACCACCTTTCTCACACCCTCACACAGGACCTGGTCACCTCCTGGAGTCCTCTCCTGATGATTTCCACCTACTCTGTCACGTCCATGCCCTGCTGTATCCCAGCCAAGTGGCCCCTGAGGATGTGCCCTATGTGCCTGAAGTCTGCCCCTCTAAAGTCAACAAGTCTAATTCTTGTGTGGTCCCTCCCACCTCCCAGGTCCAGTACAAACCAGGCGGTGTCATGGTCAGGTCCAGCTAGTGGGACCCCAACCTCAAGTTCCCTAACTAGGTCACTGTCAGCCAGGACTACATCCAGGATACATCCCTTGTTGGGTCAACAACCTGTTGCACCAGAAATGCATCCTGAAGGTGTCAAAAGCCTCTGCTCCCTAGCCACTGGAGATGTCATGGTACCCCAATCAGTTGCTGGCATGTTTAGGTCCCTAATATCACCACCTCATCCACTTCCTGACCTCAATGGTCCATAAAATTAGCTAGCAGACAGTCCTTCGGATCATCAGTCAGACAGGGGTGTCAAGACCACCCCCATCTTGACTGCCTTGCCCCTGGGGTCTGCATGGTGACCACAAGGCCTCCACACTGTCCTCTGATTCCTCCACTTTGCATATTCAGATGCCATCCTGAACAAACAGCACCACTCCCCCACCCACTGCCCTATCCTTTCTGAGCACAGTATACCCACTCAAGTTGAGGTCCCAATCATGTCTGGGCATGGACCATCTTTCAGTAACAGCCACCACATCCACGTGCCCATCCAACAGCATCGCCTGAAGCTCTGGCATCTTCTTGCCCAAGCTCCTGGCATTTATCAGACCACTCCCCAACCCCCACCCACCCCTGGTTTCATCCCCAGAGGCTAGGTGTCTCCACCCCATGCTACCTCAAGTCTGCATTCCTTCACCCCACTGTGGGAGGCTTGTATCTGCCTCCATCCCCTTCACAAGTTTAAACCCCATCTACCCTGCATGAATTTGGTCAGTTTCTGCTTAAGTACCTCCTTTCCCTCCAGGTTGAGGTGAAGCCTGTCTCTTGCATACAGCCCTTGTCCTCCAAAGAGTTTACCCCAATCTACTGATACCCCATATCTCCAAGCCACACCATACCTTGAGCCACTCCATTAACCTCCAGAATTTTCAGCTTGTTTTCCATGCTGGTCCTTGGTACCGCAGGATCTCTGAGAAGGAGACTGAGCAGGCATTGGCATGGCAGACCCTGGCTAGTTCGAGCAACCTAGCCTGAATCTCCAACACACTGTTTCCTGCAATATCATTTGTGCCCAGGTGAACCAAGATATCAGGAGATCCTCCCCACCCTGTGCCAGTGACTAGATCATGTGCTTTGCCTTGTGCTCCGTCAAACCAGAGATGCTCTTGACCCTGACAGGACTGGGTTCTCCCTGTCCCTGCCCCCCCACTGTATACTTTTAATAATAGAATCCCTGAGCAGGACCACCTAACAACTCCTTTTTCCTTAAGGCTCCTCTTTGCAGGTTGCCCCACCAATACCCACCCCATCCCCTACACCAGCACTGCCCATCAGCTGGGTGGCTGCTGACCCTACCATATGTGGGTCCCTGTAGCCCTGCAGGGAATATGGGGGCAGAGGTACTGTGATTCACCCTAGAGATTGAGAATGGAGTCACTATTCAAACTGGCATGTTCTGCAGACTCCAGCACAGGGAGGAGTTAGATAAGGTACTAGTGGAAGCCACTGTCAAAATGGCAGAAAAGTGGAAGGTGCTACTGGTATGGGACTTCAGTTTGTCAGATGTAGAGTGAAGCCTCCCAGCTGCAGCTTCAGCCAAAATTAGGGACATCCTGGACTCCCTGCAGGGGCGTTCCTCAGGCAACTAGTTAGTGAACCCACTCATGATGGGGAAATACAAGACCTGCTACTCACTAACAGGGTCAGTATTGCAGACAACATGGGATGCTACTTGGACCATTGATCCCTGTACAGTGTGGTTCAATATAAGGACAACTACAGGCTGAGGAGGAGGTTACTTATCTCCAGGCTGAGTTGGCCAGGATTTGGGAGACCTCCTCTCCCACCCAGGGACCACCAGGCCACCGCTGATGCCTCAGAGGTTGCCAAACAAGAGGAGCAGTTGGACCACAGTGGGCTCCAGGGAGGGTGAGGGTGGTGGAACGGGTGCATCCTCTAGTTATACCTCTCTACAATTCATACACCATTCTTGCAGAGTGTGGTTCCTCTATGGAGGCACCACAGTGGAGATCAGAGAGATGCTGGAAACCTCACAAAGGAGACCCACAGGAGGATGGCATAGGGACCCCACAGGGAAGAAACAACTCCTGGTGGGGAGACTCATTGTTAGGAGGGTAGAACTGGGGAAGGGGAGAGGGAGGTGGAATGTCTGCCTGGCACCATGGCTTGAGGGACAGGGAGCAAATCCTCAGGATCGCTGGAGCAGCTGCATGGGAGGGAGCTGGATGTCATTGTCCACTCATGGACAAATGACCTGGCTGGAAAGGATTACAGCAGTGCAGGAGGAGTTTGTGGAGTTAGGGAGGGCCTGAGACAAGTAGCATGCACAGTAACCTTTTCGAGGTGCTGCCTGTCTATGGCATGAGTAAGGCTAGGTGCTACACACCATGGTATTCAATTAATGGTTGAAAACTTGCAGAGCTCAGGTTTTGGCTTCATTGGGGACTGGGGGTCCACCTGGAGGTATACTTGACTATATTGGTGGTGATGGTCTGCATCTGTCCAGGAGTGGAACCAGGATCATACATGAGAGGTTTAAATGCTTCATTGGCAAGCATTTAAACTAGCCAAGGGGAGGCACTGAAAGGAGAAGGGAAACTTAGTCCCCCAAAAATCAGGGTAGTTAGTGAGGTAAACACCAAGATAGACAAGTCGATAGGGAGAGGGCAGGGATAAAAGGAGAAAACACAAAGGCAGTAAGGACAGAGGTGGGGCAAAAGGGGTAAGACCATCAAAAATGGATAGTAATGAGCACCAGTGCCCATAGTCTAGGTAATAAGCCCCTGAACTGGTGGCCTTGATGGAAGAGATGGCCTGGATAGCATGGCAGTCACAGAAACATGATACACAGAGAACCATGATTGGGATGTCAGCATACCAGGGTACTTAATCTACAGGAGGGACAGGGAGGGTAGAAGAGGAGGAGGATGATTAGCTGTCTAGGTAGGGAAGGGATCAAAGCAGTGGAACTAAAGGGTAAACAGGGAGGAGAGGAGGCACTGTGGGTCACCCTGGAGACCGAAATGGCACCAGAATCCACACAGGGTTGTATACAGACCCCCATCTGAGGGGAGGAAATGGACAAGGAAATGATAGAAGGCATCCTTAGGATGGCAGAAAAAGGGAGATATTGTTGATGTGGGACCTGAATGTGCCAGATGTTAACTGGAGCACCTTTGCTGCAGCCACATTCAAGAACATGGTCATTCTCGCTGCCCTACAGGAGGCAACCTCAAACAGCTAGTGTTGGAACCCACTAGGGAGGGAGCAGTCTTAAACCTGGTATTCTCAAATGAGGATGGAGAAAGGATCTCAGATCTAGAAGTGAGTAGCCATCTGGGAACATGTGACCACCAAACAACGTGGTTCACGATAAGCACAGCCATACAGTCAAGCTATACAAAAGTGAGGGTACTGGACTT
This sequence comes from Neoceratodus forsteri, assembly GCA_016271365.2. Taxonomy (NCBI): domain Eukaryota; kingdom Metazoa; phylum Chordata; order Ceratodontiformes; family Ceratodontidae; genus Neoceratodus; species Neoceratodus forsteri. The sequence goes on from CM057459.1 coordinate 60,536,149, forward strand.
TAGGAGGGCTGACTTTGTCAAAATGGGAGAGTGCCTCAGAAAAGCACTAGCAAACAGGCAAGAAGGAGGGGTGGAGGAACAATGGGGAAACATCAAAACTTTCATAACAGAGGCAAAAGGCCTTTGTGTGAAGCAAATAAACAAATCAAAATTAAAAAAAACACTATCTTTCTCAAAAGAGGTGGTGGGGAAGGTTAGGAGAAAAGATAACATTCAGGAAGTATAAGGAAACACAGAAGGTGCAGGACAGAGAACTATACCAGTTAAAGCAGAAGGAAGCAGGGAAGGCAGTCAGAATAGCAAAGGCCCAAACTGAGGAAAGATTAAGCAACTTGGTTAAGAAGGGGATAAAACCTTTATAGGTGCATTAGGGAGGAAGAAAGACCAAGGGAGGGATAGTGAGGCTTAATAAAGGGAGGGAGGGAGGGAGGAGGTGCATGGGCAGAGAGGAACAGTGAAAAGCAGAGATACTGAACAAATTTTATGCTCAGTATTCACAAAGAAGAGGAGGCGGAGGTACCTAATCAAATCAATAGAAGCACTCTCGATGGGGGTCGATACCAGTCCTTTCACAGAAGAAGGTTCTGAAAGAACTCATAAACTGAAGGTGGACAAAGCAATGGGCCTGATGGATTCACCCAGAATTCTAAAAGAACTAAGGGGAGAACTAGTGACACCACTGACTATCCGTTTTAACAAATCATGGGAGGATGGTGTGGTACCTAAGGACTGGAGGAGGGTGGATGTGATTCCCCTTCACAAAAGTGGGAACAAAGCAGAGGCAGGAAACTTCAGACCTGTTAGCTTGACCTCAGTGGAAGGAAAATGATGGAATCACTTCTGAAAGAAAGAAATTGTTGAGTACCTAGAGGCCAGCAGGGCACAGGACCCAAGGCAGCATGGATTCACAGCAGGATGGTCATGCCAGATGAATCTAATAGATTTCTTTGACTGGGTGACTGAAGTACCCTTACAGAAATAATTATATGAAATGTTTTCATGCTGCACAATAAAACTACCCAAGTGATATGCATGCTGCAAGTATGATTTAAATGTTAAATCGAACTGACTGCATGCATATGGCATGCGTGGAACAAGCAAGTGTGGAAACCATGATTTTTATGTTAAATTGGGAAAGACTGCATGCATGTGGCATGAGTGCAAAAAGCAAATGGTCACTGATAACTGCACACATAAAAGTTAAGTGACTTGCTCAGGATCATACCACACACAAGTGGGGTTGATGAGATTCAAACCCAGGTCTTCATGCTTCCAAGTTTCTTGGCTTGCAGTTCAGTGCCTTTAACCACTAAGCCATACTGTCTACACACATATGGCTTGCTTGTACTTCAATACATACTGTATTTGATTACATTTGCACGCATGCGGCATGCTTGTAGCCACTGTTATGCTTTACAGTTTTCTTCTTTTACTCATCTCGGTTTCACAGTTGAACTATATACACATATACCAATGGAAACACATGTGTTTTCCACCCCAATACACAAATTTACACACAAACCTCTTAATTACTTCTGTGTGGTCTGTACTCCTACTATTTTCTCTCCACGGTTTTAAATGCTTCCACGCAAACAGACTTTAATGTGCAAACACAAAAGTAGCAATGACTTGACACACACCCACATGGCCAGTCCCCCCTCCCCCATGCATGCACACACACACTATAGTGGGTACAGCCGTTATACTACAGACAACCTACCAAGTATAGATACAAGTAAACAGTCTCTTGCTTGAGTACTAGGGAGCCAGAGGCTGCTGGGGTATACCCTTGAAATAAATGGAGTTAATTTTGTTACTAATTTTATACATTATGATGGTGAGCTGGAGAATAATGAAGGCCAGTGTTCTACTGATAAGGCCCTCGTTGAGTCGGTGGTAGCTTTCATTAGTATCCAACTCTCCATCAATAATGTATAAAACAGTAATAAAAACAATACCAGATTCATTTCAATGGTTTACACCACAGTCTCCTTTGCCCTTTGTCATAATGTGCCTGAGCATGGGGATGTGAGGTCAGCATCTCTGGGGGGCATAAGCCTGACTATAGTGGGGCTCAATAGTCTGTACATACCATACCGCTCAACAGTCCTTGAATGCAAGGACAGCTCTAGAATGTCTGTAACATCTCTAAAAGGTACTACTTATTTGTTTTGACTGAAAAGTGACACGCAAATTGGGAAAACTTGAAATGTATAAGATTCATCTGTATATTCCACAGATTAATGCATCAGATATGGGCTTAAACCCACCCAGTTACTAACCAATTTTTTTCCTGGCCGAAGTTCTGCCCCAAAAAAAAGTACTTTGTCCTGAGTTTTCTCACAGACTTCATTCCATTCAGTATCCATCCCTATGGGTCAGGAAGCCAGCCAAAGATGAAGAAAGCGTGAAAAACACAGCAATATTTCATTCTTCCTCCTTCCTAATCCTCTGTAAAAAAATTATTTACATTTATCTACCAGGCCATATGGCCAGAATCTGCAACCTGGCACAGTGCGCCACCAGCCCAGTTTCACTCTGCTCCCCCTCTCCTTCTGCCAGAGAAGCTAGATGCTAGACTGAACATCACAGGTCCTCAATGTGGTACTCGACCAAGTCACCTCACTAACTGAACCCATCCAACCTGGGTTACTTGCTTCTTGCTAGGTTGCTGCTGTGGTTGCTGCTGCACTGCTGATCAAGGGCCTATGAGACAACCCACTGCTGTCACCACTGCTGCTATGCCTAGCTTGCTGCCATGGGGGTCTGTGTTGTTTTTTTTATAAGGCGAGCCTAATAGAGTAAATAGGTAGCCTAGTCTTGAGTTAGCTTCTAACTCACCCTCTGCCCTTCAGCCACCAGGGAGACTGAGACTCATTAAGAAGAGACCAAAACAAATATGCTGCCACAGCACTGCTATTGAGATGCAGTGCTCACTGACTCCTCAAGCTGTAGTGCACAGTCTGTCTACTCTGTTGCAAAAAGACAGGGTCACACTTGCAAGACTCATGCACACTTTCTTGGCTGGAGCTCATCCACATCATATGTGATTGAGCTGCTGCTAATAGGTGGAGGAGTGGACAACACAATACAGACACAATCAAGTCTGGAGAGTACCTGCAGCGTGAGCACCACAGGCCAGGTGGGCAATTATTGTGCAAAATATTAAATCCAAATTGAATGCCATTATTGCCACACCATAAGAACAACCTAGGCACAACTAGGGGCAGCTGCCACCCTCTGCCCTACCTAAATGCCACCCCTGGTAGAAATTCATTCTCAGGTGCTAATGCAATGATTTCCACTGTGTTCTGAGGTACTGTATCTCCATGTTTCATGATTTGCCCTGATCATCATGAGGGTTGGTGTCCCTCATTTTGAGTGTCCATGTCCCTCATTTCAGTGACAAAATGTGAGAAATGGTGCATGCTTCAGGACACTAATCAGCACACAGTGCTGAGCATGACCATAGTGTATATGCTCCATACAGAATTACAAAGGGATTCTAAGTGTCATAACAGTCATGGAGAAACACATTTGTAACACTAAATATGCATAAGGAATTTGTATGGTTCAAAACAAAGGAAAGGCTTCACAACACAGAGGCCTCTCTTCGTGCATCTTGTATGGGGATATTGACTGGCTATATCCTAGACATTTAATGCAGTAAGCAAATAATACTTTACAAATTAATGGCAATTTAATGACAAAAAATACAAAAGCCAATAAACAACTTGCAAAAGGATCAGAATTGATGAGTTTACCTAATTTGTATAGAATTAAATAAAAATGTAGTTTAATTACTCCTAACTGCTAGCAGTAGTATAAGAAATAGAAACTGATGTGTTTTATAGAGATTTGCACCAGGTTAGCTGCCACACATGGCAAAATAGTGAGAGCAACAGACCTCTGTGTAAAGCATAGAAACATAAGATTTGATGGCAGATAAGACCCGCTTGGCCCACCTAGTCGCCTCCATTTCCTATTTAATGGATAAGCTGCAGATCCTAGTTAACCAACAGCCTACTTCCTCCTACCCCCACTAGAATGGCCTTATGTCTGTCCCATGCATACTTAGATTCCCTCACTGTTTTGACTCTACAACCTCCTCAGGAAGGTTGTTCCATATATCCACAACCCTCTGTGAAGAAATACTTCCTCACATTACCTCTGAGCTGTCCCCCTCTACAGTATCTTCAAATTGTGCCCCTTGTTTTGCACATCTCTTTTTCTGAAAGATGCTACCCTCTTGGACTTTGTTGATTCCCTTGAGGTATTTGAAAGTTTCTATCATGTCCCCCTCTCCTCCTTTCCTCGAGGCTATACATCTTTAGTTCATTTAGTCTTTCTTCATATGTCTTCTGATGCAGACCCTGCATCATTTGGTTCCCTCTTCTGGACAGCTCCACCCTGTCTATGTCTTCGTGGAGATGGAATCTCCAGAACTGTACACAGTACTCCAGATGTGGTCTTACCAACTGTCTGTACAGAGGGCCAACAGCTTCCTGTTTTCTACTGGTGATGCCTCTCCTATGCATCCCAGTATCCCCCTGCCCCTCCTTACTGCCTTCTTACATTGCTGGCCCACCTTTAGGTAGTCTGATATGACTACCTCCAGGTCCCTTTCCATTTTGTTGTTGTCAGTATCTTGCCCCCATTGTGTACTCTTCCCTGGGTTTTTGTTTCCCAGGTGCATTACTTGCCCTTTTTGCATTGAATCTAAGCTGCCATACATTTGACCATTCCTCCAACATTGCCAAGTCCTTTTCATCCTTTCCACCCACCTTGTGTATTAATCCTGTTGCAGATCTTTGTGTCATCTGCAAAGAGACATACTTTCCTTCCAGTCCCTCTGCAATGTCACTTATAAAGACATTAAAAGGACCGCCCCAGTACTGAACCCAGGGTACCCCACTAGTAACCTCCTTTCTTCACTGTGGACTCCATTTACTATTACCCACTGTGTTCTGTTGTCCAACCAGTGTTTTACCCAGGCTACCACCCTAGGACCCCTCCCAGGCTGGCTTATTTGCTTATTAATCTTTTGTGCGGGACTGTGTCAAATGCCTTGCTAAAGTCTAGGTAGCCATGTCCACAGCCCCTCCCTGGTCTACTTGCTTTGGTCACCCAGTCAAAAAATCAATTAGATTTGTCTGACATGACCTTCCCACTGTGAATCCATGCTGCCTTGGGTCCTGTGCCCACTGGCCTCTAGGTACTCAACCATTCTTTCCTTCAGAAGTGATTCCATCATTTTCCTTACCACTGAGGTCAAACTGACAGGTCATAGAAACATAGAAACATAGACTTTGAGGCAGATGAGACCGCTAGGCCCATCTAGTCTGCCCATTTCCCTACCTACAGGATAGGCCTAGATCCTAGTTAACCAACAGCCTATATCTTCCTGTCCCCCACAAGAATTGCCTTATGTCTGTCCCATGCATTCTTGAATTCTCCCACAGTTTTAGACCCCACAACTTCCTCAGGAAGGCTGTTCCATGCATCCACTACCCTCTCCGTGAAAAATACTTCCTCACATTGCCCCTGAACTGCCCTCCTTCTATCTTTAAATTATGTCCCTTGTTCTTGCAAGTCTCTTTTCTGAAAGATGCTGCCCTCTTGGACTTTGTTGATTCCTTGAGGTACTTGAAAGTTTCTATCATGTCCCCCTCTCCCTTCTTTCCTCAAGGGTATACATATAAGCTCCTTTAGTCTCTCCTCATACGGCTTCTCTTGCAGACCCTGCACCATTTTAGTTGCCCTCCTCTGGACTGCCTCTATCCTGTCTCACTTGTGGAGATGGGGTCTCCAGAACTGGACACAGTATTCCAGATGGGGTCTCACCAACTCTCTGTACAGAGGGATAACAACTTCCTGTTTTCTGCTGATGATGCCTCTCCTATACATCCCAGTATACCCCGCCCTCCCTACTGCCTTCTCACATTGCTTGCTAACCTTAAGGTCATCTGATATGATTACCCCAGGTCCCTTTCCTGTTTTGTTGTTGTTACTACCTCCCACCCATTGTGTATTTCTTCCCCTGGGTTCTTGTTTCCCAGGTGCATTATTTTGCACTTTTTGCATTGAATCCTAGCTGCCATATGTCTGACCATTCCTCCAACCTTGCCAAGTCCCTTTTCATCCTTTCCACACCTCCTTGTATCAACCCTGTTGCAGATCTTTGTGTCATCTGCAAAGAGCATACTTTTCCTTCCAGTCCCTCTGCAATACCACTGATGAAGACATTAAAAGGACTGTACCCAATACTGAACCCTGCGGTACCCCACTAGTAACCGCCCTTTCTTCAGAGTGGACTCCATTTACAATTACCTTCTGTGTCCTGTTGTCCAGCCAATGTTTTACCCAGGCTACCACCCTGGGACCCACTCCCAGGCTGGTTAATTTGACTAATAATCTTTTGTGTGGGACTGTGTCAAATGCCTTGCAAAGTCTAGGTAGGCCATGTCCACAGCCCCTCCCTGGTCTACTACTTTGTCACCCAGTCAAAGAAATCTATTAGATCTCGTCTGACATGACCTTCCCGCTGAGAACCCATGCTGCCTTGGATCCTGTGCTCCACTGACCTCTAGGTACTCAACTATTCTTTCCTTCAGAAGTGACTCCATCCTTTCCCTACCAGAGGTCAGACTGACAGGTCTGTAGTTTCCTGCCTCTGTCTTGGTCCCACTTTTGTGAAGGAAATCACATCCACCTTCCTCCAGTCCTCGGGTACCACACATCCTCCCATGATTTATTAAAAGAGTAGCCAGTGGTTTCACTAGTTCTTCCTTAATTCTTTTTAGAATACTGGGGTGAATTCCATCAGGACCCATTGCTTTGTCCACCTTCAGTTTTAGGAGTTCTTGCAGAACTCTTTCTTCTGTGAAAGGACTGGGATCGACCCCCTATCAAGAGTGCTTCTGTTAATTGGATTAGGCACTTCCCCTCCTCTTTTGTGAATACAGAGCAGAAATATTCGTTCAGTATTCCTGCTTTTTCACTGTCCCCTCTGCCCACCCACCGTTCATTCTATTCAGCCTCACTATCCCTCCCTTTGTCTTTCTCAATCGCTGATGTACCTATGAAAGGTTTTATCCCCTTCTTAACTGAGTTGGCTATCTTTTCCTCAGTTTGGGCCTTTGCTATTCTGACCTCCCTCCCTGCTTCTTTCTGCCTTAACTGGTACAGCTGTCTGTCCTGCTCGTTCTGTGTTTCCTTATACTTCTGGAATGCTATCTTTTTCTTCCTGACTTTCACAGCCACCTCTTGAGAACCATAGTGGCTTTTTCTTTCATTTTGATTTGTTTTTTGCTTCACACAAAGGCTTGTTGCCTCTGTGACGGCAGTTTTGATAATTCCCATTGTTGCTCCACACCTCCTTCTAGCCTGTTTGCTAGTGCTTTTCTGAGGCACTCTCCCATCTTGCCAAAGTCAGCCCTCCTAAAGTCCAGTACCCTCACTTTTGTATGGCTTGACTCTGTAGCTGAGTTTAACGTGAACCACACTGTTTGATGGTCACTTGTTCCCAGATGGCAACCCACTTCTAGCTCTGAGATCCTCTCACTGCCCCCATTTGAGAGTATGAGGTCTAAGATTGCTCCCTCACGAGTGGGTTCTGGAAACTAGCTGTCTAATGCCTGCCACCTGTAGGGTGTCAAGAAAGGCCCTGCTCTTGGATGGGCTGCAGCAAATGTGCTCCAGTTAACATCTGGCATATTCAGGTCTCCATCAACAGTATCTCCCCTTTCTCTGCCATTCTAAGAATGCCTTCCATCATATCCTTGTCCATTCCTTCCCGCTGACATGGGGTCTGTACACAACCCCTGTGCGGATTGTGGTGCCCTTTCCAGTCTCCAAGGTTACCCACAGTGCCTCCTCTCCTCCTGTTTACTCTTTTGTTCAGTTGCTTTTTATCCCTTCCTTTACATAGAGAGCTACTCCTCCCCTCTTCTCCCCTGCCTGTCTCTCCTGTAGGTTATGTACCCTGGTATGTTAACATCCCAGTCATGGTTCTGTAGTTTCCTGCCTCTGTCTTGCTCCCACTTTTGTGTAGGGAATCACATCCACCCTTCTCCAGTCCTCAGGTACCACCTCATCCTCCTTATTAAAGCAAGTGAGCAAAAGCAAGAGGAAAAAGAGACCACCATGGTTCTTGAAAGAGAGGCTGAAAAGGTAAAGGCTAAAGGGTAGCATTCAGAAGATATGGGAAAGGGAAGATTGTTTAACCATGAAGGCACACTAAGCTGAAGCTTGTTTCCAGGTGTGACCTGGGAGCACAAAGAAGTTAAGTGACTTGCTCAGGGTCACACAGTATGCAAGTGTGGGCTGTGGGATTCAAACCCAGGTCTGCAGCTCAGAGCCTAAACCACAGCACTATACTGCCTCCATATAAGGAGACATAGAGGAGGAAGATAGGGAGGGGTATCAGAGGAAACAGAGAGAAGCAAGAAAGCAGGAAAAGCAGTAAGGAGTGTGAAGTTGCAAACTGAAGAAACAATAGCCCACGTGGTAATGAAAGAGAACAAAACAGTTTTTAGGTATGTAAGTGAAAGGAGGAAGACCAGGGAGGGATTGCAAGGTTAGAAAGGGAAGGAGGGACTGTGCAGAGGGGCAGCGAAGAGTCAGACATCCTGAACAAATGCTTTTGTGCAGTGTTTACAGAGGAAGAAGGAGGGGCCACAAAAAGTAACTGGAGCTTAGGAGAGAGGGAGGGAGGAGGTGGACACAAGTCCTTTTTCAAAGGAGATTCCTGAAGGGACTTGCTAATTCGAAATTGGACAAAGTAATGGGGCCAGATGAGGTGCATCCTAGGGCATTGAGGGAGCTCAGGAGGTACTGGCTGCACCTCTGACAGTCCTATTTAACAGCTCATGGAAACAGGAGTGGTGGTTATGGAGGAGTGAAGGAGAGCAGATGTAGACCCATGTCACAAAAGTGGTAGCAGGGAGGGGTTGGAAATATAGACCAGTTAGCCTGACATTGGAGCTTGGGAAGTAAATGGAATGACTGCTGAAGAAAGGAATGTAAGTATCTTGAATCCAATGGGATACAAGATCAGAGGCAGTATGGATTCATGGGGGGTCATGTCAAACAAATCTCATAGATTTCTTTGGCTAGGAGACCAAGGAATTAGATCAGGATGGAGTGGTGGATATGGTCTACCTAGATTTTAGCAGGGCTTTCAACACTATTCCACATAGGAAACTAGTACATAAATCTGGGGTGGCTTAGAAGTAGGTCCAAAGGTATAAACTGGACAAGAAACTGGTTTGGAGATAGGCATCAGATGGTGGTGGTAAATGGAGTTCACTTCGAGGAAGGGTGAATGACCAGCAGGTTGCCTCAGGGATCAGTGCTGGGCCTGATCATCTTTAATGTCTTTAAAAGTAACATTGCAGAGGAACTTGAAGGAAGGTCTGCCTCTTTGTAGATGACACCAAAATCTTCAATAGGGTGGGAACTCCAGGGAGGGGCATGGAAAGGATGATCAGAGACCTGAGAAAACTGAAGGAGTGCTCAAGGATATGGGCATGGTTTCAGTATGAAAAGTGCAAAATAATGCACCTAGGGCACAAAAACTCATGGTGGAGTACAAAATGGGTGGAGTGGCATTGATGACCATCAAACAGAAAAAGACCTCAGGGTAGTCATATTTGATTACCTAAAGGTAGCCAGGCAGTGCAACAAGGCATTTGAGAGGGCTAGTGGGATGCCGAATGGATAGCAGTGGTATCTCCAGTAGAAAGAGGGAAGTGGTGTTGCCTCTGTATAGATCACTGGTAACACCCCACCTAAAAGTATCGTGTTCAGTTCTGGAGATCACATCTCCAGAAGGACATAGACAGAGGAGAGGCAGTCCAGAAGAGGGCAACTAACATGGTATAGGGTCTGCACCAAAACCCTGCAAGGAGAAACTAAAGGAACTCAATATGTAAATCCTGGAAGAGAGAAGAGAGAGAAGTATGATAAAGAGCTTTAAATACCTCACAGGGATAAATAAGATATGAGAGGGAATTATTTTTCAGGAAAAGGTGCCCAAGAACAAGGGGACATGCTATGAAGCTGGAGTGGAGTAGATTCAGGAGAAATGTGAGGAAGCACTTCACAGAAAGAGTGGTGGATTCCTGGAACAGTCTTCCAGCAGAGGTGGTGGAGGGCGAAACAGTAGTGGGTTTCAAGAATGCAGGAGCTAGACATTAGGGAATCTTAATGGAAAGGAAGGAAGGAGGAGAAAGAGCCTGAAATCAAGAAGAGTCTGTGGGAATACTGGAAGTAGGAAAATGGGCTGACTGGGTGGACCAAGAGGCCTTATCTACTTTCAAATTCTATGTTTCCATGTTCCCTTGGCAGAGTAGCTAAAATGCTTTCTCCCACCCCATGCACAGGGAAAAGGTTGATAAGGTGCTCCTTGATAATGTTGCAATAAAGGGAAGGCTTTAAGCCTGAGGGTTCAATGGGCAGAGCAACAACATCTTCCCCATCAGCCTTAAAGGCCACCTCCAACTGTTCCAGGATTCATTTCTTCATTGGTGGCCAGGAGGTGCCATCCTTCCTTGCTTAGGACTGCTTGTTCCCTACATCTTCGGCCACTGGCTCTATTCCTTTTGTTCTCTTCCTTTGGCTTCCGCTTTTGTTTTCCCTCCCATTGGTGGCACTGCTGCTCCGATCACTCCTTCATGGCATTCCTGCCTTTCTGCTGCTGCTGTGTTCTTTCCCCAATGCTTACACCATGCACCATGTCTCCTTTCTCCCTCTGTATTCCTGAGGTTTTCCCTGCTCCCTCATATTTTCTTCCTTCCTTGTTTCTCTTGTCCAGCCCTGCACCTCTCTTCCCCTGTCTTGCTGCCACTCTTGCTCACCTCCTCAGTGGTGCTCCATGCTGGGGACCCACTTTAGTCCACATCTGCAGCAGCTCCACACCCTCACACTATGCTGCCTCACTCCTCCCCACCTGCAGCTTCTTGCAGCCCTGTTTCTTGCTCCAGTCTGCTGGCTGCTCTAGTGACCTCAGTTACTCCTCTCCCATTTTCCTCATTTCCCAGTGCTGCTTCATAGCACGCTGCTTTTGTTTTTCTGTGCCACCTCGCCGCTCGTTCCCATGTCCTCTCTCTTAGCTGCTCCTGCGTTTCACCTTGTGCTATGTTTTCTCGACTAACCTTGCTCTGCCTTGGTTTCCTGCTGTTCCCCATCTGTTTCAGCTGTTTCTGGGCCCTCATATTGTTCCTCTTTGAACGGTTGGTGGAGTGTCCTATCACTACCTCCTTGGAGCCCTCTCTTGCCTTTTTATTGGTCATCCTGGGTAAGTGCTCAGTCGAATTCCAGTAAATCCCTCCTCGTTTTCTCTCTCTTCTTTGTTCTAGTGAAATCAGACCGAGAATTTGGAATCTGTTTGATTGCTTCATTCTTTTAATTGTGGACTCATTTGCTACCCTATACTGCACCTTGTTTTAGTTTCTTAACTCTCTACTTTTTATGAACTCCCTTATGGTGATCCTTCCTCCAAATCTGGTTTAATGTAAGCCCTATACAATGTAAGATGTTTTCGTTCTGATTTGTTGATAAATTTCTTTAAAAATGTTTTTCCGAATCAGTTTGCCGCCCATAGATTTTATTACAGTGGTCTGTGAAATCATGATCTTCACCCACAATTATACTCAATTCTTTCTCTAATTTTACCTTTCTATACTCTCACTGTATTTGTATAATTTTGTCTAATATTGTTTTCCCCATATGCACCAGTACACATTTACTGGTATCCAACTGCATCTGATTTTGCATTGCCCACTCCGTGGTGTGCTTCAAATCATTTATTACATTCACTCTTTTCCATTTTGTATCCTCCTCCACAGTTTGGTATCACCTGCATATTTTGTAATCTGCCTTTTACCCGCTTCTGCATATTGGAGACATAAGGGAACATGCCACGGGTCTGGGCACAGACCCCGCGGCACCCCACTTATCACTGCAGCCTCCTCTGATAATTTCCCTTGGCTCTTCTAATGTGTGTTCTACCATTCCACTAATCTGCTACTCAGGCTTTTATATTATCCTTCATTTTGGCTTCGTTTGTTGGTCACTATCTCCCCGAGACAGTATGGAGTGCCTTTCTGAAGTCCAGCTATGTAATGCCGACAGGTGTGTCATTATCAATAATGCTCCAGTGTTTCATATAGGGTTAATATTTGTGGTGACCGATCTATTTTTCTGAATGTGTGAGACCAAGGAAACCCTTCCAGTGCCCTGAGGGCTCTTGTCCCTGGGAGCCTGTGGAGGGCTGTGCCAGCCTCTCTGAGTGGCCCCAGCTCATGGCTGGCATCTCTCCTTTCTGCTGTTTTTCGTTCCTTCCTTCCCTGTTTGCTTCATGGCTGTCCATTGGGCTGCAGCATGGCCAGCATCATTAATTGTTTCCTGCTCTCCTCTGTTGGTCATCCCTGTTGGATCCTGTCTCTCCCCACCATCAGGGACATTTGCTTTTCCATTTTGCCAGCCACTGTCCTCCAACCTGGAATTGTCATGCCTGTCTCGGGCGGGTGGTACTTGATGCCTTGCTGCCCCGACTGCTTGCATTGTGGTTGCTCTCTGGGCTGGTCTCTAAAGCGTGGTCATCCTTTTACTTGCTGGCTTCCTTAATCTCTGCTTTCAATCATCCCACTAGCCTTTCCTGTGTTCATTTCCTGTCCTGTCGCTCTTGTCACCAGTCTGCTCTTTGGGTCTTTTTTCAGGATTCCTCACCTCTCAATATGCCTTCAGGCTTCCTCCTTTAGATTACATCATCCATCACATACCGCTTGCCGTTCTGTCCTCGGGGCTTTCACTCCTCCATCATTTCTTGCTCATTCATTCTCAACCATCCTCGCTTCCCGTGATCAACTTCCTCAACTCCTTAGGCTGCGGCTCCCAGCAGAATCATCATCTCCTCTGCTTCATATTCATTCTATTCTGTAGTCTATGCAAGCATACCTTGTATTTTCTCTTGAATCTCACTCCTCTGTTCTGACTTCACAGCTCCTTCCTCAATACTCCTGGTACTTTACACCTCACCTGTCTGCGGGCTTCGCTCAGCCTTCTTGCTCCTGCCTTCCTCCTTTCGACCACCCTAATTTGACTTTTTGCCAGTACCAGTAGGCATGCACTCCTGTGGTTCCAAACCACATCCAGCCTCCTCCTGACCCTCATCATGGTCTCCTTCATGAAATCTGACCTCCCTGTAGGTCTACTCATTCACATCACCTGATCGAGCACTCTCTTCATTTGGGTCCTATGCTACCTTGCTGCGACCGCTCTTCCCTCAGGGACATGCATTCCATGTCCATTCCTCCATGGCTTGGATTCAGCCTGTAGCCATTGGTCCGCTTTGCACCCCTTGAACTCCACATCTAGAGCATGCAGAGCTTGAGCGAGGTCCTCCCCTGGCCTATAGTAAGTCCATCTCAGCTCTGGATGGCTATTCCATTGTCCCTGTTTTCAACACACCTCTGGATGTTGGATTTCTGACTTCAAGCTTCAAGGGTGGGGCTCTCCTCCTCCTCCTCCTCCTCCGGCCCCTTGGCTGCCTGAGCCATTCGTAGGCACCCTCTATGCTATCTCCCATCATAACTGCTTCTGGTTCCTCTGGTCTGTTTCATTGGCTTGCATTGGCCAGTTGAGCATCTCAGCAGTCATCTCTCTCTCCTCGATCTCGACTCTACATGGTTCTCATTGTTCCCCCTTCTCTGCTCCCACACTGTGGATCGTTACTCATTCCTTCCTGGGGTGCCTTCCAAAGTCTTTTCTCTCCTTGTCCCAGGTTCAGACTCTGATCTTGCTCTGCTGTTTCCTCTTCTCGACCCTCTAGTCTTACCGCCTCCCCGAGCAGTAGGAACACTTCAGCATTTGGCCACTCACTCCTGACTGCCTGATTGTTCTGCTGCCTTTGATCGCCTTCCTGCTTGGTTCTCCTGATGTCCATCTCGAACCTTGGTTCTTCCTCCTGATTTGCTCATTCCTCATCCTCAGTACATGCAACTTCACTTCGTTATCCTGACCTACGACTTATTGCCTCTGTGTTCCCGGGCTTGCTCGTGCATAGCTCCTGTGATCCGGTTGCTCGCTTACTCATCTTAATCTATTCATTTGCCACAGCACTGGCTGTTTCCACTACTCATGTACTATCCTGTTTAGAGGGCATTCCATTTCTAACTCAATTTCTCTAGATACAATAGCTGTGCTATGAATCTGATGTCCATCACAGTTGTACACTGTTCTATGAGGCACCCCTCCCTGTTAGGGCTCTTATGGATGCACATCCTGTTCCATTATTGACCTATGTTGATTAACCCGATCCTTCTCCTACCTATATCCTTTATCACAGGTGTCTCCCTGTTGACTCCACTTGTTGCCCTCCTCCTCCCGTTCCTTTGTCTTCTGTTCTGCTCCTTCTCGACTTTTACTTTCTTTGGAGTTTTCCTATCCTGCCATCACTTTCCTATTAGTATCCTCTCTTATTCTAGTCCATCTGATATCCAGGTACCTGAGTCTGGTTCTTCTTTGTAGTCTTGCCTCAAGACCTACTCATTCACATTGATTAATCAAGCATATCTCTCACCGGGCCTTATGCCACCCCATCGAACTGCAGCACTCCTCGGTTATTATCACCATCAGGCTTCTCATGACTGCATCTGGTATCCCTTGCTTATCTGACCTCTTATGGGTCTACTCCTTTACATTGACTACTAGAGCATAATCCTCTTGGGTCTATGCTACCTCAACTCAACTTGCTTTCCACTCGGAGACATGCCTCGTGTCTATTGCCCTTTGCTCAGGGCTGGAAGACTTCTCTCCATCATTGTACATCCTTCATTTCATACCTCACCTTAACCGTACCAGCTTCTATGGCTTTAATCAAGCATCGTTCATCTTCTCTTCATATTCCACCTTAACCTTACTGACCTAGGCCTCATTTCATAATAGTACATCATCCATTTCATTCCTCACCTTGAACCATTCAGGTCTTGAGCTTCTTTCCATCATTTATCCAGGCGGGGAGCTGGCTGGGGTACTCGCTCCCTGGACCCACGGAAATGGCTGCTATAGCGGCCTTTCTTAGGGTCCTTTGTGTGGGTTGCATTATCTCCGTGGAGCACACCTGGCAGGGAGTAAAGGGTCAAATGTGGGTGAGACTTTTCAAGCAAAATATTTTAGTGGACTTATACTGTGGATTGTTTTTCCTCTTTGGATTTAACTGGTTTGGTGACTTTCTTCTTGATTTGGATACGTCAGTCTCTGGGCTTGTATTGAGAGACCACTGGCCCTTCCTTGGATTAAATCTTCTTTTTTGTTTGGGCGATCGGTGGTGAGAGGACCCTGCCATCCATATATTTTGTTTATTCATTTATGTGTGTTTTTGTTTTATTTTACAGTCCATTACCTCTTTAGCTGTGAGAAAGGCCAAAATTATCTTTTCTCCCAGTTGTGAGAATTGGGGGTCATAATTTCACTTTGTTGATTGTAAAAATATATTTGATTTGTTTCTGTATGCTGTTTATGTTTTCTTTTGGTTATAACTGTTTGGCAGTGAGAGTGCTAATTTACCCTCTTTCCCAGTGGTGAGAGGACCTGGGAATTCACACATTGCATTTATGCTGTTTTATTTTTGGTTTGGGTGGTGAGAGTTCCTAAACATTTTCTTTTTTATATTTTCTTTTGTATGTTATTTATATATGTGGGGATTAAAGGGAGCTGCATGGGGTTTTAATTGTTTTATTTGTGGTGTGTATTATTATTATTTTGGGGTTTGTTTATTGCACTTATTATTTAGTAGCATAGCTGCAGCATTTGCTGGTCTCTTGCCCAGCAGTAGTGCGCTACTCATCCTCTCTCTCTTTATGCCCTTTGCCTTTTTGCCTTCCCCTCCAGTTTGAGACCTACCAGCACTGTAGAGTGCTGGGCATTATGCGAGTAGAGGAGATGGGTGAGGGGTTATGAACAGGGAGGATGGATGTGGGAGTTCACCGTATTGGGGTGGTTGGGACTAGAAGGTGCCCTGGGGTGAAATGGAATCCAGATCATGGTTTTCCATGTCTGGTGCCCATACCCAAGGGCACTACCGATATGGTGGGCAGATGGCCTGCATGGCCCACGAGATTCGTCCAACTCGGGCGGTGCTGTGCAATGCCAGATCCATTAAAATAAAACTGTAATTATTATGGATCTTGTTGATATGATGGACCTGGCTTGCATCACTGAGACCTGGTTGGACGTAAACTCTAGCCCCATTTTGAGGCTATGACTCGCTCGGTACTGTGATTCACTGCCCGAGATTGGATCACGGGGGTTGCAGTCTGTTTCAAGACCAAACATGGCCTCATGGAGGTACTAGTTGGGGGGTTGAGTCCTTTGAGTGTATAGTAGTAGCTAGTGTAGGCTTTCAAATCGCCCTCATCTACCATCCACACAGTAATGAAGCGATTCCTTCAGGAAGTGGTGGACTCGTCGTCGACATGGCATTTGAATCACCCAGATTGATGGTTCTGGGTGATTTCAATGCTAGGTCGATGATGAACTCTCATAATTGGTCAACACTTCCTCCAGTTAATGACATCTCTGGGCCTCATAAAGGTGGTTTCCATGCTACACATAAATTTGGACACTCTTTGGACCTAATCTTCCTTCTAGGGGTTGAAACATCTGATGTGGGGTGGAACACGTCGGGTGGTCAGATCATTACACCATCATGGGGTTTAGTTTTGCACCCTCTAGAAGGCCTTGCCCTGTGGAGTTGGTTAGGAACCGCCCTTTACAGGATATAAATGCCCAAGACCTTGTGGCGGTGCTTGACCTATCGTCCCCTACGTTGGCAAGCAATAACCCAGAGACTCTCATGTCAGCCTATAACACAGCTGTTATGGGGGCTCTGGATTTTATTGCTCCAGTTCGTCTTTGCCCCTCTCCTTCACCCCAAGTCCCCTTGGTTTGATGGGACATTGAGGGAGATGCGAGACAGGGTGAAGGTTAGAGTGTTGCTGGCAAAGTCCACCTTGATGCCGACCGCCTTAGATTGATGGACCATTATTCAGTCTATCAATCTGCAATCACCCGTAAGAAGGCAGAATTCCTGTCCAGGGAGATTGCGGTTGCTCAGAACCGACCAGCTTAGTTATTTCGAACTGTAGACAGACTGTGCAACCCAGCCTGTCTGCAAGTTCAGAAAGCTTTTTGCAGTCAGAGTGCGATCGCGCTTGCTTGATTCTTTGCAAATAAGGTGACCGACATCAGGGTGGACTTGCTGTCATCACACTCTAGGAGGTTGCTGTGGACTGGTGTGAGATCACAGTGCCCCAATTTTCCTGCAGTTCCTTCAGTCAACTGGAGTTCATGCATGTCATGAGGATTATCCAGAATATGCACCCCTACGTGCTGAAGTTTGGATCCTGGACCGACTTCTAATTTTGGGTTGTAGTGATAACATTGGTCCAGTCTTGTGCAGATAGTCAGGTGCTCATTGGAATCTGGTGAGTTTCCTAGCTCCCTGAAAGAGGCGGTGGTGACACCACTCTTGAAGAAAGCTACCTTGGACCCTGACTGTCTCACAAACTACAGACCTATCTCTAACCTTCCCTTTGTTGGGAAGGTGATTGAGAAAGTAGTGGCAGCTCAACTGGAGGACCATTTGACCATCCATGACATCTATGAACCCTTCCAGTCCGTTTTTGTAAAAGACATAGTACCGAGACAGCACTAGTTCAGGTGCTCAATGATCTCCTGATGGCTAGAGATTGGAACAGCCATTCCATCCTGGTTCTCCTTGACCTTTCTTCAGCTTTTGACACCGTGGACAACATGGTGTTGATAAAACACGGAGGCTTTTGTGGAATATCAGGAACTGTCTTAAGATGGTTCATTTCATTCCTCACTGGGTGATCACAAAGAGTTGTGTCCGGGGTTTTTCTCCTCGAACTCAACGGCTTTGTTGTGTGGGGTGCCTCAGGGTTCAGTATTATCACCCTTGTTATTTGTGGTGTATATGCTACCCATCGGAGATATTGTAAGAAGATATGGGCTGAGGTTTCACTGTCATGCAAATGATACCCAGCTTTACCTTTCTTTTGCTCCCAGCCAGGATGGAGCTCTCTCTGTCTTTAACAGCTGTCTAAAAGAAATCCAGGAGTGGATGGATTCTAGTTGGCTGAAGTTGAACTCAGAAAAACAGAGGTACTGGTTGTGGACCCTGGTTGACAGACGGAAGTCGGATGGTGTTGCGCCTTCCAGAATTTTTCTTGGAGGCATTCCCTTCCTGACCTCTGAACGTGTGTGTAACCTGGAGGTGGTTCTTGATGATAGACTGACATTGCAGTCACAGGTGTCGGCTGTCATCAAGACTTCCTTTATCATCTTAGGAACATCACCAGGGTTAGGCATCTTGTTCCGTCTGATGATCTTCCAACTTTAGTCCACGCCTTTGTGTCCTTGTGCCTGGGTTACTGCAACTCCCTTTATCTAGGGCTTCCAGGGTTGAAATCCATCACCTGCAGCTAGTGCATAATGCTGCAGCCTGGCTTTGATGGGCTCACGTAGATCCTGTCATATTACTCCAGTGCTGTGTGAACAGCACTGGCAGCCGATATGGTGGCGGGTCACCTTTAAAGTCAGTTTGCTGACTCTTCAAAGCCCTACACTGTCTGGGCCTGGTCTATCTGAAAGAACTTCTGGTACCCTACTGCCCCAATTGATCACTCCACTTGGCTGATGAGGGGTTGCTAGAGTTCCAAGGTGAACTCAGAAATCATCCGGTGATAGAGCTTTCTCTTATGCTGCACCCACCCTTTGAACTCTCTACCCCTGCCGGTTACGGGATCGCACTTCTGTGGAGGGATTTAAGAGGGATTTGAAAACTTTTCTTTGGGGAAAAACATTCTTGGAAAACTGAACTGTTTAGTGGATTATGATCTGGTTCTGTTGGATATTTTAATGACTGTTTTAATTGTTGTATATAAGGCACCTTGATAATTGAAAGGTGCCATATAAATAAAAATTATTATTATTATTGTGCATCCTCTCTTGCTTTTGAGTGTCTGGTTCCAAAGACATCACTCATATCCTCGAAGCTGTCCATTTAGAAGGACAGAGCGAGAAATTCCTCTAAATTGGACTTTTCTCCTTCCTCCATCTCAACTGTAAACTGCTGTAGCTGATCCATCACTAATCAAACTGTCTTCAACCTGAGGGGAAGGTGACCTAGGCCTTGATCCCTAGAGGTTTCTCTCAAAGGAGGTTTTCCTCTCCTCCATGCCGATGGTCATAATATTAGACAGAGTTAGTGCTTTCATAGGTTCTGTAGTTAGGTTCCACTGGTGGATGGAGTTGGATGGTGGCCCAGGCATTCCCTCTTCCTTAGGAAGTTGGCCCTTTAACATCTTGTCAGCTTTCATTTCATTCATCAACTTAGTTGTATCTTGTTCTTCTCATGTCCTTCCTATATAGGTCTGTCATTACTTTCTGGTCTCGACATAATCTGATTTCTCGCATCTTCAATGCTCAATACCCTTTCTTGTATTCCTTTTGGGCTTCTTCCTAAGCTACCTTTAGCCAAGGAAATTATTCCTGTGGCATCTATGGGGAACCCTCCTCTATGGTTCCTTGCATCATACCCTTACAGGGTGGTATATCCCATGGCTAGAGAGGTGAATAGCCACAATGTATTGAAGTCAAACAAGATGCATCTCATCCAGTTGTGTAAGCACAACTGAATGGGAAGGCTTTAAGCCTGAGGTTCAATGGGTGGAGCAATATTGTCACTCCCCATCAGGCCTTAAAAGGCGACTCCTCCTAACTGTTCCAGGATTCATTTCTTCATTGCCCCACCATCTGCCCCTCCTCATCCAGCGGCTCATCCCTCTTTCCCATGGGCTTCTTCCTAAGCTACCTTTAGCCAAGGAATTATTCCCACAGCACCTATAGAGGGAAGCCCTCCTCTAGGGTTCCTTGTGTCGTACTTCTACAGGGTAGTATATCTCATGGATAGAGAGGCTAATAGCCACAATGTATCGATGTCACACAAGCATACATCTCATCCAGTTGCTTACACAAGTGAAATGGTGTTCCTCAACACAAAGACTGTTGCCCTCCAACCCATTTGATTACTGTCATCTAAACAGAAGTCCAGTTGACTTTCTTACACATATCTCAAGTACTTCTAGGAATAGTGAAGTGAATGGGGCTTTCAAACTCATACCCCATCAGGCCTGGTAGTCCATACAAATAATCAAGTTGCTTGTCATTCAGGTTTATATATAGTACTTCTGCATCCAGTTGCAACTCCCAGTTTCCCAGATGGCTATTTTGGATTAAGCAATATGATCAAGTTCTTCTTTAAATTCCAGAAATTTAACTTTAAACTAGACCAGCCTAGTGTGAGAGAGTCACACACCTATGTGGCACATAGCTGTTTCTTGTTTTTGTACTGGCACTATTTGCATTAAAACGTTTCAGCATTGAACTCACATTGTCGTGAGTTTGTGGTGGATGGTGCCCAGTTCCTCTGTCTTCTTGGATATCTTTGGCATGAGCCATATTAAAATTGTTCATAGATGTGCTGCCCTAACACAGTTTAATAGGTGGGTCAGGTTTACTCCTCCCATTGCCCATTGCAGTTATAAGATTGAGTATCATATTCTTGGTAGCTGTCCTGCCCAGATAAATCTTGCTATTATTTTATTCCAGGATGGAAAGTGGGACACCTCTGGGATTAATCAATCATTCAATCAAATAAAATCTTTATTTTGCCAGGCAGAACATCTTTGAGACAAGCTCATTTACAAGATGGACCAGGGGCAAAACAATTGTCAACAGGGTTAAGACATCATAGGTTGAGTGAACATACATAACAATTACATAGTAAGCACCTCTAATAAGGCACTTGCTGATGTGTTCAACTCCTTGCACAGTCTGTATGACCCAGGTCTTCTTACTTGAGGTCCCCTTGGTATGATGGTAGGCTCAAGGGATGAAGACCTTGGGTCAGAGATTAGAGCGCTGCTGGAGGAGGTCTGGCCTGAAGGTAGAAAAAACTGGCCCTCGTGTGCACTACAGTGCATCCCAAGGAGCAATCAATCATAAGAAGACAGAATTCCTGTCCAGGAGATTGCTGTTGGGAGGAAGTGACCATCTATGCTCTTTTGACTGTGATAGGCTTTCCATCCTTCCTGTCTACAGCTGAAGGTAGCTTTTTCTAATGCAATGTGTGAAGAGTTTGCTCGGTTCTTCTCAGACAGGGTGTCTGCCATCAGGAAGGGGTGCTGCCAGTGGGTCAGAGTTTTGCTCACAGTGGTTACCATGGGCTACTGGAGAGCTGTCCAACTGGTTGGGACAAGTTTAGACTGGTTGAGGTGGCTGAGGTCGATAGGAGAAGGGCAGGGGTAAATGGAGAAAGTGACAAAGGCAAGAAGGACAGGGATGGGGCAAAGGGGTAAGGCCATCAGGAAATGGAGGGTAATGAGTACCAATGCCCATAGTCTGGGCAACAAGCTCCTGAGCTGGTGGCCTTAATGGAAGAGGGATGCCTGGATATTGTAGCAGTCACAGAAACATGGTACACAGAGAACCATGGCTGGGATGTTAACATACCAGGTACATAACCTACAGAAGAGACAGGCAGGGAGAAGAGGGGAGGAGTAGCTCTCTATGTAAAGGAAGGGATAAAAGCAACTGAACAAAAGAGTAAACAGGGAGAAGAGGAGGCACTGTGGGTAACCTTGGAGACTGGAAAGGGCACCACAATCCACACAGGGTTAGGTACAGACCCCATGTCAGGGGAAGGAATGGACAAGGATATGATGGAAGGCATTCTTAGAATGGCAGAGAAAGGGAGATACTGTTGATGGGAGACCTGAATATGCCAGATGTTAACTGAGCACATTTGCTGCAGCCACATACAAGAGCAGGGCCATTCTTGATGCCCTACAGGTGGCAGCCATTAGACAGCTAGTTTCGAACCCACTGTGAGGGAGCAATCTTAGACCTCAGACTCTCAAGGGGGGGTGAGAGGATCTCAGATCTAGAAGTGGGTTGCCATCTGGGACAAGTGACCATCAAACAGTGTGGTTCACGTTAAACTCAGCTACAGAGTCAAGCCATACAAAAGTGAGGGTACTGGACTTTAGGAGGGCTGACTTTGGCAAGATGGGAGAGTGCCTCAGAAAAGCACTAGCAAACAGGCTAGAAGGAGGTGTGGAGCAACAATGGGGAATTATCAAAACTGCCATCACAGAGGCAACAAGCCTTTGTGTGAAGCAAATAAACAAATCAAAATGAAAGAAAAGCCACTATGGTTCTCAAGAGAGGTGGCTGTGAAAGTCAGGAAGAAAAGATAGCATTCCGGAAGTATAAGGAAACACAGAAGGAGCAGGACAGACAGCTGTACCAGTTAAGGCAGAAAGAAGCAGGAAGGAAGTCAGAATAGCAAAGGCCCAAACTGAGGAAAAGATAGCTAACCTCAGTTAAGAAGGGGATAAAACCTTTATAGATACATAAGTAGTGTAGAAAGACAAAGGGAGGGATAGTGAGGCTGAATAGAATGAACAGTGGGTGGGCAGAGGGGACAGTGAAAATCAGGAATACTGAACGAATATTTCTGCTCAGTATTCACAAAAAGAGGAGGAGAAGTGCCTAATCCAATTAACAGAAGCACTTTTGATAGGGGGTCGATCCCAGTCCTTTCACAGAAGAAAGGGTTCTGCAAGAACTCCTAAAACTGAAGGTGGACAAAGCAATGGGTCCTGATGGAATTCACCCCAGAATTCTAAAGAATTAAGGAAGGAACTAGTGAAACCACTGGCTACTCTTTTAATAAATCATGGGAGGATGATTGTGGTACCGAGGACTGGAGGAAGGCAGATGTGATTCCCTTCACAAAAGTGGGACCAAGACAGAGGCAGGAAACTACAGACCTGTCAGTCTGACCTCTGGTAGGGAAAGTGATGGAGTCACTTCTGAAGGAAAGAATAGTTGAGTACCTAGAGGTCAGTGGAGCACAGGATCCAAGGCAGCATGGGTTCACAGCGGAAGGTCATGTCAGACGAATCTAATAGATTTCTTTGACTGGGTGACCAAAGTAGTAGACCAGGGAGGGCTGTGGACATGGTCTACCTAGACTTTAGCAAGGCATTTGACACAGTCCCACACAAAGATTATTAGTCAAATTAACCAGCCTGGGAGTGGGTCCCAGGGTGGTAGCCTGGGTAAAACATTGGCTGGACAACAGGACACAGAAGGTAATTGTAAATGGAGTCCACTCTGAAGAAAGGGCTGTTACTAGTGGGTACTGCAGGGTTCAGTATTGGGTCCAGTCCTTTTAATGTCTTCATCAGTGACATTGCAGAGGACTGGAAGGAAAAGTATGCCTTTTGCAGATGACACAAAGATCTGCAACAGGTTTGATACAAGGAGGTGTGGAAAGGATGAAAAGGACTGGCAAGGTTGGAGGAATGGTCAGACGTATGGCAGCTAGGATTCAATGCAAAAGTGCAAAATAATGCACCTGGGAAACAAGAAGCTAGGGAAGAATACACAATGGGTGGGGAGGTAGTAACAACAACAAAACAGGAAAGGGACCTGGGGTAATCATATCAGATGACCTTAAGGTTAGCAAGCAATGGAGAAGGCAGTAGGGAGGGCCGGGGTATACTGGGATGTATAGGAGAGGCATCATCAGCAGAAAACAGGAAGTTGTTATCCCTCTGTACAGACAGTTGGTGATACCCCATCTGGAATACTGTGTCCAGTTCTGGTGACCCCATCTCCGCAAGGACATAGACAGGATAGAGGCAGTCCAGAGGAGGGCAACTAAAATGGTGCAGGGCCTGCAAAAGAAGCCGATGAGGAGAGACTAAAGGAGCTTAATATGTATACCCTAGAGGAAAGAAGGGAGAGGGGGACATGATAGAAACTTTCAAGTACCTCAAGGGAATCAACAAAGTCCAAGAGGGTAGCATCTTTCAGAAAAAGAGACTTGCAAGAACAAGGGGCCTAATTTAAAGATAGAAGGAGGGCGGTTCAGGGGTATGTGAGGAAGTATTATTTCACAGAGAGGGTAGTGGATGCATGGAACAGCCTTCCTGAGGAAGTTGTGGGGTCTAAAACTGTGGAGAATTCAAGAATGCATGGGACAGACATAAGGCAATTCTTGTGGGGGGCAGGAAGATATAGGCTGTTGGTTAACTAGGATCTACGGCCCATCCTGTAGGTAGGGAAATGGGCAGACTAGATGGGCCTAGTGGTCCTTATCTGCCGTCAAAGTCTATGTTTCTATGTTTCTAGGTCTTTGAGATTGCTTCCAAGCTTGGCACACTTTGTGAACTGGACCCAGTGCCAGCTCGTTTCTTAATGAGATGTGTTGACTCCATTGGCCAAGTATTTGCTTGATTGTCTGGTGCTCCTTGTCGGAAGGGATCTTTCCTGATGTCTTGAAGGAGGCATTGGTAAGACCACTTCTAGAAAAACATCATTGGACCCTGAGATCAAGGCAAATTACCGTCCCATCTCCATTCTTCCATTTTGGGTAAGATTGTGGAGAAAGTGGTAATTTCAGGTTGAGGAGCATTTCATGGCCCATGATCTATATGAGCTACTCCAGTCTGGGTTTTGTGCAAGGCATAGCACAGAAACTGCACTGGCTCAGGTGCATAAGGACCCTCCTTAGGGCTAGAGTCTCGAGGGAAGGGACAGTTCTTGTTCTCCTTGATCTCTCCACCATTTGACGGGTTGACCACTCGAGTGTTACTTGATCACCTAGGGAATTCTGTGGACTTGCCAGCATGGTCATCTGCTGGTTTGAGTCCTTCTATCTAACAGGAGGCAGAAGCTAGTGATGGGGAATTTCTCCTCCTCCCCAGGCCACCTGTCATGAGGGGTTCCCAAGGTTCGGTCTTGTCGCATGTTGTTTGCCATGTAATGCTGCCCCTAGGAGAGCTCTATTAGAAGTACAGTCTGGATTTTCATTGCTATGCTAATGATACCCAGATGTATTTTTCCTTTGTACCTGAAACATTTCATGCATTGGAAGTGCTTAATAGCTGCCCCACTGAAATCAATGACTGGATGGCCTCCAGCTGCTTGTGACTGAACCCCAATAAGACAGAGGTACTGGTGGTGGAGTCTAATAGAGGTGTGATTGGTTGGCTTCTGCTGCAGAGATAGGGCTTCTTCTTGGCTTTGTACCATTGAAGGCCTCCTCTAGGGTGCAGGATCTGGTGTTATTCTGGTCAGTAGATTGACACTTGAGTTTCAGGTGTCTTATACTGTCTGAACTAGTTTTTATCATCTGAGGAATATCACCTGGATAAAGCCCCTAGTTCTGCCACAGGACCTCCCCACCTTGGTACATGCTTTCGTGATGTCCAGGCTGTACTACTGTAATGAACTCTATCTCAGGGTCTCTGGAGGTACCCTGCACTGACTGCAGCTGGAGCAGAACGCAGTGGCAAGGTTTTACAGGGCAGTCTCAGTGCTGTCATATCACTCCAGTCCTGTGTCAACTGCACTGGCTGCTAGTTAGGTGGAGGGTCCTCTTTAAGGTGGGTTTACTCACCTTTAAGGCTCTACACAGACTGGGACCTGGTTACCTGAAGAACCTTCTTATTCCTGCTGTCTCAGCCCACTCTTTCTGCTCCTCCTTCTAGGGGCCTCTTATGCATTCCCAGGACAAGGCTAAAACAGCAAGTGACAGAGCATTTAGTGTCTTGCTCCCATCCTGTGGAATTGGCCATCTAGCTGTTAGGAGACCCTCACGTGGAGGTATTTAAGGCCCCGCCTCAAGTCCTTCTTGTATAATCAGGCCTTCCAGACTGCGCTTTATAGTCCTTGCTTTTTAGAACCTATGTTTAGATTAGCCCTAGCTCTTAGGCATTTGCTGTTCTTGCTTAAGCTAATGTTTATATAAATTTTATTTTTGTTGCTGTATTGTGTTATGTCTGAGAAAATGTTATGTATTTTGTTTTATAATGTATAGTATTTCTTTTAATTGTTTGGCGCCAGAGCCTCCGGATGGGTGTCTTAAATAAAATTTGCCTTGCCTTTGCCTAATAACAACATAATAACATATAACCATCATGTGACAAGATACTTGCACCAGAACATAGCAATAGGTTCAACAGGAGGTAGTGCCATTTAAATACAATTGCATGGATACAGATATATGGACATAAGGTAATGAGCTAAAGTCTATACAGTAAACATCATTGAGGAGTCATAGTGAGTAAGAGTGGCAGTTCCTCTGGCACCAAAGAGCAAAGAATATTGAGATGTAAGAGTCCTTTGATCAGTACTGTAGGCATGGCCTGGCAAGTGGGTGGAAAGCTGAGGGGTATAGGGAGTGCAGAGGGAAGGTCAGCGAGATAGGAGAGAGTTGGACATGATGGGCTAGGAGGAAGGTCTGTTCAAAGGAGAACACAACAGATGGCACAGGCAATGGTTGGGGTTTAAGTTCAATATTTGAAGCAAAGACAGGTCATGATGTTGGGACCTTGATTTGGACAATGACAGAAGGGAGGACTGAAATGATGCCTCAGGCAATGGTTGAAGTTTAAGTCCAGAATTTAAAGCAGTAACAAATCATGATATTAAGACCTTGACTTGAAACAATGACAGACCTCAGAGAAGGTTCTCAGGAACAAGGATTTGAAGAGGGAGAATGTGACAGGGGCAGCAAGCTTAAGGTTTTCTGGATCTTATTCCAGAGCATAGGAAGAGTGAAGCTTATTGAGGATCTACTGAAGTGTGTTTAACTTTAGGGCTAGCCAGAGATAAGGTGGTAAGACTTCTGAGAGAATAGGCACACTGAGATGCAGGAAGTTAGAGCTTGTGAGGTACTGAGGTAATTTATGAGTGATTGCCTTGTATGTCCATAGAATAGCATTCTTTCATCCCTGCAGCTAAGGGAGGTCCAGCCTATGGAAGAATAGAGCATGCAGTGGTGTGTGACATAAGGGGCAATGAACCCAAGGGCTCTGTGGTATAGGTATCAAGCTTGGAGAGAGCTGTGCTAATAGTATGGCCACATAGGAAGTCTGCATAGTCTAGGAGAGGTAAGAAGGTAGCTTGACTAAGAGTTTTTGAGCCCCAAGTTAGTGAGTGCTTGATCCTGAAGAAAGTACCAAGCCTTTGATGCAGTTTCTAGTGAGTTCATCAATGTGATCAATGAAGGACAATTTGTAGTCAATCCAGACCCCCAGGTATTTGAAATTTTCCACGAACTCCAGGGCTTCTCCCAAAGGGTGCTTATGTGAGGAACCTTATCTAAGGTTTTTTTTGAGATGAGGGCCAGTGAAGAGAAAATCATGGCCTTAGTTTTTTTGACATTGAGCAGGAGTTTCAAGTTGAGTAGATTTTTTGGAGGATGATGAAATCATTCTGGAGGTCCACAATGGCTTGATCCAGAGTTGATCTGTCAATGTATAGCACTGTATCATCAGCAAAGAGATGGATACTAGATGACTTTAGGCTAGTGTCAATTTGATTAATATAAATGGCAAGAGAAGTGGACCAAGTATGAACCTTGGGGACACCCTAATGAGTATTTTTTTGGGTGATAGGTCTTCAGCCTTGACCTGCTGCTCTCTGTCCACAATATAGTTTTTGAACCAACTTAGAGCCAGGTTGTCCAATTCTAACTTTCTTCAGGTTCACTTCAGGTGTAAATTGTGGTCCACCATGTCAAAAAGCCTTGCTAAGGTCCAGAAACAAGGTGCATATGTATTGTTTGTTATCAAGTGCAGGCTGCCAGTCATTTATAAACTTAGCAAGGGCAATGGAGGTACTATGCATGGATGGAAACCAGATTGAATCAGGTTTAGCAGATTAAAACTTTCGAGATGAGATCTGAGCTGTTTATTTACTACCTTCTCCAATAGTTTTGACAAGGCCAGGAGCAAGGAGATTGGGTGGTAATTATTTAGGTTGCAGGGGTCCCTGATTTGAATAGAGGGATGACATGGCTGTCTTCCAGATGTTGGGAGGGAGCCCTGATTAGAGAGACAAATTGAAAAGGTGGGTAATAAGGGGAACCAAAATATAGTAGGCCAACTTTTGGAAGAAGGGCTCAATCATATTTGCGCCTGCATTTTTTTTAGTATCAGGTTGAAGAAGGAGATCCTCAACCTGTTTGATGGTGACCAGACAGAAGGAGAAAGAGTGGTAAGGGTCAACAGATTCTGGATCGTGGCAATCAAATGACTGACTCAGGAACTGTGCCCTGATGGCATTTGCTGGGGAGGTATCAAAAGCCATCCCTGCTGTGGCAAAGCGATTGTTAAGGAGGTCAAGGATCTCATTTTTATCTGTAGTGTGGGTACACCAGTCAAAACTATGTGGGAAGTGTGCCAGCACTGTTATGGCCTTCTACCTCCTTTAAAGTTTTCCAAAACTTAGTAGAACTTAATGGAAGTGTCTGAAAATATATAAAAGGCAGGTAATATATTCATGTGTATTACTTCTAGTCTGGCATGAAAGTTAGTGGTAATTGCCCCATTTTTGCAATTCAATCTGTATGACATTTGTTAGCAGATCATAGTTTATTAGTTCTAAGTTACGTAAGTCTTGTGGTATGTGAACGCTAAGTATTTTAATTTCATACTGTGTCATCTTAAAGTCAAATGTTTTTCAATGCAAGGGAAGTGGTGTAACGTATTAAAAGTACTTCTGTCTTGTTTGTGTTCAATTTGTACCCTGCTAGTTGACTGTATTTGTTTAATATTTGCCATGCCTCTTTTATTGATCTTTCAGAGACCTGTAGGGTAAGGAGAATATCATTGGCATAAAGCATAATTTTATGCTCCTGATGTCCAATTGCTATCCCTTCACTCCCTCACTCATTCATATTGCTTGAGCCAGCTGCTCTATGTAGAGTGCAAATAGTAAAGGGACAGCAGATACCCCTGTCTTGTGCCTTGTCCCAAAGCAATCAGAGAGAGGAGAGAGCTCTTTTGTTCTCACATACACTTTCAGAGAGGCATAAGTATTCTGTAGTCTTTCCACCAATGTACCAGGGAAGATAAAGACTGACAGGGTGTTCCATAGGAATTCCCATGACACCCTGTCAAATGCTTTCTCAGCGCTTAAACTCAGGAAGGCCATTGGAATTTACTCTAGAGTGGATACAATTCTGCTAATAGTAGGGCCTATAGTATGTTGTCTGAGGTTTGGTGGAGGCTTACAAAGCCTGATTGGTCTGGATGGATCAGAGAGCGATTGATCAATTCAAGTCGTTTTTGCCCATATGCCCACATACACCTTATAGTCAATGTTCAGTATAGAAATAGGGGATTTGAGGAGGCATATGGGATCTTTATTTGATTTTAATATTGCTGTGATTATTGCATAGTCTCATGAAGGTGAGGGGTGCCTCTCATTTACATTCCCAAAAGCTTCCTGCATAAGTGGTAACATTTTGTCTTTGAATTTTTGTGTCATTCAGCTGGGAATCCATCAGGACCCAGACATTTTAAATTTGTGCCTTCTAATCTGGTAATCTATTTCTTCCTAAGTATTGGTGCTTCTAGACAAGCTTTTGCATTTCGAAAGTTGAGGGAGTTTTAAGGATTGGAGAAACATTTGAAGTGCATTTGGTCTGGGCTTGGGCAAGCTACAGTATATAAACAGTAGTTCTTGATAGTATTGATGAAAATGTTCCATTTTGGGGCATCATCATGGGTAATTTGATTTGTAGTGTGGTCCCTTATCTTTAGTATTCAGGCATTACTACGTCAGGTTTTTAATTCATGGGCTTAATTCTCATGCCTCAAGATCCACCATCTTACAGTATCTTGTCTGCTTTAGAAAGCCAGATATTGCTGAACTTTTCAGTCTTTAAATTCCTGCAATTGTTTTTAGTTTCTTAATTTTTTCAGTTATGACTGTATCCTTGCCAGTATACATCATTTGGTATGTACTGAGGTGTTCCATAAGGGTTTTTGTCCCTTTCTATTTTTCCCTGGAGGCATACACAATTATTTCCTTTTACCATTTTTGGGTGTCCCACAAGACTGGGGGCAGTTACTGGCTGTGTTGAACTTTCTTGGATAATTTCTGGGATTCTTACTGTAAGTATATTGCAGAACTGTTTGTCCTTCAACAGTGAGAGTTTCAGACTCCATGTTGAGTTTTTACTTTCTTCCTAGGTGTATTTTTAAAAGTAAGGAGTGATGGTCCGATAGTATTCTCGGACCATAGGATATCTAGGTCTTGTACTGTTAGAAAGTGCTCCAGGTTGTAAAAATAATCATTCCTGAGTATGTTTCATGTTGTTTTGAGAGGAAGGTATAGGCCTTTTGTGTGGGAAAGAGACGTCTCCATATGTCAATGATTCCCAGTTCATTGAAGTTTTTCTTAATGTATTTTGCGTCGGTGTGAATCTATGTCTTCTCGGTTAGAAGTTTCTAGATCTTGTGAAAGCATGATATTAAGGTCTCCCTAGTATCAACTGATCTTCAATGAGGTCTATTAAGTGAACCAAGAATTTTTTATGACAGATGTCTTAGTGTTAGAAGGGAGGTAAACATTTGCCAGTGTCACCTCTTGTTGATATAAATGACCCTGTATAGAAACATAGACTTTGACGGCAGATAAGAACGGTTGGCCCACCTAGTCTGCCCCATTTCTCTCCTACAGGATAAGCTGCAGATCCTAGTTAACCAACAGATTATTTCTTCTACCCCCACAAGTATTCTTGAATTCTGCCACAGTTTTAGACCTCACAACCTCCTCGGGAAGGCTGTTCCATGCATCCACCACCTCTTTGAAAAAATACTTCCTCACATTGCCCCTGAACCACCTCCCTGTCTTTAAATTGTGTCCTCTTGTTCTTGCACATCTCTTTTCTGAAAGATGCTACCCTTGGACTTTGTTGATTCCACTGAGGTACTTAAAAGTTTCTATCCTGTCCCTCTCTTCTTCCTTTCCTCAAGGGTATACATATGAAGCTCTTAGTCTCTTTCTCATATGGCTTCTCTTGCAGACCCTGCACCATTTTAGTTGCCCTCCTCTGGACTGCCTCTATCCTGTCTATGTCCTTGGAGATGGGTCTCCAGAACTGAATGCAGTACTCCAGATGGGGTCTCACCAACTGTCTGTTCAGAGGATAAAAACTTCATGTTTTCTGCTGGTGATGCCTCTCCTATACATCCCAGGATACCTCAGCCTCCCTACTGCCTTCTCACATTGCTTGCTAACCTTAAGGTCATCTGATATGATTACCCCGGTTCCTTTCCATTTTTGTTGTTGTTACTACCTCCCCATTGTGTAATCTTCCCTTGGTTTTTGTTTCCATGTACATTATTTTGTACTTCTTTGCATTGAATCCAAGCTTCCATACTTCTGACTATTCCTCCAACCTTGCAAGTCCCTTCTCATTCTTTCCATGCCTCCTTGTGTATCAACCCTGTTGCAGATCTTTGTGTCACCTGCAAAGAAGCATACTGTTCCTTCCAGTCCCTCTGCAATGTCACTTACAAAGACATTAAAAAGGTCTGGACCCAGAATTGAACCTGCAGTACCCCACTAGTAACCCCTCTTTCTTCAGAGTGGAGTCCATTTTTTTATTTAGTTGTTTAACCAGGATAGCACACTAATCTGAAAGCTTTTTACAGGAGGCGACCTGGGAGCACAGGGAAGTTAAGTGACTTGCTCAGGGTCACACAGTATGCAAGTGGAAGCTGTGGGGTTCAAACCCAGGTCTGGTCTGCTGGATGTCACCAGATTTGCAGCTCAGAGCCTTAAACCATTGTGCTATACTGCCTCCCCTTCTGTGTCCTGTTGTCCAGCCAATGTTTTACCCAGGCCACCATCCTGGGACCCACTCAAGAATGGTTAATTTGAATATTAATCTTTGTGTGGACTGTGTCAAATGCCTTGTTAAAGTCTAGGTAGGCCATGTCCACAGCCCCTCCCTGGTCTACTACTTTGGTCACCCAGTAAAAGAAATCAATTAGATTTATCTGACATGACCTTCCCACTGTGAACCCATGCTGCCTTTGGTCCTGTACCCCACTGGCCTCTAGGTACTCAACAATTTTTCTTCAGAAATGATTCCATCACTTTCTCTACCACAGAGGTCAAACTGACAAGTCTGTACTTTCCTGACTCTGTCTTGGTCCCACTTTGTGAAGGGAATCATATCCACCTTCCTCCAGTCCTCAGGTACCACACCATCCTCCCATAATTTGTTAAAAAGTAGTCAGTGGTTTCACTAGTTCTTCCCTTAATTCTTTTAGAATTCTGGGGTGAATTATGTCAGGCCCCATTGCTTTGTCCATCTTCAGTTTTAGGAGTTCTTTCAGAACCCTTCTTCTGTGAAATGACTGGGATTGACCCCTATCAAGAGTGCTTCTGTTAATTGGATTAGGCACTCTCCCTCCTCCTCTTTTGTGAATACTGAGCAGAAATATGCATTTAGTAGCCTGCTTTTTCATTGTCCTCTCTGCCCACCCACCATCCATTCTATTCAGACTCACTATCCCTTCCTCTGTCTTTCAAAGCTCCTGATGTACCTATAAAAGGTTTTATCCCCTTCTTAACTGAGTTGGTTATCTTTTCCTCAGTTTGGGCCTTTGCTTTCTGACTTCCTCCCAGCTTCCTTCTGCCTTAACTGGTACAGTTCTCTATCCTGCTCTTCTGTGTTTCCTTATACTTCCTGAATGCTACCTTTTCTCTCCTGACTTTGTCCACCACCTCTTTTGAGAACCATAGAGGCTTTTTCTTTTGTTTTGATTTGTTTATTTGCTTGACACAAAGGCTTGTTGTCTCTGTGATGGCAGTTTTGATGTTTCCCATTGTTGCTCCACTCTTCCTTCTAGCCTGTTTGCTAGTGCTTTTGTAAGGCACTCTCCCATCTTGACAAAGTCAGCCCTCCTGAAGTCCAGTACCCTCACTTTTGTATGGCTCGATTCTGTAGCTGAGTTTATCATGAACCACACTGTTTGATGGTCACTTGTTCACAGCTGGCAACCCACTTCTAGATCTGAGATCTTCTCACTGTCCCCATTTGAGAGTACAAGGTCTAAGATTGCTCCCCATGAGTGGGATGAGTGGGTTCAAACTAGTTGTCTGATACATGTCACCTGTAGGGCATTGAGAATGGCACTGCTCTTGGATGTGTGCAGCAAATATACTCCAGTTAACATCTGGCATATTCAGGTCTCCCATCAACAGTATCTCCCTTTCTCTGCCATCCTAAGAATGCCTCCTGTCATATCCTTGTCCATTCCCTCCCTCTGACATGGGGGTCTGTATACAGCCCTGTGCAGATTGTGATGCCATTTCAGTCTCTAAAGTGACCCACAGTGCCTCCTCTCCTCCCTGTTTACTCTTTTGTTCAGTTGCTTTTATCCTTCTTTACATAGAGAGCAAATCTCTCCTCTTCTCTCCTCCCTGTCTCTGCTGTAGGTTATGTACCTGGTATGTTAACATCCCAGTCTTGGTTCTCTGTGTACCATGTTTCTGTGACTGCTACAGATAACCAGGCACCCTTTCCATCAAGGCCACCAGTTCAGGGAGCTTGTTGCCCAGACTATGGGCATTGGTGCTCATATTACCCTCCATTTCCTGATGGCCTTACTCCTTTTGCCCTATCCCTCTTTATTGTCTTTGTCACTTTCTCCATTTACCCTGTCCTTCTCCTATCAACTTCTCTGTCTTGCTGTTTACCTCACTCACTACCCTGACTTTTGGGGGGCAAGGATTTCCCTGTTCCTTTCCAGTGCCTCACCTTTGGCTAGTTTAAATGCTTGACAATGAAGATTTAAACCTATCACCTAGGATCCTGGTATAATTGTATAGTGACCTTCTGTATTTACTAGTAGTTGGTTTACCTCAATAGCATGTTATTAGGAATCAATATAGCAGTTCCTCTTTTTCTGCCACTTGGGTGAGAGGATGAATATACTGTATACCTACCCACAACACTAGTTTGGCATGTTCCATTGCAGAGAGATGGATTTCTTAGTATAAAAATAAAAGTCTGCTGGGTATCATTTCAAGTACTGAAACAGCCTAGATCTTGCTGGTGGCATGGATAGCTAATGGAATCATGCCTTACCTCCTGTGACGCTGGTGTCCTATGTTCGCAGTGTGAGTGGGTCACTAGCAGTTGGTCAGGGTGGGAGGCTTGAGCATGAGCATCCAGAGGACAGCTCTCCTCTCCCAGGGAGGGAGGTAAACAGAGACTGGCATATGTCTGACACCTAGTGGTGGCTGGGTGTTGGAGACCTAGGGTCCTATATGCAGTGGGTGGGGGAGCAGTTGGCTAGCATGCTGTGTGTAGAAGCACACACAGTTTGGCTATTGCTGATTCTACATGCTTTCCTCCAATGGGGCAGAACAACCAAAGTAGAAAAGGTCCTGGGTGAGTTGGATGACTGCTGCTCCCCCATCATCAGGCACCTCCCTGAAACTAAATCTGGTATCAATGGGTTGAGAGATCCCACTGCCGTGCCATGGGGATAAGCTGTGTTGGAAGAAGGAAGGTAGCCTTGCACAGTCAGGGAATGGAGCTGGGGGTCAACAGGAATGTGGCTAGACCAGAATGGAGGGATAAAAAGTAAAAAAAAAGAAAACAATGCAATGGAGGTGCCACCACACAAGTGGAACCAGGACTTCTCACTGCACTTCTGTCAATATCACAGAGAAATCTACAATACTATCAGTTAAATCAACCTCCTACCTATTAATAATCATTACAGTATTTTCATCAGGCATCAGTGTCTAAATACCTCTGAGTACCAGTATAATCTTCAGTCTGTGCAATAAAGCTGTTCATATTATGAAAATATCCAAGACTCTATTTTTTTTAAAAGCAGGTTGTAAGATAACTGAGACAACCATAAACAAAATAAAGCTCAAGAACTGTGTAATGGGAGCCTAACTGGGGCTATTAAACTGAGTTGGTGGTCGGATCGCTAAATGGAGCAAACTATTCCACCTCTGGTGAATTATCCCAACTTTGTACAAATGTATTTCCATTTTTTGGGCAATCAAACTTTTCCATCTGGTGTGTCCATAAGACCACAACCCTTGCAGGGATAGGTTTCCGGACCAGAGGGAATCATTAGGGAAACAATGTCCCTCCCTCCTATATGACTGCAGCATCCCAAATAAAATTTATATGGATCCATATTGATAGGAATCCTCCTGTTTCTATTTAGAATAAGATACAAAATAAAAGAGTGAGGGTAAAAAGAAGGTCACCAGTGTGAGACCTACTCATCTTCTCATTAGTGCCTCCATTTCCCTCCCTATCAGGTTGTATTTATTTATAGAAGGATAAAACCGATGCAAACATATTTAGCTCCTTTTAATTATGGCTGCAGTAGGCAGAGCCTGCAGACACTTTGTTATTACATTAGAAGAAGGAGCCTCTCAAGATTCCTAAGGACTAGATAAAATTAGAGGTTTGAGCTATCACTCTGCTCTACTGTATTTATTCGCTTAACAGTGTTTGCACTAGACTATTTTGTAT
This sequence comes from Neoceratodus forsteri, assembly GCA_016271365.2. Lineage (NCBI taxonomy): Eukaryota > Metazoa > Chordata > Ceratodontiformes > Ceratodontidae > Neoceratodus > Neoceratodus forsteri. The sequence goes on from CM057459.1 coordinate 60,571,628, forward strand.
GATAACTACTTGCTTCAGTTTGGCTGGTATTCTTTTCAAGAAAGATTCACCATGAACAGGTCACCCTTTCCCAGCAAGGAATCTTGTAAAAGATTTACACATTTTTTTAAACTCTTAAGACACTATCTGATTAGCACTGTCTCAGACTTACAGTAGTTTAACATAGTTTCTTGGACCCCTAACACAAGTAAAGAACTGTTATCTTTTGTTACTACTTTTACAATGCTTTTTGAAAAAAACTATTTATATTGGGCTTTAGATAGCAAACAATACGAAACTTATAGCTCTGAAAACAACCACTTTTTCTGGTTTCAAATCTAAGTATAGCACAACCAATTACAGTATCTTAAAATTGTTACTGCCTTCAGCAATGTCTGGAATGTATTTAGTATAGCAGAAGGCAGCTGCATGTTTAAACCCTAAGACACGTAAAGAACAGTATCTTTTTTATTCTTTTTGCTACATTTTGGGGAAACAACATTATATTGAGATACAGCATGGCTGGTAAACATATCCTATATTTTGTATTCTGGATAGCACAGGGAAATGCTACATCTCATTCTCACAGGGATCTTTATTTTACAAATTTTTGCACTGTATTTACTAGGGATATCCCAGATTAGATGCAATATCTTGTTTTCAGTGGGGTCCTAATTTTACCAATTTTTATGATATATTTATCCAGGTTAGCCTAGTCCAGATGTAAAATGTTGTTTTCAGTGTGTTCTGATTTCATGCAATGCAGCATAATAATATGTAGATGTAGAATCCCACTAAAATAAGATGTCACATCTTCTATGAACTATGCAGGCTAAACATACAGCAATCAGCAGACATATTCTAGGAAACCACATTGTGAAATGTGTAAAAGAAAGAACACAATGAAGCTGCTCTCTCAGCAGATCTCATGCTATGCAAATACATTAGCAAAAATTGGTACACAAGCATGACCACACGGTAAATGACCATCTTGAATCTCAACTGGCATATCCTATACAAATTAAACATTTAATATTGGCTAAATGCTTTACTCAAATTCAATAAATATTTTAAATATCAGCTAGGCTAATCTTTCCTCATATGGCTTATCCCACAGGCACTGCACCATTTTAGTTTTCCTCCACTGCACTGTCTCTGCCCTTTCTTTGTTCTTTCTCAGATGGGACCTCCAGAACTGGATGCAGTATTCCAGGTGCAATCTCATGAAAGTCTTATACAGGGCAAAATGACCTCACTCTTTATACTTTTGATACCCCTCCCTATGTATCCAAGCATCTGGCTAGTCTTCCATCTGCCTTATCATACTGCCTAGTTCTCTTAGGTCTTCTGAGATGATAACTCCCAGGTCCCTTTCCTGCTTTGTGACTGTCAGTACCTCCCCAAATAGATTGTACTTTGCGCTGGATTCTTGTGCTGTATGTGCATGATCCTGCACTTCTTTGCATTGAATCCCATCTGCCATACTTCAGACCATTTCTCCATTCTTTTAAGATCTTCTATCATTCTTTCAACACCCTGGCATGTTGTATCATCTGCAATGAGGCATACCTTCCTCCAGTCCCTCTGCAATGCCCCCAATAAAGATACTGAAGAGGACTGGCCCCAACACTGACCCTTGTGGCACCCTGCTCATCACCTCTCCCTCTCCAGAGTATTCCCTGTTTACCACAACCCTCTGACTTCTACCCTTCAGCCAGTTCTTCACCCACAGAACTATTTTAGGATCCAACCGTAGGCTGCACAGTTTGTTAATCAGCCTTCTATGGGTGACAGTGTCAAAGGCCTTTATGAAGTCCAGATAGGCACATCCACCACATCTCCCTGGTCCTCACCTTACTTACCCAGTCATGCTGTAGATTAGTACAATGTGTTAGTACAAAACACAGTGCTTATCCTAAATACAGTAAATGTTAGGGTTAGATGTATAAGTAAATAAATGCCATGTAAGGCAGTGTATGTGTTAGTGTGCATGTGTGTAATGCTCTGTGTATGCAGACAGTGCACTGCTATGTTATACTGGAATCTATATAGAATATATGTATATGTATAAGTCAATGTGTGTGTGTGTGTCACAACAATTAGAAAGTGCAGTTAAGTGGCTCAGTGGTTAGTGCATAAATTGATAGTTTACATTCCCTCACTATCTAGATCAGTTTCAGCCTTATGCATGTCATTGCTGATTTAAATGTTGTATATAGTGGCAACCCCACCCAATGTCCTCAGAGCTTGAAAAGAAGAAAATGGTCCTCTGTGTCTTTTCATTTAATCTGTAAAATGTGTAGACAGTGCACTGCAATATTATACGGACTATATATTCATATACAGTAAGTATATATATATTTCAGGTTGCCCCTGAAAAAGGGACCTTCTGGGCTCAGTGGGCCTACCCAGTCATCAAAATTCAATAAATAAAATAAATAAGTATGTGTATCTGCTTTAGTCAGTGTTGTGTATCACAACAATTAGAAAGTGCAAGTAGGTGGCTCAGTGGTTAGTGCAAAAATGCTAGTCTACATTTCCCTGCTGTCTAGATCAGTTTCAGCTTGATGCATGTCATTGCTGATTTAAATGAGGTGCCTACTGGCAAGCCCCCACCTTGGAATCTAAAAAGAAGAAAACGGTCCTCAGTGTTTTTTAATCTGTAAAAATGTATGTAGACAGAGCACTGACATGTTATACTGGAATATATGTGTATGTATTAGTCCATGTGTGTATCACAACAATTACAAAGTGCAGTTATGACTCAGTGGTTAGTGCAAAAATTGCTAGTTTACACATTTCTCACTGCCCACAGTATCATCATAATACAGCCATATTGGCTCTTGCTAAATCTTGTTATATAGATAGAAATAAGTTGTGTGTTTCCAACTATCAATTTAACATCCCTATCATCCCTTCTCCCCTCCCGAGACCCTCTTTTCCTTCCTTTGTCCCTCCTTTGCCTCCCTATTTCTCTCCTACTGGGAGGGCACGGCTATGATTTAAACTTCCTGGTCTAGAGTGGGTGAGGTTCCATTGTTAGGGGTACTGCTTCGACATTTTATTGGTTCCATGTCCTAGTTCACAGTTCAAGGCTTCACATGCAATCCCTAACGTCCCCGTCAGAGTCCCTGGATCCAGATATGTCTAAGGCCATTTGTGCAGTGGAACTCTCCTATGTAGGACAAGAACTTTGTGAAGCAAATCTATGGCAGTACATGTCTCACTGTGCCATGGGGACATCATTAGTAAAAGCAAGTCAGACTATAACATACTACTAAATTTAAATTGTTACGCTGGTCCAGCTATGCCTGCCTACTTCCAGTAGTTACACTGATAGATCCTATTGGCCTAAAGAACAGGCTCCCATGCTTAGCCCCATTCTGGGGCTTAGCAACCCCAATCTGCCAGAACCCCTTCTCCTGATGACCCACTGTTTTTACTTCCATGCCAGGGGAGCTACACATCTGTACTTATGGTTTTAATTCACCACAGGACATCTTTAATGCAAGGATTACTTACAAGTGTGCCTCTCTCAGACTGCGCTCATGGTCAGGCAATTTCATAGTGGAAGAGGATTGTCATGGATCCTCATGACCTCCATAACTCCTGGTGAAGCCATGCTGATCTCAGTCTTTTTGGTCCTTGGGGCAAAGTCCTGGAAAGCTCCATCCTCCTGGTTAGCCCCTGCTGGTGTTACTCTGGAGATCACATCAGCTGTACCACCTGGAACCAGGTACTCTGCCATCATCCTCGGTATGCAGACTCCTGACTCAGTTACAGTTGGATAGCTGGGCTCCCACTGATGATCTTGCCTATGCTATTCCCTTGTGTGCTTACTCCCCTTATAGACAATCAGAGGAGGACAGGACCATACATATTAATGACAGAGTTTCACATATCTAGCTGAGCCACACCACTCTGTATACAAAATCAAGACAAGACATCCTGGGCTGGATTTTAGAAGGTTGATGCAGGGCTTGCATCCAGCTCTTTTCAAACCTTTGCACTGCACATCTGTCACGATGATGACTTTTGCAGCTGTGCCAAATTTTAGTGTTTTGGGCACAGTTGTGACAATCAACCCATTTATGGCAGCTTGTGCAAACATTGGCTGCAAGCTCAGTGAAAGGGTCCCTGGTATTGATGCAAGCTATACCACAAAAGATGGTCTAACCAATGCCACTTCACAACAAGGGATAGAAAATCCTTTAGATTGTCAAGGGCTCATGCACTAAATCTTTGGTACACCCAAAGCTTGTGCAGTCTTGGCTGTTTGAAAATCTGGTCCCTGTCTCAAAGCAAGCTCCCCGAGGACAACTCTAAGGGTCAGGCTTAACCCTTCAAGAGCCCTCTAGTAAATGGCCTTGAGCTGAGTGAAGGAGAGGCTGGATACAAAATTAAAAAAATACATTGTATACCCAGGAATATAGCTTTCTGTTAAGTGAGTCTCCCACCATATAGATGACAGGGTTCCTCCATGTGGAAATGTCTTTAAATCAGAATTCAGAGGAATATCATGCTTCTGCTAGAAATGACAAAGGGCTTAATGCATCTGGGGAATGATGAAAATATTTAGTACTGCACTAAACAGTATCAAGTGTTTGTTTTAACTGTGCATATTTATTAAGCTCATAAATCACACCCAGATTTAGAACATCTACATAACAAGTTTTAGCACAGAAATCCACATCATTCATCACCTTCAGCATGCAGTGGTTGTGGGAGGCAGTCTAAAGAAAGACCTTCTGGAGACTGAGGTGCTGTCTCATCTGTGTGCACCTCTCTGGCTGGAGGTAAGAGGTCTCAAGGCTCTGAACAGCACTGGCAGAGAGTCAGGAGAATGCTGTGAGACTCAATGTCACATTGGCAAGGAGTCAGAGGATCATTTTCCCACCAAGGGACCACCTAGCCAGACACTGCTACCTCAAAGGTTGCCAGAAGGAAGGAGCAATTGGACTAAGGTGGGCCCAAGGAGGGCAAGGGTGGAAGATCAGGAAGGCTGTGGAGGAGCAGGCAACAGGCACGCTCCTCATCCAGTGCCATTAAGAAACTCCTATGCCATTCTGGCAGCGTGGGACTGACATGAAGGGGCACCCAAGGTGGAGGACTAGGAGAATGTAGGAGAATGCCCAAATGGAGTCCCAGGAGGGGAAAGGAGACTCAGAGAAGGAAGAAGCAACTTCTATTAGAGGACTTTATAGTCAGGAGGATAGAGTTGGGGAAGGAAAGGATGTAAAATGCAGGTTAAGCGTATTCCTGACACATCAGCTTGAGAGATGGAAAGCATATCCAACAGATCACAAGGATATAGGAAGGATGAGGAGCCGAATGTCATTGTCCACTTGGGGATGAATGACCTAGCTCTTGAAATGACAGGGCAGTGCAGGAGCAGCTTAGGAGCTGGGGAAGGGTCTTAGGACTGTTGCATGCACTAGGCAGCAAAGGACTCGCACCAGGTTCCAGTAACCAAATACTTTTATTCATCAAACGGTGGATTAAATCCATAATTACAGACTAAACTCACAATAAAGTGCAGAGCATCTCGACTAGGTTTCACCACAAATGGCTTTATCAAGGGATCAGGTAGCACACAGTATAGCCTTTATAGAAGTGCTTCCTCTAAAAAATGGGGAAGGGAGGAGGCTCCGCACTTAGGTCAACTCATGGTTGAAAGGAATGGTGCAGAGAGGAGATATGGCTACATTAGGGACTGGGCTCCACCTGAGGGATCAGAGCTTGTATCAGGGGATGTTCTGCATCCATCTAGGAAGGAGTGGGTCTATGCCAATTCAATCCGTCATTTTCACTCCATGAAAATTGCTCCCTGTCAATGCCGTCGACAATGCACTCCCATCTATTGTGCTCCTGTCAAACTCACTCTGTGCACTCACTCCCAAATATTGTCCCTCATAATGAACATTGTAACTGAACCGTACTCACCTTAAGAGGTGCAACTGTAATTGAGGTCACTTTTAACTGTCCTGCCCACCTTAAGTGCAGTACTATGAAGTACTGGAAATATAGGTGCAACAGCCCCAACCAACAGTAATTGATGTGGAGCCCAATTAGGCATGCTGTAAAGCCTATGTGAGCCTTTGCCACACTGTTTGAACCTTTGTGCCACATCATGACTCACTTCATTCTCTCTGAGACAGAAAAGAAAGTTGGTGGATGATCAAACTTTATATACACCCACCACAAAAGGTGTTGATGGTAATATGTCTATGCAGTTAAGGAGGAAAACTGTAATGCCAGAGCACACACTGTTAGTTATGATGAGCCTGTCATAATAACCCATTTTAGCCAACAAACCCATGCTCCTGACCCTGCAGTTGTTGAAAGGGTGAAGCTTTGCAGACAGCTAAGGTGATGGCAGCCAATACTCAGGACACAACAGCATACGACTGCTATATGCAAAAGAAAATATATCTCTGGCAGTTCAGGGACCAATGGTTGATAAAAATGTGAAGTGCACCATCCAGAGGGTTGGAGTTCATGGCTCACCACTAAAACCAAGGATCTTACAAAGCTTGTGATTCCTCAGGACTATTGAACATATGTGTCAAGCTGTGCTGGACCAACAGTTAATTTTCTGCTTAATGACAGTGACCCAGTTAAAGACAAAATACTTATTTTGGAACTGAGGCCAACTTCACATTTTAGAAAATTCTAAATACTGGTACACTGATGGGACATTTAGTGTTGTACCACCTCTGTTTGAGCAGATGTACATAGTCACTTGGGAAAGGTTTGGTAACCTGCAACCTGCTATATACACTGTGCTTCCTGGTAACCCAGAGAAATATATGAGCTTATGCTTAGGAGGTTTAAAGAAATGAACCCAGCACTCAATCCAGATGTCATTATGACAGACTTTGAGAGAGCTACAGTGCTGGCTTTTAAATCCATTTTTCCAAATGCTCACCAGGTGGGGTGTTTTCCACTTCACCCAGTATATTTATAGGAAGATTCAAAGTGAAGGTCTTGCCTCACACTATTGTCAAGTTGCTGAATTTGCATTAAAATGCAAATATCTTCCAGCACTGGCTTTCTATCCTCCCGACCAGGTAGTCACCCATTTTGAGAAGATCACAAATGAAACTATAGGTGTCCTCCTCCAGAACTGGAGACAATAATAGACTATATTGAAGATACTTGGATCGGAGGAGGAAACAGAAGGGGCACTGGAAGACGAGTCCTCACTTTCCCATAGAAATATGGAACCACTGTGAAACAGATAGAGAAAAGTGGTCAAAACAAACAATGCTGTGGAAGCATTCCACTGGGGAATGCAAATCATTCTCTGCATGGCCCACTCAATCATCTGGAACTTTACAGATGGTGTATGCAATATGCAACAAAAGAGGACTCTGAAATTGAAAAATTAATAACAGGTAATACCCCAAATTCTTCCGAAATGGTGTATAGAGACAATGCACAAAAACTCAAATACTACTGGAGAAATGCACAGACTGCACCACCGAGGAGTTTCAGAGGTGTGGCACACAGTTCAATTATTGATCCTGTTCTCCTGTATCAAAATGAAATAAACTCCTTTCCAAGTTTTTAATTTGAAGAAATAAAGACTGACATTTTTAATGGGGTCATGGCACAGTATGACACCCTGGTGGTTGCAAGGAGAATGATGGATTAAAATTTTAATTCTGCACATTTTACAAGATACCCTGAATTTACCTGAATCTGAAGAGGGTGGATGAGGGAGGAAATAATGCGCTGCTTGTAATAGAATCGCAGGTAAGACCATTAAACGTCATGTACTACCATAGCTACTGCAGGAATGCTGGGATCAGATTACCAGGGCAGGGGTTGCTAGGGGTTCCTAGTGGTTGCTAGGGAGGCACTGCATAGAATGCTGGGATTGAGTTGGAGGCCTGTGGTTTCTGGGGCTGCTTTTGCAATGTGGTTGAGGAGGACCGAGGATTTTTGTGGCAAAGTGGTAAGTCAAAGGGTCAAATTGATGAGGGCAGGTTGTCGGGATGCAGATTGTCGGAGGAGCGAATGTCGAGGAGTGAATTGTTGGGTATGGAATGTCACAGCATAAAAGCTGGAGCAATTGTCATGCTCCTGAAGGAGCAGCAGTCCTCAGTGGGCATTTTAAGTGTTACTTCAACAGGTATTTTAACTAGTCAAGGGGGTGGATGGCAAAGGGTGGTAGAAACTGCCCCTCAGGCTGTGATGGAAAGTAGAGAATTTCAGGGAAAAGGATTCACCAAAATGATGGACAACCAAGAGTGCAAGTGATCAGCAATGAAGGATGGGGAAAGAGAAGGCAGTATGCAAAGGAGAAGAAGGGGGAACAAATTAGACAACATGAGAAAGGACAAGTGTAAGACTAACAAAATCTGGACAGCCATGTACGCAATGTTAGAAGGCTGGGAATTAAGATATCAGACCTGGTGGCCTCTCATGACTGAAGAAGGCCTAGATATTGTGGCTATAACAGAAAACATGGTGCACAAACACTCATGACTGGCAAATAGTCAACCTGGCTACACAATGTTTAGAGACATGATAGGAAGGAAAGGTGGAGAGTAGTGCTTATGTTAAGGAAAACATCAAAACAATGAATGCACAGGGAGGACAAGGGTCGAGGTGTTGTGGGTGAACCTAGAGCCTAGAAATGGAGCCACCATTCATGTGGGGTGGCACACAGGCCTCCAACACAGGGAGAGGACATAGACAAAGAGATGTTGGAAGACATGGGCAAAGGGATAAGAAGAAGGAGGAGGAGGTGATGCTGGTGGGGGACTTTAATCTGCCAGATGTGGAGTGGAGCCTACCTGCTGCAGCATCAACAAGGAGCAGAGACATCTTGGACTCCTGTAGTGGTCATATCTCAGGCTGCTGGTCAGTGAATCCATTTGGCTTGGGGCAATACTGGACCTGGTACTTTGTGAATGGGGACTGTGTGGCGACGTCAGAGTGGGGAGTCATTTGGGAACCAGTGAACATTGTACAGTATGGTTTAATATAAGAACAACTGTGGAATCTAGTCACACAGGTGCAAGGGTCCTAGATTTCAGATGGTTTGACTTTATAAAGATGAGGGAATGTATCCGAGAAGACCTGGTATGGGAGATGTCAAGGAAGGGTGGAGGAAAATGATCCAGAAATAAAAGAATGCATAGTAAAGGCTACAATGCATGTCAGGCAAATAAGCAAAAGCAGATAGAGGAGGAGACCATCATAGTTCTCAAGGGAACTGATAGAAAATGTAAGAGCAAAACAATGGCATTCAGAGATATAAGGACACCCAACAAGAAGAGGACAGAGAAGTTTATCTGGAGAAATCGAGGAGGCAGGCAAGGCAGTAAGGAGTGCAAAGCCAAGCTGAGGAAAGAATAGCCTAGCAGTATCAAAGGGAGACATGACATTTTTCAGGTATATCAGTGAGAAAGGAAAGTCAAGGGAGGAATGGCATGGTTAATAAAGGAGGCAGGGGCTATACTGAGAAGGGCCAAGAAAAGGCAAATATTTAAACAAATATTTCTGCTTAGCATTCACAGATGAGGGGAAAGGAGGACTACAAGTAAGCAGCAAGAGATTGGGGTCGTGAAATGGACACTCGTCCTTTTCTGAGGAGAGGTCAGGAAAGCACTCACTAATCTGAGGGTGTACAAAGTCAATGGGGCCAGATGGGGTGTATCCAAGAGTGATAAAGGAACTTAGGGAGGTGCTAGCTGCAGCCCTGACAGACTTGTTTAACAGTTCACTGGAGACCAGCATGATCCCAGAGGACTGAGAAGGGCATATGTAGTCTCGCTCACAACAGTGGTAGCAAGGAGGAAGTGGAATTACTGGCTTGTTAGTCTGACATCTGTAGTAGGGAAATTGATGGAAATGCTATTAAAGGAAAGGATCGGGATCACCTGGAATCTAATGGACTACAGGACCTGAGGACATGGATTTATGGAGGGAGGTCATGCCAAACAAATCTGATATATTTTTTGACGGGATAACCAGGGTGTTAGATCATTGGGGGTGGATGTGCCTAGTTGATTAGCAAGACTGACACCTTTCCATGTAGGAGGCTGAAAATGTTGGGTAAATATGGGTGACAATAAGGTCATAAGTTGGGTAAAACTGGTTAGGGATAGGAAGCAGAGGGTGGTGGTAAATGGAGTTTGTTCTGAGGAGGGAGCATGATCAGTAGGACTGGGGATAGTCCTCCTTAATGTCTTCATTAGTGACATAGCAGAGGAACTGGAATGGAAGGGCTGCCTGTTTGTAGATGACACTAAGATCTGCAACAGGGTGTACACTCGGAGGGTATATTTGATGGACAGAGACTTGAAGTGACTGTTGGAGTGGTCAAATGTTTTGCAGCTAAGGTTTAATGTAAAACAGTGCAAAATAATGCACTTGGGTCACAGAAACCTGGGGTGCTGTACAAAAAATGGGGAAGGTACTAGCACTGACCAAGCAGGAAAGCAACCTGGGGTAATCATATTGGATGACCTGAAGTTGGCCAGACAATGCAACAAAGTGATTGAGAGCTAGTGGGATGCTGGGATGCATAAGTAGGGTATTACTGCAGGAAAGGGAGGTGGTATTGCAACTATATAGGTCTTCAGTAAGTCCTCCCCTTGAGTCATGTGTCCAGTTTTGGTGGCCACATCTCAGGAAAGACATACACAGTATCATGGCTGTCCAAAGGAGGGCTACCAAGATGGTACAGAGTCTACATCAAATTTTCTATGAAGAGAGGCTAAAGGAATTAAACATGTACACTCTGGAAGATAGGAGGTAGGGAGATATGATCAAGACATTTAAATGCTCATGGTGTGAATAAAGTACAAGCAGGAGATATTTTCAATCAATCAATCAATATCTTTATTTATCCAGGTGGGCACCATTGAGCAAGCTCATTTACAAGGTGACCTGCGGTCCTAAAGTAATATACAGAAAGGCAAGTTACAATAGTACAAACAGTAAAAATAGCTGCTTATTATGGTAAAATGCACATTAACAGGTAAATATACTGAACATATAACTACAAGGAGTCATGGATAATGAACTTGTGCTGGATCCAAGCCCCAAAACTGTGCATTTTGTAGTGGGAAATGTTAGGGAGAGGTAGGCATACCAGATAGAAGATATCAAGCTCATAATGTAGGGAGAGGAGGGAATAGGGATGCAAGCGAAGAGAACCCAATTGTTACAGCAGAGTGAGGGATTGTGAGGGTGGAGGACCGTCACGAAAGGTGACGGTGATTTTGACCCAAAACACGGCGACATATGGAGGAGAAAAGCTGCCATTGTACTAAGTGCAAGAAGAGGAATATAGTAGCAGGGCATAACTAGGAGGGTCCTGGAGATTGGGGCAGAAGGAGGTGTTGGATGGACGAGGGCCAAATATTTTTGGAGTGAAAGATGATAATTATCCCAAGTGCAGCAGCATGTGCTAGAATCAGGCTGCAGCTGTTCAGAGCATCAAAGAATAAGATATGGGAGTTCAACAATAATCCTGTGGATCTGTTGGTGGGCATGCTAGCGGCAGAGGCACACATTTCAGCTGGGGGCCCGCGATATGCGGGCCGCCGTTTGAGAGAGGAGGTTAGTTGGTGTCTAGTAAAGCAGTTGCAAATTTCCGTAATGCCATCATGGTAAAGTCTTTTGAACAAAGGGTACTTACTGGGGTTTTCAGCTTAAGTATTTTTAGGTTTTATTCCATATTGATGGGGTAGAAAATCCAGCGTCTCGACTCGTGTGAGTGCCCTGGGTATATTTAGTAGGAGTTGTGAGCAGCTTCTATGGAATAATTCCTGGGCACAATCGGAGACAGACAGTCGACAATGTATTGAAGGAGTTTGCCACTGAGGGCTCTAAGTGTCCAGAGTGCTGCATTAAAGTTGCACCTATAGTGAAGTGAGGTCCAGCCTGTGGTGGCATATAGTGCACAATGATGGGTAGAGAAGGGAGGTCAGTAATGAAGGCGTATAGCTCTGTGGTAGAGCATATCCAATTTTCCAAAATAGGAGCTGCACAGCTACTGTATATGAAGTCTACGTAGTCAATTAAGGACAGGAACATGGCTTGACTAGTCGTTTCTTTGCGTCTGCTGTAAGAAATCTTCTTATCCTGTAAAAAGGCCAAGTCTTTGCCTTAATTTTTCAGCAAGTCTTCGAGGTGGTCAGTGAAGGAAAGTTTACAGTCAATCCAGACCCCAAGATATCTGAATTTGGAATGTACTCTAAGCACTCTCCCAGCATCGTGGTTATTGGGGGAGGGAGTCAGTAGCGCTTGTAGTTTATGGGGAAATAACATGGCTTTAGTTTTCTTAGCATTTAATAGCAGTTTCATTGATTAGTTGGAGTTGCAGGAGGTTGATATCTTTGTAAGTCAGCACAAGCTTCTTCTGGTGTGGACGACTCAGGTACAGCACTGTGTCATCCGTGAATAAGTGAATACTTGCATCCTTTGATTCCCTCATCAATGTTGTTGATATACACTCCAAAGAGGAGGGGACCTAATATGGATCCCTGAGGGACACCTCTTTGTAAGAGTTTTAGTGCAGATAGTTCGCCATCCGCTTTACCCGCTGATATCTGTCTGTCAGATATTCAGAGAACCAGTTTAGAGAAGTAACATCCAGTCCTAGTGTTTTTAGCGAGACAAGGCAGGTCGTGGTCGACTGTGTCGAATGCTTTGCTGTGGTCAAGAAACACAGCACATACTGACTTTTTATGCTCCAATTCCAGTTGCCAGTCATTGATTACTTTAGCTAATGCCAAGACTGTACTGTGGTTGGCTCTGAATCGGATTGAAGGGGCTTAGTAATTTTTCTCTGTCGATGAAGGATCTTAGTTGGCCATTTACTATTTTTTTCCAGTAGCTTAGAGTGTGGGTAGGAGAGAAATTGGCTATAGTTATTAAGGTCGTAAGGGTCTCCAGATTTAAACAGAGGATAACATGCGATCTTCCATATTTGAGGGAGGTACTTGTGTTAGAGGTTGAATAAATGAGTAATAGGCACTGCCAATACTTGGCATGCTATCTTTAGAAGTATGGTTCAAGTGCATCTGAGCGCACTTTCTTAGTATCCAGGTGGAGAATCGTCTTCCACTTCCTGAGGAAAACCGATGAGAATGAGAAATGTTGACTAACGGAGCCAACATTTGTAGGGTCATGCAAGTTGGGTGCAGGCTACATGCAGGCGAGTTATCGGGCTAAGCCTGCTGTATGGCGCGTGTGAATGCCTGCAGCATCTCTTTTGTCATTGACTACTGTATTGTCAGAGATAATTTTTGTAGGAGTATATTTTGTGACGTGGTTCCACCAGTTCTTTGATTGTGGCCCAGAATTTGAGGACAATTGGCTGCAGTATCTAGTTCTGCTTGGTAATAGCAGGCTTTTAGCTTCCTAATCAGTTTGGCACAGCGATTTCTGGCTGTTCTAAAGAGGTGCCAATCTTCCTCATTTTGGGATTTGGGGTAGTTTTCCAGAGTTTATCCCTGGACAGTAGCAGCCTTGAGATCTTGAGTGAACCAACGGCATTTCCTAGCCTTTATGCATATTTTTACAGAGGCACATGTAGATTCATGGCGTGGTAATGATTTCATGTAGTATAGAATATGCAGTTTCCGCTGTTTTAGCAAGGTAAAACTCTGCCACAGGGGAGTTATTTAGGTCAAGTAGATATGCCTTGGGTCGAATGACCTGGTTGACCTTTGGTGAATGTGCCGTAGTTGGCACTTTGTTGGTCATGACAAACTCCAGCTATTAGGCAATGGTCACTAATATCTGCATCAAAGGTTCCAATGTGGAGAAGGAATGGGTTATTCACAAGCAGGACATCCAGAAGGGTACTTTTGGCTGTATTCTTTTGTTGATATGGGTGGCTCTTCGTTGAGTAGGGCTAAACCAAGGAGTCGTAGAAAGATTTAAGCGGGTGACTGGCTTCCAACAGCCAATCGTAGTTTAGATCCCCAAGGATAATTGTTTCCAGGAGGCTAGTGTCCAAGATAGTTGTAAGATAGGACAAGAGCTGAGTACCGCAGATGGTGGTCTATAGCATCCATGACTAAGAGTGCTAATGATGGGATAGGTCGATTTTTATGTCTAGGCACTCAAATCCTGCTACCAGTGAGTTAGAATTAAGTGTTGATGCCACAAATCTATCTTTGATGTAGATGGCGACCCCACCTCCTCTGCATTGCCTATCGCATCTAAAGATCTGGTAGTTAGGTATATTAATCATGCTATTTGGCGTAGAGGGTCAGAGTCAGAAATCTGAGATAACAAGCACATCTGGCATTGTATGGGCGGCCAAGCCTGGATAAGGGTGAATTTTTTCAGCAGGCTACACATGTTAATGTGCATAAAATTAATACCTTTAAGAGATAGTGACTCAGAAGGGAGGTAAGTTTATTTATAGGCCCTGGATTAAGCTCAACATTGCCAGAGCAGAGTAAGAGAGGAGTAGCAATTTTTCAGGGATTCAAGTGAAGACAATGAGCTCAAGGCTTTTTCCGACTTGGCATGGAGGAGGAACCGGGTGCCAAGCTTTTTTTTTAATTTATGCAAGCCTAAAGACACTGAGGCTAATACTCTGGCTGTGTAATGCCAGTGGGAGTAACTCAAATTAATTAGAGATAAGGAAGGAGGCCTAGACAAATGTGCAATAGTTGCTCTTCGAGGAGGGTAGTCCACCTGGATCAGTTGGCAAGGAGCCTTGGCATAACATGTGATGTGTAGAGTCAGATTGGGTGAGCAGTCTTCAGGATGAGGGATGTGGTGTACCCCCAGTCTCAAATTTTTCAGATAATAAGCCAGTAAGGGTATGATACACAGTGCAGTCAGGAGGAGGAATTGCCATGAGGCTTCTGTAATTGCAGTTGTTGGGTAAATGAGGAATTTTGATAACAAGGGTAGCTCGCCAGCTGCTGGTTGCAGGATTCCCTGGCAGAACCCTGGCAGTAACAAATTGTTTTAGTAAGAAAGAGAAGGCAGGAGAGTCATCAGGGTGGGAGTGGGCAGTGCTAACGGGTCATATAATAGCACACAGGAGGGGGATGGGTGGGTGGGTGAAAATTGCAGCTTTGCCGTACCCTCTCAAGTGGTGGAGTCCGATGAGGAGGTCTCTGGTGGCAGCATCAGAAGCGCTGACCGCCGGTGTCCATGGTCCACGAGGAGGGTGTCTGAGCTGGGATCCTCAGCGGGTTCTTGGCTAGAGAAAGGAGAGAGGAGCTTGAATTAATAGTTGGGGAACACAAAGGCTAGCAGTCTGAGTGAAAACAGCTCAATTAGTAACTGAAAAGCCAGCGATTTCTTTGGCACCTTGCAGTCTGGAAAGAGCTACAAAGTCATGAAGGGCTATAGCACTTGGTTGCTGGGAACATTTTAGACAATAAACACAGTTTTTGGCAAATCAGTCACAGTTCAGTAATTTGTAGTATAATTTTCAAGTAAAACAGTGCCTTAGCAAAGACAGGATATGCTAGTCAGCAAGACAGGATATGCTAGTCAGCAATAAGCAAACCTAAAGTACCAAAATGCTATGCCTCAGCATGACAGAATAAGATAAAACTGCTAGAAGGCTTTGTTGCAAAAAGGGATGGGAGGAATTGCAGTTGTTGACAGTAAGTAACCAATAAATTGAAACATCAGATAGGGAGTGGGTGGAGACTGTGTGCATTTAAAGGAGGCCTGGGAGGGGAGGGCAGGTGGGAAGAAAATCAAGGGAAGTTTGCAGAGCTAGCACTGAATCAGTGCACATACAGTTGGAGTGAAACTGCAGCGGGGGAATGGTAAGTTACTTTGCACAGGCGAGCAGAACAGGCTAAATTAAAATATATAAATTAGAAGCCGAGTACAGGGATGCAGGCTTACATTAAGCCACACATCTCGGGTGCTCCTGTCTCAGGTGAGTGAGACCAGCCAATCAGGGAGCTCTACACAGGCGTGGAGCCAATAGCGCTACCCTGAGAAGGTGCTGAAATTGAAAAACAGCGAATTGCAAGTGATGATCTGGTTCAGCGTTCACACAGCCCAGAGAAATCGTGGCAATTTTCAGAGAAAGGGTGCTCCAGAACTAGGGCATGATATGAAGCTGGAAGAGGGTTGGTTTAGAGAGATATGAGGAAAGACTCCTCCTTCTCACTCATCCTAGGATCTGCATACTGCTCACAAGCAATTACTCTGTCCACCACATCATGCTGCACACAAGGAAGTGGCCCATCAGCCACATCATATTGCTGAATAGCAACTGACCTGTCATCCATATCATACTGCTCATACTGTAGCTGTTTGGCCTTTAGCCTCATTGTGTTGCTCGCAAGCATTTGGCCTGTCACCATCATAATACTGCTCATAATCATCTGGCCTGTCAGCCACATCATACTGTTCATAAGCAATCGACCTGTTGTCCATATTATACTGCTTATAGCTCTTCGCCTGCCAGCCACATCAGGCTGCTCATGCGCAATCGACCTGTCATCCATATCATACTGTTATATCGTCTCACTTGTCGGCAACATTATACAGCTTATAAACAATCAACCTGTTGTCCATATCCTACTTCTCATAGCTATTCGGCCTGTTTGCCACATCATATTGCTCCAAGCAACTGGCCTGTCGCTTCATCATACAACCCATAAGCAATCGGGGTCTTTTGGTCACATCATACTGTTCCAAGCACTTAGTTGTCATTTACATCTACTGCTGTCAAGCATTAGGCCTGTTGGCCCATACTAACAGATGATACTGTATATTGGACATTCTGTTTACCTTAAAATCCCCCTGTCCTAGCTTGTATTTATCAGGTCCAGCATTTGAAGGATTCTTCAGGCCTGAGAAACATATTCCTCAAGGCTGCCTTCAAGGAAGCTGGTAGTCCATGCTCTTACCACTCCAAACTTACAATAAGCTATAACCTTTGCCTTCTTTGATTTCTAAGACCTAAGGAACATACTGTCTCCTCCTTAGCTCTATTTGATCCCACTGTCTACTTGTCTAATAAATTCAAAGCTGCTTACCCTCACACCAGCAAAATGACTCCTTCTACACCACTGCAAGAACTCCGAATGACATAAAATATATCTCAGTCATGCTTCTGCTGCCGCCTGGGATTCTGTAGCTGCATCAACAAGTCTGACTTTAGGGTAGTGTGGAAGAATTATACTACCTTCTGCTCCCTTCAAAACACAGACCTGCAATATTCTGTTACTCATGTTATGGATTTTGCATCCTTCTACTCTCCAGAATTTAGCCTGACAGCCACAACAATCAAACATTATATCTCAGGCATATCATTTACCTTGTTGTTCATCCCAGTACCACATACTGTTATTTATCCTACCAATCAAGACTAATTCAAAGTTTGTGGAAATCTACCTCAACATCATTCAAGGAGGTCTATGGATTACAAACTATATTCTTCAGTGAGGGACCTCTTAAAATATGGAGTTTTGGATCTTCCACAGATCTTAAATTTCAAGTAGACATGACATTAGCATTCTTTGGATTCATAAGATCTGAATAATTGACCTCTCTTTTGTCTTCAGTCCTGCAGTTCACCTAACAAAGAACATACTCAAGAAAGCATCAGCAAGTCACTTTATCCTTGCTTTTCCAAGATCTAAAACTTACTGAAGTAAAAAGGAGTCCACATATCCTATTTTGCAACAGACTCGGCTTGGTGTCCCATTCAAGTCATCCACCAACTACAGGTTATGGACAGACACCTTGAATCTACTCATCCCCTTCTGTGTACTAAAACTATTACATCCTGACTACTTCCTGGTTCATTCTTCATGTCAGAGTGTTGATATCTTGTCTGGATTTCAACTCCTCACCTATTTTGTCATTGATGAGTACACAGCCATCTCTGCTTCAGGAGAACATATCAGCTCACATCATCAAGATTATGGTTCCTCACATCATCCTGCTTGAAGCCTGAACATCCAAAATTACACTGTGTCAAGCTTATCAACAGCTAGCCTTGTAATTTTAGAAGATTGTAGGGAAGGCTAACCCAATAACCTTGGTTCCTCAGAGGTTTCCACAGGGTTTTTTTCTGTTCTCTGTGTTATTGGGTCTATTCCATGAGTTGGAGAAGGCAAGTTCTATTACATCACACTTTGGCTCTCTTAGCTACCAATTTCCTTTAGCCTTGAGCATCTTCTCCTGGCAACTCTATCAAGGGTGGAAATTCTGATGAAAGAGACAAGCCAAAGTAACACTCAAAGTAACTTTGCGCAATCACTTACACATTTGGCAGCCACACATTGAACTGAAAGGCTTCATCTGTGGTTACGTTGATGGCTAGAAGACTCCACCTCCTGCCCTACATAAGCCACACACCTTCCTGCCTAGTGTTTTCACAACCACCTCCACCCTCCTCCTTTTTGGTGCTCTGCCTCTGGAGTGGCTGTTTAGCTGCCAATTTCCTTTAGCCTTGAGAAACTTCTTCTGGCAATTCTTCCAAGGGTGGAAATCCAGAGGAAACAGACAAACCAAGTAACATTGAAAGTGATGTTGCAGAAGCACGTACAGTCCTGGCAGCCACACATTGAAATACAGAACACACATAGAATGTTTTCAAGTGTCAACTGGACACAAACATTTAACCACATCATTGAGGTACTTTAAGGTATGGAACCACAGAGATGACCCCATAGAAATTCTGCAGGATCCTCTGTCAGCTCTGTGCAATAACTGCACTCATTAGAGGCAAGATGGCAGTAATAGCCACTGTGGAGTCAGCTTACTGTCTGTATGTGCTAACATATCACCACGCTTTCTGATTTTTATGTCAAGCACTGAGGATTATTTGTTGCAGAGTAATATTTTCCTATCTTTCCCAGATCTCACCCCTCATTGACTCTTTAAATGAGTCAAAACAACAAGAGACAGTGTGAAACATAAAAGAACTTGTCATATGGAGGTGCAAAACAGGCATTATGTTTTCACCTTGTCCTGAACTAGCCACCCCAGTTGTCTCCATCTTTCTCAGCAGGACAATTGTACCTGATTGGCAAGTCAAGGAGACCAATGAAATATACAGACCACCAATGGTGAAGGCATCTGGCAGCTGTAACCAGTTTTCAGTAGTCATACGCTCTACCCTGACTGCTCTTTAAAACCTGACAATAACATATACAGTAATGCATGTGAGGAGTATATAATGAGAATTCTATGCACACTCAAGGTGTGGGATGATACGTATCACAGCATCCCATACCAAGGGTGAATAAATATGAGTTTACACCTCCTCATGTATTGTTTTATGTAATTGCTGGGGAGTGTTTTCTAGCCTGCATCATTTTGTGAGATAAGTAACAGTTTGGCCACAGATTGAGTTGCCTGTAAAAGAGTAAACTAGTTTGTTGAAACCCCTTTAATTTCTACTCAATGTATTTTCTTACTTAGTTCACCAGTACCAGGAAAAGTATAGAAGCTTGTAGATCAATACCCCAAACTGATACCTGAAGATGAGCTGAAGCCTGACAGACTGAGGAGGCAGTTCTGGAATCACTGCTTGCTCAGTATGAAAAAAGTCGGGTAGGCAGTGTGACTGGGGCACCTAAAGTGATCACAGTTAACATGGGAGTAAAAATGGAAACTTTAAAAAAATTAGCCGTGTTGTTTTTAGTTTATTGCACAGCAGTGAGGCAGTGTGAGTGCGACGGTTTGAAGAACAGTTACTAGGAAAGCAGGAATTGTGCATGCGCATGAGCGTGACAAACCCGCACATGCTAGCTGTTATATCTTGGAGGTTATACTGACAAATTATAACCCGGTTTGTCAATGGGAGAAAACACTTCCAGTTATAACAAAACTTTTAACACTAACTTTACAGCTGGAGTGAGACTCCAACTGTGATAATATATTATAATTTTCACCCTTCATAGGATTCATAGGATGGTTAATTGGTCAATTAGCGTGAGCCATGGCAGACCAGCACTCAATTACAGTATAAACTGAAAACAACAGTCACCATAGTGTGTGTCTAGGAGCAGTCTTGAACAATTGCATATCACAGCAGGATACCCTCATGTGGCAATGCATTCCTTTGTCACCGCCTTCTGTGAAAATCAATGTTCCTCTGTCTTTGATAACCAAGTCCCCTTTAGTTGATACTGGTGTCCTGTATTTTGGTTTGTAGCAGTCCTATTTTGAGGCCCAGACATTCTATAGATCAGGTTCATAAAAGGCCTGTAAACCAGATATATGTCCTCTATGCCTATGTGACTGTAATGAATACATCCCCAATGACCTCAGTCTCTCATCGTATATCTTATCAACCATTACCACAATCATTTTGGTTGCTCTAGTCTGGATCACTTCCAATCCTCTCACATCTACCCTCAGATAGGGTGACCAAATGGCCCACAGTACTCCAAGTGGTGATGGACCAATGCTACATACAGAGGGAGCACCATCTCTCTAGTCCTACTTCTGATGTTCTGTTTGATGCATGCTAAAATTCCGTACCTCTTTTCACCACCCTAGTACAATTTTCTTTAACATTTAGTGAGTTTGTAATCTGTACACCCAGATCTCTTTTCATTTTCCATAGTCTGTAGTTTAAACCCATTTGTAAAGGAAGTGTACGTTTTATTCCTTTTACCAAGATACATAATCTTGCATTTGTTTAAGCTAAATCTTAATTTTTTGCTTCAGCCACCTGAACCAATATATTGATGTTATCCTGAAAGAGTTCAGCATCATGCACTGTGGTAACCAGTGTTCCCATTTTAATGTCATCAGTGAATTTCTCGCACCAAGTCCCCATTTTAGATGTTAAGCTGGCTATTAAGATGTTAAATAATGTAGGGCCCAACACGGATCCCTTGGGGACTCCACTAGTCACCGGAACAAAGCCAGACAAATGCCCTTTAATCACCACTCTCGCCTATGTGAGGTTAGCCATGCAGCTATCCATCTAATGATACTGACATTAATTTTAATTTCCTTCGTACCTTAATTAATTCATAGTGTGAGACATTGTCAAATGCCTTCTGCAAGTTGACATATAAAATATGTCAACCAGGATGATCTTGTCTAAAGCCTCACTAGTAGGGTCATAGAATGTACCAGATTTGTTAAACAAGATCTTCCCATCTGAAAGCCATGCAGATGTATGTCCTTGAACCCCAGTTCTTTGATATGTTGTTCTAACTCTTCCTTAATAAATCCCTCCAGGACTTTGCCCAAAATACTGGTCAGGCTAATTGGTCTATAATTGGCACATGATGTTTCTGGGCCCTGTTTATAGATGGGAACTATGTTTGCTATAGTCCAGTCTACTGTGATCAAACCAGTATCCAACGATTTCTGAAAAATGATATGCAGGGGTTCACATATCACTGATGCTAGTTCCATAGTAGCCTGGGATGTAATCCATCGGTCGCTATGATTTTTTATACTCTAATCTTCCAATTTAGTTTTAATCTATAAGGCAGTAATAACAATGTTGCTTCTCGTACTATCCATGTCTATTTCATCTATACTTTCTTAGGGAGGTAGACACATGAAAATACGTATTAAATTATTCAACCATACTCTGGCATTTTGTTATCTGGTGATCATCTGTAATAATAGGGCCTACATTAGTATTTGTGTTTTCAGGCTGCCTAGATAGCTAAAAAGGACTTTTGTTTTCCTCTACCTTGTTGACAAGGTTTGTTTCCATGATTTCTAGGCCTTTTGATCTCATTTTAAGTTCTCTCACTTTTAATTTGTACAAATTCCTGAACTTGATAGTATTATCTCTTTTGACCCAGTAATATACCTTTGTTTTGTCGTATAAGTTTCCATATTTTCTGGTTATACCAGAGGAATTTTCCTTTATGACTGTATTTGGTCCTAGTGGGAATGTGTTTGTTGACCAGTTCAAGTAGGAACAGTTTCATTTCCTCCCAAATATGGTTGGCATCCAATTCTAATATTTTCTCCTTCCATTTCCATGATGTAAAAGATCTTTTAGCATACCTAGTTAACTATGTCATATCTCTTAATATTACTAATACCTACCTGATTTAGACTTCCTGTTGTAATACAGAATTCAACCATGTTGTGGTCACTAGATGACAATGGTTCCTAACACAATGATCTTCTAGATCATCCTCCAGATTACTTAATACTACATCAAGTGCATGACTTTTCCTAGTAAGTTCTTTGTATAGTTTTCTAGATTGAGTTTGTCAAAGTTCCTTGACTGGGTGACCAAAGTAGTAGACCAGGGAGGGGCTGTGGACATGGCCTACCTAGACTTTAGCAAGGCATTTGACACAGTCCCACACAAAGATTAATAGTTAAATTAACCTGCCTGGGAGTGGGACCCAAGGCAGTAGCCTGTATAAAACATTGGCTGGACAACAGGACACAGAAGGTAATTGTAATGGAGTCCATTCTGAAGAAAGGGGTTACTAGTGGGTACTGCAGGGTTCAGTATTGGGTCCAGTCCTTTTAATGTCTTCATCAGTGGTATTGCAGAGGGACTGGAAGGAAAGTATGCCTTTTGCAGATGACACAAAATCTGCAACAGGGTTGACACACAAGGAGGCGTGGAAAGGATGAAAAGGGACTTGGCAAGGTTGGAGGAATGGTCAGAAGTATGGCAGCTTGGATTCAATGCAAAGAATTGCAAAATAATGCACCTGGGAAACAAGAACCCGGGAAGAATACACAATGGGTGGGGAGGTAGTAACAACAACAAAAAGGAAAGGGACCTGGGGTAATCATATCAGATGACCTTAAGGTTAGCAAGCAATGTGAGAAGGCAGTAGGGAGGGCTGGGGTATACTGGGATGTATAGGAGAGGCATCATCAGCAGAAAACAGGAAGTTGTTATCCCTCTGTACAGACAGTTGGTGAGACCCATCTGGAGTACTGTGTCAGTTCTGGAGACCCCATCTCCTCAAGGACATAGACAGGATAGAGGCAGTCAGAGGAGGGCAACTAAATAGTGCATGGTCTGCAAGAGAAGCCATATGAGGAGACTAAAGGAGCTTAATATGTATACCCTTAGGAAAAGAAGGAGAGGGACATGATAGAAACTTTTAAGTACCCTCAGTGGAATCAACAAAGTCCAAGAGGGTAGCATTTTTCAGAAAAAGAGAATTGCAAGAACAAGAGGACACAATTTAAAGATAGAAGGAGGGCAGTTCAGGGCAATATGAGGAAGTATTATTTCATAAAGAGGGTAGTGGATGCATGGAACAGCCTTCCTGAGGAGGTTGTGGGGTCTAAAACTGTGGGAGAATTCAAGAATGCATGGGACAGACATAAGGCAATTCTTGTAGAGGGAGTAGGAAGAAATAGGCTGTTGGTTAACTAGGATCCTGCGGCCTATCCTGTAGGTGAAATGGGCAGACTAGATGGGCCTAGCGGTCCTTATCTGCCGTCAAAGTCTATGTTTCTATGTTTCTATGTTTCCTCAGGAATTCAGTCTCAGCAGAGCTTGAAACTGACCACACATCCCAATTGATCCCAGGAGTTAAAGTCCCTAGAATCAGGAGTCTGTGGCAGTATTTCCCCAATGAATTTAAGTTTATGCTTTCTTATGGCTACCTCGAGGCACCCCCTTTTCCTATTCCTTTTTCTCAAATTCTGCTGCAGCAGTCATCCTGTTCTCTACAAACACTTTATTTCACTTTCCCCCATGGTAGGTGGTCTAATACCATGGTGTCTCCTTCTTTTCTCTGCCCCTCTTTAAATTTCTCTGTTTGCCTCAAGGCCCTGAGAATTAGAGTCACCCCAGTTCTAGAAAGACAGTTACTGGTAGAAAAAGGAAATGACTGTCTCCTTCTACAAAACATGCATTAGTTAGACACCTCATTATTTTGAATGAATTCCAAAGGTGCAAGGAATTGAAATAAATCAACTGACGACTCCAAAGGTGAAATAGCAAAAGAAACCTGTTGGGTGAGTGGGTTTGAAGCCATATGGGACAAGTATGTCACTCTTTTCTTTCTGCCCATTGCATAATGCAGGAGCTAAAGGGGAAGAATGCATTTATGTCCCTACATGAGCGCTAAGAGCATAAGCGCTAATGTTTACTCATGGCATTATGCTGTTAACAAGGCTCCTGTACTGCAAAAGTCATGGTTATCTTCACTCTATAGGTACAGTAGTGTAAGAAGATGGCTTAGCTCTCTGCAAACCGTGGGTAAAATTTTAACTCCTTTTTCCTTTTAAAGTCTGGCACTTACAGAAAGCACTTACAATGTTGGCAGCTTTAATTCATTCCAACACCTGCCAGGCTTGCCGGGTCTATGGGCTGAAATACAAAAGCCTGCCCATTGCGTTGGTTCTCTTTAGTTACAGTGCTGCAGTTAGACTGGAAAGCCTAACAGTGTTCAGTAGCTGTCTGTGCTGAGTGTGTCCCATTTGTAGCAGACTGTAGATGAGTACACTGTAAAGAAGAGTACTGCAAACCTCAGTAAAGAAACAGTTAGTTGTTAAACATTTCCAAGGAATGGAAAACCCCATTGTTTTATTTAGAGTTCTGCAAGCTTTTTCCTTACCTTGTGGCTGTTGCCATGCTGTATGACCTCCTATTAGGAGGCAGACACCCAGACAGAGGCTTATTTATCATACCTAAGACTGTATGACTTCACACATGGGGAGGGCCTCTGGAGATAATAGGCATTAAGTATGCAAGTGGTCTTCAGTCTTGTTTAATAAAGTATTATGGATGACTGTATTGATTGTACAGTTATGGCATTTGATTTAATGGTATTTAGGCTGTTTTGATCCCCATTTCTCTGTATTAGTGTAGGAAACTTAAGTTATTAGTATTAGGGGGCAGATCAAATTAGACCACATGTTCATGGCATCCGGAGTGGATGAGATAAAAGCTGGAATGGTAACCAGAACACAGACGGCATTGATGGGGATCCTTTGAATCCAGATCTGAGAAGACTGTCCAGAGGAAGGAACCTAGGCTAAGGAAGAGGAGGAAAGTGATGAGGAGATAGAAGAAAATATACATGAGGTACAACCAGAGAAGAACCACCTGAAGATTTAGCTGGATTACTGTGATGGTTAGTGGTCCGCCAGGTAGAGATCGAAAGGCAACAAGATATAGATGCCCAGGAGAGGAGACAGAAAGGAAACAGCAGGAATTAAGGTGGTAAAACTGTGAAAGTGCTACAAACACTTGGGGCAAATGCTGGTACCAGTGGGGATGGGGCTTCTTCAACCCTAAAGACATTAAATTTACAAAATGACCAATGCAGATGACATAGAGGCTTATTTAATGACATTCAGAAATGTGCCAGAGCTTGTAATTGGCTCCAAAGTCAATGGGTAGTATGTCTGGCCCCTTACCTGCCAGGAAGGGCTCAATTGGTCTACAGTCATATGGACACCAGGAATGCAGATAACTAAGAACTGGTAAAGACTGAGATCCTGAAGAGACATGACCTAAGTACAGAGACTTATAGACAGAGGTTTTGCACACTCAAATATCATCCCAGGATAATCCCAGAGCCTTTACCCACCTTCAGGAATTATGCTGGAAGTGGATCCAACCAGAGGGAAATCAGTAACAGCAATAATGGAAACCTTTATGTAGAATAATTTTTACTGATCCTTCCCCACGATGTTCAAATGTGGATGAAGGAACATAAACCTGAGATGGCAGACAAAGCCATCCTCTGGCTGAAGACATCCTGACAGCACACCAACCTTATTGGAAGAGAAGCCCCTACCCACCAGAGTCATCTACTGAGGGACAATAACTATGGTAAGACCTAGTCCTCCCAGTAATACTGACTCTAAACCTGAGAATAAACCTGAGTTTAAAAGACTTTATTCAGGTGACATTGTGTGTGGATATTGCCAAGGTTGGGACATATAGCCAGGTATATCCTAACAAAAGAACAGGCACAACCCATCTAGCGTTATTGAACACAGGATATTATATGAATGCAATGGAAGTCAGTAATCATATGGTAATGGGTCTGATAGATTCAGGCAGTAAGAACACTCTGGTGAGACCTGAACTGATTCAATCAAGAACTGAATCAAAGAGGACATGATATACATGTGTGTATGTGCATGGAGATTCTCACCAATACCCCACTGTTAAACTAGATATAATAATTAATGAAAAGCATTCAGAGGTAATGGCTGGTGTAGTCCCTAAATTACCTGTGCCTGCTTTGATTGGACATAACTATCCTGACTTTAATAATCTCTTACAAGACAGAGGTCCATATCAGCAGTTACCACAAGGGCCCAGAGTAAACAATTGAAACAACTGGGAATTTGTTTCCTTTTGAAGAGGACCTATTTGAACCACCTGGCAAATCAAAAGCATCTCGAATGCCAAGAGACGGTTGCAGGGAGATGGAAAGAAACGTAAAATGGACTTCCTGAAACACTGTCCTCAATTTTTGTTAGAAGTGATATAGCTAAAGAACAAATGAATGATACATCACTAACCTTTTTGTTCCAACAGATCTGACAGAGTCAGGACCCAGGTGCCTCTAGAATTGAAAATAGAATTTTCTTTGATAGGATATGTACCAAAGGGAATATAGGAGAACAGGTAGAACAGCTAGTAGTACCCACCCTATATAGACAATACCTTCTATATCTAGGACACGATATACCTTTGGTAGTCATGCTGGGAGGACAGGACATTGGGGAGGATATTGTAGAGGTTCTACTGGCCTGTAATTTATGAGGAGGTAGCTAAATATTGTCAAAGCTGCCAAAAATGTCAACAAGTAAGCCAGGTAGGGATGAAGAGATGGTACCTCTGAGGCTACTTCCACGTAAATATCCCTTTGAACATATCGATAGACATAATGAGCCCTTGGTTAAGCATTCTAGATGGAATCATTTCACTCTAGTCATTTGAGACTATGGAACAAAATACTCTAAGGCAATTCCTTACGAAAAGTAACCACCCCTAAATTAGCAGAGGAACTAATCAAACTGTTTAGTTGGGTGGGTATACCCAAAGAGATCTTGTCAGATGGAATAATTTCAATGCATCACTTTTGAAACAATTGTATACATTGTTGGGTGTCAAGGCTTTACAGACTTCCCCATATCATCCCCAAATTGATGGACTCGTTTAACATTTTAATCAAGCTCTAAAGCGAATGCTGATGAAGTTTGTCAATGATGAAGGAAAGGATTGGGACAAATTCCTACCCTTCCTGTTGTTTGTGTATTGTGAGATACCTCAGACATCAGCAGGCTATTCCCATTCTCCTTGTTATTTGGTAGGAACCCTGAGGCCCACTAGATGTCATAAAAGAAATGTGGGAAGAAGGGAAGGAATTAAAACAGATTGGGATAGCGGCATACATGAAACTATTAAGAAGGAAGCTAGAAATGTACATGAAAAGGCCCACAAAGCTAGCATAAAAGCTCAGCAAAATCAGAACAAGGATTATGACCAAGGGACCACAGGTGGTAAATAGTTTCAGGCTGAGGATCAAGTATTGTTGTCATTACTTTCTCTAGTAATAAATTACTCATGAAATGGCAAGGTCCTACAAAATCTTAAGACAAATGGGACCAGTAAACTATGAGGTTGACACACCTAACATCAGTCCTGGTAAAAAGGTGTATCATATAAACTTATTAAAGAAATGGTAGAGAACCTACCACAGAGTAGCCTCATGGTGATGCCATGTACAGAGGATACTGACTTTGATGTTGCCTATGGACAACTTGAAGACACAAAAGGGCCTCAGTATGTATTGTAATCCCAAACTTGAAAGGAACAACAGGAGGAGTTACATAATCTTGTGCAGTCTTTTTCAGCTACATTCACTAGCACCTGGAAGAGCTAGGAATGTGAAACATCAAATTAGAACACACACAGGACCCATTAGTGAAAAACATACAGACTCCCAGAAAGAGTTTCAAAGGAGGTTCAGGAGGAAATTATGAAGGTATTAGCCCTTCAGATTATTGA
Organism: Neoceratodus forsteri; assembly: GCA_016271365.2. Classification (NCBI taxonomy): domain Eukaryota; kingdom Metazoa; phylum Chordata; order Ceratodontiformes; family Ceratodontidae; genus Neoceratodus; species Neoceratodus forsteri. Next base: position 60,599,520 of record CM057459.1, read on the forward strand.
ACCCTCAAAGAGTGCATGGGGTCACCAATAGTGGTGGTACCAAAGAAACAAGGGATATCAGATTGTGCCTTGATTTCAGAGGTCTTAATCATGTCGCCAATTTGATGCATACCCCATACCCTGAGTGGATGATATTCTTGACAAAATCGGTAAAGCCAAGTTCATCTCCACCCTTGATCTCACCAAGGGGTATTGGCAAATTACCTTGGCAACCTCTGATAAAGAAAAACAGCACATTTAGTGCACCTATGGGATTGTTCCAGTTTCATACTATGCCTTTGGGCTCCATGGAGCCAGGCCACATGCAACACTACATTGACCAGATACTAACACCATTCTGCTAGCTTTTGTGTGGCCCATCTGGATGATGCGGTGGTTTTATTAAGGATTGGGACTCCCATATGACATATCTCTTGAGCAGTAATCAATGATACAGTATCAAGATGGCCGGGATAACCATAAACCCTACTAAGTGTGTACTAGCTATGAATGAAACAAGATACTTGGGGTTTTATTGGGAGATGGGCTTATCAGACCTCAAATAGATAAAGTTGAGGCTGTTGCTAATAGTCTTCAGCCTAGTACAGAAAAAAGTAAGTTAGGTCATTCTTAGAGTTGGCAGGTTACTATAGGTGCTTCATCCCTAATTTTTCTACCACTGCTACACCTTTAACAAACCTCACTAAAAGAAATGAAGAAATAAGGTAAAGTGATCTGAAGAATGTGAACAAGCATTTTTCACCATTAAGGCTGCTCTTTGTTCTTCTCCTGTACTAAAGAGCCCAGATTTTGATCACCATTTTGAGGTGCATACAGTTGCCTCAGGGACAGGTATAGGGGCCGTCCTTAGCCAAACTATCAAGGGGAAGAGCATCCAGTTGTGCATATATCCCAGAAGCTTCATGATTGAGAGCAGAAATACAGTACTGTAGAACTAGAATGTTTAGCTGCTAAGTGGCAATTGAATCATTGTGTTTTTACTTATGGGGTGCCGCCTTTACATTGAGTTACTGATCATAATCCTCTGTTTCTTATCCCAAATGAAGGGTAAGAACAATAGGATTATGAGATGGTATTTGGCATTACAGCCTTATACGTTCATAGTGAAACACAGAGCTGGCACCCTACATGCAAATGCAGATTTCTATCCAGACAAGGAGCTACAGAACCAGCAAACTAACCTATTGAAAGGTTGGTAACTGGATAAATAGGCTAAGCAATTGTTTTAGACACCCCAGGGTAATTAATAAATGTACTTTCAAAATTGTCATGTAGTACTTGTTTAACATTAGAGTACTGAGGGACCCTGGGGTGGAGCTCTGTGGTGACATGCAACAGTCCCACAGTATCTTCCAGGCACTTGAAATATTTCAAGTCAGTGTCCAGAAATATTGTAAACTGAGCTTAGGCACAATGTCAGACTTGATGCCCTTTTCTTTTAACTCACTGCGCACCACCAATATTTTTCTTTTTATGCTGAGGGAGTAAAATCATAGTCTTTGACCACCAAGTGATATTCTTTCTTGACCAATGTGGTTGGAAGCACAAACATTTTATTTTGTAGCCCAGGAATCTGGTCTCTGTCAAACACATTTTAGTGTTCTTGTTGGACAGTGTAGAAGCCAGTGCCCATGGTATGTCATGTCCAACCTGACCTTCTGTAGACCCAGGATCTCTTACAGAAAGAATTCCATGAAGGTTACCATCTTATGCTGCTTTATGTCCTCCAGAATCCCATACATGTGCACATTATTTCTGCAGGAATTCGATTATAGACAGATTATAGATCTATTTTTACTGTCCTCTTGTGTTCTTTCTGGTGATGGTATAATAAGGTAATATTATGACTATTGTTCTGTGCTGCTATCTCTGTGAGGCTAGACTTCATATCCACAGTTCTCCCTTTACCTCCTTCAGATCTTTTCAATCTGTAATGTAGCTATTTCTTTTTCAGTTCAGTGCAAAACAAGTGAAGATTAAAGTGAATTAAAGAGTCTGAGGGACAGAGCTTGAACTTCCAGCTACTTAACTAAACAGTAAAATTAACTGAAGTCCTGAAATATGTCCATTGTTATGTGACAAGTGTGTATCCAGATGTGTAGCAGGGATTGGATGATCCACAGAAGGTTCCATGTCATAACAGCGATCATGGGAAGGTGATTGCCATTACGGGCAGTGTACATAACCGAAAATCATCTCGCGATGTACACTCGCAGTGCAGACAAAAAAGGCACCTGAGGCCCACAGGTTTAATTTTTAATGTGAGGGCTGTGCACCCCACACACCCCTGTCGAGAGTTTCACCCTGCACCGCCCTACTTTTGGATTCTCAACTCTAGGAAGGTGCATGTTGGGGGTCAAAAACGTAAAAATACATGCTACCTGCTGGCAAAAAAAATGCACCATGCCGACCCAAACCTTGTACCCTACATCTCCCAGTCGACCATCCTCCCATGACACTAGTGGACCAGCTCGCAGCTGCCCGCCAAACCCATCCCACATACCATCCCTCCCTGTCTCTCCCCACTGCACATGTGCGCATATGGGTGTATACCCACTACTTCCTGTCATGGTTTTGCCCACTTCAGTATCCAGTCACCCCCCACTTGGTAGCCATGAACACAGGTGCTGTAATTGAGTCACCATTTTGTAGGTGCCCACTTCAGTCACCTTGTTCACTGGTACCCCACAGAATATTTTCTCCCCTGTGCTTCCCTCTGTTACTGACAAATTAAAATAAGGCCCTTCCTCTGTTGCTGTGCCTCTGTGAGTCTGTCTGTTTCAATATAACTCCTACAGGGGCAGGTGGTGGTGCAGGTAAAATGGGAAAGGTGGTGGTGGTGAACTGCACATAACTCTGATCTGCTTTCTTCAGAAGTGTCACTGTCTCATGCGTAACTGCTTCTTCCACACAGGAAATGACATATTGATAAAATATAAAGTGCAGTGGAATGTTGTATTTGGACTTCACTTCTTTCAAGAATCTTCAGAATTCAGTGTCTTCCATCATGTAAAGGGCTGAAGATCAAGGCCCATCATCTAACTAATGAGCTGTGTCATTTGGATAGAATTTGAGTGACTAATTGGCAGTTTACTGAAGTCATGTAATGACATGAACAGAGTATTTTGTTTTGTTACGACAAATTCAGCACCAGTCAGAGTCAAATTATGGAGTCAGGGATTGTTCCCCAGGACTGGGGAACTGCAAATGTGCTGTCTGTCCATAAAGTGGGTTAAACGATGAACCAAGGAACTATAGGCAGGTCAACCTGACTTCAAGAGTGGGCACCTTGGTGGAGACCATTTTGAAAGAGAGACTGGTGAGCTTTCTGGAGGAAACTGGGCTCCTGGATATGAGGCAGCATGGGCTTGAATTGGGAGATTCTGCCAAACAAACCTAATTGTCCTCTGCAACTGGATCTCTGGGACAGTGAATAAGGGCCAAGCAATTGATGCTCTGTTACTAGACTTCAGCAAGGCCTTCAGCTCTGTGCCCCATGGAGACTGGTCAGAAAGCTGGAAGACCTAGTTGTGGGAGTTAAGCTTGTGGGATTGGTCTGAAGCTGGCTGCAGAACCAAAGCCAAAAGGTATTAAGTGGGAAGAGATGTTAAGAAGCTAGATCTGTGATGGGGGTCCACATGTCAGAGCTCAGTAATGTATTGTCTAGCATCTTCATAAGCGACATCATGAATGGGATCAAGGTAAAATCTACCTCTTCACAGATGATACCAAGCTCTGTTGGAGGGTGAACATGGAGGAGAGGCTAGACTAGAAAAGTGGTCTGGCATTTGGCAATTGGTGTGCAAACTAAGATTGTAAAGTTATGCATAGCCAGAAGAATTACCAGCAGAAAGGTAGAGGTCATCCTGCTACTGTACAGGTTACTGGTAAGACTGTACTTGGAGTACAGTGTGAAATACTGATGTCCATCTCTTAAGAAGAATAACAACAGCCTCCTATGGGGACTGTGTCAAAGTACAGAACAGGTTACACCCGTGTTCAAAATTTTCTATGCACACATGTAACTTTGGTCATTTGGCAGCTCTCCACAGCCTTATTGGCTCGGCTAGAGTTTATTTTTAATGACAGTGGTTTGATAGGAGATGGGTACTTTGTGAGGAATTGAGCAGAGTGTGAGATTATATTTTTGGGGGCACTGTTGAATGACGTGGTTGGTATAAGAAAGCTGTGCAGGAACAAGAGGCACAGTTCTGTGAGGCTGGTGCTTGACTCAAACATAGAAACATAGAATTTGATAGCAGATAAGGACCCTTGTCCCATCTCGTCTGCCCATTTATCTACCTAATGGATAAGCTGCAGATCCTAGTTAACCAACAGCCTACTTCTTCCTACCCCCACTAGAATTGCCTTATGTCTGTCCTTGCATTCTTGAATTACCCCACTGTTCTTCACTCCACTACCACCTCAGGAGGGACATTCCATGTATCCACAACCTCTCCTGAAAAAATACTTCCTCACATTACCTCATAGAAGCTTGATGGTAGAAATGACTATACCGGCCCATCTAGTCTGGATATGGGGCCTCAAGTGTAGTATGTCTCTCAGGAAAGTATGGTCCACATCCAACTGGGCCACCGTGACACCCTCACACTCCTCAATGGGCACATGGACACATTGACTGGGGCTTACATTACTTCCTGACTGAGAAGTTTCTTTCTGCTTTTCTTTTATTTAGCTTTTGAGGTTGCCATCCTCCAACAATGGCTATCACTCAGTATCACACTCATTGTCATTAATTGGTAATGTAACTGACATCTAGGGATGGGCAAAATCAGAAAAGTGAAGTTCTCCAACTCACCATAGTGCAAAGCGGTTTTTCAAGCAGTTTTCACCTGATGAAGTAATCACTTTCTGGGCAAAGATGACGGTAGTGACATTTTACTGGCAAAGGTGTCGCTATGCATGGTTCTTCCTTGTCTTCACCTGATGAACTGAAAACAAAAAAGAAGCTGGACTTGAATAAAAATGGACTTAAGTTGCAAAGTCCAGTTCCGGGTTCATGAGGGCCACTTCCTGATTTGTGCTGGCTTCATGACTGGGGAGGAGAGAGAAAGCACATGTCCCACTCAGGTGGTGAATTTTGTTTCTGATTTGTGCATCACCAATGTGATGGAGAGGAGAAAGTGCATGAGCAACTCAGGTGTTGGTGGCACACTGGCTGCACATTGAGCAGCACTGGCACCGTGGTGAGGATCACGAGCTTCCTCAGCCAGTCCACACCACTGGCAAAATAAAATCATGTGACTTATTTGGCAGTGCTGTAACAGAAGACACAGTTTAGATGAGAGCAAGAGAGACAGTATGAGAGGGACAGAAAGAGAATAAGATGGGTATGAACAGAGTGGGCTAGGCTTGCTCTGGAGCTAAACCATACAAACAAGCATGGTGCAAATTCAGAGAAAAAGAAGGGAGAATCATCAGAGAAGAGATCAGCAGGAGAGAGAGACAGAGAGACAGAGAATTTATCTGGGCTGGGTGGGGGTGTAAGCTACTTTGCTGGATCTGGTTGCCTTCCTTTTTTATGGTGCCTGCAAAAAGCAGTTGCCATGCAAAATAAGCACTGAAGCAGAAGAGAGACAGATTGAAAAGAAATAACCAGATTTTAGAGAGAAAAAGTGAGTGATCAGGAAGTGAGGGTGATGGAGGCTTACCCTGCCAGTGACTATGTCTACCTGCAGGCAGCTAAAAAGAAATACAGGTTGAATGTACTGGCAGCAAAATGAGGCATCAGAATAGTACTGTCATAGAAACATAGAACATAGAAACCATAGAATTTGATGGCAGATAAGGACCGCTTGGCCCACCTAGTCTGCCCATCATACCTACTGGATAAGCTGCAGATCCTAGTTAACCAGCAGCTTACTTCTTTCCTACCCCCACCCCTGTCACCACCACAGGCTTCCCTGTGCTTACAGGGTAGGGCTTCTGATTGAAAAGAAAAAATAACTAGATTTTAGAGAGAAAATGTGAATGATCATTAAGTGAGTGTTGCATGGAGGCTCACCCCACCAGTGACTGTGTCTACCTGCAGGTAGCTAAAATGAAATACAGATTAAATGTACTGGCAACAAAAAGGAGACATCAGAATAGTACTGTCACCACCACAGGCTGCCTGTGCTTGCAGTGCAGGGCAGCCAAAAATACAAAAGTGCCTGAGAGAATACTGGTAGCATATTATACAAGAATTAGAAAAGTGCCTTTATATTTTCTCAGGCACTTTTGTATTTTGAAGCCCTGCCCTGTAACATACAGGGTAGGGGACATGCTGCCTGTGGCAGTGACAGTAGACTTGAGGATAGAGAGATGAAGATAACAGTGAGCGTGCATGCACTGTGCTGGCTACCTTTATCTGCCTGCATGTTGCAAAGAAAACACAGCAGATTAGGGAGATTTTTATTTATTTTATTTATTTATTTCGATTGGGATTAATACCTTTGAGTCAAAGACTCATTTTCAAAGGTTCCAAGTCAGGGACAAACCAGAGCAATACAAATACAATACAACACAAAAAGTACAACTTAAGATAACAGTGAAAAAGAAAACATGGTAGGCATCATGAGCATCATTAAAATGACACATGATGTACAAGACTTGCTAGTTTCAGGTACATCTTAAAAGTGGAGTAAATTACGTTACATCAAGTTGTTGCAGGGTAGGGATACCTGGGAATAGTGAGATGTCAATAATAGGTCCGTGTTAAGCTTTGGGGATGATGGGGAAAAGGTAAGCAGCCAGATTGGTGTTGTCAAAGTAGCTAGAGGTGGTGTGGGACAGAAGTAAAGGGGAAAAGTGGTGTGGAGGGTTGTAAGTCAAGGAGGGGGGGGAGGGAAGAGGTGAGAAGGTGGGATAAGGCAGGAGGAATATGTTGAATTATTTTCTTGCACAGTTACAGGTGGTTACATTTTTCAGGTGGAACCCGTAGCCACCTTTGAACAGACTCAGCTTTGTGTTTCCTGCCAGCATTTCAGGCAGCTCAATTAAACCATTTGGGGCTTTTAAATGTATTGGATTTTGAACAGTGATGTGCTTGAAAGGACTTGTAGTCCTCCTTTGTCGCATTTCTTGTTTGTTTAGTGTGCAAGCCTTCTTGAACAGACTGCTTATGGATTCTGTCATGAGGCCTAGTTGAGCTTTTTACAATCAGGCATGTTTGGTATTGGGCTCTTAGGTACAGTAGAAGCCAGCCCGTCTCAGAGTAGAGTGCACAGGTGTGAGTCCATCGATCTGCCCCAAGTGTGAGACGACAAGCCCTATTCATGAGTTTTTGTATCCTTTTAGGGCAGTGTCTGATCCTGCGATGTATATTGGTAGTCATAATCAACAGATGATAATACTGAGCTGCCTGTGGCTAATTTGAGGCCGCAGGTGTCATTGAGTGCTTGTTTCTGTAGAGGATGCCCAGTTTCATGTTGATGGTTTTGACAACTTGATCAACGTGGTGGGAGAAACTGAGAGTGTCATCAAGATAAACAGTCAGATATTTAAATGAGGAGACTTGTTCAAGTTTTGGTTCAGAATTGAAGAGGTCAAAATTCTTTTGTTCTGTGGGACTGAGAACAACATGCTTTTTTTTTTTTTTTATGGTTTAATAGCTGCTTATGTTGACAGAACCAGGTTTCAAGTTTGTGGAAACCATCGAGTAGGCCTTTCTCAATGGTCAGTGATCCCTACCTGGGACCACTCATCACAGCATCATCTGCATATAAAATGATGCTAGCCAGGCAGGCTTCAGGGAGGGCAGTTAATGAACAGGCTAAAAGGAGCGGTCCAAGTACAGAACCCTGAGGTACTCCAAGGGCCATTACCCTAGGGTCAGAGAGTGAGTCGTCGATTCTAATGTGTTGAGTTCTTTGCTTCAGATATCTATGAAACCAGGTCACTGTACCAGGGCCAGTCCCATGGAGAGCAGTGTGTTTAATAGTAACTGGTGATTAACTGAGTCAAACACTTTGTAAGGTCAATGAAGACTGACCCAACCACCATCCCTAGGTCAAAGGCATTGTAGAGCTGAGTAGTGTAGTCCACCAGTGCAGTGATGGTAGAGTGTTTTTGCAGAAACCATGCTGATTGCTGCAGAGTAGTTGATGACTGTCCAGGAAGTCAGTAAGTTGTTCAGAGACTATTCTCTTTAGAGCTTTGGAGAGGGTGGAAGGATAGATATTGGTCTATAATTAGCGGTGAGTGTTTTATCCTGGATTTGAAAATTGGTGTAACCAGAGCAGATTTCTAGGCATCTGGGAACACACCCAATTTTATGGAGGCATTAAAACATTGGAGATTGGGTCTGCTAGTACATCAAGCTTTGTAGCAACCAACTTCATATCTATCAGATCACTCCCGTCTGGTCTTTCGAGGACCCTCTTTACTTGCTGATGGTTTCAGAGACTGAGACTTGCCTAAAATAGAAGAGTGGCAGCCCTTCCTCTCCAAAGATGGTATGGTGTTTCCTTGACGTTGGTTATCCATTGGGTTTAGGAACTCACTGAGAAGCACCCTGATAGATCATTGAAAGTGGTATTGAACTCGTTGGCAATCAGTAGCGGTTCCTGAAAAAGACCCATAGCCAGTGGTTAATAGGTCCAATGATGCCCTGGAGGTCCTTCCAGTAAGGGATTTTAGTGTGTTACAGAATGCTTAGAGGACCCCAGTTTTTGTTGAGGAGGTCCTTGAAATAGCTAGCTTTAAGCCGAGTGAATGAGCCTGGTGCAGGAGTTTCTTTCAGCTTTGTATCGCGGATACATCATCGGCTTTCCTGAGTCCTTAGCTTTGTGACACAGGTTGTCTCTATTATGCATGTGATCTAGAGTGAGGTGATTAAGCCAGGGGTAAGGGTTCCTTTGACTTTTGGCTTTATGGGGCAAAATATTGCACACCCAAGTGTTTAACTTCAGAAGAATTCAAAGCAATGTTGCCATCAGTTGGATGGTCAAGTGGTGACCAGTCAATAAGGGATAAGTGGAGTTTGAAATCATTTAGTAGTTCAGGTCTCAGCACCAAATTGGTAGTGATCTTGCAAGCACTTTGTGAACTTGTTTGTCCAGGTGCACATGATCATAGTGGTCACTGAGGCTATCAGGCACAACCTTAACATCTAATATGTAATCTGGGTTGAGCAGAGTGGCCAGTCCATGAGTGTACTGGTGCATGTTTTGTAGTTATGCCTGGTGGGAAGGGCAACCATCTACATAAGGCATAAGCCAGCTATTAGGTCCCTGGCTTCATTTTCCTTGTTAGAGTGCCAGTTAATGTTGAAATCCCCACAATTTCCTGCTCCCACTCTTTTCCCAAATGCTGCAGATTCTCCTCAAAGAGCTTGAGCCCTGTAGCCTGCTTCCCTGGGGTATGTAGACTGTTGTTAGCAGCAGTACTTTAAGATTAAGTGAATGAGAGAAAAAAAAGAGATCAGGTGGTGCTGTGCTGACTGCCAGTACCTGCCTGCTGCATGCATGTTTAGAGTTGCTCCTGCTGGTGGGTGCCTTGACTTGTTTGCCTCCCTTCCACATTAGCAGTTTTCTTTATTCTTTACAAAACTATGAAGTATGCTCATTATCACTCTGTGTTGAAAACCAATGAGTTTGCACCTTTTATGTATTTTAACATATTTATTAAAATAGTTTAACTAGTCAGAACTATTCAGACCCCCATGTTCTGGTTCTTATTAAATAAGGGTCAGAACTTCACTGAGTTCTCAAGCCCTAATTAAAAGATGCTGAGACCAGACAAACACCCCTGATCTCAACATCTTTATAAAAGCGAATAGAGCATCACTGGTCCTCAGTTGGTGTATGCATAGCTTCCTTTTATGCTTTGCTAAAGTACTCCTGTGCTGGTACACCTTCATGGGCAGTGGTGTGTGATATACCTGGAGGACTGAGCAGTGGCACCTCTCGCAGAGTTGAAGAATAGGCATAGTGGCACCTTGTTTGTGAAGTGCCCTACTGCACATAATGCTGGTTTCTTTTTCATTAAAAAAAACAAAATACATCCCCACCGATGTAGGCCATTTGTCCACTTCTCCAACACAACACCATGCACACAGTAACCCTACCCACACCATCATGGCCCCTACCTCCATCCCCAGTCTCAGTGAAATTACATAATTTTTTAGTTTAACTGTTGTTCCATTCCCAGTTGCATATTCATGCCCTCACCCACTGTACCTACCTGGCCCAATAAAATAAACATTGAAGATGCCCAACCAACCATCTTCTGGCACCCCACCAGCTTCCTCCCTTAACTACAGTAACCAGTCAGATGTTACTAGAGGGTCATCACAAATTCCTTAATTCATGGCAGAGACAGTGAATAGGAATGCTGTTCACCCTGATGAAGGATGGTTTTCCTTTTATAGGTTTAATTTGGGGAGCAAGATAGTGGGATGGCATCTTCAAATTTTATTTTACTGGGTTTGGTGGATGGGTGGTGGAATATGCAACTGGCTTGGGGATGGAATAAAGTATATAAAACATAATTTTGTTAGAAATGTGGGGAAGGAGTTAGGTGCAATGAGGTGGATGGGGAGCTGCATAAATTAAGGTAATTGTAGGAATGGGTCAAATGGTCTACATGGATTTTTTGTTTAAATTAATAAAAAAATTCTCCTGTGATGTTGGGATGTAGTTACAGAATTTAACTTCCCAACTTCACACCAACATTGCCAGCACAGTTTTAATTCATAACAATCTGCTGACATCACTCTTTAAGCTTCTCATGTTCTTCATCCTTGTCTTGTGGTCTTGTGCATGTGCTCCATCATGCCCTCCTCCTTTCATGCTTCTTGCCCTGTTCCTCCATATGTAGATTCCCTCTGCTTCCATCCTCTTCTCATACTTCTTTCTTCACTTTACTCATCTATAAGGCCCTAAATGGACTGGGTCCTGGTTACCTGTCAGAGCTCCTGACACTGGCGACCACTGCTCACTCCTCCACTTCTCTTTGAGTGGCCTCCTGGACATTCCCAGGGTTTGGCTCAGGACATCAGGAGACCATGCATTTAGTGTCTCAGGGCTGACTCTGTGGAACTTGCTTCCACCTGCAGTCTGGGAGGTCCCCTTGATTGAGGTGTTTAGCTGAGGCTGAAGGCCCACCTCTTCAGCCTGTCTTTGCAGATTGCAGTATGGCTGCCGCTCAATGACACTTTTACAGTGAACACATCGATGCAGACAACATCAACAGTTTGCTGTAAAAGTCTGCCCAGGACCCCAACATACTTCCTCTGCTCCTGCACTTCATCCCTGAATCAACTCTAACTCAGAGTTGATAATCCCTAACTTGGTGGTGCAGGGGCAGAGCCTCGCATGGAGTTCAGGGGTGAAGCCCCCAATGAACAGAAACTGTTTTTCCTAATGGATTTATGTCAACCACAAGTTGCGTCTACATAAATCTGTCGCTGTAATGTTGGTCGACAAGAAATTTGTTGAACTGGCATCATAGAGCGCAGATTGCTGAGTTTTTCCTCTTATATCCAGTCCATGCTTTTGGCAAAGCTGAGCTTTTTCTTTTAAGATGCTGAGTTTGAATTGTATTTTATTATTTTTGAATTTTTTCTTTATTGCATTTTAATTGTTTGTTCTATTTTATTGATGTTTTGTTAGGCATCCAGAGCCTCAGGGAATGGGTGCCCTATAAATAAAAATTGCCTAGCCTTCAGTTCCACCTACTCCTTTTCATTTGTTTCTTCTTCTTCCCTGCCCCACATTCGCCATGTGAGGATCATGTAATTTATCCTGCCCCTTCACCATCTACTGTAATGTATCCCTTCACTACCTTCTCTGCTGTCTCAGTCTCATGACCCTTAGAAAAGTACACTTTCATTTTTCCTCAGTTGTCCTTTCCATTACAACCTACTTTGGAAGAGCTGCTACTCCCTTACCTTAGTAGAATCATAGCATAAGTATACTTTGCCTGTCCCGACCCCATAAACAACTGTGATTTTTATCCTCTGTTGATAAGATTTTAATAATGTCCACTCAGGGCCAGATGAGTGTCAGTTTAATCACACATACTAGATGACTGACCAGTAGCACTTTGAGGATCGATTCCCAAGTGCTTTCACCAAACTGTATATGGGTAAAATCAGAATCCCACAGAAAACAAGATATTACATCTGAGCTGGTCTATCCTGAGTAATTATATTTATTGGTTGATGGAACAGAATGATCGTTAAAAAATGTAAAGCTCAATTATAATAAACTGAATGATTCAGTTTTGATGAACCATCAGAATCGGTATCAAGTGGAAAAACTAAATTTGTCAACCAGAACTGGTAAAATGAAAGTTAGCAGAACAGCTCTGTTCTATACTCTGTTAGAAATGTTGACATAATTTAATGATTAAGAATGCTGAATTTCAGATATGGCTAACTGTATAATTAATACTGCTATAACTGAAGGAAATTATAACAGTACTAGAATAATTAAAGAAACATTTCTAACTATGTGATTATAGTAGTGTAAGAAAGTGGTCATATCTTTTGTAACTGATGTAGGTTTTTACCTTTTTCCTTTATTCCTTGTTTATTGTAATGGTATATGCACTTCTGCAATTTGCGTGATATTTATATTTATGTTCTCAGTATGTATCGTTGGTCTTCTTTATGCCTATTATCATCTTCTGTAGCTTTTGCTGGTGAATCCTAAATAAACAGTGAAAGATATAAGGATCACTGAACAGAAGGAGAAGATATTTGCAATTTTGGTGCTGCATTTTCTCTGTTTTGCCAGGGAACTATATTGTGGTTCATACTGCAGGTTTAAGACAGCAGGAGGTGTGATGCCCATAAATACTGTCCTCACTTCTCAGTGGTTGCAACTATGAGAGCTCCTCTCATTAAAATAAGTGTCCAATGTTTTTAAGGTCATCAAAGTTGGATTCCATTACAATATCAGCTGGCAGTTGATTCCAGCATCTTACTGTTCCTAGCAGAAAAGCACTTTTCGCTAGTTTGTACTGGATATGTGATCTAATAGTTGCCTGTTATGCATCCTCAAGTTGTGCACCTGATCCTTGTGTCTTAACGCCAATTGTAATGATAGATCCTCGTTCCCCAGGATTTTGTGAAGACAGCAAATCACCCCTATGTCTCCTGAGGCTAAGAGGCCACAGGCCCAGCACTGCAAGACTGGCATTATATGATTTATATTTAATGCTAGGATTCATTTGGTATATTGATGTTGGGCTCTTTCCAACTGCTATATGTCCTTTACTAGGCCTGGACTCCAGAATTGGGAGCAGTAATCCAAATGAGGCCTAATGTAAGATTTATATAATAGTAGCATAACCTACTTTGATATGTATGAAAATGTTGCTTGATATGGTTTGAAAGGTGGTTAACTTTTTACCGCTTGTCTACAGTGATTGCTATTTTCATGTTACTGCTTACTATTACACCTAGGTCCTATTAAAAGCTTCCTCCCATAGATTGAGTATTCTTGTTTAGGATTCTTCCTTCTACAATGAATGACAATGCACTTATCCAGGCTGGACTGCATCATACTCCTATCTGCCCAATCTGCAGTGTAATTCAGGTCATTATTCATGCTGTTTCTACCTTGTTCACAATTTACCCTACCTTCCAGCTTTAAATAATCTGCAAACTTTATCACTTTATTTCCTCCTGGTAATTGAAGATCATGGACAAACAGATTAAATTAAAGTGGGCCCAAGACTAAACCCTGGGGACCCTGCTTGTCACATTATAATCAGATCATGATATCCCATTTATTTTTACATTTGTTTATGATCAATAAGCCCTCTTAAAATCCATCTTACTAAATTGTTGTTTATTCCTAACATTAATAATTTATTTATAATTCTGTTATGTGGTAAAGTGTTGAAAGCTTTTAAAAATCGAAGAATATAACATGAGCTGCTTCATTGTAATCTAGATTTTTAGTAACCATCTCATAAAAGCCAATCAGATTAGTATTACAACTCTCTTTTGTGATGTTGTGCTGTGTACTGTATATCAGGCCTCAGCTTATTAAGTCCCTTGATATAGCCTCCTCAATGATCCCTTTGATAACTTTTCCAATAATCAATGTGAGGCTTACTGTCTATAGTTTGATGGTATGGTTTTACTTCCTTTTTATATATTGGGAATATGACCTGCCCTTCACCAGTCTAAAGGTACATATTTTATTTTTAATTTTATCTATTAAAATGTTTCACCAGGAAGGCACACTGAACAACAAGTTGATCATCTCCCAGAGTGACCTAGGTGGGTGGGGGATGGGAGTACAATTGGATGAAGATTTAGACATACAGTTTAACAGTTAACATATCCAAGAAATTAAACATTCAGTTACATTTGTAACAAGACATACAGTTAAAAATATCATTAATAATCATACAATCGCATTTGTGACATAACATACAGTCAAATATATCATACTTGTGGAATATGCATTTAATTCTCCTGAGTGATTGGTTTAAATGCTTCATTGGCAAGCTTTTAAACTAGCCAAGGGGAGGCACTGTTAAGCAGCAGGAATTCCCAGCCTCCTCCTACAAAACAGGTTACTAAATGATTTAAAGACCAAGGTAGAAAGGTCAAAAGGAACAGGACTGGGGTAAATGGAGAAAGCAAAGTCAGTAAGGGCAGGGATGGGGCTACAAGAGGTAAAGTCATCAAGAAATGGAGAGTAATGAGTACCAATGCTCATAGTTTGAGTAACAAGCTTCCTGAACTAGTGGCCTTGATGGAAGTGGAACACCTGGATGTTGTACCAGTCACAGAAACATGTTACACACAGAACCAAGACTGGATGTAAACATACCATTGTATACTAACTACAGGAGGGACAGGGAGGGTAAAGAGGAGGAGTAGCTCTCTCATAAAGGAAGGAATCAAAGCAACAGAACAAAAGGGTAAACAGAGAGGAGAGGAAGCACTGTGGGTCAACTTGGAGACAGGCAATGGCACCACAATTTGCACTGGGTTGTATACAGGTCCCCATCTCAGTGGGAGGAAATGGACAAGGAAATGATAGAAGATATTCTTAGAATGACAGGAAAGGGAGATATCATTGATGGCGAATCTGAATATGCTAGATGTTAACTGGAGTGCATTTGCTGCAGCCACATCAAAGAGCGGTCATTCTAGATGCACCTGCAGGTGCATGCCTTAGACAACTAGTATTGGAACCCACTCAGGAGGAAGCAATCTTAGACTTGGTACTCTCAAATGGAGATGAAGAGAGATCACAGATGTAGAAGAGGTAGCCATCTGGGAACTAGCGACCATCTGAACAGTATGGTTCTAATAAACACAGCAATAGAGTCGCATACAAAGGCAAAGGTCTAAGACTTTTGAGGGCTGACTTTGCCAAAATGGGTGAGTGCCTAAGGAATGCACTAGCAAATGGCAGAAAGGAGGGTGGAAGAACAATGGGAATAATCAAACTGCCATCACTGAGGGCAACAAACCTTGTGCGAAAATAAAACAAACAAATTATGTAAAAACCACTATGGTTCTCAAAGGATGTGGCAGGGAAGGTTAGGAGAAAAAGATAGCATCTAGGAAGTACAAGGAATCACAGAAGTAGCAGGACAGAGAACTGTATCAGTTAAAGCAGAAAGACATGGAGAAGGCAGTCAGAACAGCAAAGGCCCAAACTGAGGAAAAGTTAGCCAACTCAGCTAAGAAGGGAGATAAAACCTTTTATAGATACATCAGGGGTGAAGGAAGACCAAGGGAAGGATAGTGAGGCTTAATAAAGGGAGGGGTGGGCAGAGGGTGACGGTGAAAGGCAGAGATACTAAACAAGTATTTTTGCTCAGTATTCACAAAGGAAGAGGGGAGTACCTAAACCAAGCAATATAAGCACTCTGGATAGGGGTTGATACCAGCCCATTCACAGAAGAAAGAGTTCTGAAAGAACTCTTAAAACTGAATGTGGACAAAGCAGTGGGGCTTGAAGGATTCATCCTAGAATTCTAAAAGCACTAAGGTAGAACTAGTGACACCACTGACTACCTCTTTAACAAATCATGGGAGGATGGGGTAGTACCTGAGGACTGGAGGAGGGCAGATGTTATTCCACTTCACAAAAGTGGGAGCAGGGCAGAGGCAGGAAACTACAGACCTGTTAGTTTGACCTTAGTGATAGGGAACATGATGGAATCACTTCTGAAGGAAAGAATTGTTGAGTACTTAGAGGCCAGAGGGCACAGGACCCAAGGCAGCATGGATTCACAGCGGGAAGATCAAATCAGATGACTCTAATAGATTTCTTTGACTAGGTGACCAGAGTAGTAGATCAGGGCAGGTTGTGGACATGGCCTACCTAGACATTAGCAAGACATATGACCAGTGACACACAAAGATTAATATACAAGTTAGCCAGCCTTGGAGTGGGTCCTAAGATGGTAGCCTGGGTAGAAACCAAACTGGCTGGAGAACAGGACACAGAGGGTAATAGTAAATGGAGTCCACTCTGAAGAAAGGAGGGTTACTAGTGGGGTACTGCAGGATTCAGTATTAGAACTGGTCCTCTTCAATGTCTTTATAAGTGACATTGCAGAGGACTGGATGGAAAAGTGTCTCTTTGCAGATGACACAGATCTGTAACAGGGTTGATACACAAGGTGGGGTGGAAAGGATGAGAAGGACTTGACAAGGTTGGAGGAATGGTCAAATGTATGGCAGCTTAGATTCAATGCTAAGAAGGCAAAGTAATGCACCTAGGAAACAAAACCCAGGGAAGAGTACACAATGGGGTGAGATACTAACAACAGCAAAATGGAAAGGGACCTGGGGTAGTCATATCAGATGATCTAAAGGTGGGCAAGCAATGTGAGAGGGCAGTAAGGACAGCTGGGGGATACTGGGATGCACAGGAGAGGCAACACCAGTAGAAAACAGGAAGTTGTTAACCCTCTGTACAGACAGCTGGTGAGACTCCATCCTGAGCACTCTGTGCAGCTCTGAGACCCAATCTCAGCAAGGACATAGGACAGGATGGAGGCAGTCAAAAGCAGGGCAACTAAATGTGCAGGGTCTGTACCAGAGGACATATGAAGAGAGACTTAAGGAGCTTAATATGTATACCTTGAGGAAAGGAGGAGAAGGTAGACATGATAGAAACTTTCAAGTACCTCAAGGGAATCAACAAAGTCCAGGAGGGTTGCATCTTTCAGAAACAAAGGTGTGCAAGAACAAGGGGCACAATTTGAAGATAGAGGGGATGGCTCAGAGGTAATGTGAGGAAGTATTTTTCATGGAGAGAGTTGTGGATGTATGGAACTGCCTTCTCAAGGAGGTTGTGGAGTCAAAACAGTGGGGAATTCAAGAATGCATGGAACAGACATAAGGCAATTCTAGGGGTGGGGGTAGGAGAAAGTAGGCTGTTGGTTAACTAGGATCTGCATCTTATCCATTAGGTAGGGAAATGGGCACACTGGGTGAGCCAAGTTGTCCTTATCTTCCATCAAATTCTATGTTTCTATGTATGTTTCTAATTACAAGTGGTATATCTGAGGAACATAGTACAGAAATTTAATGTAGTCTTGGCGCCAACTCCTTGCAGGAATGGATCACAGTTAAGAGGCAGATTATTTAGCAATTATTGAATGAATGAGGTGCAGGGGGGGACATCAAGGAGGGTAGAAGGGTAGACAGAGGAAACCAGCTGTGGGAAGGAGATGATAAAGATGGGGAACATTGCCTGAGGTTCAGATAATGGCAGACTTCAACATGCCAGATGAAAATTGGTCAATACAAGCAGGAACATCTGCCAGAACTAGACACATGGTGGATTCCCTGCAGGGGAGGGTCTCAGACAATTGGTACAACAACCCACAAGAGACAGGGCTATCTTAGATCTAGTACTGACTAACAGGAAAGGGATCACAAACTTCCAGGTAGAAGGTCACCTGAGGGCCAGTGACCATCATATGGTAAGGTTCAATTTGGCCACTACATCGAAATCATCCCATTCCAAGGCAAAATATGGGACTTCAGAGGAGCTGACTTTGATAAGATGGCCAACAGAGTTAAGCTAGCCTTGGCAAAAAGAAACACAGGTGAGGGGGTACAGGCAAAGGGCAAGAGTTAAGGATGCAATACTTGAAGCAACATCCCATTGTGTTAGAGAGAAAAGGAAGTGCAAAGAAGAAGGAAACCACTTTTGTTCTCAAAAGCAGTAGCAGAAAAGATTAGAGCCAAAAGGCTGGCCTTCAGGAGATATAATGGAACACAGCGGATGAAGACAGGAGGCATACCAAACTTCCCTAAGGAAGCAGGGAAGGCAGTAAGGCAGGCAAAGGCCCAAACCAAGGAAACACCAGAACAAACAGTAAAGGAAGGTGACAAGACTTTCTATAGCTACATTAGTGAAAGGAGAAAGTCCTAAGGGGTATTACAAGATCAAAGGAGATAAGAGGGCATGTAAGGAGGAGGACCATGTAAAACATCTATCCTAAATTGACACTTCTGCTCTGTATGTACTGAAGAGAAGGTAGGGTAGGCCCACAGCTCAGCACCATGGACACGGGGGAAGAAGGTGGCACTAGTCTCTTCACAAAAGAAAGGGTCCTACAAGAGCTCAATAAGCTCAGGGTTGACAAGGCAATGGGACCTGATGGCATACATCCCAGGGTACTAAAGGAGCTAAGGGTGGAACTAGTAGAGCCATTATCAGAACTGTTTAGTGAGTCTCTGAGCACAGGAGAGGTCCAATAAGACTGGAGAAGGGTTCATGTGATCCTGCTCTACAAGAGTGGTAGCAGGGAGGAGGCAGAGAACTACAGATCAGTCAGTCTTACCTCAGTAGTGGGCAAGATTGTGAGGCACTCCTTAACGAAAGGAAAGTGCAACACCTGGCATCCATAGGAGCACAGGATCCAAGACAGCATGGGTTTACAAAGGAAGGTCCTGTCAAACTAATCTTATAGATTTTTGACTGGGTAACCAGAGTGGAGGACCAAGGGGAGCAGTTGATGTCGCCTACCTTGACTTCAGCAAAGCTTTTGATACTGTTCCACATAGAAGATTGATTAATAAGCTGGTAGGCTTGGAGTGGGTCAGAAGCTGATCAATTGGGTGGCAAACTGGTTGATGGGCAGAAAACAGTGTGGTGGTAAATGGTATACAGTCAGAAGAGATGCAGGTCACAAGTGGGTTACCTCAGGGACCTGTCCTGTGGCCTGTCCTCTTCAATATCTTCATCAGTGACATTGCAGATGGACTGGAGGGTAATGTTTGTCTGTTTGCAGATGACACCAAGATCTGAAACAGAGTAGATGATCCAGAAGGGGTGGGCAGTATGAGAAGAGATCTGGATAAACTAGCAAAATGGTCAGAAGAGTGACAACTGGGTTAAATGCAAAGAAGTGCAAGATCATGCACATAGGAAAAGAAACCCTGAAGCCACCTATAGGCTGGGAGAGGAGTTGCAGGCAGTCACAAGGAAGAAAAGACTTGGGCATCATCATCACCGATGACCTGAAATCATCCAAGCAGACCACTAAAGCAGTAGGTAAGGCTAGGGATTTTGGGTGTATTAGTAGGGTATCACAAATCGGAAGAGGGATGTAATAATCCTCTTTACAAGACACTGATTAGGCTCCTCATCTGAGTACTGTGTGCAGTACTGCGCCATACCTTACAAGGTCATTAACCACATTGAGGTAGTCCAGAGAAGGGCAGCCGAAATGGTGCAGGGACTGCATCAGAAAACATATGAGGACAGCTTAACGGACTTCAGTATTTATACCCTAGAGCAAGGAGGAGAGAGAGGTGATCGAAACATTCAAACACCTTAAGGGCATTAACAAGGTGAAAGAGTCTAACATGTTTCAATATAAGAAAATAGCAGGACAGGAGGACACAGCATGAGATTAGAGGGAGGCTGATTATGGGTAATGTGAGGAAGTTCTTTCACAGAAAGGGTGGTGAATGCATTGAATGGCCTACCTCAGGAAATGGTGGATATAAATACAGTGCAGGGCTTCAAACAGGCATGAGATAGGCATAAGGGAACAATACAGATGAGTATGAATAGATAGGCCATTGACAGAGCAAAGGCCAATGGCACATTTGTAAGGTAGAAAATAAATGGGCAGACTGGATGGGTCTTTCGGTCCTCATCTGCCATCAGCTTTTATGTTTCTATGTAAAGTGAGCAAACAAGTCAGTTGTGAGGGCAAGTTAATACAGGGCTAGTACAATCTGGAAGCACCTCAGGCAGAATAAAAAGTGCAAGTTATTAGCTTATGAACTAATTTTGTTTAAGTGCAGGGGGGTAGAGAGGGGGCAGGCAGAGGTGGGGTAAAGGATAGGGTAGGGAAGGATGAGTTATACCTGGAACTGGTCCCTTCAGAGTGCGGAGATCGCTGCCAGTAGTGGAATGAGGTGAGGTGAGGACTTAGAATAAGGGCAGAAGTAGGCGAGGACAAGTTGAGTAAAGACAGTAGAGGGATGGTAAAGGAAGGAGGAGGGTGGGAGAAACTTGTCTAAGACTAGGCCTCTTCAGGATGATGAGAACCCTGCCAGAGAGCAGAGCCAGGCAAGGATGAGTTAGGTAGAAAGGATGGAGAAGAAAGGGGAGGGAAGAAAGAGTCATTTCCCAGTTCTGGACCCTCCAGGATGCGCAGAAAATGCTGCCAGGGGCAGAACTAGGTGAGGACAAGTTGGGAAGAGAGAAAAAGGGGTGAATAATAAGGAGGAAGAGGGAGGAAAGAAGAAGCTTGCCTAAGACTAGGCCACTCTAGGATGCTGAGAACCCTGCCAGAGCACATAAATCAGGTGAGGACTAGTTTGGTAGAAAGGATAAAGGGAGGAGGAGTGAAGGAAGAGTAATTTCCGTGCTGGGACTCCGAGGATGTCAGGGACAGAATTAGGCAAAACAAGTTGGGCAGAGGGAATAAGGGATAGAAGATCCTTAAGGGATGGACTTATTCCCAATGATGGCAATGGATGGAGCCAATTTACTAGCCAACTCCTTGAGCATTCATGGATGTAGTCCATCCAGACCTGATGATTTGTGACAATTCAGTGTTGCTAGCTTTCCTGTATATAGTCTGTCTTACGGTAAGGGTGATATTATGGAGGCAGCTTGATGCCTCAGAAATAGTGCCTCGTATTTTACTATCTTTATATACACTGAGTAAAAGTATTAAACATTCGTGCATGTCTTTGGGTTTGTCATACTGTGATCCTTCATGAATGAGCGGGCCAATAACCCTAGCAGATCCCTTGCTGCCATTAATATATTAGTAAAACCCTTTCATGTTATATCCTCTGAGTGGGCTAATCTAAATTCTGTTTCCTGCCTGCTTTATTTATGTACATCTTAGCTGTTTCAAAGTAGATTTATATTTATTGACATTAGTTTGTGTTTGGGTCTTTTAATGATAGAAAAGCAGTGTTTTTCTTGTTTATTAACTCTGTATTTTATGATTAAACCATACTTTTTTACACCTATTATTGTAGATCTTCCTGTCGGGTACAAATTTGTTCTCCAACCTTTTATGATGTTGACTAGTAGGGTCCATGCTTAGTCTGCATCCAACCCTGACAGTCTTTTGGCAAGTCCAATGTATCTACTTTTCTTTATTGCAGTAAAGTTAGCTCTGTAGTAGTTTTTGATGATGATCTTTCCTTTGTGAATTTTTTTCTTCTAGCAGTTGAACACCAGATGGTATTATGGTCACTATTTGATGTGTTGGGGATAAATTTCTATATTACAAATTTCAGGTGGGTATGTTGATAAGTATAACATCCAGTATATTATCTCCCTTGTTGGCTGCATTATCATTTGTTGTAACTCTAGAGAGTCAAAGATATCTATAATTTTTGGTCCTGGGCACTGTTAATTTTACATTTGTCCAGTCTAAATTAAGTAAATTCAGATCCCAAGTAGAATAGTATCACTGCTCTGCCATTTCCATAATTTGATTTAATAGGACATCTGTAGCTTGTGTGGTATTGTTTGGAGGCCTATAAAATGACCAAAAGGTGATTTTTGCCATGCCAACCTGTTATATTCACCCACACAGTTTCAATGTCAACATCGTCAACATTTTCTGGCTCTAACTGATGACATTCTATGTTATCTTTAACATATATGGCCACACCCTTCCCTTTTGTCCAGACATTTTCTTTGCTAAATGATTGATAGCCATGTGTTGACCATTTCCATGTGCTGTCTTGTCCCACCATGTTTCTGTGATACAGAATATTTCAGGATCTTCTTGTGCTAATAATGTTCACCAGTTCCACTAACTTATCTCTATTAGAACTTTGTGCATTTAGAGATAACATTTTGGCTTCTTTGTTGACCCTCTTTGACTTTATGTTACCTGTCTAATAGGAATATGCAAATTTGTATCCTCATAGAAATATACATAGAAACATAGAAATTGCCAGCAGATAAGGACCACCAGGCCCATCCAGTCTGCTTGAAAGCCCTACACTAGTTTCAGGTCGCTGACCCTAACTGGTCAATGCTTTTCACCCCACCTTCCCACCTCTAAGATAACCTTCTGTCTGTCTCATGCATGTTTAAAACCCTTCACTGTGCTCACCCCACCACCTCCTGTGGCAGTCTGTTCCATGTGACCACCACCCTCTCCATGAAGAAAAACTTCTTCACATTTTCTCTCAGCCTGCCACCCTCCAATTTCATATCATGCCCCTCGTTCTTGTACAGCTCTTATAATGGAAGATGTCTCCCCTGTACCTTGTTTATGCCCTTAATGTAGTTGAATGTTTCTATCATGTCCCCAATCCCTCTCTCTCCACCAAGTACATATTGAGGTCCTTTAGTCTCTCCTCATATGTTTTCTCATGCAAGCCCAGTACTATTTTAGTCACCTTCCAGACTGCCTCCACACTGTAAATGTCCTATGAATGTGCAGGCTCCAGAATTGCAGAGAGTACTCTAGGTACCCTTACCCCTGAGTTAATCAGTTGAAATGAGATGAAGCTGTCCTAGCCAAGCTTAGACCCAGGGCCATGCTTCCCATATGAGTAAGGTGGAGTCCATCTTACAATATAAGTTGGGTTTGTTCTAAAGTTGTTCCAGTGTAACAAATGTATAATTCCTTTCCTTGTCCAGGTAAGAAGCCAATGATTGAACTGGCGTATTTTTGTTGCTTGTTATGATATGCCCTGGGCACTGGTAAAATTTCAGAGAAGACTATTTCAGTACCTTTGCTTTCCAATTTGTCCACTAGATCAGGAAAGCCCTTATGATCTCTGATTTCCTTTTCTACCTTTGTGATTTATACCTATACAGTATATAGTAGAGTCAATGACTTCTCCCAGCTCTTGAAAGCTATTATCTGACATAGTCAGTGGGTCTCTAGTCCCTGCCCCTGAGAAGCTGTTGACCATGACATTTTCTTTACATATTTACAGATACTGTGTAAATATCAGTATATTTAATAATTGAGTGATCTAACAATATTAGTTGTCTTAGGAATTTTCTGCTACTACCCATTGGTACTTTATTTACTGAGTCTTCTATTTCAATGTCAATTATGTTTTGATGTTTTCTTCAGCCAGGGGAGTATCTGTTTGTCAGCTGGAGCCCATTTTCATTAGCCACACTGTTTCCATTTACTTGGGTTTTGAGTTGCCTGCAGCTGTTATAATGGATCCTGACCCTAATCCTTCCTCTACCTTGAGGTGACCAAGAGCTGGTGAATTTATTTTTATATATTTTATTTATGTTTTTGGTAACTGGGTAGGTGCACTGATCCAGAGGACTGTTTTCAGTCATGACCTGGGCCACAAAGGTGACAACAACAGTAACAGATACAAATAATACATACAAAATGCAGTATTAAAGTATGTCCGCTCAGGTAGCGTATAAGGTATATAATAAATGGACTAGGTTATACAAGGTATAAAGTACAAGAGCAGAGACAACAGACAAAAGATAACTGCAGATGGTACAGGTTACAAACAATGAGTATAATTACAATGGTTAGGTTTCAAATCAATTGTTGCAACCATAAGCTGTGCAATTTCAGAAACACTTCATCATATCTATAGAAAAATCTGGGATGATGGACAGCTCCTACTTCCGGGGGCGTGGGTAAGCCTCGGTGCGTGGGAGACCCTGGTGGAGACGGGGGTTCCAGCGTAGCCAGCAGCAACGCTCGAGCATGGGGGGATGGAGGCGGGCAGATGCTGGCATCATTGCACATCCCCGCCTCCTCTAGGGGAGAAAACTGGAGGAAAAGATGGAGGGCAGGACCGCCGATTGATGAAGCCCTCCCGGAGGAGCCTCACATGGCAGCTGCCACTGCAGGACCCCGACTAGACACAGTTCCAGGGCCATGAAGGTGGCCCATGGCCCTGCCCTCGGGGTAAGCTGGGGTGACCGAGGGCTCTCAGCAGCAATCGGCGACAGCGGAGGTCTCCGGGGCCGTGACCAGGGTGGATGGCCTCGTGGTCCCAAGGGAAAGAAGAAAAAATAAAAGAAAATCTGGGATAAGAAAGGAAATGAGAGGGGGGTACATGTTAGGCTGAGGGGTGTAGTAGGGGATGGGGTAAGGAGAATACACAACACGGTGCAAATACAATACATTGTGCAAATTCTTACAAAGCAATAACTCACACATTCTGTGACTCTAGGAACAGAGGCAAGGGAGAAAGAGGAGGGGAAGGCAGAGGGACATACAGTTGGGGGGAGGGATGGGGAGGAAAAAGGTAGGGGTAGTCAAGTGGTGTGTAGGAAGGACAGGGTGAGGAGAGGAGGGCAGACAAAGGGTGGAAGTAAGTGCTGCTTGTTGGTGAGGGCAATAGGAGATAAAGGCTGTAGGGCTATGCACAGTACAGCAACAGCCTGCAGCTGCAATGAGTCAGGCTTTTAAGTTATGTTTAAAACTTGGTGGGTGGCAGATCAGTGAGCAGACAAGGGAGCTTATTCCATAGGAAGGGAGCTGCAACTGAGAAAGCTTGGTTACCCATAGCAGTGGTTATGTAGGATACTTTAGCAGGGGCTTGAGGAAGCTCTAAGATTTCATGAAACCACTCTATTTGTCAGAATGGGGGAGTAGGGAGAGAGGAGTTGGCTTTGATGGGAGTTGTCCCCAGACAGTCCATGGCATAGTCAAAGTGACCTTGTAGCGGGAGCCAGCCTAGGGTCTGATAGAGGAGCAGTGATGGGAGTGGAAAGGATCTGGAAGGACAAGCTGACAAAAAGAGTTATAGGTTGTGGTTAGTTATGAGAACAGGGTAGAGGGAAGGTGTGAGAGGATCGGGGAGCAGTAGTCCAGAAGGGGTAGTAGGTTACCATGTGGGCGGCCAGGCATGCATCAGTAGACAGGTAATGTTTTATGCAGCACCCAATATTTGGTGGATCCTGTGAGTGATGTGATTGAAGCTCAGCAGAAACAGCTCCTCCTCTGGTAAAGGGTGCCAAGTCCACACAATCCATGAAAACAAGATTCAGCACTCCAAATCTAGGCGTAACAAACTGGCATGTTTAACAAAGCAGACATGTTTTAATAAAGGTGACTCCTAGGTATTTGAAGGATGTGATATTGTCAAGGGAAGGACCAGCAGGACTGAAAAGCAGGAATACTAAACAAATACTTCTGCTCAGTATTCACAAAAGAGGAGATGGGGAAGGTACCTAATCCAATCCATAGAAGCACTTGGATGGGGGTCAATCCCAGTCCTTTCACAGAAGAAAGAGTTCTGAAAGAACTTAAAACTGAAGGTGGACAAACCAGTGGGCCTCATGGATTCACCCCAGAATTCTAAAAGTATTAAGGGGAGAACTAGTGACACCACTGACTAGCCTTTTAGCAAATCATGGGAGGGTGGTTTGGTACCTGAGGACTGGAGGAGGAGGATGTGATTCCCTTCACAAAAGTGGAGCAAGACAGAGGCAGGAAACTACAGACCCTTCAGTTTGACCTCAGTGGTAGGAAAATGATGAAATCACTTCTGAAGGAAAGAATTATTGGGTACCTAGAGGCCAGTGGGGCACAGGACCCAAGGCAGCATGGATTCACAGTGGAAGGTCATGTCAGATGGATCTAATAGATTTCTTTGACTGGGTGACCAAAGTAGTAGACCAGGGAGGGGCTGTGGACATGGCCTACCTAGACTTTAGCAAGGCATTTGACACAGTCCCACACAAAAGATTAATAAATAAATTAGCCAGCCAGGAGTGGGTCCCAGGGTGGTAGCCTGGGTAAAACATTGGCTGAACAATAGGACATAGAAGGTAATAGTGAATGGAGTCCACTCTGAAGAAAGGGTTGTTACTAGTGGGGCTCTGTAGGGCTCAGTATTGGGTCCGGTCCTTTTAATGTCTTTATAGATGATATTGCAGAGGACTGGAAAGAAAGGTATGCCTCTGCAGACGACACAAAGATCTGCAACAGGATTGATATACAGGGTGGTGGAAAGGATGAGAAGGGACTTGGCAAGGTTGGAAGAATGGTCAGTATGGCAGCTTGATTCAATGCAAAGAAGTGCAAGTAATGCACCTGGGAAATAAAAACCCAGGGAAGTGTACACAATGGTCGGTGGGGGAGGTAGTAACAACAACAAAATGGAAATGACCGGGGATTATCATATCAGATTACCTAAAGGTTAGTAAGCAATAAGAGAAAGCAGTAGGAAGGCTGGGGGATACTGGGATGCATAGGAAGAGGCATCAATAGTAGAAACAGGAAGTTGTTATCCCTCTGTACAGACAGTTGGTGAGACCCCATCTGGAGTACTGCATGCAGTTCTGGAGACCCCATCTCTGCAAGGACATAGACAGGATGGAGACAGTCCAGAGGAGGGCAACTAATATGGTGCAGAGTCTGCAACAGAAGCCATATGAGGAGAGATTAAAGGAGCTTAATATGTATACCCTCAAGGAAAGGAGGGAGAGGGAGGACATGATAGAAACTTTTAAGTACCTTAAGGGAATCAACAAAGTCCAAGAGGGTAGCATCTTTCAGAAAGAGATGTGCAAGAACAAGGGGACACAATTTGAAGATAGAGGGGACAGCTCAAGGGTAATGTGAGAAGTATTTTTCACAGACAGGGTGGTGGACGCATGGAATGGCCTTCCTGAGGAGGTTGTGGGGTCAAAAAGTGGATGAGTTCAAGAATGCATGGGACAGATATAAGGCAATTCTTGTGGGGAGTAGGGAGAACTAGGCTGTTGGTTAACTAGAATCTGCACCTTATCTAGTAGGTAGGGAAATGGCAGACTAGGTGGGCCAAGTAGTCCTTATTTGCCATCAAAGTCTATGTTTCTAAGAGTACCAGGAGGAGGAGCTTATTTTAGCTGCCTTGGTTAGGAAGGGTTAAGATCTGAAGACCATTGATTTAGACTTTTTTCATTGACCGGAGCTTGTTTGAGAGGAACCACCGGTGGACAGAGCAGTAGTTCTGTTTGAGGGCCATGGAAAGAGAGTCAAATGATGTGTCATTGTGATAGATGACCAGATCATCAGCATAGAGAAGAGCATTACAGCTAAGTCTGCCACTGGGGAGTGCGTTTATGAATATGGAGAAGAGCAGAGGTCCAAGTATGGAGCCTTGGGGACCCCAGTGAGTACAGGGAGGGAGCAGAGGATGATTTGCCAATAGTGACTGACTGGGACCTGTTTGATAGGTAGTTGCAGAACCATGTGGCAGGTCCAATGGAGCAGCCATAGTGTCTCGGGGTTGAGTGTAGGGAGGTGGTGGTCAACCAGGTTGGAACATTTTGGACAGGTCTATGAAGACCACACCTGTGGGTTCACTCTGGTCCATGTTCCTCAGCACATTGTTGGTTAAAATGGCCAGAGCAGAGAGGTACTACATTGCTTGTGAAAGCCATGTTGAAATGGACAAAGAGGTAGTGCTTGTCCAGGAGCTCAGATAGCCAAGCATGTACGATTTTTTCAAGCAGTTTGCTCAGGTGGGGAGGAGGAAATGGGTTATAATTGTCTGGAGAGAGGGATCACCAGCTTTAAAGATGGGTGCCACATTAGCATGTTTCCAGGAGTGGGGTACGTGGCGAGGTCAGGAACCTATAGTGAAGATGTAGTGAGGTGTTTGATAATTGCAGGCAAAGATGAATCTTAAGAAAGTGGGGTACAATCCATCACTGCCAGGACTTCCTTGGTCTGTAGTGACTTTAGTAATTTGATGGTGTCGGTGTGCCTGATGGCTCTGAAGTGGAAAGGAGGGGCGGGGTGGTGGTAGGGGAGAGAAGGTTGTTTGGTTGAAGGCTCTGGGCAGAGGAGGCCTGGGGGAGCTTACTAAGGTAGGGGGTAGGTCAGTGAATTTTAAGCTAAAAGCATTTTCGATTTCAGAGGGTCCGAGATGGGACCAGAAGGGGATGCAAGCTATGTTAACTGCCTGTTGCTCTTGGGGTTTAACAGAGATCCAATGGTAACCCAGAATGTACGTGGGTTACCAAAGGTTTTGCTTTGTTGATTTATGAAAAAGTACTTTGGGTGACTTAGTGGACTGGTTGCATAAGTTTCATAATTGTCGGTAGGCATTCCAGAGTTGTGGGGAGGGGACGATTGTATGCCTTCCATTTACTGTCCCGCCTTTCATTAATGCCAGGAGCTCACTGTATAGCCAGCATGTGGAGCCGCCTCTCACTCTTCTGGTCATGGGGGAAATAGGTATCCTGTATTTGGGAGAGGGCAGAGATAAAAATGTGACTGCATCAGAGATATTGTTGTACTGGTATAGGGTAGACCAGTTTATCACCCTGATGTCTCTGAGGACTGGTTTTGGATCTTGAGGTCAAACCTATGGAAGGACAGAAGATTGGGGAAGTTTGACTCGGTGGAGAGTACAGTATAGATTAGGGTGTGGTCACAGATTGAGTCAGCCATTGTGCCAGCTTGGAGGATTAGGTCTGCCCTGTTTGTGGTGACCCAATCAATGAAGGAGTGGTTTTATGTGTGGGTATTGTGCCTTGTGGGAGTGGAGATTAGCTGTTCCATGTTATGCACCTTAGGTAGGTTATCATAGTTCAGCACAGGGGCCTCCAACCAATTGAGGTTGAAGCCTTCAATCACAACAAGATCTCCTGATGGAGTTCTGTGACTCACACCATATAAGAAGTTGGCTAGACTTGTGATGCCCCTGTTGGGGGTTATAGCAGCAGCCTATGTGGAGTTTTTTGATGCACCCAGGGTTAATTCCGTGAGGAGCCATTCACTAGATGAGGTGGGGTAGAGCAGCTGATGATGGTGGCAGAAATGTGCTCCTGCTCATACAGTGCTACTCCTCCATCCTCTTTCTACCATGTCTGTCCTGGTGTAGGAGTGAGTAACCCTGTAGTTGAAAATGGGAGTCCAGGTGGTAGGGTTTTAGCCAGGTTTCTGAGAGTCCTGATACCTGTGACTTATACAGGGTTACCCATGCCTCAAGCTTGGGAGCTTTGAAAGGAGGCTGCAGACATTCATGTGGGCATTTTTGTCTGGAGGCTTCACCCAGATGGTGTCTGTATGGTTGATGTGGGTGTTTGTGGGACCAGAATTGGGTTCAATGCCTCCAGAGTGGAGGAGAAGAAGAGCAAGGACAGGGCAGTTTGGTGGGTGCCAGTGGGGGGGTTGGAGGGTGAGAAAGTGTATGAATCAGGCCGAGAAGTCGGTGTCATAATTAGACAGTAGGGCCAAGAGATTTCACCTGTGAGTAAGATTTTATGCCCATGCACATGAAT
Organism: Neoceratodus forsteri; assembly: GCA_016271365.2. NCBI lineage: Eukaryota > Metazoa > Chordata > Ceratodontiformes > Ceratodontidae > Neoceratodus > Neoceratodus forsteri. The sequence goes on from CM057459.1 coordinate 60,629,177, forward strand.
CGGGTGTCCAAGTTATTGTTTGTGGTAGGTGAAGGGTATAGTTTTTGCTGGTCAGCCACCAGTATTGAGGCACAAATATCAGTTGTCAGAAGAAAGGAGATTAGGAGCCAGCATGAGTAATACTGAGCATTCACCCATGCTTGTTAGGTGTGACTGATCTTGCAATTGAAAAAGCCTGCATCAGGGGAGACAGGAGGAGCAAAAAGAAAAAGGGGCTGGTGGCCTTAGTGAGCTGGGTCAATATTATTCATGCAGCTTGTGGAAAGCAGTTGGGAGGTTTCAACAGCTTTGCTTGGGCTGGGAGTTTTAGGACTGCTTGCAGAAGTGGAAGTCAGTTTACTATGAAAGAGTAGTGACAGTGAGGATTGGCAGGATGGCCGATAAGAGAAAGGGAGATGAGTTGGGTGGAGATTTGCTGGATTTAATAGAGATCGGGTCCAGGGATGGTGGGTGGGAAAATTACACTGTTACATAAAATTGCAGAGAAGAGGCAGAGAAAGCCATCAGGGAAGAGTTGGTCCCATGCTGAGTGCTAGCAGCATGGACTTAGCTCTGGCTCTAAGGTTGGCTTACTGGGTCACCCAGTGGCGTGGCAGAGTTTCACAAGCGGACCAATCAGGAGGTCCTTGTCCGTTGCTCGGCCAATGGAGTGAGGAGCCGGCAATGGTATTCAGGCCGGCCTGCTAGTGGGAAAAGGAGCGACCTGGAGGGCTGGAGATGGTGGAGGGATGGTGGAGGAAGCGCCAGCATCGAGGGTCAGTGCAGCCACTGGTGGCTGGAAAGCACCCACCAGGGCTTGGAATCTGCAGAGAAAGAAAACATGAGAGAGAAGCAGTAATAAGCAACACAGGTGGGAATCAGTGGGTGGGGTCAGACAGTTTGAGGAGACAGGCAATCAACAGGGTTTGCAGGACAAAGAATAATGTAGATTGTTGGGAAGCCTCAAGGTAGTGAGGCAGTGGGGGGACAGCCTGGGGAGGGAGGGGAGGAGAAAGAGAGAGAGAGAATAAGAAAGGGTGAGGGATAGCTAGATAGGTAGGGAAGAGGGCCTCAGGACAGCAGGAAGAAAGCGAGGGAAATCAACAAAGTTTAGTGCTCTAAAATTAGTTTAAAATAGATACACAAAAGTCTTAACTCTAGGAATTGCAGTTCAGGTATTTAAATGACAGTCTTTAACATCATAAAAGGGCTGTAATCACTAACACGGTAACAAAAGCCATAGCAGCTAGCATTGACTGGCATTTTAGGAGTACTTGGCACTGTGAACTTATCCCCCACCCTTTTTCTTTTTATAGATTGGACTTGGTATCATTCATTGTCAGCCTTGCTGCTGCCCTTGTGTATTTCCTTTTATTAGTTTGTGTGTTTAACTCTGCATTCTCTTTAATAGAGTTTATCTGAGTTGATATGTTAAAGCTTTTCAGTTTGTTTCCAGTTTCTCCAGGGATTTATCAAAAGCATCCGTTGATTGTTAAAGACCAAAATTGTTCTCTCAATTCCTTATTATTAATACATTTGTCACAGATATAATCATCTTTATTTGGTTCCAAATTAAGTAATATACTTACTACAACTCATACATTGGTGCCCGATCTCCCATCAAGTGTCATTATTGTTATTGCCATTTCTGTCCTTTCAAAGTAAGACCCAGTGATGTGAAGTAAATGATGTACTAATCCTCAGCTACACTGGTCTATAACTAAATCTATGCACTCTATGTTATTTCTGAATGTGAGCAGCTAGCTGGGATGGATAAACCCTTATATCATGACAGCAGATAATATACTTAATACTAACCTTCAGTTGTTTTTTTTATAGTTTGAAATCAGAGTTCTGGCCCATTGCCTCACCTGCCCGCTGGACATACCTGACACATGCACAGATGCATATCTCCACATGCACTTGCCTGTTTAGGCTCACCCGTTTGCTATGAGGGTGAGTTGTTATGTGTCACAACCAAGAAGTGAGTCCAAGTCACTTGACCACTCCTGCTCATCTCTACACTTTTAAAAGTAAATTTAAAATGCTTAAAATAATCCCCAGGTTATCCTCAAGGTGCAAAAGCATTTAGTGAACTGTATTAAAACATCAAAAGTAAAAACAACCCATGTTTTATAATGGGTGACAGCATGTTTGTAGTTCTCTCCTTCTCAAAGAACTACAACTCCCAAGCCCCAGCTGAGCTTTGCAGGAAAACAGTACTCAACTCAGCCCCAAGAGCAAATATCTATTGCTCTAATCACAATTAAGGTGCAATAAATCATGCCGGCTAGTGCCTTTAAACAGTATGGTATCAGTATGTATGTATAGCACTCTCTAATCTGCCTTGCTTGCTATGAGGGCTAGTTTTTTATGTGTCACAATCAGGAAGTAAGTCAAACTCATGTGACCACTCCTATTCATATCTTCCATTATAAAAATAATTCAAAATGCTTAAAATAACCCTCAGGTTATCCTCAAGGTGCAAGAGTGCTGTGCAAGCTGCGTTAAAACACCAAAAATAAAAAACAACCCCGTTTTATCATGGGTGGCAGCCAGGCGTACTTCTTCCTCTCAGAGAACTACAACCCCAAGCCCAACTGAGCTTTTTAGGCAGAAAACTGTGTTCAAGTCAACCCTCAAGAGCAAATATCTATTGCTTTAATCATAAATTAGGTGCAATAAATTAAGTGCTAGTGCCTTAAAACAGTATTGTATGAGTGTATATCACCTCTAATCCCTATCCTATGATTACCAAAAAGTGAGAACTTATTTATTTGGGCAGATGTGAACCAAAACTCTAAACAAATTATAATTGATAATTTATATGTCAATAATTGAAAAATATATTGATATCACTGTTTTGTGATGTTGCCCTGACTCTCAGCTTTCATTTAAAAACTATGCTTCTGGCCCTTATAGTGGTTCCAACATTAGATAATTTCTATTCTTTAAAATGACTAACTTTGTATACATTGGGGATAGAACAGATAGATAGATAGAAAGATAGATAGATAGATACAGATAGATAGAACAGACAGACAGAGAGAAGATAGATAGATAGATAGATAGCTAGATAGATAGATAGATAGATAGATAGATAGATAGATAGATAGATAGATAGATAGAGTATATAGATAAGTATATATGCATGTAAAATAAATGATGGGTAAGTGTGGCATACTGGGACTATACACTGCGAAGGGCTAATGAAACAATTAGGTCACTCACTGTTTGGGCTTGTGGCCTTATTATCTCATTAACCCCCAAGAAGGTATATTGCCAGTATACCACACTTGCCTATCCTTTTGATATACCACATTAGGATGGTTTTCTTTAATAACTTATATATGGAGTCCGCTTCCTGTCTGTGGTCAGGACATTTTCCTCTTTGAATCATCTGTTTTGGTCCACTGTGCTTCCTTATTGTACTGGCATTTTAGCTATAGGCACTCTTTTCATCCTTTTGTTTTCTGCAGTGCAGGGTGCTCCTATTTAAGTGAGCATGTCTGCATTCAGTTTAGTTAGAAGCATGCAGCTCCATGTTGTGGTTGGGAGCAGCTTTTATGGTTTGTAGTAGGACTGGTTTGGCAGGAGCTAGAGACTATGCTCTCAGGAGTGACAGATACTTTTGGAAGGATCTGCAGTCAGCATTCAAGAGTGGCCTGACAGCAGCATGGCATTGTCTGGTGTAGAGGAACTAAGTGTCAAAGTACATTGCTGTGTGGTGAGATACTGGGGAATCTGCTTGTTTTGGGGTTGCTACTGTTTTGCATTAAAGGCTTTTTGTCCCTGGGGTAGTGTGTGTTTCTTTTCTGTAGTTTTTGTCTTTTTGTAAGTTTCAGGTAGTCTCTGTGTGTTGTGCAGAGGTTTTGTTTGTAGCTGTGGGGTGTGTTTAGGTATGTTAGTGAGTTTCAGAATTTTGTTACTTGATTAGGTAGTGTATTAATTGGATTAATTGCTCGTTAAGTCATTTTTCAATAGTTGTAATGTTAGTCTGTGAGTGTTTTCCCATAGTATACAGATTTAGTGCAGAGGGATGCAGTTTTGGGAGATATACAACTGTACTTGGGAGGCATACAGCTTTAATGGGTGAGGTAAACTGGGAAATACACAATAGTGTATCCTATGGAGCTACATCTCCATCCATGTAAAATAAATAGGGATAAGCAATGGGCTGACTCAAAATATGGTACTTATTTTCAAGTGTGAGGGGACACATATATATCTACACCAGCGCTTGTCAGGAAGCAATGCAGTAATACTGTAGTATATCACAACATGCTGCAGTATGCTGTAGAGAACAATGTAATTCAGTGGCAATTAAGCCTTTTTCTGCAGTATTTTGTGACTTGTCCGTTACTTCAGTTACTGCATAGCATCATGGCTGGCTCTGCTGTATAAATATATGTATTACCTACACACAATAATGGGGGTAGGGAGATAAAAATGACAAGATAAAAATATATCAACTAGTGACAACAGCTAGAGCAACATATCAAAATATATTGTTGTTACTGTTGTCACAATGGATAGAAAGCAATAAGACACAACACAGTGTATGGCTAGCAGTGTAATCACCAAATGCCCAGAGAGCATAATGGGCACAGATTGCAAGCTGAGTACCTTATTGCCTCTGGGTGCAGTGATCAACTACTACCCACATCCTGGAGTGTCTTATCATGCTTATCATATGGCATTTTAAAGTAAAATAAATTTATGGACACAAAATATCATTTTTCAAACTAAAATATAATTAATTAGGGTTATATAGTATGATGCTGAACAAAGTAGTCCCAGATTTGTTTTTTTGGGTGGGTGGGTGGGGGACACAAGCAGGTATACCATGCATTGCTGCTGAAGAGGGTCATGTTAATTTTTGGTGCTGTCATTTCTCTCTTTAAAATATTTTCTTTGCATATTATCACAGAACAAGTACTTGTATTTTAGGATTATTCACACAGGCACAATAGTTCAGTATATGAGTAATCATTTCCCGAGCCAGCAGCTCAGCATTACTAGTTGAATGGGTGCCAAGACCCACATTAGAAATTAATAAGCTGCCACCACTGTTGCCTTGGATAAATTAACAGTAAACCTGAATGTTATTCAAGCAACCCCAGTGTGTGACATACTAGACAGTTACTTCACCATTAAGTGTCTTGAAGTAATTGAGAGTTTTCTCATGATTATGATGAAGAAGCCAGCATAACACCAAAAGAAGAAGAAGAATCAACTCACAGCTGCTGTTGGCTGAAAGCTCCATAAGTACAAATTCTAGCAGTAATCTGAAGTCACCAGCACTGAAAAACAATCGTTCATGCTCTGAACTGTTATGCAAGTGTGAGTGATCCCAAGTACAGTGAGATGTTCTGTCATGAAATGTCAGAAATGTTGTTAAAAGTGAAATGTGGAACATGGGTACCAAGCTCAGTGTGATGTCACCCTCAAACTGTCACTATCTGAAGTGGCTGGTTTGTCAGTTTCACTCAGCATCATCGACAGACTGGCTGTGACAGCACTAAACTTCAGTTGTTTTTACACTTATACACATTTTATTGTCAAGCAGCAGTTTATGACTGTGGGCTGTGATTTTACCTATGTCTGTAATGATACCTTCAGCAGCATCGGAGGTGTTTGTCTTACTGTTAGATGCCATGGTGCTTTTGTTCACATATTTCACTTTTAACTACATTTCCCTGACATTTCATGACAGAAAATGTCACTGTACATTGAATTGCTCAAATTGGTGCAGCAGTCCAAAGAGTGAGCAAACATTTTCCTCAGTGCTGGCAGCTTCAGTTTCACTGCTGACATTTGTACTCATGGAGATTTTGGCCTCATCTGCTGTGAGCTGATTCTTCTTCTTGTTGATGCTATGCTGGCTTCTTCATCATAATCATGAGACAAACTCAATTATTTCATGAAACTTAATGGTGAAGTAACTGTCTAGTATGTCACACATCAGGGCTACTTGAATTACATTTGAGGCTTACTGCCAATTTACCAGATGCAACAATGGTGGCAGCTTGAAATGATTTCAAATGTGGGACATTAAGACAAATGTCTGTAAATATGCTTAATGTAATTGTTGTTATACCCTGTCTGTATTAGTTTCTGACTTACATGTGATGAGGTATTTGCAAATGAGCCTCTGGCTCAAAGGTTGTAAACCCGATATATCAAATAAATAAATAAAAAATGAATCTACTGTCTTAGCGTTTGTGTAGCAAGACTAGCAATAGTTGTCTGTTGGTAGTAGTACGCATCTACCGAGGCGAGTTGCCAAACACATTCAAGCTTTATTCTTGACATATGATAATTTTAAGGTTACTGTCATCAATAGAATACTGAACCAATCAGAGAGAAGTTTTCACAATGTTGATGACATTGCAATGCCTAGTGCATCAGTGAAGCCAATTGTTAAAATAAAATAAAAACATCTTCAAACAAACTGCAGATTTTAAAGTTATAAATTTTAAACTACTGTTGTATAAATCAATTATATAACAGTCTGACTCAAAATAGGCACATTAGCATTATCTATGAATGGTCAGGACTTTCACAGCTCACCTGTGGCTCTGCACCTAGTGAGTTATGGTCATGTCCCCTCATTTCAAGATTAATTGCATATTTTGAATCAACCATTGCATAACCCACACAAACACATGCATACACACACAAATATATATATATGTATATATATGTGTATATATATATATATATATATATATATATATATATATATATATATATATATATATATATATATATATATATATATATATATATATATATATATATATATACTGTATATATGAAATCTGGATTAAGGTCAGTTGGCATTCATCTGTATCCTCCCTGGGTCATGCCTAAAAATAGGCAGAATTTGTCTAGTGCACTTACCCGATCAACAAAAATAAATAAATAAAGATATCAACTAATGTATGAAAATTATTGATAAGAATCATTAATTTATTTTACTGAATTTTGTTGATCAGGTAGGCCCACTGGGACCACAGAAGTCTCTTTTCAGGGGTGACCCAAATTAATTATAGAGAAAACAGTAAGACATGGCACATACAATATCAAATAGAAAGTTACAGAAGGTAAAATGACACATATGATTGACTTACATGGTGAAGGTAAATACATCTACATGAATCAGCTTCAAATAGTGAAGAAAAGTACATGCTTAAACATAGCAAGGGCAGAACTGTATTCAGAAGAATGGCTAGACTAAACAATAAATTATATTCACATGGATAACCAGTGGGTGTCAGGGCCAGAGGGCAAACAAGAATAAGGTGGGACAGCCCATCAACAATAACAGTTGCATAGGTTACATTCCAGTAGGAGGGCTCCAGGCCTTTCTTGAAGCTACCAATGGGGAACATTCCTGTAGATTACTAGGGAGGTCATTCCATAGGAGTGGGATTGAGATAATAAATGATCTTTACCTCAAGGTCCTGAGTTTGGGGACCTGGAGAAGTGAACAACTTGAGGACCTAAGGGACCGACTCTGGGGTTTTGCTGTTAGTAAGCCATGTAGACTAGCAGCAGTGTTACTGTTTAAAAGCAAGGCACAGTCAGCAATTAGTATTATTTGTGCATGCTTTCATTGAACAGACAACAGCCATCCAAGATGGTGAAAGGGAGCTTGCCAGTCACCATCCATCCTCCTTTCTATCCAGACTGTTGTATCCTTTTGCTGGTGGGTGTCAATTGGGGAATATGGATGGGCTTAGGTGGCCTTCAGTGTGGCAGTAATGGGGATAAATGTTAAAGTTGTAGGGAGTAGGGTGGGATTAGGTTTTGATTTCATGAGTTCATGATGCGGAAGGGTTTTAAAACTTGTAAATTCCACACTGAGTAAAGTAAAAGTTTTAAGGTAAAAAATCCTTCTTCAGTTACTTTACTGGGGCTGGGGAGGAATATGGGATTGGCTCTATGAGGGTTAGGGAAATGGAGGCTTAATTTGTAATGGCTGGTGTTGGGGTGGATAGAGTGCTGTGAGGTAGGAAAGATAAATATTTTTTTAACAGCTACCACCATGCCAAGCAACATTTTGCTAGTGAAGTGCCACTTTGCTGGGTAAACTGCCTACTGAACCTGGTGAAGGGTTGTCACAGTTGCCACTTGCAAGCAAAGTACCACTTTGCATAGCACTTCACTAGGAGAAATGCCCACTGCTCCATTTGAAGAACTATGTGAAATACCACTTTATGGTACACAAAGTAGTGGACTTTGCATAGTTTAGAAATAGAGAAATTTCCCAGGTAGAAAAAGACTGAAGTCTGTCTTCTGCTTTGTTGATAACTAGCAAACAAGGGACCACATGCTGCAGGAAACAAAGGGTGGGAGGGGTCAACTGCAAACTCAGAGCACGAAGTCCAAAACTGCAGTACAGTCAGGAACCTGGGTCTATTAGAACAGAAGACAAAACATCACAGAGAAACAAAACCAATAATATGCATTCACTTTATTCAGCTAGAAAACAGAGCTGGACTGTAACTCTGGCACTTTGATTCACACACAAGACTTCTTCAGGGGAGTGGCTAAAACACAAGAAAGCATGCTAATTTATACTGATCAGCAACAGGTGTAAATCATTAATTGAATTAACATAGTATATTAAAAATTTATGTAAGAGACATAATAGTGTGTGACAGTCACAACAAACACCAGAATGAATCTTAATGTGTACAGTTATATTAAATACATTTTCTAATGTCTCAGAAATATCTGAATAACAGGAGATACTGAAACAACAGTCACAAAAACCATTGAGAAGTTGAAACAATGAAGAAATGAGAAATGTGAGAAGACTCATGTTATACTATAGTACCCTGAAGGAATAGAAATAAGAGGAAAAAAGAGTCACAAAGAGACCCAGAGCTGAGAAGCTGTAACTCAAAAATAACAGTGATTAAAACAAAACAAAAAAAAATTCCATATAAAAGAAAGGATCAGGTTAAGTAAAAACAATTACTATAAGGTACAGTGATCCAGAGTTAAAGCCAGCACTGAAATGAAGAAAAGAGAAGAAGTCGGGGTGATAAACATGGTAAGGATAACCCAGAGCCAAGCAGCTGAAATATCTTAAAAGGTCACTGTCAACCCCATAGGCTTCAAAGTGTCCCTAGTTTAAAAAACATGTTTTACAACTGTTCACATTCTATAGAGACTTGTGATACAGCTGGTAGTTTGAGTTGGATTCTTTTTTTTCTTAAAAAGTGGAAAACTGACTGCACACCATACTGGTGCTACCACACCAAAACATGTTTATTTGCATTTCTTCACCAACTCCCAATGCATCTTCCCTGGATTTAGGAACACTTCCAACATAATCTAGTCACTCATTATACAGTGGGAGTACAGGAGACGATTGTATCATGAGTGGCTGTACTGTTTGAGGGTGTTTCTAATGTTCAGAAAGTATGCACCAAGTATATATCAATGATCTGAAGTAAAACAAGGCTGGGTATAACCACAGTATACATTCCTATGCATTTCAGTTCTAATAGACAAGGAGGCAGATAAAAACAAGCAACATCAATTAATTTTAGATAAAGTAAACAATCATAAAATGTGAGTTTTTACATAGAAATAATATGATGCAAAAAGTTGACAGTATCCCTTTAATGTATGAATATACAATTAGGAAAAAATATTAAAGAAGGTAACATCAAGCCCAAACAAAGAACAAAAGCTTAACATGAAAAAAGCCAAAATGACAGATTATATAAAAACATAAAAGTAAAAAAGGGAGGGAGTATATAGGTCCTCAGAGTCAAACAGGTTTGTAAACTAAAAAGAAAAATACTTATTAATGAGAAAATGTTCAAAATGATATTTAATAATTTAAGCATAATTAATGCTTCTGAGGAAAGGATAACAGGGAGGGGAAGGGCTGTGAGTTTTAAATCATGGAGCAAAGAAACACCAGTAGGGGAGGCAACAAGGAAAATAGGGACAAGTAATCCAAACAATATGGAAATAATACATATGAAGTAAAAATAAAAATCTAAGAAGTACAATTTATTCTAAGACAGTCTAAAAGACACTGTAAAGAAAGTATGATGACCAAAATATCTACATGGCTAAATTAAGCTCAATTTCATTACAATTTGAAAGGCACTGTGGGCAAATTATAGATCAAGGAAAATCTCCAAACATAGACAGAACAGCAGAAAATCAATATAAACAGCTACTGTATATATCTGTAATATGATGAAACATGAAAATTCTCTAATAGCAGACCTTAAGCTCTTACACATGCTAAAATGCCTTGGTGACAAGGCGCAAAGAAGCACAGATGGGAGGTTTCTAGAGCCATTGAAGTATTCAAACAAAAGTGTAAAAGAGATCTGCAAAAATCATGAACTGTCAAAGCCTACTGGAATATAGAAATTTAAGTTACAATGAGCAGGATGCACTTTCAAATCTAGGGAAGAATTACAAACTGGCAGTTAAATCAGCTGGCAAAGGTGGAAATAGTGTCTTAGGGACACCAAGATTATGAAAAAGAGGTGTGGAGACAATTGCAGAATACAACTTTCTATAAGCTGCTTGGTAATAATCTAGTTAAGGATTATAAGAAGATAGTGGGTGCAGAAATTATGAGAGGCTACCAGAATGGGTGGAATGATGATGTAGCAAGGGATTTTTAGTTCCAGTATTTCCAATTAAACCAGTAAAATATGTGTAACTAAGGCCCACAGATCTCTGACTAATCCTCCAGGACACCCAATAAGTGGCACTGGATCACTGGCAAACCACCTTAAATATGGGAACTCTTTATTGTGTGATTTTGTGAAACAGATTTCCATCCTACATAAAAGACACAGGAGATATTTTATGTGTCTTGGAAGATATAAATGCATTGTTGGTAATATTGGATATCAGGTCATTATACTCCAATATCCCACACCAGCAAGGGCTAGAAGCATTGGAGTAGTATCTGAACAAAAGAGGGCAGATGCTATGCCATCAACTGAATTTTGGTGAAACTATCAGAATGTGTCCTGAAATTCAACTGTTTTGCCTTTAAGGGAAAGCTTTTTTTTCTTTTACAAATAAAGGGACAGCTGGGGGTAGGGGACTTTTGCCCTAATTTTGCTAATATATATCTGGCAAAATGGGAAGAGGAATTTTACACAATCCAGATATTAATCCTTTTCTTCCACAGTTGGAGTTGTGGGAAGTGTTTTATTGACGATGTCTTGGTTGTATGGCACAGGACAGCACTAGTTTGCAGGCTTTGTGGATTACTTGCATTCCATGAATGAACATTTAAAATATAGTTTTAAGAGTAATCCTGATGCTATACCATTTTTGGATGTCAAAATTAAAGTTGATGATTTACGGAATGGAAAAAAATATTTTGAAACCTACAGACTGAAATACCATCCTTTTGCAAGTAACTGTCATCCATATTACATGATCAAGAATATCCCTATGGGGCAGTTCCATAGAATTAAAAGAAATTGCAGTACACAGCAAACATAAATGGAACAGCCTGTAGATCTGGAAAAAAATTGGAAAGGCTGACATCAAAAGAGCTAGAGACAAACGTGTGGAAAATGTATGTATTTTCTAATGTTTCACCAGGAGATATATACTGAGTTGTAAACAACTCATTTCCAGATGCATCCTGGGAGAAAGGTAGAAGGGATATACATATGTATACCGAGTACAAAATATTTACAGGGTATAAAAACACTATTACATACATTAAGCCAACATTGAACAATGAAATATACATTGAAAGGTACATAGCATTTGTTGACAATTTACAGAGATAAGCAACAGCAGTAAATACAGTAATACAGATGAATTCAAGATCAGTGGAGAGGGAACTAAGGGAGGACATGGCAGCTAAAGGACTATCCTGCATGGAAGAATAGTAAGAGAGGAGGAGAAAAGAGAAGGTAGAGCAGATGGAGAGGAAGGGTGTCTAGGGAAGGTCAGAAGGTGTGAGTGAGGTGGGGAAGTGGTGGTGGAAGAACAGAGGAAAGTGGAGGAAGAGGTAGGGAGGGAAAGGGGTGAAGAGGGAGATGAGAAGATAATGAACTGGTAGGAGTGGGGAGAAGTAGGAGAGGTAAAGTGAGAGAAGAGGGAGACTGCAGGAAGCATGGAAGGAGGGAGTCAAGGGCAGTTACAGGCGGGAGTGGTATAATCATGTAGAAGACTGAGATGGAGTGGATAGAGAGAGAGAGAGAGGGTGTTCCAGAGTTTGAGGAGGCAGAAGGTGAAAGATGCTTGCCCAGCTGAGGTCAGCCAAGGTGGGAGGGTAAGAGTGAAGGTTAGAACTACTGAGGAGTAGGAGTTATATGAGGAAGAGAGGTAGGATGGAAGGGAGCTCAGCCAGTGTTTAGCAGTGAGGGTGAAACCATGAATAAGCCTTCTGGCTTCAAGAGAGGAAGGAGAGGGAGGAGAGGTGTAAGTGATGGGTCCAGGGAAGGTAATCCTGGGCAAACCTACAGAAGGAGTGGAAGAGGGACCAGTCTGGCCAAGGTAGACTTTGGCTCATTACTATAAATGGTGTCACGATAGTCAAAGAGGGAGAATCATTCTCTGTACAATGGCTCTGGGGGCTGGCAGAGGGATGTGCCATCAGTTCCTATGCAGTGCACCACATTTAGGTTGAAGTTTTCATGTATGGAGTCCACATGAACAGATAAGTCTAGGTGATGGTCGAGTCACACCCCAGGTACTTGAAAGATGTGATGTCTTCAGGATAGAACCATCCAGGATGTGGTAAGAGGGCAGGGCTGAAAGTCTGGGGAGTTTTGCTTGGTCCCAAATGTCATGGAGACTGTTTTTTGTTACATTTAAAGAAAACTGATTAGAGTGGAACCAGTGCTAGAGATTGATAAAATCCAGCTGAAGTCTGCTCATCATCTTAGTGAGGGAAGAGCCGAGGCAAAAATAATAATTGGCCCTAGCACTGTTTAAATAAACTGCATCAGCATTACATTTGTTTGAGAATTTTCCTTGCTCGAATGCTGTTGGCTGTGATTTTGGTCTTTCTGGGCTGGCTGCCCTCCTTTACAGCACTAGCTCCTTACCATCAGCATCACAGCTGTTATTTGTGACTTGTGTAATCTGCAGTGGACTCTGAAATTTGTGAACCTTCCAAGCCTGATTATGTGCACCCAGGCAGGCTGGCAACTTGGCAGAGATCCAGGGAAATTAGTACTCAGACTCTAGTTTTCCTAAGTGGGGTGTGATGATCCCACATGGTCATGAAATGTGGAGAAAAATTTGGTGCAGAGTCCATGGGTCAGTGGAGATGGGTGATCAGTCTGTAGCTGCTAGGTCCTCATGAAGGGAAGACAGGTCCAAGGACTGGAAAGATAGGATCTGGATGTTTTTAGGCAGGGCTTTGGCATGGTGAACCTTACAAATGCATTAAACCATTTCCTATGTCATATATCCTATGGAAAGGGATGGGCATAGTGAGAGTATGTTAGGTAAGATTAATTTTGTGTATATTTTAGAATTATATTATTTTTAGAGGATATAAGTAATGTTCCACCACAGACTGTGTACCAAAAAGGTATGAATTTGAGGACTGTTTGCTCCATAATTGTCAGCCACAGGGTGGAGGTGGCCACTACATGGCTACCATCATCATCACCTAAAGAATCTTTCCATGTGGCAGATGTAAATCATGTAAAGTGGTTGCATAGGACAAAGGAAGTTTTAAATTCAGAAATGGTAAAATTATAGAGCTCAGAACTTTACTGACTTGTGACACTGAGGTTGTTATAATATGGGCATTTGTAAATGTGGTACACTATGTACAGCAAGTAAGATGAAATGATAACTCAGAACACGAGTTGGTGAGAGTGTCAGAGCTATCAGGGATGAAGACTGGAGTATGCTGCTGCTGTACATATATTTATGAGTAGGGATAAGGAGAATCATGAATTTCCTTTAAGAGTTTAAAAATAGTAAAACAAAATCTTAAGGGAGGTGACTATAATAACCTGCTATTGAAAAAGAGTATTTCTAGATTTTTTAAGGGAGCTAGTGCATGGTAAGGCCTTAATATAGAATTGGATTTAACTCCATTTTGAAGGAATAAATATATTATTTTGGAGTCAGTATTTATTTGAATTGTTTATTATTGTTAGCCCTCCTTCTGTTACTTCATTAGTTATTTTTTATGTAATGGGTTAATGGAATATTTGTTTGAATTATGGTTCCATAAAATGTCCCATTTTGTCAAGTGTTGCCCCCCATTTGTTCTCACTGTCTTTTCTCATTTTATTTCCTTCCTTTTGATATTTGGCAGTAGCATCTTGTGGTTGATATAAGGATTACTATTTAGAAAGCAAAACATATAAATAAAATGATGTGTATGATCAGTCTATACCATAGCAGAATGACAGACAAAATCACAATGTTTTCTCCTTTTACAGGTAACCCCTTGTATGATAATAATCTACCGGTTTTAATCAGAACCTACTTGATTGTGTATAATTAAACTGGACTTTTAATTAATGTTTTAATGTTGAAGAAGATGTACAGTATTGTCTGTTCCCAACTGAATTAAACATTTTTAGCACATTCTTTCCACTTTATATAATGTTGGGTATGTGGTGCACCCTGTGTTTTACAATTTAATTAATTTTGAGCACGTGTTGGCTACCATATATAGGTGAGAAAATTCAGGTGGTGGCACCTTTGAGATAGAGTATGTTGACTTCACAAAACATTAGGTTGTTCACCTGGTGTGATCCATAAGCATGTCCTTAAGTTTGTACTGTTCACACCATATATGCTAAATAAACACTGTATGCTTGGAGTGATATGAACCTGGAAGTAATATTTTACTGGAGATCTAATACCGAGCCAGAAGCAGTGTGAAGCAATGAGAGTCATTTCATTTCTAGACAACAGAGGGTGAGTGCTAATTTTGCCTTTGTTTTGATTGACTTTGTTAATTGAGCACCCCCACCCTAGTGCAAACATTTCTTGTGCTGAATTGAATTCATTTTAAAGCCTTGTGAGACTTCATTCTCAAATCTGGGTTGCAATAAAACCCTTATTATATAGTGCTACAGAAAATATTAAATTACACTAATCTTTGGCCTACTACTGCACTGAGTAAGGACTGTGTCTCAATGTGATTTTCCTGACCCAGAAAAGAATACATTATTTTTACAAAAGTTAGGCAATTCCATGTTTCAGAGTTGGATTTGGTATGCTTTTTCGGACATGGTGGCTTCAATACTGCTACTGTATGTATCAGGTCGGTAGAAAAGCTCAATACCCTATTTAAATGAATGAATATATATGGCATGTTTGAATACAAGAACTACATCTTAGAACCACTATTTGAACCTTCCCAAATTATATGAACAACATCCTCTTCCATTCTTTCTGTCACTTTACCCTTAATTATCCATCTCAAATTTAACACTGATCCTGATATTTCTATCTCTTTTCCCCATGTGGAAGGCAAGTGCCTCTCTCACTGTGCCTCTTTATCACAATTGTCTTTAAACAAACCACAAGGTAGGCCTATAGTCAGTGGATAAGGTCCCTACAGAAACATTGTTGGAGTTTTTAGATTTTTATCTAAAACCTATGTCACTGGCTTCAGATCATACCTTAAGGATACCAGAGACATTTTACAGGTTTTGCATGATATTATTATTGAGAATAATGCCTATCTGTTGACCTTGGATATAGGAGCTTTATATACTAAAATACCCTATGAGGGGGCATTACTACTGTAATACTGTGGCATACTTTCTTAACCTAAGCAGCCATGGGCAAATCCCCCCACTTAATTTTTGCTCAAGTTGACAGAATATGTGTAGAAAATTCAATGTGTTTTTATTCATGGATAAAATGTACCTACAAATAAAAGGACAGTAATGGGGGCAACTTTAGCCCCTCCCTGGCAGAAACACGAGGGAAGTTGACTCCTCCACAGCGACACTACTAAGGAGCAGTAAAGAATGCCGACAGCCACTGCAGAGAGGTGGGAGCCAGAGCAACACACCCCTGGAGTGTCAGCATGTGTGCCGACAGATTAAAAGTGCCGGTCGGCTTCACAGACACCAGCTTAGCTAACCCGGCAGAATAAAGATGGGATACGCCGAGACCTTGAAGGAAACAGACTTCTGGTGATGGGGCACTACACCTATCAGTGGGAGAGGAGCCAGAACGTGGAGACAGAACCTACTGGAAGTGCTGTGACTATGCGGCAACCCGTGCAAAGGCTGGGCAGTCACCATCACGGAGGATGACACCACCATTTCAGGCACCCACAACCACATACTGGATTCAGCCTCAGTGGGTGTCCAGAGGTACATGCAGCAGTAAAGAGGCTGGCCAGGGACACCAACGAGATGTCCTAACACATCTTCATCACCTGATGCTCAGGCAGTAATGAGGCAGTGTGGGCAGCCTACCACCCGTACCTTCTCCTGAAATGAGCAGCACAATGTGTGCAGTGCCCGGTGGGCAGTGGTGGACCCCCAGATGTTGGTGGAATTTGAGATACCAGAGGAGTTCCACATGACAGAAGGGGGGAGCCTTCCTGCTGTGTGATCGGAGGGCACCGGCAATGATAGGTATCTGCTGTACAGCACCACGGTAACATGGAGTACCTGGCCAGCTGCCACACCTGGCTTGGTGATGGCACATTCAAGTGCTGCCCATGCCTCTTCCAGCAGTTTTACACCCTGCATGGGGTCGATGGCACCATGGTCCTGCCCACCGTGTATGTGCTGATGATGAACAAGACCGTAGCTGCCTCACACTGCGGTGTTCACCAAGATGGCAGAGCTCTGTCCTGCAGGTGGCCCTCAGCATATGCTGACTGATTTCAAGATGTCTGCCTACAGGGCACTGCGGGCGGTATTCCCACAGGTGGAGGTGCATGGCTGTTTTTTCCACCTATTCCAGTGTGTGTGGTGGCACATTCAGCAGACAGCTGAGCTGGTCCACCTGTACAGGGAAGATGATGTCTGTGCCATGCACCTCCGCATGCTGCCTGCACTCACGTTCATGCCCCTGCTGATGTCGTGGCCACTCTATGAAGAGCTCCGCAGCTGGCCCTACTTCAGAGCATGAGGAGATCCTGGCACCAGTCCTTGATTATTTTAAGGACACATAGTTGTGGCATCCTGTCCACAGTGGACACCAGTGCAAACCACTGTTCCCCATCCCTGTGTGGAACTGCCACACCTCTGTGTCTGAGGATATGCCCCACATGAACAACTCAATCAAGGGCTGGCACAGAGCCTTCAGTACCCTGCTTGATGCAGCACACCCCACCCTATGGCAGTTCATAGAGGTTCTGCAGGGGAGAGTGCTTCACTGTGGTGAAGAGGCAACAGGTGGTGTCTGGGCAGCCTGTGGGGCAGTCCTGTAGGTGTTGGAGGGAATGTGCCCACCAGGTCACCGACCTCATCACCCAGTACAGCACCAGTTGCCACAGGGACTACCTAATGGGGCTGGCACTCAACATCAGCCTCCAGATCTGTCCACTGGGGCAGGGGTTTGGGGCCACCAGCACCACCCACCTGTGTACCACCACCCAGCTGGCCCCTGCCCCAATGTCAGCACCATCCCATGGCATTCCCATCCCTGCCTATGGCAGGGTATTGGCAATGCCAGTGCTGTGTGTCAGCAGGGGTCTGGGATCTGTGTCCTGTGTCTTGCCTGCCATTTGTTTGCATTGCTGTGCCACCATGCATGTGGCTGTCACACCACTGGGATTCATTCATTCAGTGGGCAGTGGAGTGTTTACCCCTGCCATGCTGTGCACCTGTCAGCCCTGTGGCTTTGCTCTGTGGAACACTGTGCTGCTTGATGCTGTCTGCCTGCCTCCATCCATGTTGGCGTGTTCACTGTCGGGGCCATGTGTTGGGGTTGCTCACCATGCTGTGACACTCCTGCTGGTGGCAGTCTGTGGTGCACCATACTGTGGCTCATTGTGTCAGTTGCTGTTGTGGTGTCTCTGTTGGGTGCTGTGTAGAGGACCTGTCTGTCAGTCTCCACTGCATTGGGGCGGTTTATCGCATTTACATGGTGTCACTGTGGGGGATGTTGGTTGAGTGGTTGGTGGTGCTTCCTCCTGGCTAACCTTTATGTAGGTTTATGGGAAATACAGTTTGTACAAGATTCAACAAGGAACACTTTTTCAATAATCTGACACTGAAGAAGATTTATTGATGATGTTATAGCAGTGTGACATGGGAGATCTGTTTGGAGGTGGATGCTTTTATTACATATTTGCACTCCACAAATCCACATTTACATTTTACTTATTGTGCAAATAAGGAAAAGTTAATGTCCTAGCTATAACTATAATGAAAAGGAAAGGTGGCACAGTAGAGCAGATGTGTTTCATAGGGAGAGTAATAGAAATATGTTGTAACAAGCATCCAGCTGCCACTCTGTGCTACACTTTCACCAACATTCCAAAAGAACAATTTCTACATTTAAGATGCAATTGCAGTTGTTTGGAACATTTTGAAAGGAGGTCAGTGGAATTAGGGATAGGTTTGAGGAAAAGGGATATAACATTGCAAAATGTCTCTGAGGCAATGGAGTTTGCTAGAAATCAGAACAGACATATGTTAATTCATAGTAATGATACAGGTGGGTGTGAGTCAGAGGTGGTTTGCTTTAATTTTGTTAGTACATTTTCTGCTTATGCTGGGGAGTTACAGTGGTAGTCACAGAAAAGTTGTGTGGTAGCAAGGTATACCTCGGTAGGTGCATTACCGAGTGTGGTACTGAGGAATGCCTCATTACTACGTCAGAATACAGTCAATGGTATTCCAAGTTCTGGCTGAATTTACTGCCCATTATTAGAAGCTTTAATGTACCACATGACATTATTTCCATTACAATTATCTTGATAGGCTGCAGTTTTCCTGCAGGTGTCCCCACAGTCCATATATGCTTTCCACATTAATTGCTGAATTTTGTGTCTGTGGTCTGCTTTTCAACAGCCATTTGTGTTTGATGTAATGCGGTTCAATTTCTGATCCAGCCCTTGTTAAATGGTATGGAGTATACCAATTTTTCAGCCTGGCATGGTTATTACTTGGATTCGTTGTGACTCGATATGGACTCACAATGGGGTTGCATTTTGTAGACTTAGCTGAAATTGCCATTCTCTCAGTTGTTGTGACAACCCATCAGCCGTGAGGGGATCTGCAGTGGTATACAGTCCTTGGCTAAAGATGCTGGTTGTCAGTAATTATGGGAGATTAATTAATATTTTTGTCGCAGTTCATAGCCAGTACACAAGTGAGCATCGCTTGCCTGTGACAGTTAATGAGCCCTTTCATCTCATTACATTGTCCAGTTTATATGTTATGACCATGCAGTCATCATCAGTTTATGGGACAGTGGCAGGACGTCAGTTTAATTTAGTTTTGACTTTGCAATCTGAAAATTTCCTTGAATGCTGCAGCAATACAAATGACAGAGAAAGTGTGCAGTCTGTGCAGATTCTTGAGCCATTAAATGCAGCTGTTGACAGTAATGGTAATACTTTTAATTGATTTCCTAAACTCCACCACCCAATCACGTGCCAAGTAAAAATAAATTTCCAGTGGCTAGCGGTCCCTTCCCATCCAGTCACCTGCCTGACAAGTAAAAAGTCCCTAGTGGCTAGCAGTCCTCACTCCACCTGACCACCCATTCCATCTGTAAGAAATAATTCCTTGGTGGCTGGTGGTCCCTCCCAACCTAATCACCTGCCCAACAAGTAAAATAAAAAGTCCCCCTGGTGGCTAGCAGTCCCTCCCCACTGACCACTTGCTCCATATGTGGGAAATATTTCTGTGGCTAGCGGTCCCTGCCCCAACCAATCACCAGATCACCCACCTGCTCAACCCCCACCTGTAGAAAACTTTTGACATCAAACATATAAAAGAATATTTTCATTTGTATGACTGCCTTTGACTTTTAAAGCAGCATGCTTTGATTGATTTCCAATTATCCTTAACTTGAGCGTATGGGTTCCCATCCATTACAACACCCCAGCACTGTCAGTCTTTCCTTGATTTTGCTTATCCAGGGTTTGATTTTTCAGATGAACTCGTAAGAGTTTTTTTTTTTCAGATAGGAGCTTCAACAGGAGAGCGCCTCATCCACATTATAGTTTTGTTCAGAGCACAGCCTTTCACTTATCATCAAGAGTGCAAGCTTGTCTCTGAACAGGGCCTTTGATTCTGTGCAAGATGACAACTCCCCACAACTGACAGCTGCCAGATTCTATGAACCTTTTTTCCAACATATGTAATGTGTCATAACAAGAGCTCTTGAATTAAGGTGTCTTACAGTATGTTATACCAACAGTGATCGAAGGTCCTTGAAATCTATACTCTCCTGCAGATCCTTCCTTCCCTCTTTGTTTCCTAGAATTACAATTTACATATTGATATAAGAATGTGTGTATTAAGTACTGTACCTCCTCTCTCCTTTGATCCAAGGCCTATTTTTATAGTTCAGTTATGAGCTTTTTACATCTTCTCTTTCTTACAGTGATGCTTGATAATAAAGGAACTTTTTGTAATGCATCACAAATGTAAGAAAGGGGCCTAAATAAGCTCAAGTAAAATCTTAAAAATAGGGCATAAAGCAGAGAGCTAAAGGGATGTACAGTACTTAAATACATACTGTACATCCTTATACTGTATACTTAGACATCAGTAAGGCACTGGACTCAGTATCAGCACAGTCCACCCAAGCACCAAGCGCTTCCTCGCTAATAGATCTGTGTTAAGATTTTTCCCAGTTCCATTTCCAGTCCCCTCTTCCTGTTCCTTTCCTTCCCCTCTCCCTTCTTGATTTTCCTTGTCTCATGTTTTCAGTTGTTTAATGTTTGATTTCTCAGTCCTAGCTGGAAAAAATAAAATAAAATAAAAACCTCCTTGAGGCTTGCAGCTCTGTCTATGCTCATCAGTTAATGAATCATTATCCCCATAATGACGTAATGAGTCTTGAGAGGCTTTGAATGAAGTGCATTATATAGAAAGCTAGTTATGGTTTTATGAAGAACAGGTGCTAATATAATCTGGAGATACCACTGAAAGAGTGAGAATGTTCTATCACTGGCAAACATGGGCTAGTGTGGGTGTAGCCAAACTATGAAACAAAATGGCATAGACTTTTGCATCTTTGATGAGAGTTTGTAATAAAAGAAAAAATGTAGACATTAAAAGCTCTTTGCTGATAGCCTGCATGAATCAGCATGGGCCTTCTTATCACTTTTGAACTATAGTATATTAAATGCATTTATTTTAACCTGTGTTTATCTGCCTTTGGAAATGACAGGCATTGCTGATGGTTTGGACAAGGCATATATGATTTTTATGACTTCTGAACACAAACCCTCTCACTCTAACCAATGTGCCTATTTACTCTTCTCTGAAATCTATTTGCGATAAGTATAGAGACCTAGACAGTTACAGCAGAAAAGACTTGAAGTTCATCCTGTCTTTCCCAAATTACTACCTTTATAATGTCAGATATTCCACCCATTTCTAAATGTAATCCATTTTAAACACAGCTCTAAGACTTTTTCATAAACCAGAAATGTGACCTCACTATCATGAGAAAATGAATCAGGAGATCCTGAAACCTAATTGGCTGGCAACATTCTAAACCCATATGCAGTATTTATCAGAGAACAGAGCCTTATATAAAAGCTGTACTGTTCCTGCATAATAACTATTTTAGAAATAACACTTTTCCTTTTCTGAGTTGCATACAGTGAACTACTATACTGTATCTCATGGCTTAGTCATGATGTCATACTTAATGATGCCAAAAGGCTGAAGGTATATGAACAGGATCTTCTATAGATATGGGCAAGTGATTTGATTTCAGCTTTGAAGAAAATCAAACATTAGGAAAACAATCTGTCACATTGCAAGAGGGTGCTGTATGATTGACATACCATAACTGAAGGAGGCGAGCAATATGATCATGCTTGCCATGATGAATGATGAAAAATGATTGTTAGAATGTTCTAACCATCATGTAGTCAGTGGAATATCTGCTTTATTAGTTTAAATGCATATACTGTACTTCAGCTTCATAAAGAAATGTTAAAACTGTTGTCCCTGAAAAAGGAACTGCATTAAACCTGTTACCTATTTTCTTGCAGAGCCAGTTTTTACATACTGGATCCAATTCTGTTGTCTCAAGTTCAGTTGTGGGTTTTCAGTGGATGCAGTGGTTGTGTTAGATTTGCATTACTCATGTATTTCAGATAAATCATACCACATTATCTCTGCCCAAAGCTTGAAGGAACTCTACTTGAAAACTGTTTTATTTTGATACACCTGACTATAACTGTTACAAAGTCTGCTCAAAGCATTACAGCAGGTGTCCCTTCCCCTATAATCTGGCCCCTTGCCCTGGCACAACCCCAGACAAGGAACCACTGGGGATGCTCACATAATGTAAGGCACCTGGAGGGGCAGAGAATGAGTGAGTTATAGGGCTGAAGCCATCAGCTGCCCCTCACTTCTGCCTCCTCTGCACATCTCAGATGGCAGCAAGATCACAAACAGAGAAGCCCTCTTCTGACTACAGCAGGAAAGGCTACAGAAAACTTTCCTTTATTTTATAATTCTGAGTTAAGCCTTTCCAAGCAAAACATTTTAGAGGTTGGTATTGCTGCTTGTTTTAGGCAATCTAAGGTTCCATTCAGGAGCCATCCCAGTTAGTGAGGGTGGTGCACTATGTTGAGGTTTTACCTCCAACATAGCACTGTTTTTTTTTTTCATTAAAATGATACCAGCCCTCTAAGCATTTCCTGAAGGGATGAAGGAGAGTAGCTCCCTTACCTTGGGCTTTTGTTTCTGCTGATCTGGTCACATGGAGGACACCATTGGTTGAATCAGGCTTGTAGAGCCTTATACAGTATTGGCATGCAAACTTACCTCACCTTTCCTCACCTGTCCTGGTTTCAGTGGTGGGTAGCATGCCATGTTACCAAAAGGTTAAGGCAGGAGGAGCACCAGCACTTTAAATGTATATTCTTTGTCTGGGATGCATGGCAGATGCTGCCCACTGACTGGCTTCACTAGGTTCCCCAGGTAGGCATACTTGGATGGTGACCATGCAGTACTCATACATCATACCACCCCGTGGTTTAGGTACAGTGGTTGGAGCAAGTAAGAATTATATATATAAAAATGTTGACACCACTTCTCATGGGACAAGGACAACAAGTTGAAACTGCTTCTGTATCCTCAGTGAGCACATCCGAGCAGGGGATGCGTGATTGATGGCAGTGAGGCCACACTTTTAAATGCTTGCATACCTTCTTTACCATGACTTCACCTCATAGGCATTGAGGCTCAGATGAATGTCCCCTAAAGCTGGCGGACTGAGCCTGAGGTTGTAGACAAGTAAGGGCACAAACCACAGTTCTGAATAGTTGATTTCCCATTTAATTTAAGTTAAAATAGAAAAAACAAACCAAGAAAGCACATTGGTAATGAGCATTGTATTGCAACAGGGATTATTTTTGGTATCCTGAGGGGCTGGCTCACAATCACAGGTTTGGCAATAATTTTGCACAGTATTCCACTGAAATTAGCCTTAGTTATGATTATACTAACTTAATTCAGAAACCAGATTATATAAAATATACAGGACTGTCAACATAACATACATGGTGGGTCACTAGTCTGCAAGAGGTGGAAAAGGTTAGAAGGAATCCCCATTATGAAAGTGTTCCCCACCTCCACCTCCCCGCCCTGTCCCCTTAAACCATAATTTAATCCAACTTCCCTGTCTATTGTGTAACCCCTCCCTGAATCCCCAAGCCCCAGTGCCACAACAAATATTATAATAACAACAAGAAAACTTTCTGGTGTTGCTAAGAGATGCCCCCCCATAAGTATTGAGTGGTTGGATGAATGAATGAATGAATGAATGAATTAGTAATGGTTTTATAGATAGTAAAACCTGATTGGCTGTTCCTAGCCAGTCAGGTTTTAGGGCAGGCAAATAGCCATTCATTCATTCATTTGTTTGTTTGTTCATTCATTCATTCATTCTGAAAGGTGAGACACTGCAGCAGAGCTAAGATTGTGTCTCCACCCCATTTCGTCTGATAGCTGAATGAATAGTTATCACTAACATGACTTTCTATTACAGTATGTGACTGTGTGATTTGTTACACTGTGTTACATATTCATACACAGTTTATGGACTTTAGCCTATAAACAATGTATTGATATGTGGTATATTGTAACAAATCACCCAGACACATACTGTAAAAGAAACATTACGCCAGTGATAATTATTCATTCAGCTGCCACATTTTGAAATGGCAAGGAGAAACAAAACAGAAATAAATCATTAGCTTACCATTTACCTATATTGATGTTAACATATTTTATCAATCAGGATTTGTGAGTGCTCTCTGACTTTATACATACCCAGTCCTAGCAGGTCCAAGGCGAAGCCAGTATAAGCTGATTTAAGTAAATAAGCCCTTGCAAGCACTGAGGAACTTAAACAAATTGTTTATTTTTCCATCCTCTTGTAGAGAGGCTGATCACAGGTCTAGAGGGCATCAAGTGAAATGTCCCACTCCATCCCACCATGTATCAGTGCTGGGGGTTGACTGTACAGAATTGGTCCCTGCTCGAATTGGTATTAACATTTCTTTTATATAGTTTTTCCTTCCTGTAGCAAGAGGTAGGCTTTAACATGCCTACTCAAAGAAGATCTAAGGCCCAGGATGGGCTGTGCTTTTTTTTTACCTGCCCCAATAGTGGGTCTAATGTGCAACCCCAGAAAGGGATGTTTTATTTTTGTAATCCCTTTAGCACCGGAGGAGTTTAACAATTTTTTTATTCTCTTGAAGTGAGACTGAGTCCAGCAGGGGCTGCTGGTTTGAAAAGTACAGCATGTTCCTGCTCACAGCAGGACAGAGCTCTGAAGGCAGGCAAATATTTAAGGTCCCTGCTTGGAGCAGAGCTGAGCTCGGAGAGACTAGATTATTTGTTTCTATAAGTGCTCTTGTCAGATCCAAGCTGCTAATGCAAAGGAGCTAATTCAAATGAATAAGTTCCCTCTTGAGCCCTGGAGTTTTTTTGTTTGTTTGTTTGTTTTTCATTTCCATCCTCTTTGAGAGGCACTGTGTCCAGGTAGTGAAGGGACTCATTTTTAATTGATTTTTCTAGGTGCCCACTCCAATTTGGGCAGAGCCCAGGAAGTGCATACTGTACACATTTAACATGCCTGGTTGGTGCAGGGCTGAGCCCAGGAGGTTCTCTGTCATTTTGTTACATTTTGCTACATACCTATCCTTAGCAAGTTCACTGTGCAAGCTCAAAAAGGGCTAATTTAATGTAATAAGTCCCTCCAAGACATCCCAATTTCCAACATCATTATATCAGACAAATTATTAATGTTTGTTTAATTATTTTTTCAGATATGTATTAATAAGGAGCATTGTTACTTATTTTGTTAAACTCATTTATATTATAAAGTGTAATGCTAGGCAAAATTGATATTTTCTCCATGTAAGAGCCTACACTTTATAGTATAAATAAGTTTAACAAGATAAGTAACAATGCTCCTTATTCATTACATATCTGATAAAGAGAGATTAAAATGAGTTGGGGAAGGGTGGAATTTATGAGGAGGTTCACACCTTCATGCTCTGTGACACAGAGCAAGTCCCTATTGAGAGAGACCTGTTTGTTCAGGCCTCCTTTCACTGTCTAGCCTTTTCTTTGTCTGGAGAGAGTGCTTAATCATTGCCTTTTGTCACTAACAAAGTTCTGTGATGCTAGCGTCCCCTACCCCACATTGCCCGCTGGCTCAGTTCCATTGTTTCATGACAATGATGTGTCATTGCATTAGCATTGACCACTTTGGAACTATTACTTGGAAGCTGTAAACTTAATTTCCATTGTGCTTGACTCACACCAGCTGCAATATAGGGAAGAAGTGTGAATTCTTGTCACTTCCACTACTCACTCCTCAAGGATGTGCATGATTCAAAACAACAGTGGCAACAACAACAAAATAAATTGTAATAAAATAATAATAAACAGCAGAACTACAGTTCACATAGATCATATTTATTAATGTTTATACAGTCATGATTTATTTTTAATACAGCTAAAACAGTGATGCTGATTTTGTAGTACTGCCTTACTAAGGGCAAGTCTGCAAACAGTGCTCTTCTGCTTCATAAAACAATAATAACTATAATGATTTATTGCCCCAGAAGCCTGGCTGCTTTATTTTTCCACTCCTTGCCCCTTCAGTGTGTGTCTGCATAGCCTTAGAAGACACTGAACTGCTCCTTTCATCCCCTCCCATCATTACATGACTGGAATAACAGGTCACAATTATTATGAGATGTTGGAAAGACCTATCATTTTTTAGGACAATTTTAAATATAACTGCCACATTACATGATTTGTAATTCACTGAGAGATTAAATGCAAACCAATACTTATTTGTGATTATTTGAATTTAACAAAATTCAATATATTCATTCAAAAATATATCCTTTACAGTGCACAATAATACAAAAACAAACAAGTAAATCCATTGGGACATCTCTCAGCAAATTACAACTTGTGTAATGCAGCAGTGATATTCAGAATAGTTACAGTAACAGAAACACAGCATCATTATTGTCCCCTCACCCTGAAAAATGGTAGGTCTTTCCATCATTCCATAGAAATTGTGACAAATGAGCTATTCAGATCACTAGTATTCCATGTAATGAATAGGGTAAAAGAAATGGAGCATTTCACTGTTTCTAATTCTCACAGACGCACACTGTATGTGACAGGAAGTGAAAATGAGCAAGGCTTCTGGGGCAACTTCAATTTTATGGTCATCATTGTTTTATTAAGCAGACAGCACTGA
This sequence comes from Neoceratodus forsteri, assembly GCA_016271365.2. Taxonomy (NCBI): domain Eukaryota; kingdom Metazoa; phylum Chordata; order Ceratodontiformes; family Ceratodontidae; genus Neoceratodus; species Neoceratodus forsteri. The sequence goes on from CM057459.1 coordinate 60,656,063, forward strand.
TCAGGGAAGTGGTTCTGCCATTTATTACTATTTTAGTAACATGTCTTTCTGTTGTTGTTGTTGCTATTGTCTTGCATGGTATATACTGCTGAGGATTATTTTAGGACATTTCAGACCTACAACCACATTTTCTAAACTCCTGTCACCTATCTGTCTTGCATTACAGGCTAGAAAAATCAAAAGCAGTGCATCAATTTGTTGAAGAAGTGAAATTAATGACCACCATGAAACCTTGTATTTTGTACCATGAGGAAATACATTATGGGATTGATTGACCCATGTTAAGCCTGTTGTTCATAGTTAGAAAAGGGTTTTTTATATATTTTATTTTTAAGTAGCTCACGGTTTTTACAAGTGACCATCAAACAGTGTGGTTATGTTAAACTCAGCTACAGAGTCATGCCTACAAAAGTGAGGGTACTGGACTTTAGGAGGGCTGACTTTGGCAAGATGGGAGAGTGCCTCAGAAAAGCACTAGCAAACAGGCTAGAAGGAGTGTGGAGCAACAATGGGGAATTATCAAAACTGCCATCACAGAGGCAACAAGCCTTGTGTGAAGCAAATGAACAAATCAAAATGAAAGAAAAAGCCACATGGTTCTCAAAAGAGGTGGCTGTGAAAGTCAGGAAGAAAAAGATAGCATTCTGGAAGTATAAGGAAACACAGAAGGAGCAGGACAGAGAGCTGTACCAGTTAAGGCAGAAGGAAGCAGGGAGGGAAGTCAGAATGACAAAGGCCCAAACTGAGGAAAAGATAGCCAACTCAGTTAAGAAGGGGGATAAAACCTTTATAGGTACATCAGCGAGTGTAGAAAGACAAAGGAGGGATAGTGAGGCTGAATAGAATGAACAGTGGGTGGGCAGAGGGGACAGTGAAAAAGCAGGAATACTGAACAAATATTTCTGCTCAGTATTCACAAAAGAGGAGGGAAGTGCCTAATCCAATTAACAGAAGCACTCTTGATAGGGGGTCGATCCCAGTCCTTTCACAGAAGAAAGGGTTCTGCAAGAACTCCTAAAATGAAGGTGGACAAAGCAATGGCTCCTGATGGAATTCACCCCAGAATTCTAAAAGAATTAAGGGAGGAACTAGTGAAACCACTGGCTACTCTTTTAATAAATCATGGGAGGATGGTGTGGTACCTGAGGACTGGAGGAAGGCAGATGTGATTCCCTTCACAAAAGTGGGTCCAAGACAGAGGCAGGAAACAACAGACCTGTCAGTCTGACCTCTGCGGTAGGGAAAGTGATGGAGTCACTTCTGAAGGAAAGAATAGTCAAGTACCTAGAGGCCAGTGGAGCACAGTACCCAAGGCAGCATGGGTTCACAGCGGGAAGGTCATGTCAGATGAATCTAATAGATTTCTTTGACTGGGTGACCAAAGTAGTAGACCATGGAGGGTCTGTGGACATGGTCTACCTAGACTTTAGCAAGGCATTTGACACAGTCCCACTCAAAAGATTAATAGTCAAATTAACCAGCCTGGGGTGGACCCAGGGTGGTAGCCTGGGTAAAACATTGGCTGGACAACAGGACACAGAAGGTAATTGTAAATGGAGTCCATTCTGAAGAAGGGGTTACTAGTGGGGTACCACAGGGTTCAGATTGGGTCCAGTCCTTTTAATGTCTTCATCAGTGACATTGCAGAAGGACTGGAAGGAAAAGTATGCCTTTTGCAGATGACACAAAAATCTGCAACAGGGTTGATACACAAGGAGGTGGAAAGGATGAAAAGGGACTTGGCAAGGTTGGAGGAATGGTCAGAAGTATGGCATCTAGGATTCAATGCAAAGAAGTACAAAATAATGCATCTGGAAACAAGAACCCAGGGAAGAATACACAATGGGTGGGGAGGTAGTAACAACAACAAAGGAAAGGGACCTGGGGGTGATCATATCAGATGACCTTAAGGTTAGCAAGCAATGTGAGAAGGCAGTAGGAGGGCTGGGGGTATACTGGGATGTATAGGGAGAGGCATCAGCAGCAGAAAACAGGAAGTTGTTATCCCTCTGTACAGACAGTTGGTGAGACCCCATCTGGAGTACTGTGTCCAGTTCTGGAGACCCCATCTCCGCAAGGACATAGACAGGATAGAGGCGGTCCAGAAGAGGGCAACTAAAATGGTGCAGGGTCTGCAAGAGAAGCCGTATGAGGAGAGACTAAAGGAGTTTAATATGTATACCCTTGAGGAAAGAAGGAGAGGGGGACATGATAGAAACTTTTAGTACCTCAGTGGAATCAACAAAGTCCAAGAGGGTAGCATTTTCAGAAAAGAGACTTGCAAGAACAAGGGGCACAATTTAAAGATAGAAGGAGGGCGGTTCAGGGGCAATGTGAGGAAGTATTATTTCACAGAGAGGGTAGTGGATGATGGAACAGCCTTTCTGAGGAGGTTGTGAGGTCTAAAACTGTGGGAGAATTCAAGAATGCATGGACAGACATAAGGCAATTCTTGTGGGGGTAGGAAGAAATAGGCTGTTGGTTAACTAGGATCTATGGCCCATCCTGTAGGTAGGGAATGGGCAGACTAGATGGGCCTAGTGGTCCTTATCTGCCATCAAAGTCTATGTTTCTATGTTTCTATGTTAGTCTAAAAACAGAAATTGTACCTTTAATACAGTGAATTTTCTTTATTGCTGAACACAGAGATAATAACATTACTTTGAAAAGTGATCAGGATTTTATGGTGGAAAGAACGCCTACAAATGCTGGATCACAGCACTTTTGACCAAAAATAAAGGAGCATTGATGATACAAATACTTACAAAAAAATTGTTTTTTCTAGCATGTAAGCTTTTCTTTGTAGTCTGTAGAGCTGCTGTTTTGCATTTGTAATGAATGCTTTAGTGGCCAGTGTCAGCACTGTTCAGTTCTCTCAGGAGTCAGGACTTTACTACTATCTATCTCATGGGAGGATGACACAGGAGAAATCATGTGCCTTATCACATATAATTTGAGACAGTAGATGAAGTCGCACTGATGTGAGAGAGCACACATCTGTTTTTCTTAACATCTAACTAATAGACAATACAGCTTGGCACACTGAATTTCCTGATTGATATGCACACATCTACACCGTTGCAGCACACCACCTCGGACATCTACTCAGACGTTGTCTCCCGATCTTTCATGCTACCATATAGATCTGATATGATTTTAATAATAGTTGAAAATGATGCTAAAACCACTGCCATGTCTGCAGTACTGTGTCCCAATTCCTGAAAATTTAACTCAGTTGATTACTGAGCAGTTCTCAGCAGAAATCATTCTCACATTATACTGCAGATATGGTAGATGGTGCATTTGATTGAGAATAAGCCCCATGTTTCTGCCTTAATGTTATTGGGAGGTACAATGACCCATCAACTAGCAAACACATGGATCACAAACAATGTGGGGTCAAGCACTGTTGGATGGTTTGTAAAGACAATGGAGTGAATCAGCCTGCATGACATACTCTTTCACCTCTGCTCAGTATGAGAATTGTTACTATTAGCTGGATCACTACTACTTTGTGTATTTGAGCACCCACATCCACCTTCCCCAGCCCTCACTTCTCCTGTTATGCCTCTCTATTTATATTTTGGAGTCACATAGTAAAATTGTTGTCATGTTGTAAAATGAATGGGAAGTGTACAATTCAGCTCAGTCACAGTAGCCACTGTTCTGCATGAGATGCCATCATGCTAGATCACAGTATTCAATGGCAGGAAACATGCTTATACTGAAGACAAAGAGTACTATCTAACCCCTAACTCAGTACACCTCCATGCTGTGCATGTGTAAGTTATAGACTACTGCACCCTCTACAACCTTCCTTCATCTGATTACAATGGTGTGACAGTGTTTGTGTTGTGTGTGTGGTGGTGGTGGTGGTGGTGGTGGTGGTGGAGGTGATGATATGGTTGTGGTGGTGAGAGATAGGCATTCTTTTAGACCTTTCAAATTGTTGACCTGTATCCTTTTTACACAACTCTCTATCATCCTGTATGCATTGTGAATGACCTGCCGAAACAAATCTCACAGAAGTCATATTCAAGCTATTTATCTGTAGAACTGCATCTTTCCTTTATTTATGTATTTTATTTATTTATTTGGTAAATTTTGTTGGCCAGGTAGACCCACTGAGAGTAGAAGTCCCTTTTTCAAGGGCAACTCGGGGGGCAGGGAGAAACACAGATGGTAACCAACTGAAATGGAACCAGATTAAGCTGTTGGTGGTATTTTAGTGAATGAGGGAAATTTGGCCAGGACACTGGGGAAATTCCTCTACTCTCCAGTAGGGAACCCTTGTCAGCCAAACCAAGATGGCTGACAATGATGTTGGATGCAGCAGAGGGGGACTCAAGGGAACCTCCTTTGGTGTTATGCCCCACAATGTTTTAGTACAGATCCAAATGGAGGAACTTGCAACAGAGATGGACGATTTCATAGATTGCTTTATGGATACTGAACAAGATGTTGCTCAGACAACAACTGCAAAGATTACACCAGCTTTTGATATACAAGCAGGGGTATCTCCCTACCATGGCTGAACAAGCTTGGCACCTGCTATGACCGTTTTACTCTTGAACAGGAGGAAAAAGTATTGAAAAATGCCATCCAGAATAATAAAGCACTACTGTTTAAATTGCTAAAAGAAACAGTGAAAAGAGTAAACAGGCCTGCAACTAGTTTTGAACCTGCAACTATTGCTACGACAACCAACATACCACACAGACCTTTACAGCCTGATATTAACTTCCAGACCTCAGAATATTTACCTTCCTCTTTAGCATCCATGACTGAAGACGTTTCTGCTGTGCCTATCAATGTTCAGACTGACACAACAAACCAGGCTGTCCAACAGGGTCATTCAACAGATAGTCCTGCAGCTCCTATTTTTGAATCTTGGCTTTGGCCCTGAAAGCAGCAGGATGGGTCCCAAATCAAGACAGGTCTGGTTGGATGTCTCTGAGGCCTGTTTCAGCTTCAGAAATTATTCTATCCCAAAAACTGTTCCTTTAGATCCAGCTGTTTTTCTGCCTCTACAGTGACAGCTGAACCACACCAGGATATTTTGTCCAATTCGTGCCTGCTGAAACAATCAAAAGGGTGCCTATGCATCCTATGTTTGGCCAACCTCACGTGAATGCTGTTTCTGTGGGTGCTAGTGATACAGATATTTACAAAATTGGTAAGACAAATGTTCATCTGAATACAAATATTCCTGTAGTACCTGCAAAGTCAGATCTGCCTGCTCTGACATCGGATATCCCAAGGACAGATTCTAGTCTCAGACATACAACAGAGCAAGTTGTTGATTTGGAAACTCCTGCCATACCAGGACTGTATTAAGAAATAGCACTCAGATGCCAGACTCTTTTCATATGGCCAATTTATTTAAACAAGTGGAGAATCTGTGCAATGAAGAAATGCAGTTAGACTTAAATACACTGGTACCTCTGAAATTTTCCCAGCCAGGAAATTTGTGATGCATCAGCTGTTGAAAGACACTTTGGGAATAAGTGTACAGGAACCTTTGCTTTTATACATGTAAAGGGAAAAACACTTATGATGTGAGTTTTCAAAATGTTCATACACTGGAAAAGTTTTGGCAAATGTTTGACACGGTTAAACATACCTTTGTCTGGCAAAATTTCTTTTCAGTTCCCTTAACAAAACCCACCATCAAAACAGTTACCCTTCTTTTCATAGCTAAGGGGTAAACTTTGAAGATATCCAATACTGGTTGAGACAGAAGTGTGAAATTTTGCAGAAACCAGCGCCCATACTGAATGATGATTTAGCATGGACATGTAGTTGCAAATAAAGTTAAGCTCACACAGACTGATGCAGGGATACAACATCCTCTAGTAGTTTTCACATCAGGAGGATAGGGACATTTGCTTCTATCCCAGCCAGCCTAAAACATGCCACAAATGTGGGCTAGAACCCACCTCAGTTCCAACTGCATCCTACCTAGATGTAATTTATGCTTAGAATATGGGCATGTTAGTTTGGGTTGACCAAACTTTTCAGATGTAATCTTTTGAAGATCAGGGGCATTCTTACCAAAATGCCCCTGGGTGGTGCTAATAGGTTGGATAGGGAGATGCAGTATCAGGAGGTTTTGATCACAGAACAACAGGTCAAAGTGATGCAAGCTAGGCAAGAACAGCTGCCACACTCTCAAAAGTTGTACCCTCCACTAGTACAACTAACCCCATGCAGTAGGATTCCTCTATCCCTAATACTGAAACCACAACAGTAATGGTAATGGTCCTGACCCCTTCCTTACCCATCCCAATCCTTTAGATGGAGAGAAACTGTTACACTGATGCTCTTAAGGGTCAGTCTCCTATAGTTATGCCACCTCCTCCTGCCTAATGACCTCCTATGGAACTTATCCTGTCTGACAAAAATGAAGATCCAGGAAAAATTAGACGCCAAGCATAGAGGAACCAATCTTGACTAGAAATTGGTATAATATCCTCTCCAAAAGAAAGCAGTGGGGGACACAGAAGAAGATGAGGGTGATTCAGACACATCATGTGTGGCCCGGGGGCTATGGACCATAACACTGATCCACTTGTGGAAACGTCCAAAGCAAAAAAGCTAAAGGAAATCTAAAACAAAAAAATCTGATGGTTGACTTTTCCCTGCCCCCTTTTTTCAAATGAAGTCTGACATACACCCTTGACCATTAATGTTAGTAGCATTAAGTCTTTAAAAACATGCTACTACTCTACATATCCTAAAAGAACTGCCAACAATATTTATTTTTTACAGGATATCCACATTAAAACAACCTGTGAACTCTCACATGCACAGCAATCATGGTCAGAGGGCACCTCCCATTGGTCACAAGGTGAAGATATTTGTGATGGGGTTGCTATTATTCTAAAAGGTCACCATTTTCAATTGAGAAAAATTACTGACATTTTGCCAGGTTGGGCCTTGTTGGTAGACATAAATTTTCTTAACACTGACTTTAGATTAAATGACTTGTATGTACCCCAGTGTACTGCTGCTCAGGTCAAACTTTTTAACAGGGTAGAGCCTCCTCACACTCAAAAATTAGTCATCTTTGGGGTACTTAAACTGTGGACTATCCCTTCAGATAGAGGGTGTAAAACCCAGAAAGTTTTTCAGTGACATAGCAGGTCTAAATAAAATAATACAGACTGTGGATATCATACTAAGGATCATACTAAGGAAAATAAGGAGCGAGAAGGATTATACAGCCCAGAAATGCTCCTATACTAACTCATAATTCACACACAGTAATGTATCAGAGTGTTACCAGAGGTTAGGAAAGTATCTAGTTTTCTCTTAAATTAATTTTAGTTTTATTTATTACAATATCCAGTGACAGTTTATTCCAGGGTTGAATTACTTTAAGGCGTAAAAATACTTTCTGGAAAAATAATGAAACTTTCTTCCAGTAAGTTGCAGGGATGCCCTTTGGTTTCATATGGACAATCTTTAAATGTGAAACCCAGTTCAGTCACTAAATAATGGATCACTGTTTACATCAAAAGGAAGATTTTCAGGCAGCAAAACTGCAAGGTGGAAAAACCTTTTTAAAGGTATCCTGGCATCCAGAATTGATTATTTGTTTTTTCTAAAAATATTAGTACATTATGCTTACACCATACTCATGGAAGCTTCAAATCACGAGGCAGTGTCATGTGACCGTAGTTTAAACCCCACACTAATTATCACCCTAAATCTCAATGGAAGTTAAATAGTTCTTTACTTCAGGACTTCTTCATAGTAGAAAAATGGATGCAGTTATTGATAGCACAGTGGTTTAAAGTTCTGAGCTGAAAACCTGGAGACCTGGTTTAAATCTCACAGCCTCCATTTGCATACTGTGTGACCCTGAGCAAGTCACTTAACTTCCTTTTGCTCCCAGGTCACACCTGTAAACAAGCTTCAGCTTACTGTGTCTCTCCTGGTTGAAAAAAAACCTAGTGTCCATTCTGAAGCTTATGACAGTTTGGGACTGGTGGTCTAAATCTAAACTAGACTTCAAAGCTTTTTCATTAAACAGGCTACCCAAATAGGGCAAAATCATATAGTCACAGGGCAGGATTTTCAAATGGGCTGTGCATGACCTAGCACAGTTGTGCCAAATGGAACCCTCTGATGTGCCCTGGTGTGATATTCAATGGGGAACATGCACAGCACAAATCCCGATGTGCTGGGGCGCATTGGTAAAATATGCGGCACAGGTAAGGGGCCGTGCCCGTGCATATTCTGCACATCCCGATATTCAGCCTGGGATGTGCTGTGAATATGCAGGTGCAACCCTCACTGCGCCACATACAGTTACACCATAACAAAATGGAGCAACAGCTGGCCACCCACAGGTGAGCTGCCGTAATGCAGGGTGCAACGGCAGCTGCCAGCTGTGGGAGGCCACCAGAGCTCTGCAGCACCATCCACTGGCGCACCCCATGCCTGACCGTGGGCTGTAATAATAAAGAACTTCCCTGGTGGTCTAGTGGACCTATCCCTTGCCTGATCATGGACTGTATTAATATAGAACCTCCCTGGTGGTCCAGTGGACCTATCTCCTTGCCTGATCACAGGCTGTAATAATAAAACACTCTCTGGTGGTCTAGTGGTACCTGTACCCCCTCCCAACCTGCTCTTTCCCACCACACCACACTTAAGCTGCCTGGCCACCCACCGACTAATGGCGGTAGTATGGCTGTACACCCATTGGTCCACAGCATGGGCCAATGGGCATGCAGACTATACAGAACTACACAGTCCCAGTATGTAAATGGATCCATTCACATATTGGGACTGTGATATAATACAGTCTGCACATTGGTCAGCCACTGTGGGACCAAGTCGCATAGCCAAGCTGTATGCTGTCAGTAGGCGGCTGCCAAGGCTTGTGGTGGGTGCTGCTGCCAGCCACTGACTGGGGAGCGGGGTGGTGGAAAGAGTGGGCAGGTAGGGAGGGTGGTACGGGTACCGCTAAACCACCAGGAGTGTTTTAATATTACAGCCCATGATCGGGCAGGAGATAGGTCCACTGGACCACCAGGGAGGTTCTATATTAATACAGCCCATGATCAGGCAAGGGATATGTCCACTGACCACCAGGGAGGTTATATATTGTTACAGCCGTGATTGGGCAAGGGATAGGTCCACTGGACCACCAGGGAGTTTATTATTATTTATGGCCCGCTCGGGCATTGAAGCGCATTGCGGTGAGGGTCAGGGAGCATCGGTCCCCAAGGCTGCTGCCTGGCAGAGCGCCAGGCACAAGTAGCTGGGGATTGGCACACCTGCATGAAAATGGGGCCATAATGACATGCAAATGGCCCCATTTGTGCCTTGCATGCATTATAGCCCCATTTGCATGTCCACCACTGAATATCGCAGTTAATGCACCTAGCGCAATGGCACTTGTGCTAGCACATCCCCTGCTCCTCACTGGCCACTTGCACTGGTGCAATGCCACTGTGCCATCGGCTATGCGGGTGACCATGGAGCGATATTCAACAGGCTGAGCCATGGCACAGCACCGCTGAATATCACCCTGTCAGCCCCTGGCACATCCCAGTTGTGCTATGCCTAGGCTTGCACCACAGCCTGGCACAGTCTGAATATCCCATCTTAGTATTTAAAACTGGGAAAAATTACAGAATCTAATTTCTTTAGCACACAAATGAAAAATTAACTTAGATACCCAAATTAAGCAAACAAAGGAAGAAATGGAAGAAACAAAATACAAATAAATAAAAGGAAGAAATGTTTCACTTCAATATATCGATCTCTCAGCCTAAAATTGGAAGCCCAATTTGGGACACAGGGCATCAGCCTCTGTGAGATATCTTAAAAGTTGCGCTTGATAGAGCAAGTCATACAAATATTGATGTACTGTTTCGTCCAGTTGATGGTACAATAACTACTAGTCATATTACAATCCAGGCTTTGACTCAGCAATACATATATAACAATTTTGGAACTCTCTCAGAGGCCATTAGGACTGACTCTTTTAAAAGATTTAAATATACCACTCCTCCCAGCTTTGGAGTTTCATCGATGACCACAGAAATTACAGTTGCTGAAGTTAAGTTAGCCTTTAAGATATTGAATTCTAAAACAACACCAGGGTAGGGACGGTTTTGCGTTTGAATTTTACAAAACATTTCAGGACCTACTTTGCCCTGTATTAACTCTTTCATATACTTCTTTATTACTATCATCTCATATTCTACCAGGCATTACTCAAGCTCTTATTATCCTCCTTTTCAAAAGGGGATAGATCTGACATAAAAACTGGAGATCCATCAATATTCTTAATGTAGATTACAACATTTTATCCAGTATTCTTGACATACAGATTAATGCAGGTTGTTGAGCATCAATTACTCCTGCAAAAACTGGTGCAATTCCCAAATGATCTGTTTTCATAACTTACATTTTTAAGAGATCTGTTTGATTTAGGTAACTCATGTCAATGTCAATGTCTTTTAATAGCCTTAGCTCAACAAAAGGCATCTGACAAGGTTAGTCACACTTATCTATTTATTGTGCTTCGGGAGCATGGCATCCCAACTATTTTTGTATCTTGGCTGACATCTTTATACAAACCTGCTTTTACACAACCTTTTGTTAATGGAACAAATGGGACATGAATTTCAACTACAAAGAGGATTATGGCTGGGCTGTACTCTAAACTCTGTCCTATATTTGTTTGTAATTGACTCCTTTATCAGGAAAATTCAAAATAATTAAGTAATATCAGGAATTTTGCTACCTGATCGGCATAGCACTATTAACATGTGTGCCTATGCTGATGATTTAGTTTATGTATCCAGGATGAACAGGGTCTCCAACATTATTAACATCCTTTCAGAGTATCAAAATGTATCAGGTGCCAAACTTAACTGTACTAAAAGTAAAGCCTTACAGATAAATCCAGACCTATGCATGGCAGGCAATTATTATATTGCTAATATACCTTTAAGTAGACCAGACAGGGGCTCATCTATAAAATTAGAGACAACCTTACTCCTAAAGCCTGTATAGCCTTTGCTTGTGGTGAGACTTACAGGAGGAGTCAAGCAGTTCAATGCTGCCATGCTGTGGAGTAGCAAGGAAAGCAGGTGCTGTGAAATGCTAGTTTTTATCTAGTAAGGTATGCCACTGGTGTGTTGAACCTCATACCTGTCCAAGTGCACAGCTCTTTTCGGGCCATCTTGTGCAGATAGTTTTTGTGTCTACACTCTGTTGCTGGTGTTTTCTCTATTACAGACCAGGAGTGCAGGGCGGTGGTATAGCTGGTGAAGTGGGAGGGAGTGAAAAGATCCTCAAGGGGAGGATGAAGCTAATGGGTGAAGACTCTGTATTTTGTGTAAACTGTGTTATGGGGTCTGAAACCAACCCTGTTATCTACAGCACAAAGAATCAGACTACAACGGCTCCCGCATCCTCATTTTTCATTGGAGCGCTGAAGAACTCTACACACTCATACTTTAGGAAAGTGAAGTGCTTTGCACCTATTTGTTATATTTTTGAAGTTTTTCTGCTTATAATGCAGGAGTGTTTCATCTTAGGTGCTCTAATTTTGTTTTTGAAAGTGGTCAGCTTTCCGTTTTTATTTAGGGGAAGTGCTTTGGACCATTGTTGTCTGAGGTTCTGTGGTATTGTATTGGTCAGAGATTGAGATTTTTATTTGAGTTTTATACTTTTGATAAGTCTTTAAAAGGTTCAATAGTTAAGCAGTGAAATCATTTAAAATTTTGCATGGAGTGTCCACATAATTTTTCTCCACGTGGTGCTGAGCCACAGAGAATAAAAAGCACATGTGTGGCATTCTAGCACTAGATACACCATCGCCACCAACTTGGGAGAATGCTGGAGCAGTGTAACTCTTGAAAGCTGTTAGAAACAAAGAATATTTGTGGAGTTAGACAGTTTTGCTGTTAATATAGCCATCAGTCAGTTCATATAAACCGAGGGTGACTTCAGCCATGGCATTTCTTGGCCTGTAATTTTCCAACTGAGAACTGAGAGGCGGGAAGGACATGGCCTTATAGAGTTTTCCAACAGTAGGTTTTCCTTATAAAAAACATTAAAGGAGTTTTAGAAGTCTGTTTTGGGAAGCATTTGCTTGTTACAAAAGTATAGAAGTATAGAAGTATGTAGAATCGGCATATTATTTAATTCTGCTCTTCATTTAGAAGCTGGTAATTGCTAACCAAGTATTAGTGGTCTCAGTAGTAGTTTCAGTAATTAGCTCAGTTTACCTAGCTATTTAAATACTGAGCTCTGTAGACAGGATTTGTTTCTGGGTATAGGAACTGTTAAATACAGCACTTACTCCACATTTTCTTTTCTTTTTGTTTAGTGCTGTACCTGGGAAGTAAGCTCACTGGTATGACCATCAGTGCAGTAGGATGTCCTGCTGAGGCTGCAAGCAGAAAATATAAAGAACTGGACACTGTCTGATTGAGCCATCACACTGACTTGAGACATGAGTCACCTAGAGGGCTGTGTTCTAGGTGGAAGTCTTTCCCAGGGAAGAAGTTTGAAAAAGAACTGACTTTACCTGCATCACTGTTTCGGCAAATATTGTTTGGTGAGAAACTGATAATGGTGCATACTGAACTTTACAGAAAGATTGTTTTATCATTTTAAGGCTTTCTGCTATTTGATTCTGCACCAAGGATGTTTGTTAATATAATATTTTGTGTTTGCCACGAGGATTGTGAATCAGTAGCCATTTTGCACTAGGTACTTCCTTTATATATTAGTTCTGTACTTTTAACATTGTTCGTTCCACTTGTGACCTTTTATTATGGTTTTTACCAGGAAGCAATTACCACAAGAAGAAACAATAAGCAAATTAGACCCTAAGTCCCAATTGGGAAAATGAGTCCACCAGGGAAGAAATGACCCTGAGACTCCTGAGACTTTTCTTAACGAGATCGATTCTGTGGAACAAGTGCATAAGATGAAAGAAGGAAAAAGTTATCAAAAGTTAAAACAAAGAGATCAAAAATCAAAGGTCTGTCTTTTAAGGTAGTAAATATGAACAAGAATAACAAAACAAGAGTTCTATGAAGGGTAAAATAATATCAAAACAGATAGTAACAGTGTAACTAAAATACAAAAACACAAACAAATGTGCTGCGATGGCAGACAGAACGAGGAAGGTGCTATATTAAGGGTTGCCAACCCACAGATGAACCAAACACAGAAGAAATAAGCATTCCAACCTGGTAACAGCAAAGATGCAGGTCCAAACGAAGATTAAATGCTGTAAAATGTCATTTTAATATAATGCAAAATGCATAGTGACCTTCAGGCTACCAAACACACAGAACACCAAACCCAGCGCTGACTCAAACAAGAGTCTTCATGATCGGGTAACACATAACTGGTGAACTAAAACCTTAAATGTGAAGACCAATTAAATCTAAACAACAATCAAATAATTAAATCTTAATGAAAACACATGATATGTATTAGAAAATAATCCTCCAGAGTAAAAATAACAATTAATGTAGTTCTACATTTCAATCACTAGATGGAGCATCTTATAAAATGCAGAATGCACATCTCAACACTTATTGATATAAAATGCAACTGATTTATCACAACAAATGAATGAACAATGAGATAAAAAGGCCAAACCTCCAGCACAGCAAGGCAACAGACAGAAAATAGGCTGCAAGGCAACTAACATTTAATGGACCTCATTGTAAATGAGGACCAAAATAGCCAGAGGGCATCAAAATGAAATAAACACACATGATATTTATAAGAAAAACAAACATCCCAAAACAATAATAGAATTAATACAGTTCTGCATTAGAATCACTAGATGGAGTAGCTAATTAAAGTGCAATAAACACATCTAAAACTTGTTAGTATAGAAATGCAGCTGATTTTAAATGAATATAACATACAATGACATGATAACATAAATAGGCCAAACCTCCAGCATAGCAGGCAACAGGCAGAAGATAAACTGCAAGGCAACTTATTACTCAGTAGGACCTCCTAGTAAATGAGGACCAAAATAGCTGGAGGGCAGCCAAATGAAATGAAATGAGAATGGACCTAGGGAGAATGCAAAAAGAAGACAAAAAGGAAATTTTAATAATTAGAAAGAAATACAAATACTATATCTCATTCCTATCTCATAGATAGCACGACTTCAAATGTGCAAAAACAGCAAGTAGTAATACTAATCATCAATTGTTTGTCAAAAATGGCTTCAGGTCCCATTTCTCATTAAGTCCTTGTGGTTTAACACTACGTAAAGTGTAAATCCACATACCTTCATGCTGTAAAGCAAAATTGATCTGTCACCTCCGTTTTTGTAGGTGGAACATGTTCTAGTCCCACAAATTTCAAATCCTCTGGTTTAGATCTATGGACATCTGAAAAATGAGTTCCTACCGGGTGTCTCACTACCATTCATAATAGAATAAATATGTTCTTGTAGTCTCTGTTTCAGGGGCCTAATGGTTTTACCAACATAAAGTAAGTTGCAAGTACACCAAAGGACATATACCACATAAGAGGTATCACATAGTTATCAGTTGTCTGATGTCAATTGTAATATCAGACAAGTTGGGATGTGCAAACTTTTGGAGGGACACCAAATTTGCAAATATTACAGTGGTTACATCTGTAATAACCACAAGGACGTGAAGGCAACCAAGTAGATGTATTTCTTAAGGGCATAGTCATTCTACTGTGAACCAGTTTGTCTCTGAGGTTCTCACTTCTATTAAATGTTATTCTGGGCTTATTACCAGCAGAAGCAGCTAAGTCGCTGTCCCCAGTAAAATGTACCAATTCCTATGTATAATGTTGTCTATCTGACCTACCACATGATTATAGTCTGTCACAAAAGTGCAAGGTATCCTATCCTTATCTCTAACTTCCTTAGTCATGTTTTTCAGGAGATCTTCTCTGTTCATGTCAAAACCTTTTCTTTTGTATGTTTCAACTGTTCTTTGTTGTAACCTCTGTTTTCAAATCTTTTAATAAGTTCATCAGATTGATCTAAAAAATCGTTATCACAACTACAGTTTCTTCTAAGTCTAAGCATCTGGCCAAAAGGAATTGAATTCTCATTTTCAATACTCATATACAGGTTTTGAAAGAACAGTGTGTCAACAAGTTCAGGACATTTTGTTAATAAAACTATTCCTAAGTTTTATAACATGACACAAGATGAAAAACTGCCTTAGCGTTTGAGTAAAATGAATCTATAGTGGTTAAACCAGCAGATAAAGGGGTAATATTGTAATACTAGGAAAAATCATTATTATACAATGGCAAAAAATTGGGCTCTGATTGGTCAGTCTGGACTGGACCCGTGATATTATCAGTACAACATCACGGGTCTAGTCTAACGATAGATAACCACATCAACCGTAATAGGGATCACTCCACGCAGCCAGCTGATCACCAGTTGGCAGCTCGCTACAGCAATTCCCGCCTCAGCCTGCATTTATTGTCCTGAGTCACTTGCCGCCACAACTACACACACTGTCAACCAACTCCTACTCAACACATAATCCCCCAAACTATTTTTTCTTCTCCTCACTCTTCTGTATTTTTGTCTTTTTTCAGTACTGTAGCTGCTGTACATAATGGGCGCCGCATAAAGCGTGTAGCCGATATCTAACCAAACAGTTCCTGAAAGCGGTCAGCTACTTGCTCAGCTTTTAAAATACCTTAAGCTCTGGCATGTCTCTGTATGGTTTTGAATCAGTGAGCCTGACCGAGCAGGAACTGAAATAAAGCCCTGTGTATGTTTAAGTTCAGTCTTTTGTTCAGTGGAAAGGTGAGTAAAGACAGCAGGAGAACTGGAAAATAGTGGGAGTGAGTTTAAAAAGTTTTGATGGCTGGAGATCCGTCTCTTCACGGCCAGTGAGACTTTTAAATCAACTCACACTATTTCTCCGCTCTCCTTAAGCTGTCTTACTCACCTTTCCACTGAACAAAAGACTGAACTTGAAACATACGGCACAGTGCTCTTATTTTCAGTTCCCACTCTGGTCAGGCTGCACTGCTCAAAACCATACAGAGACAAGAGAGAGAAAGCAGTATTTTAAAAGCTGAGCAAGTAGCTGATCGCTCAGGAACCATTTAATCAGCACTTCGTGGCAAACACAAACAGAACTAAAAACAGCAGCACAGTAGACAGTTTAAATAATTTACCTGGTAGGCTGACAAGGCAGGGCACAATAAATGAATATGCTGGGAGGCTTATTCAGAGGCAAACAGGCAAAGACATAACCTAAAACAAAATACAGCACAGAGACATAGCAACAGCATCACCTGCTGCAGACAATGGAAACCGTGGTCTATTTTTCAATATGTATACCTACCCTAAGAAAAAATGTGGGAAAAAGCATTTTAAACATATTTTCACATTTCTTGTAATTTTTCTACAAATGAGCCATTGTATAATAGCAATAATGCACTCAGGGTGTGTGTTGTGCTGGGATAATGTCACTTCTGGGGTGATTTGTCACACTCGGCCCTGCAACCTCGTGCCTAATCACCCCAGGCATGACCCTATCCCAGCACAACACACACCCTGTCGCATTATTGCTTAACTGTAATATGGTACTTGCATTGTTGGAAAATGCTGATAATTACTATAAATTGCCTTCTGATCCCACATCAGCTTTTAAAAAAATAATTATTTCAGCTATTACAGCTATACAGTGGACAGTGGCTTGATTACTAATGATGAATAAAATTTATTTGGCAGGAATCTCCTGCACTTCCTAGTTTTTACATTCTCCCCAAATCCATAAAATTTAGTGACCCTCAGGAAGACCCATAGTGTCAGGATGTAATTCTTTAACACAGAACTTGGAAAATTTATTGATTTCTTTTGCAATTTCAGGTTTGGCTCTTCCGTCTTATATTAAAGATAGTAAGGACATTTTAAATATTGTAAAGAATCTACACTGGAAATCGGATTACAAATGATTAGCATAGATGTTGAATCTTTGTATACATCTATTCAACACCACATGGGACTGGGAGCATTGAAATTTTGGTTAGAGGAGTTATCAAGGGCTAATAACAATATTCCACATGAATTTATTTTGGAAGCCACGGAATTTTTATTAACACAAAATTATTTGGAGTTTCAGGAGAATTCTATTTACAGAAGTATGGGTACAGCTATGGGTTCCTCTTTAGCACTCAGTTATGCTAACTTATTTTAGGTCTCTGGGAAAAAACAGTTGTCTCTTCTGACTTCAATCCATTTGTAAAATACATAGTTCATTGGCATTGTTTTATTGATGACATACCATGTATTTGGGAAGGATGGAACCACTCATACCTGATTTTATGAGGTTGGTTAAATACAAATGAATATAACCTAGAGGTTTACATACACCATGGATCCTACAACCATTTCTTTTTAGATTTAGATTTGACAGTTGAACACAACAGAATTGAAACTAATGTTTTAGAAAAGACACTGCTACTAATTTGTTATTATTAGCTAGCAGTGGTCACCCTCATAGTTTAAAATTTCAATTCCTTTAGGCCAGATGCTTAGACTTAGAAGAAACTGTAGTTGTGATAAAGATTTTTAGATCAAGCTGACAAACGTATTAAAAGATTTGAAACAGAGATTACAACAAAAACAGTTAAAACATATGAAAGAAAACATTTTTGACATGAACAGTGAAGGTCTCCTGAAAACATGACTAAGGAAGTTAGAGATAAGGATAGGATACCTTGCACTTTTGTGACAGACTATAATCATGTGGCAGGTCAGATAGGTAACATATACATAGGAACTGGTACATTTTACTGGGAGACAGTGACTTAGCTGCTTCTGTTGCTAATTAACCAAGAATAACATTTAATAGAAGTGAGAACCTCAGAGACAAACTGGTTCACAGTAGAATGACTATGACCTTGAAATACATCTACTTGGTTGCCTTCATGTTCTTGTGGTTATTACAGCTGTAACCACTGTAATATTTCCAAATGTGGTGTCCCTCCAAAAGTTTGTACATCCCAGCTTGTCTGATAATACAATTGATATCAGACAACTGATAACTATGATACCTCTTATGTGGTATATGTCCTTTGTGTACTTGCAACTTACTTTATGTTGGTAAAACCATTAGGCCCTGAAACAGAGACGACAAGAACATATTTGTTCTATTATGAATGGTAGGGAGAAACCCCAGTAGGGAACTCATTTTTAGATGTCCATAGATCTAAACCAGAGGATTTGAAATTTTTGGGAATAGAACATGTTCCACCTACGAAAAATGGAGATGACAGATCAAATTTGCTTTTACAGGATGAAAGTATGTGGATTTACACTGTACACAGTGTTAAACCACAAGGACTTAATAGAAATGGGACCTGAAGCCATTTTGACAAAAGAAATGATGAATAGTATTACTACTTGCTGTTTTGTACATTTGAAGTCGGTGCTATCTATGTGATAGGAATGAGATATAGTATTTGTATTTCTTTCTAATTGTTACATGTTTCCTTTTTGTCTTCTTTTTGCATTCTCCTAGGTCCATTCTCATTTCATTTCATCTGGCTGCTCTCCAGCTATTTTGGTCCTCATTTACTAGGAGGTTCTATGAGTAATAAGTTGCCTTGCAGTTTATCTTCTGCCTGTTGCCTTGCTATGCTGGAAGTTTGGCCTATTTATGTTATCATGTCATTGTATGTTATATTCATTTAAAATCAGCTGCATTTCTATACTAACAAGTATGTAGATGTGTTTATTGCACTTTAATTAGCTACTCCATCTAATGATTCTAATGCAGAACTGTATTAATTGCTATTATTGTTTTGGGATGTTTGTTTGTCTTATAAATATCATGTGTGTTTATTTCATTTTGATGCCATCCAGCTATTTTGGTCCTCATTTACAATGAGGTCCATTAAATGTTAGTTGCCTTGCAGCCTATTTTCTGTCTGTTGCCTATATGCTGGAGGTTTGACTTTTTATCTCATTGTTCATTCATTTGTTATGATAAATCAGTTGCATTTTATATCAATAAGTGTTGAGATGTGCATTCTGCATTTTATAAGATGCTCTATCTAGTGATTGAAATGCAGAACTGCATTAATTGTTATTTTACTCTGGAGTGATTATTTTTCTAATACATATCATGTGTTTTCATTAAGATTTAATTATTTGATTGTTGTTTAGATTTAATTGGTCTCACATTTAAGGTTTTAGTTCACCAGTTATCGTTACCCCTCATGAAGACTCTTGTTTGAGTTGAAGTGCTGGGTTTGGTGTTCTGTGTGTTTGGTAGCCTGAAGGTCACTATGCATTTTGCATTATATTAAAATTATATTTTACAGCATTTAATCTTCGTTTGGACCTGCATTTTGCTTTTACCAGGTTGGAGTGTTTATTTCTTCTGGATTTAACTAAAATACAATCAGATAACAGTCTAAAATTAGTGATAATTTTTTAGTGAAGAAAGTTCACACAGACTCCTTAGGGAGCTGTGAAATTAATAACACTGAGCAGGAAATAGTCTGGACTATAGAGCATTTTCCAGACTATCATCCTCTCTCAAAATCTTTCATCTGGTGTCAGATTCTATTCAGGCTAATAATGTCACCTTGGAGAGTAGCAAACTAGTACTGGAAGCTCGGAATGATGATAACTATTATTGATGACAATGAAAGAGTGCCTGAAACCTCTGGTAAAATAGCTGAAGAAGTTGAGATTTCTTTTCAGTCAGGTTATGATATTGATGATTCAGATTCCTTATTTTTTTCCCTAAAGAGTATACTCCCATATCTGCTAGGAAAAATACTGGTCAGGCTATATTAAATACAAACCTAAAAGAGGATCTAGGGGAGACACAGATTACTACTTTTGATTTAAAAAATTATGATCAAACAACCTTGAATCCTAAAACTGAGGGAGATATAGCAAAATTCCTTTTGCCCTCAGTGAAGATGTTAAGCAGTTCATAAAAATCCTTATGCTCCCACCTCATGATTTTAGACCAGATGGTTGGTATACAAAATGAAATTGAAACAATCAAGCAAAATATAGCCATAAACAGTTTTAGATTGGAGGATATTTTGGTAAAATTGGGAAAATGTGTCCCTGGAACCCCATATCTCTTTCTATAGCACTGGATAAGTCAGAACAACTAAGACCAGACTTTTCTATAATTATAATTCCTTCCTCTGATAAAAATAGACAATCAAAAAGAAAAACAAAACAAAAGGTTATGCCTAAGAAAACAAATGTAAATGACCTAGATTTTCAGCAAGGGTCAATTATACAAGAAAAAATACAAAAACAGCCATAGGGCAGACACCTCTGCAAGGAAGGAGTATAAATTATACCACTTGATATTGTACTCAGAGATTAAACAATTATTCAGATAGCTGAGATGGTGGAAGCAAATGCTCTATGGAAAATATGAAACCACAAAAAGAAACTGCTTTGCAGATGCTCTTAGTGGTTAAAGAGAAAATAGCCACTTAGAAGTATTAACTAAAGCACTCAATGCATTTGAAAATTAATTAAAAGCTATTAGGGAAGATCTAAAAACAGTAGTACTACAGATAATACCAAGTACAATAATATTAATGTGGGTACCCAAGAATCCTTTAGATATATTATAAGGACACCCAGAGATTTGACATTGATTCCTGTGCAATATTGTGTCTATATAGGGTGCAACTGGATTTAGCATGTACTGGGGCGGTGAACAAAAAAAGATTGTGCACCTTCTGAGGGCAGCTTTGGGAATACGTATTCAAGAAATAGATTGTGTCTGAGTCTGGAGGGATAGAGATGAGCTTGATATTGAGTGTGTCTACATGTGTTGTACTTCTCTAGCTTGGGCAACCACATATGAATGAATCATGAGGGTTTTAAGTAGGATGGGCTGTCATGTAGACTTTATAAACAGAGAACAATTGAATAGAGAAAGGGCTCCTAAAATAACAAAGGAATCACAAATCAGCATTTTTGGCTACAAAATATTACCCAGAGAGAATG
Organism: Neoceratodus forsteri; assembly: GCA_016271365.2. Taxonomy (NCBI): domain Eukaryota; kingdom Metazoa; phylum Chordata; order Ceratodontiformes; family Ceratodontidae; genus Neoceratodus; species Neoceratodus forsteri. Next base: position 60,677,085 of record CM057459.1, read on the forward strand.
AGGGCAAATTGAAAAATGCCCTGTAGCATCTTCTAGTGCATTTCTTGTGCATGCCAATCAAAAGTATTAAGATCATTAGAGCAGAAAGAAAATCTACAAGAGTAAGTATGCACAGATAGATGTTCTGTTTGAATCTTGGGAGATGGCAGAGATGATTTTAAAAAGGCATCTTGGCTAGATGAATTAGGTATTCATATAGTCAAAGTGGTATATTAAGTTCAGACACTATAAAATGACAAAGTCTGATCAGAAAATTCCTGCAAAAATGTTCTCGGGTTTGGGCTTCCAAGAACAGAAAGAAACAGATACAAAACTGAAGTTTATTATGCAGGACTTATTCATTCCATTTAAGAGTGTTCCTATAGGACAAATGGAGCATTTTTCTCCAGGAGAATTGGACAAGATTTTGATGACGACCAGGTGATTTTTACTATTTACTCAAAAAGGCATGTAATAGACTTTGAAAGGGTACAGATATTTTGGATAAAATTGGTATATATATATATATATATATATATATATATATATATAATAAAATGGAAAGAGGTGAAAGGAAATAGGGCATACACTAAAAGAATTTTACAACTAGGGTAGGAATTTGCCCAGGCAATCCAGAATGGGTCACATAACTGTTGATGGACATCAGATACATAAGGATGTACCAGCAGGTAACAGATAACAGCTTCTTGTCAATCAATCATTTTGAGTACACACTGTTCCTCCCAAAAAAGTAAACAACATGACTCAAGCTAACTGGTCATTATTTTCATGGAATATTTTGGGTGTAGCTAGTACATTTGCAGACAATGACTGGAAAACATTTATATACAATCATCACATACTGTAGTTTGCCTGTAGGAGACATGGCACTCAGATAGCAATAATGTGTCCCAAAATGGTTATTGTCTTTTTTTACTGTCCTGGAACAAAATTATCCAAGCCAGGCAGAATGACAGATGGTCTGGTGAGCTGGACAAAAATAGAAAAGCACTTATCTGCCAATTAATAATAAGTAAGCTTTTTGCCCTGGCATTATTGGTACAATCTTCAGGCCTCAGTTGCTGCTTAATAAATGTCTACATTTCTCCAATAAGTTCTAAATACTTTATGCATTCTATATGAGAAGAATTTGATGCATTAATTCAGTTTAGTTAGGCTACAACAGGCTGTGATACTATTTTGATATGTAGGGACTTAAATGCTCATATAGGGAATTTTGATGGATACTCAGATAATGATACATATTGTTGGCTGTTTGAAGATGTCCAAAGGTTTAAAGATCTTCTCATGATAAAAAAATGAATATCTCTGGGAAAATCAAATAGATTTATTAGTAGCCAATAATCTTACCCCAATTAATGGTAGAATTACCAGGGACCTGGTGAGGAATTTCTCATATTCTAATGCTCTAGGTGCCTCTGTTTTGGAGCTTGTGTTGTGGAATGGCCCAATGGAAAAGTGGACATCTCTGACCTTACTCGAAAGAGGTAAAAGTGATAATTTCCTCTTATTTTGAAGTGGGATGGAGAAGCTGCTATAAATCAAAGAGGACTGAATAACTTTGAGATTAGGAACCATACCAGAATAAAATGGGACTCTGTAAACACCACTGAGATTGTAAGAATTGTAAAAATGTATCTTAATAAGATGATGGCCATTGGTATTAATAATCTTAAAATGGAGATCATGTCAGTAATCATGTGACGATGTTTAAATAACATAAGGAAAACTATTTTGAAACCTGGCAGTTAAAATCAAAGCAAGACAAGGGTCACCTGGTTTGACAGGAATGTTTGCAGTATAAAAGAACTTGACCAAACAAATCAGAAAAGCCAAGGTGCTAGGTAATAAGGGGCCTATAGAACACTTAATGAGGCAAGGAATAAGTACAGGGAATTTTGAAAATTAAACATAGGGATTTTCAGACAAAGTATTGTTCGGATCGTTAACAGTAATAAATAATAATGATCAACACGCCTTCTGGCTAATGGTAGCCAGAGGAACAAAAAACAGTAATAAACAACTAAATACCTACAGTATATCTCCATGGAGCAGAGGATTAAGTACTACTCAGATATTGTTTTATGATCCAACTCTAGTAAATGTACCTGCAGATTGGGAACATGATGTAGATAGAAGTTATTTTATACCCTTACCTATCAGAAGTTTATTTGGCCATAGGTTGGAAAATTTAGATGAAACTGACAACAAAAGGAATGCAGATTGTCGAAAGCAAAAATGATTTTGATCCCAATATTCTATCATGGAATATTTCAGAAATAAAAAAACAAATTGGTTGACAAATAATTTAAATCATATATTACAAAATTAGATTTTATAAACTTCCAGGAAACATGGTCTAATAAAGAAACACATTTAGATGGATATAAAATGCATTCCAAACTGGCTATCAAAACAAATAAATATGGAAGATATGCAGGAGGGTTGGTAACTTCCTGCAAATTAAACAAGAATTATAAATCTATAGAACTTGAAACCATGAATGAGGGTGTGTTGGGTGTCAAGATCCAAATTGCTACAACTGAAATTGTAATGATTGATATATATATATATATATATATATATATACCACTAACTGATAAAATGTATCAAAACAGCCATCCTAAATGAATTGTGTAATTTTATAGAAAAAGACAGGCTAAAGAATCCAATGACTGGATATATAATAACAGAGGGTTCCATGTCATAATGGTGATCATGGAATAGTGACTGCTGTTACAGCGAGTGCACATCACCAAAAAAGGCCACGTGTACTCTAGTGAATACACATTGGCAACAGTAAACAGGTTTTTCTGTGGGAGGCACTGCATCTCCCTACTTAGAGATTACTAACTCTGGGGGTGTATATCGGGAGGGAAAACCTTGTGAAAAAATGTGCTTCTACGGACCATGCATGGCAATAAAATTGTATCCCTCCCCAGCCCCAAACCCTGCACCCTTCCCCTGTAGCCTGCCACCCTCACCATTCCCCCATGACACCAGCTTGGCAGCCTCCCACTGCACGGCCTCCTACATATCCTTTCTCCTCTCTCTCTCACCCCATCCCTCTCATCCTTCCTGCCACCCTCCCTTCTACCTATCACCCTGATAGCTAACCATGCAGGTAGCCCACATAACAAGTACTGTAATTAGGTTGCTCATATAGAAATCACTCTATTCAGCAATTGCTGTTATGAAGGATACCTAACAGGAGATTTCAATGCAAGGGTAGGACAATGTTTAGATTTAAATGATGATGTACTGGACTATATGACAGTTACTAGAGTGGAAGATATATCTAACAAAAGAACAATTTGGATAAGAAAAATGGCAATAGTGGCCAAAAGATTAGTGGTCTACTAATACATAAGAGGTTTATCCTAGTAAATGGGAGAACTAAACATGATAAAGAAGGAGCATATACTTATCTGAATACCAATGGTAGATCTGCTATAGACTTGATTAGGATAAGTATGAATATAAGTAACACATGTAGGAATTTTAGAGTGGGAAATATAGGAGAAAGTGAACACTTGCCATTGGAGTTAGAAATAATGTTAGATTAAAAATGGTACAGAAACTAGATCAAAACAACCCTATAATTTATACCAAAAGTTATAGGTTGGAAATTAATAAATAGTGATGAATACAAGAGTATATTGGATTTAAAAGCCACTTTATAAAACAATGGACAATTATCTTGAAGAAAAAATATCAAGATAATGTAAAGGTGTTTTGAACACATAATACCCCAAATATCCAAAGTAATAAATAACAATATAAGGATTTAAAAAAAAAAAAAAAACAGGGGAACACCATGGTTTATAGGGAATATAAAATGGCTAAACACAGCTAAATCAGAAATTAAGATTGATTAAGAAAAACCTGAGTAAAGACAATAGGCAAGAATTAAATAAATTAAGAGGAAATTATAATAAAAACATAATTAAACAAAAATAAATTTTGAGAAACAGTATGGGAAAAATTAGAAAAAGCAGTAAAGGAAAAATCAGTTATGTATTCTGGCATCTGGTGAGTAAGGGAACAACTGATTATAATAATTATAATCATAGCAGTGTCAGTGGCTCAGCAGGTAGCACACATGCCTCTGAGGCTGGGAGAGCAGAAGGTGTGGGTTCTATCCCCACACCAGGCACTTGAGTTAACATCCCAATACTAACACTGTAGCACAGCATGAAGAGATGCTGCACTCTGGAGGTGCCGTCTTTGTATGAGATGTTAAACCAAGGTCCCATCTGCCTGTTCTGGTGGTAGTTCAGGTGGATGTTAAAGATCCCATGGCACTTCTCGAAAACAGTAGGGAAGTTTCCCTGTGTCCTGGCCAAATTTCCCTCATTCACTAAAAATACCACCAACAGCTTAATCTGGTTCGAGATCAGTTGGCATTCATCTGTATCCCCTCCCAGGTCGTATCTGAAAATAGGCATAATCTACCTAGTGCACTTACCTGGTCAACAAAATCTAAATAAATATTGAGAACTATATCAAACCAGAAGCCTGGAAAACTTATTTTAGAGATATTCCTTGATGACAAACTTAAAATGATATAAGTCCCTAAACAAAGCCTGGTTGGGTTAACAACAAGAAATCTCTTTGGAAGAGATAAATTTATCTATCCAGGCATTTACAAAACATAAAACACCTGGTCCAGATGGAGTACCCATTGATGCAATGTTGAAAACAAGAGAAACATGGGTAAACATATTGTAGAAATTATATAAACATATTAATAAAACAGGGAAATACAATTTCCTGGACAGAAACAATAATAGTGTCATTATTCAAAAAGGAAATAGGTCAGATACAATGTGCTACAGACCAGTAAGTTTAATAGATTCTACAGAAACAATCTTTGCAAGAATTTTAAACAATAGATTGTTACACTGAATACAGAAATTGGGATTAATTGCCAAGGGACCAGTAGGGTTTATGCCCCATCATTCAGCATTAGGTCAATGCTTTGTACACTCCCATTTAATATTTAAATACACAAAGGTAAAAAAAAAACAGAAATAATTTTGTATATATATATTGATCTTAAAGCTGCTATCAAAAGCACGACTAGGAATTTACTTTTGGATACCTTACAAAACTTAAATATTGATAAAGCTATAGTTGGATATCTTGATTGCCTTATATCAGAACAATACCTTCAAATATAGATATAATAATCAGGAGATAAAACAGATAGAGTATAAAGTAACAGAGATATTAGGCAGGTGTGTGTGCTATCTCCAACCCTCTTCAACCTATTTTTGAATACTATTTTGACAAAATTATACAACTCTGATTTCCATATGCCAAGGGTAGGTGATAGACAATGTCCATATCTCACCTTTGTAGATGACATTATATTAATGTCCACACATTTTGGGCATAAAAGATTGTTCAGTGACTTTAAAAAAGATACCAAGAGAATGATTTAAAAATAAATGATAAGAAAACAAAATTACAAGTTTTTGAAAATAATAATAGAAAATTATACTATATAAATACACAGGAGGGTAAGACTGATCAATTAAAAGAGGTTAAATATTTAGGGATTACCATAGCAAATTCATTTACATGGAAAGCACATATAAAATATATTAAATCAAAAACAAATAATTTCTTACTGGCTATATTGAGCTTTGCATATAAGTACGGGAAGTTCAATAAAAGGATGCATAAAGGTGATAAATGCAAAACCCCAAACTAAAATATTGTACGCCAGTGAAATTTGAGGCATGACTGTAATAAGAGTATAGAAAAATGTATTAATAATTATTACAAAAGAATCTTAGGATTACCAATAGGGGCTCCAATGGCTCTAATACAAGCAAAATTAGACTAATTACTTTTAGAATGTTTGATAAATGAAAGATTAGTATTATAGTAGATTAAAGTACAGTATATGGTATGCACCAGAACAGAATATCAAGAGATGTGCTTAGATGAAGCTCTAAAATATCAAAGCAATAAAATAATCTTCTCTGTAATAGAAATTGCTGAAAAATAATAAACCCTTCTGGACTACTTCATACTATAACAGAATCCCTAATTAGGCCATTTGAGAAAATAAAATAAATGTAAAAATCAGAATTAAGGAAAACTTTAGGCAAAATATGTAGAAATGTAGAAAATATAAAATAAGTCATTAGTTGACACAAAATAAGCAATATTTTGGGTTCAAACAGTATTAACATTAATAAAGAATCCAAGACGTTGGCAACTGTTCACAAGATAAAGATTTTGCTACTACAAAAGTGAATGTTTGGAAGTAATTATAAAGAGAAATAGCTCCAATGGCAAGAGTAGATGTAAAATAGAAAAGGATAATATTGGGCATCTGCTTCTAATTTGTCCATTATATGAAAAATTTAGGAAGAAAATACTAGGAGAAATATTAGGGCAACTAAAGATGAATACTAGTGAAATGACAAGTTATCTACAGAATTCCAATTCTGTAAACATTTTAGAACAGTTATATCATTTTAAAAGTAATAGAAAAAAATAAATTACACTTAAAGACAATAGAAAAACGTAATGTCTAGTGAGCACAATGAAGAAACAGACCAGCAGAATCCAAAAATAAGAACATGTAACAATAAATATGTTCACTTCTTGTGAAATAAGAAAGTGCAATAGCAAGTATGTCCTCTATTAACTATACAATTAATTTGAGTAATGTGCAATACTATTGGTGTAAGAAAGAAACTGAAATTAGATGTTTTAATATTTATGGATACAATTTTTATATTGTGTAATGTTGTAATATTTGATTTGTCTAACTGTTAAATGTAAATTGTTTATGTTTGTATTAGACAAAACTTGTCATACAATAAATATATCTACCTACCTACCTATCTGGTCATAGTGCAACTTAAAATTAAAAGCCTCAGGTCGTGATATGATTACTCTGAAGTCTACATGACAGCCCCATCTTTATGGGTGAGCTTGCATGCAGTATTATAACTTATGCATAACTAATAGTGAGGCCCCCATCTTCTTGGAAGGAGCTATCATTTTTCCATCTTTAAAAAGGGTGATAGGGAGGCCGTTGTATGTACCAGCGTATCTCCTTTTGGATAATAATGGAAACATTTTCTCAAGATAATATTAAGTAGGTTATTGGAGCAATTTTGTGATTTGGGAGGACTGACTGAATTTCAAGCTGGTTTCCATACTGGTTACAGTACCACAGATAACTGTTACATATTATTGCATCTAATTGAGAAGTATGTACTTATAAAAGGGTAGAAATTATATGTGGCATTTATTGATTTTAGTGTGGCATTGGATAATGTCTCACGTAGTATTCTCTGATCATTAATGCTACAAAAAGGTTTTACACCTGAACCTATTAGAATCATTAAAGAATTGTATAGTGAAACTTAGGCACAAATTAGAACTGGAGCCTGTGGTCAGCTTTCTGCAGTCTTTGAGACCAATAAAGGAGTAAGGCAGGGCTGTACAATGGCACTAGTTTTGTTTTGTATCTATATTGACCAGCTACTCCAGATCTACTATTGTCTTCTACAGATTCCACTCGTATTGGTACTAGAGCCTGCCCGTGTGTGCTTATGCCAATGACCTGGCTCTGTTTTGCTATCCAAATCAGGCCTCCATAAGATTTTAAATATTCTAAACACATATGCATCCATTCGCAACACACATTAATATGATTAAAAGTCAAGTTGTGATTTTGGATCTCAGGATATCTCTATAAACTGGGTGGTTGGTGACCAAAAATAAAGTCTGTAAAGTGTTATGTATACTTGGACCTCTCTTTTTCAAATATGGGAGTTGGGAACCTCATGTAAAGAGTCAAATAGTAAAATTTAAACAAACATCTGGTGCCCTTGAAGATTCAATAAAAAATATCGAGGTTTGACTTGGTTACCAGAGTGGTGGACAAAGGGGAGCAGTTGATGTTGCCTACCTTGACTTCAAGCTTTCAGGTACTGTTCCACACAGAAGATTGATTAACAAGCTGGGTAGGCTGGGTGGGTCAGAAGTTGGTCAACTGGGTGGCAAACTGGTTGATGGGCAGAAAACAGAAGAGTGGTGGTAAGCGGTATTTAGTCAGAAGAGATGCAAGTCACAAGTGGGGTACACATGAGGATCAGTCCTGAGGCCAGTCCTCTTCAATATCTTCATCAGTTACATTGCAGAATGACTGGAGGGTAAGGTCTGTCTGTTTGCAGATGACACCAAGATCTGCAACAGAGTAGATGATCCAGATGAGGTGGGTAGAATGAGAAGATATCTGGATAAACTGGCAAAATGGTTGGAAGAGTGGCAACTGGGGTTTAACACAAAGAAGTGCAAGATCATGCACATAGGAAGAGAAACCTAGAAGCCACCTATAGGTTGAGAGGGAGCTTCTGGCAGTCACAAGGAAGAAAGAGACTTAGGCATCATCATCACAGATGACCTGAAACATCCAAGCAGACCACTAAAGCAGTAGGTAAAGCTAGGGAATGTTGGGATGCATTAGTAGGGTATCACAAGTCGTAAGAGGTGTTAATAATCCCTCTTTACAAGACACTGGTTAGGTCACATCTGAGTACTGTGTGTAGTACTGGAGACCTTCACTAGGACATTAATAAAATGGAGGCAGTCCAGAGAAGGGCAACCAAAATGGTGCAGGGACTGCATCAGAAAACATATGAGGACAGATTAATGGAGCTCAATGTGTATACCCTAGAGCAAAGGAGGGAGAGCGGTGATATGATTGAAACATTCAAACACCTTAAGGGCATTAACAAGGTGAAAGAGTCTAACACGTTTTGATATAATAAAATATCAGGACAAGAGAATACAGCATGAGATTAGAGGAGGCTAATTAAGGGGTAATGTGAGAATTTTTTCACAGAAAGGGTGGTGGATGCATAGAATGGTCTACCTCAGGAAGTGGGGATAGGAATACAGTGCAGGACTTCAAAAGGCATAGGATAGGCATAAGGAGCAATACAGATGAGTGTGAATAGATGAGCCATTGACAGAGTAAAGCGTATGGTACATTCATAAGGTGAAAAAGAAATGGGCAGGATAGATGGGCCTTGCAGTCCTTATCTGCCATCAACTTCTATGTTTCTATGTTTCTCTGTATCACCTTTATTGAAAGCTATGCAGGCCAAATACATACCACAGGCTTTGCATTTGGTGGAGATCTGGGGATGTAGGAAGATAAAAACATTAGAAACACCATTAAACAAAATTATCAGAACTGTGCTTGGGTAGGGGTTCTATCCCATTTTCCTAGTACATGCATAGCTGGGTTTTTCCTGCTTGGAAGCTTCTGCCCTCTCTAGATTTCTAGGGTATTGGATCACCATTACTAGAATGACCTCTGATAGACTGCCCAAGGGTGTCTGACAGAAAAGGAGAGGTGGATAAACATTGGATGTCAACAGTCCCCTTGGTACACACATCTGTTTAAAGTGTTATGTATATCATGGTTTACAACATTTAATGAAATATTATGATATAGGTATTGACATTAGTGTAAAATATAACAAATACTGCACAAACAAAATTTTGAACAATTTTAAAATGAAGGATTGTAAAGATGTATCTGCATAAGATTGCACCCTGGTGGTAAAAATGACATTTGTCATACATACAGAACATATTTAGATGTATTAACTGATCAAGAACTAAGGCACAGTTATAGAAGATATAGATTTAAACTTTTAAAACCAATGTTCTCAGGGCCAGATACAGTAAAACAGCTGATCCTATTTTAGATACTGTGTCTGCAAACAGAACTGAAATAGAAAACCCTTTCATGTGGTTTTCATATGCCCCTGGTATAATAAGCCTAGGATGTACTGATTGCTTCCAGTATGGTCTCAGATTGATAATTTGGATAAAGATATAGTATTGGAAATTATGATGACTGATGTAAGATGAATTCTTGATCAAGATGGTAGCGGTTTCTTTAGAACCATTTCCATTATTCACAAAAGCACAAATGATTAATTGTGGTTACATAAACCTTATAGTTAACAACTGAGCAATTTATTACATTAAATTGTATTTATTGCTGAGTTGTAATATGGATGAACATGTGCTTAACTAAGATGAACTCTTGTGTATTGTAATGTATGCAGACCTAATTTTTAACTGTGTGTTTATTTATGTATTTATTTTGTAATGGTCTCTAACTGAACAAATAAATGCTTTCTACTACTAAAATTAATAAATAGCAACAAAGGAAAAGTTCCACCTTTAAGTACAGATCCTATTAGTATACTGGGGATTACTTTGGGGACTACAGATGATGTTAAACATAACTGGGAACAAGCTCTAATAAAATCACAAAGATTGGTGAATCAGTGGAAATACAAAACTATTTCAAAAGATAAAGGGTATATTTGATAAAAACTTTATTATTCCACAATTTCTACATGCCCAATGCATTCCCAATCCCTTTTTCTGTGGAAGCTCAGGTTTATAATGTTTTCCTTCAAGGGCTTTGAGGCAGTCGCCTGAATCCTATAAATAAATTTTATTTACTACAGTTACAGCTTGGGAGGCATAAGGATGGTAAATCCAATTGTTTTTTTTCATAGTGTTTTTGTCTATAGTAACTTATTAGACATGTTGAAAGGAACCCATATGTTTCGGCACAGCATTACATTTAGTTGGTTCTCTACAGTCATACAGAAATGGAACCAGGGCCATCTGCCCATTTCCATGACTACCCATATGAAACACATACCACAGAGTATGAAAACTTGCTTAATTGTTGAGGCAATGACAAATAACCGGAAATCTGTTCTGTCTAAATCTAGAAAACTGTTTTATGCCACTATTATTGATATACAATTTGTGACTCCTCAATTCTCTGGTTGTCTTGCAGCACAAATGACAGAGGTCTGTCAACAATTGACTGATGTTAGAATACCCCACCACATGTGGGATGCAGTATGGCTTTCCTGTCATGGGAGACTGGGAGTTGGGAATACTTGGAAACCCAACTCTATTGAGGAACGGATGTGTCCTAGAACTACTTGTAGTCAAACTCTTGAAACCCTGGAATATATTTTTATCCAATCTCCCTTTGCACAAACCTTCTGGAATACTTTAGTACTTAGATAGAATGAATCACAGCTCTTTCCTATCACTTATGAATTGTTAATGTTAGCTATATATCCTGCTAGATTGAGAATATATGATATAAGTACACTAAGAGTAATTTTGCAGCTTGTTTCATATGAGGCAGAAAGCAGAATGGCTTCCTAAAGGCAAGCCAGGCTGTACCATGGCCTCAACAGATATAGAGAGAGAGGAGGGGCAGCTCAGAGGGAGGAGGAGGCTTAGTGTCAACAGAAGGTAAGGAGGGTAAGCAGCATATGATGACAAGGGAAGAATAGGGGAGATTGGTCAGGGGCAGAGCTAGATGGGGTCCCAAAGTAGGAGCCTTAAGGGATATATAGAAGCAGGTCACCCAGAGCTAGCCTCTTTTCTGCTGACAATTCACTGATTCAGCACACTCGTCTGGCAAGGTACAGGTAAGGCACATGGGTGGGCCAGGCCTTTGCAGAGCCACGGCCCCAGAGTTTTTCTCATTTGGATATACTGATGTCAGGAATGGTATGGCTTAAGCAATGGAGTTTGCAGCTGACTCCATGGGTCAGCAGGCGAGTTAGCATTTTGTGGAAAATGGATAATACAAATAAGATGGGTTTTCAATAGATTGCTATGCATAAAGTAAAATCCAGATTGAATAAGAAGGTAGCTGCTGGCTTGTGAATAGCTTGGGTAGGCATCCACTCGTATGGACATGCAGTTGTGAAAGAGCTTACAGTTTTATAGGGTACAAGTAGATGGAAGAGAGGGGCAAACTGGTTAGGCGCCTGCTGGACTAGGAGACGCTCGGAGGCAATTTGTCTGGTGCTGAGCCGGGTGAGTGAGTATGGTGTGGCCTGAGATTCAAGGAATGCTCCTGTGAGCACAGTCCTTTCTGTGCAGAGTGGGTGTTGACCCAGAGGCGATAGCCTCCTGTTGATGTTGTGATGGTGAGAGCATGCGGGAAGCAGGCCCAGAGGACAGGCCAGTCCTAGAGAAAGTCGAGGGAGGCTCCCTTGTGACTACAGGAGCTTGTTGTTTGCACCCCTGGGATCAGTGGCCATGGAGAAAAACGAACAGACAGGGCAGAGGGGAGCCATGAAATAGCAGTCTCGAGCAGGAAGAAGCGAGCAGAAGCCCAGTAGTTGGGGACCATGTGTGGTTTGTATCCATGCCACGTGGAAGGAAGGCGCGATGTGCTCAAAGCCTGCTGAGAAAAGGTGGTTCTTACACTAGCATCAAGGCTTTAAAATGGTGAGGTTTCCTGCTGCACTGTTGTTTCAAGTTGTTTATTATCCAGTATGGTTTTCACATTTTATCCAGTTGGCGGGTTTCAGTCAGTATGATAGGCCTGACATGCAGGCCACATCTGCATGAGCGGAGGAGACAAAGCAGAATGGCCATAGTCCTGGGATGGACAGTGAAGGGCAAGCAGGGCCTAGAAGGGAGGGCTTTTCCGGCCTTATTGGGCATTTTCATTTTTCATGCAGTGGCCAGCTATTAGACGGATGCAAATGCATGAGCAGGCTGAAAGGGTGGGAGGAGCCAGCAGCAATGCATCGAGTGGACAGAAACAAAAAAGAGACACGCCATGAGTTTGGGGAGTGCAACAGCAGCAGAGCAACACATGGCTCTGAGGGTTTTTGCTGGCTCCTTCTTGACAGTAAGGAACAGAGACAGTGGCAGGCCACTTGGGGCCCAGCTAGCATGGGGGTGGGGTGTTCCTGGTGTGGATTCAAGAGGTTTTACCTGAAGAAGAAGGGTATTTCGATTAGTCAGTGACACACCACAGGACCTCTAAGATTACTTGTAGATAATGGAGTAGGACCAATAAATTGCAAGGTGCTTTGGTTTTAAGTTATAATTATTGGGTCTTGCAGTGGTGAATTGCAGTGTTTGTCCCAGAGCAATCCAGCTAGGGGACCAAATTGGCAAATGATCAACCCCACTAATGTTTTTTTTCTGTAGGCATCGCCTGCTGCTACTGGTTGGGAGATTCTCCCACTTTACTAAGCTACATACTGTGGCATGGTTCCAACACTGCACCCAGTCCCGTGAGGACTGAAAGGAGTGCTCTAGGGTGAGGAGCCAAGAGCAGGACAGCCCGCATAGGGAGAAGGCCACAGGTCAGAGGGAACAAGGGGTAGTAACACTGCTGGGCATGCAGGGGTAGGGAGAACCACAGACAAGGGCATGAACATATGATGATATCTTCTTTTTCCACCCTAGTATTGTTGCAGGAATGGCACCAAAGAAGCAAATGTCCAGCAAGCAAATGATGGAGGCAGCCACCCAATTAATGGGACAAATGACAGTGTTGGTGGATGCAGCTAAGAGGCAAGAGGAGGAAGAGGAGAACTGAGAAAGCGGAAGGATGGGGGAGCACCCAGGATGAAGGAGGCCCAGAAAGAGACCACAAGGGGCAGAGGCAAACCCGAGCCAGCACCAGAACCCTTCCCATACAGAGATGGATACAGGAGCCCTGGATGGGGTACTAACGGATTGGACACTTACAATGTGGGTGGCCTCAAAGAGTATCTGGAAGGTCTACTGGGGGTATGGGGAAGCAGGGATCAAAAATATGGAGTGCACATTAAAGGCAATATGGGAGAAAGGGGCAACAAGGGTCTGGGGACAAAGGGGCAGGGGTCAGAGGTACAAGGGGCCACAGGGCTTCACATTGAGGGATCACATGCCAGCCTCACTCAAGGAGAGGATCTGAAAGGGAATTCATGGATGTTCCTCGGTCTGGTGGAAGAGGACACTGCCACTAGTATGAACAGAAGGAGTCAGTAGGAAAATAGGAGATGGCGGTAGCCCTGGCAGTAGTGGGGCACAAAGCCAAGGAGAGTGAAGTGGAAAGGGAAAATGTTTGACAACTGGCAAGCAGGCATCACCATGTATAGCGGATAGTGAAAAGCTGGATGGAACTGGCTATCCTAATTATTGACGATATGGCAACCATCAGGAATGCTTACATAGCAAAGTTTGTGATATGGATGACTTAAGTACGAGTGAGGCCTTCCAGAGGAGGATAGCAGTGAGGGGAGACTGTGTGGATAACACTCACCCAAGCTATGGGTAAAGACCATGTCCCTGTCAGGGCAGGCGGTACAGACAGGTGCGAAGCAGAGGAAGAGAGCGCCTTGGTCCCAGGACAAGGCATTCTGCATGTGGGCTAACTGTAAGTTTAAGCATGTGTGCTCAAGATGCATGGGTGCACACCTGACATCCAGCTGTAGGCAAGGGGGAGAAGGTGTACAAGGAATGGGAAACAGTAGGACCAGACCTTCATGGGGGTGGGGGAAGCTCCAATAAAGGGGTGAGTGGGTTACAACAGAGGAGGTTATAACTCCAACTATGGTTGGAATTAGCCAGGGCCAGAATGGAGGGAGATGGGGGTATGGGCTGGCATGTACACCCATCACCTGGGTGGTGGTGGAAGCCTGGACCCAGGGCTACCTGGATGCCAAGGTGGTAGAACTGTTCGGTGGGTTTCAGAAGGATTTTCCACTGGGTTTCCATGGGGGTGCATGGGGATGAGGGCCAAGAACCCTCGGGTCCATCAGGGGGCAAGGAAGGATAGTCAGGATAAGATCAAGAAAGAGGTGAGGGCAGGGTGGGTGGAGGGGCCATTGACCATGCCGCCTTGCCCCAATTTCTAGGTGTCACCATTAGGGTAGTTCCCAAAAACAGGAAGGCGAGTTCCACCTGATCCATCACTTATGCTACTCAAGGGACAGTTGGAGAATGATGGAATACCTGAACACTTCAGAGCAGTGTCGATGCATCATTGGAGCAAGCGGTGGAGTGATTAGGTTGGCAGGGGGTCTGGCTGGCAAAATGGACATTAAGTCAGCATTCCAGCTTCTGCCAGTCAGCCCAGATGATTGGGACTTGCTGGGTTTCCAGGTGTGAAGGTGGCTTGTATTTCAACAAAGCCATGTCAATGGGGTGCTTGGTAGCTTGTTTGACCATCAAGGCATTCAGCTCATGGGTACAGTGGGTATTTGGGGAGAAATATGGACATAAGAGGGTAAAGCACTATTTGGACAATTTCTTCCTCATTGGGAAACAAGGGAGGCACAGGGATGCTATGGGATTTCAAGGAAATGTGTGGGCAGATAGGCATTCCACTGGCACAGGGAAAACAGAGGGTCCAGCATGCCAGTTGGAGTTCCTGGGGATAGAAGGGATACCAAGTGGGTCTGGCTTCCGATTGCAAGAGGATAAAGTGGTCAGACTCAAGGGCTCCAGGTGCAGACACTGGGGAGGAGGAGGGTGCCGCTGGTACTAGTACAGCAACTGCTGGGGCACCTAAACTCTGCATGCAAGAAAATCGTCTTGGGTAGGGCTTCTACTAGGAGACTTGGGAGGGTGATGGGGAAGGTGAGGCAACTGCATCACTGGGTGGGTATTACAAAGGGGTCACGGAAGACCTCAAGGTATGGAGGAATTCTTGGGCCAATATAATGGGGTAACATTTTGGCAGGATGAGTGGAGTACAGCACGGACATGGAGCTCTTCACTGATGATTCAGGACCTCGGCATGGGGATGTACTTTAAAGGGCAATGGATGGTGGAAGCATGGCTGGTAAAATGGGCATAAGGAGGCCTGCTGAGGAATATCACCTTTTGGAAATATTTCCAATTTGGGTGGCATTGGAAGTCTGGGGTGAATACAGATGCAGGGAAAACACATTCTCTCTGGTGCAACAATATTTACCTGGAAAAGTCAAAAACAGACCAAGATGGAAAAGGCACATTGAACTGCCTATGGCAAACCAGGGAGTCTGAGTTGCCCGGTTGCTGCTGTGAAGGGAGTGTGAGGTATGGGGGATGGGGTGTTTTACAACACAGGGATGGGTGCTGGCAACAGCCTTCCAGTTGGGGCCATGATTAAGAAGGCGATAGCATCTAGGGAGGAGCTGGGCACATCGCCCCCACTCATTCAGGATAGGGGCTGCCTCAGAGGTGTCAGACAAGGAGCATCAGCGGAGGAGCTGAAGAGGGTGGGAGGTGGAGGTCTCAACTGCCACAAGCGCCATGTCAGGTGTTGATGCTACCATTTCATGCTGTTTATCTTTGTTTTTGTGCCAGGTATCAAGCAGAAGGTGGATTGTGGGGCACCTATTTGTGTATTGGGCGAGAGGTTCGCAGCCACCACAGGCAGAGGAGTCATCTACACCCAATACGAACAGCACAAGGGTGCAATGGAAAGGCATCAGGGCATGAGATGGGCCCCAGCTATTGCCTCTGTTAGAGTAATTAAGTGCTATTGGGCAAGCTGGATTGGGTGGTCATCCATCTAAGTGGCAACAACTTGGGAGGGGTCCCATGGGGGCTTTGGGGAAAACAGTAGTGGGGATCTCGAGATGATAAAAAGTTGGTGGCTGAGTGTGACCATTGGCTGGTCCAAAATCATGTCTTGAGAGTATGAAGAGGGCCAGGGACATCAAGTTGATTGAAAAGGTAAGGAAGCAGCTGAACAGAAGAGTAGCAAGGGCAGTAATCAAGATGGGGTGCACATCCAGCACAGGGTCATCTCATTTGATCATGCAGTGGTGTATGGTTCAGATGGGGTACACCTGTCAGAATTCAGCATCTGCCTATTTTTATGGCCCATTGGGGAGCTAGTGGGCAAGTTGCAAAGAGGATTTGAGGTACTAGCCCCTGCGGGGGGAACCCGCCATCTGTCAAGCAGGTTGGAGGTGGGGCAGTGTAAGAAGTGAAGGGGAGAAATGGGAGGGGTAGAACCACGGCTGGGACAAGGAACCCAGGCATGGGTTAAAAGGGGAGGGGAATAGGTCTGGGTGCTGGATGCATAGAGTATGGACCTGGAGGGGAAGGCCCCGGTAAGTGGAGAATCAGCCTGGTTCTGTGTTGGAAGGGAGGCCGATTCAGTGTGTTTGGACCCTGAAGAACAAGGAAGAACAGTCAACCAGAGGCCAGAAGAGAGAAGAAGAAATGTATATTGATTTGTGGTGTGAAGATGGATTTAATGATTTTATTGACGTAAAACGATTTGTGTGCCAATTAAATAAGTTTGCCAGTGAGCATCCAAAGATTTAAATTTGTAGTGCTGGTGAATCATTTCTGGTGGGGATCAGGGGACAATGTGCTTTATTGCGCATAACAAAAATAGCTTTCTGCAGACCAGATAGTAATACAAGTCATGTCTTCTTTAAAGTCAAAATATGTCACTGAAAAAGCACATTAGCTCCTTTCAGATTTAAAAACTAAGAAAATGCTGCACATGGTTATTGACTTCTTATTTATTTAGATTTTGTTGACTGGGTAAGTGTGCTAGCCATAGCAACGACTATTTTCAGGCATGACCCAGAACTTAAAACTCATATGGCATAGGTTGGCCTTCTAACCTTGAAAGAATTTCTTTGTGATGTTTTAAAAGAGAATTTAATTTGATTTGTTTTTTTCCGTTATTGTGTTTCTTGTTTAAATGTGTTTTAGTTTCAAATGCTGGCCAGCCATGATTTCTTGTGATATGGTTTTGACACATGCTTATTTCTTTATTTTTATGTGCTTATGTTTTTTTTGCGGATTTATATATTGTTATTTTCATACTTTTCAAAATAGAAAATTTCCCCTACTCATTTCAAGAAGTGCCATGGGATCTTTAATGTCCACCTGAACAACCACCAGAACAGGCAGGCGGAGATCAGTTAACATCTCATCTGAATGATGGCATCTTATGTGCCATATTATGTACCAGTAACATGCAACACTATATTTCTTGGGTTGTTGTCCAGGAATAATATGGTAACACAATATCCTTATGATGGTCTTGTTTCTCACTGCATTCATCTTAGTCTGATTATCAGGGAAAGTGTGTTTTACATCGGGATCAGGGAACGGGGTCCGCTAGACTACCAGGAAAGTGTTTTTTTAACAATTACATACAGTACTTGGGGTGTCATCAGGGATTGATAGTGGAGTCTGCTAGACTACCAGAGAAAGTGTCTTGTTTCTCACTGCATTCATCTTAGTCTGATTATCAGGGGAAAGTGTGTTTTTACACGGGATCAGGGAACGGGGTCCGCTTAGACTACCAGGGAAAGTGTTTTTTAACAATTACATACAGTACTTGGGGTGTCATCAGGGATTGATAGTGGGAGTCTGCTAGACTACCAGAGAAAGTGTTTTATTTAATTACTTAACTAGTGGGGTGACATCGGGATCGGGAGGGGAACCAATAGACAACCAGGGAAAGTGTTTTTTTTTCAGTGCCATTTGCAGATGAATAACTCTGATTAGTTACAAGGACAGAAAATCAAACTCTAGGACAGCAATCACTCTATAATGAGTGGTGATTCCCATATTGCGATGAAGGGAGGAAGTGCATTAAGCAGCTTCTTTAATGCTGAATTTAACATCACGTTACCATTATGCCAAGCGTCGTACTCAAGTTACCACTTCAATACTGACCGCATGCAAGGGTATGCACAACGTTTCTCTGACTGTCACTGTAGAAAGGATTATATGATCACATTGGCACTTTTAACTGAAGGTAATGGTTTGGATGAGATTAGTTCCCATCTACCTAAAATGGCCTACAGGAAAGCCAGTTCTCTGAAGGATATGCTGGAACATAGTACCCATAGAAATATTCAACCTACTACCTGGCTATGAGAGAGAGATGAAGGGATGTCACAGGTCTAAATAGTGCTCCTTTTGCAAAGTAGTAACCCTAGCACTACATTTAGTAGTGCTAATGTTAATGAGCAGTTTGAGATATGCCAGTTCATTACATGTAATAGTATGGGGTTATCTATTTGGCAGAATGCATTTGTGGGATTTTTATATATGAAATGGTCAGAAACTTTAAAACCAGAATCAGGTAGCATTCTAGACAAATTGAAAGAAGGGACCCTTCACATGCTATGGCATCACATATATTAGGTACTTGGGGCACAGAAGAACATGGATTTACTTTCAAGGCCATTGATAGGGTGTGCCCAGAACCCTGGGGGAGGTGACTATAACAATATAGAATTACGTAATGAGGTATTTGGATCTTCAGTTTAAAAGCATTGGAATCCCCTGGTCTAAACACTGGTTTTGACTTGTCTCCATGTCTAAAATATTACTGAAGCATTTGACACTTACTAAATAGAAAGTCTGTTTTGCCTTTTGACTGAATGGCTATGAATTTTATTCTTATTGTTTACTCAACAAAAATGGTGGATTACTTATGTTGGACTGAAGACACCTTTTACCCATCATTGTTTATTCCTTTATTAGACCCTTTTTCCAGGATATTTATTATATTGCAGTGCATGTGGTTAGGAACTGTTTGCTAAACAAAAGTTGAGTGTGTGTAAGTGTGAGTGTTTGGGAGAGCAAGGTTGGTAGGTTATGCTTTTCAGAGTGGTTTTGTATAAATTAGGTAGTAGGGATTTTTGATTGTATTTGTTTTTTGTATTTTGTAGTAGTTTAGTAAACAAAACTTACAAACAATTTCCCACAGAGGGACAGCAGTATAACAATTATCAAAAATATATTTCTTACAAATGAAAATTGATTTAACACCCACCATTGAGTTACAACATGAGGAGGCATTCCCAAAAAAATATATATATATACCAAAATCTTCCCAAAAAGCATGCAGCCAAGGAAGATAAAGTGGAATCAATAAAAGAGGATGGTGATCCACTATTCCTTTAGCAAACTGACTATTTTGTCAAGAGATTCCACCAACTCAATGTGAGATACAGAACAAAAAAACAAACCCAAGCCCCCACGCCATGTTTCTAACCAAATCTGATGCCATAAGCAATATTTATCACATTATACAGGCTGGAATTAAAACATATAAATTATAATAAACACTATCATATATATAATAACCCCTGTCAGGAAAAAAGTCCACATGAACAATCTTCATTGGCATAGAGCAGAACTGCACCTACCACAGTGATATCAAAAATTAAACGAGTGGTCCAGGAACACATATAATAAAAATAGTAGAAATCAACATAGAACAGTAAACTGGGCAGCATGTCCAAAATATAATAACAGGACTCAAGTAGTGGTAATAATAACCAACACATTTACATACAAGCGAATGGGAGAGAATGTAACAGAAAAACAGCTGCATGGCCTATATGCCTTACTTAGGAGACACTACTAGATACAAGAAAGGAGTAAAGCCCCATCATGAAGAAAAGTAATATAAACAGACAGACATGTGGGCCGAGCCACTTACCTCCTGGATCCACAACCAAAACAATCCAGACTGAATAAAAGTCCCATTAAAGGTCCACTCAGAGCCAGAATCCCAATATAACTGATTCCCTTACCCAGTATACA
The DNA here is from genome assembly GCA_016271365.2 of Neoceratodus forsteri. Taxonomy (NCBI): domain Eukaryota; kingdom Metazoa; phylum Chordata; order Ceratodontiformes; family Ceratodontidae; genus Neoceratodus; species Neoceratodus forsteri. The sequence goes on from CM057459.1 coordinate 60,697,494, forward strand.
ATACTAATGTGAGTCCAACCAACTAAAAGATTATATAAATCATAGTGAAGTGTCACAAGTTGAACTCACAACCCATATTCCATAGTAGATGTCATCCACATGGGTAATAATCCATCCACAGAAGGATTTTCTTGCTCCATCAATAATTAGGCATCCTTGGACAAGTCTTTCAGCTCTGCTTCTTCCTCCATGTCCACCTCAGTCTGACAGACCAATTTATCAGCTTCCTTCAGGTCTGAGAAAAGATACAGTGGCCATTCTACACTAGCCACAATTTAGCAGGGAGCAATAGTTGGTGCTGTATGCAGGACTGGCGAAGCAGGCTTGCACTCCATTGAAGGCCTTTGTGGCACTGGTGGGTACTATAAGAAAGGTCAGGGAACATCTGCACCATGTCCTCACCATATTTTAGTGTTCCCTTTCTACAAGCCATCCAAGTGCACTGTTCTGATTGGCAACTCCAGTACAGATGATCATGAAGGTATGAGGAGGATATATCAGCCACAGCCAGCTGAGGGTGACACCATAGGCTTTTCAAGAGACGTAGGAGGATCCACTTCAGTAAGTCCCAATATAGCAAGCAGAAATGTTCTAGCAAAGCTAAGGCATTTTCCCCTCAGCCAGATCAGGCAGCCCCACTATCTGTAAGTTCTTCTCCTCGCCTGATTTTCCAGTGTCTCTAGTCACCGTCTTAGAAGGCTATTTTCTTCAATAAGTTTTTTGTTGCATCCACTGATTTTAAAATGGAAGCCTCTGACCTTTGGACCATCTGCATGCAAGAGTCCATGTGAGTTTCCGCACTGAAACTCAAGGTGTTAAAATATCAAACTTGCGGTCCAGATCTGGAACAGTATTTACTAGCTGGCTAATGTAGCTTGAATTGTAGTGAGTGAGGCCTCCCGGTTGTGACCCTGAGGAATCCACAATTTGTCTTGTGTGCATGCTTTGTCCAGTGGCTGTCCTCGAGGAGTGAAAAGTCAGCAGCTGGGGAACTTGCACCTCAATTTTTGCTCATGGTGGAGAGTGAACGATACAAAGTGATAGTCTTTCAGACAGCTCAAACTAGCAGCCAAGTGACAGAGTTAAGTTATTTTTATTAGTTTTGGCCTAGGAGCTCTAGCAATGTTCAGCTTTATAATTGGCTGCTCAGCAGCTCCCTTTGAATGTATTAAATTTCACTGGTGAAAGCATAAGAAGATTATAGGGCCAGCAGAGCGGAAAAGGTTTTCTGTGATGCGATAACACAACTTTAGAAAAGGACTAACCCTCAGAAAAAAAGTCTTATTTGTTTATGCTGAATTTGAACAAAATATTAGAACATTTTAAAATGGATTTAAAATATTGTTTACCAAAATATGGGAAAAGTGCATTTTAACATGTATCAATACATAGAAATATAGACACATAGAACATGATGGGAAATAAAGGCCTAGTGTTACGTCCAGTCAGCCCAAGTCTGTCTAATTTTGGGACTGTGCTCATCTTCATACACATGCAGATAAGCCACCCCAGGATGAAGTGCAGTGCTGCAGAATTCTGCAGCAGAGTTACTGCAGTAAACAATGCAATTTCAATGGGAGTTAATCCCTTTTGTCATACAGTAAACCTGTGACACTGCACTTCATCCTGAGGGCTTATCTGTAAGTGTAACAACATGAGTTTAAAATATTACTGCCTTAAAGCTTTCATTTTAAGGATAATCTCTTAGGCCCAATAGCTCCAAAGCTGTCCCTTCTCTAAGCAATTACCTTTAGAAAACCATAGCATTTAAACTGTTAGGGCTAGGAGAATAATTTCATTTTGAAATTAAAGCTTATAATAAGCACTACAAAATAATTTAATTTTAATACACTTACTGTGTATCAATACACATGGCATTGTGTAGATACTTGTATTTTCAATATATTGCCGTATGCATGTCGTACTGCTTACTTTTACACAGGTAAGTGTATCAACTTAACTGCATCACATTGCTCTTTGATTGGATTTTATTTAAAATGATTAATTTCCTAACCATAATAGTTCCAAAGTTGTTCCTTTTCAAAGTAGTTACCTTTCATAAGGTATACATCTGTTACCAAAAGGACTAGGAAAGCTTATTATGTACTCTGCATGATGATATAATGTCAATACACTTACATTATAGTAATATCTATTAAAACATGTTGATGCATATATTATAATCACAAGTACTTCAAGCACGTCCGAGCTGAATGAATGTCTGGTCAGCCTCTCTCTGTGCACACATGCTCTTTCATGTTTCTTAATGTTAAATTCTTTTAAGGTTTTAAACACTATTAAACCTTTGTTTTAGTCTCATTTTACATTGTTTGCACACCCATCTGCACACTCTAGTCAGCCTGAATGGAAAGGCCCTGGATGGCTATCTCTTTATGCCTCTGGCCTTGGTTTGTCTCTCCTGACACTGCTTGCATAACTCAGTCATTGGTCTTTTCTGTTGCTCCAGATTGCAGGATCCCTGTGTATGTAAATGACTGTCTTCTCATTCACTCACCATGGAGTGGCATCAACATTCCAGGCATGTGGTCTTCCCAGTGACTGTGTACTGTCACTGGCAACCCACTTCCATGGTAGCCACATGGACTGCCTTTCATGTTTGGAGGTGTGGCTGTACTGTAGTTTGTTTTGAGAGTACAGTCTCCACAGCAACTGTGACATGCCTTGGGATCATGACTGTGACTAACGTAGGTAGTAGCATGGACTCTACAGTGGCTGTGTTCAAGCTCAGGAATGTGATCTTCCCTCTGTCTGTGCACCTCTCCAAATTGCAACCTATTGATTTCATAAACATACCTCCTAATTTTTTCTCTATCTGAGTGCCTCCTTCACAAGTTAATATTTTAAATTATCAGTATGGATGGACAGGAATTTCTGATCCATGCATCATCGGTGTTGACCTTTATCGCTGATGAGACACTTGTAGCTGTAATTTTGTAAAACTGTCTCATTCAATGAATCATTATGTAACTATCATTCTTGTGAAACTTTTACCCTTCATGTTAATCCTCTATTATTTTCTTCTGCCTGTGATATTTTAATATATCCTGATTGTAATGTCTGTATTGCTCAATTTACCTTGAATTGTTCCTACTTTTATTATACTGTTGCCTGTAATTAATCCCGGTCACCCCTGAACAAGGGACCATTATGGTCTCAGTGGGCCTACCCGTTACCAAAATTTAAATACATAAAAGAAATAAATTATACTACTTGTGTCAAGGATTGTTTAGGTTATGTTTCCTAATTAGGGACTGACTGTATATTTATATTTTCCAGTTTCTACGGTTCATCATTCCTACTTGCCCTCTGTCCTCAAGGGCTCTAATTGATTTATCTTATGTTACATATTTACACTATAGATAGATAGGGATCCTAAGGACTGCCTGTAGGGGTCTAACTGTAGAGTCCATTACCAAAGCCAGACAATTGATCAAAGCCACTCCTCTTCCCCTTTGTCATTCTCCACAATCACTGCAGTAAATCCATTCTAGTACTGGACATAGACCTGCTATCAAAGCATACCACTTCCAACTATGTACTGTCCAAAACACAAACTGAACTATAATATACTATTTTTTTCCCACAGACCTCTTATGTAAAGCTGGTCTACTGAAATGCAGATCCATTATCAGTTAAGCTCTTAACATCAAAGACCATGTACTGGATTTTAATTTGAATCTAATGTGTCTTACTGAAACCTGGTGGTCTACACACAACACTGTCACAGTTAACAATCTAGCTCCTCACTTATTAGATTCCTTCTTCATTTCATGTTCCACAAGCTGTGGTGGAAGGCCAGCCTGATCTGGAAATATTATATCCTCTCACAACCTAGTGAAAGCTCAACCTACAATTCCTTTGTGCATTTGATAATGAAGTTTTCCAAACCACAAAACTGCACAGCACTTTTCATTAACATCCTACATGTCACCAGTCCTTCATTGAAAACCTTTCAACTTTATGTTCAACTCTGTCTCCCAGGGCACCCTTCAGAAGATGGCTTTGCCATGGTCCCTGAAACTTACCACATCTCTGTAGCCTCCTGCCTGAGCAAACATTGTATGTAACCAGTTATGGGTGTGTGTGTGTGCTATGATATAGAGGGTGCTCCAGGTCTGTTACTCAGGTTACTTCTGTATATAAGTCATTTCCAGCTAGGAAGTTCCTGGCTGGAGGGATGTTTATTGTGTGTTGTGTGCTCTGTGTGAGAGTTACCTGCAGAGCAACCTCAGACAGGGGTAAAGCCCTCTTCAGACTCTTGTCCTGTGTTATGTCCCTTAGAAACTTACACTGAGATACTCCAGATAGGGTGTTACCAATGCCCCCTTAGAGTGAGGGCCTACAGCATGTATGGGGTAAGAGGGTGTACTGCTACTATGTTACTCTGCAATTTACCCTAACCTAGCTTTACCCCAGCTATGGTTATGCTGGCATGTCCCAAGTTTGTTGTCAAACATATATGCATATACAGTATCCTAGGGTTCACCACCTTTACATCTTCACCTATAGTAACCAGTGAATTGATACATTTGGAGGGTTACACAGCTTGCTCTTATTGTTGGCTTGGACAAAGTGCCCTGTAGATCTGTGGATTTTCCTGCAGGTGCCCTGGTATTGCTGTCCTTCTGCTCTTATTATCATCCCAATCGGGGGCAACACATTCAAGGATTCTTCTAGTTCATCTTTTTTCTTAATTCTGTTAATGCACCTTGGTGCCTGCAGGGACTTATCCTATATCTGCCCAGCTTGCAGCCCCACCACCAAGCCCAGTTCTCCCCAGGCCACCTGTTGGGCTTTTAGCTAGCCTGTGTATTGTCCCCTGAGCAGGCTTCCTGGGTATCTAGCAAAGGACCAAGATCCCTAGTCCCTGCAGGTTGTTCTGGGATTCCTGGAGGCCTGATGCAGGAGGTGCCACCACCAGGATCATGCTACTTGGCACAGAGAATTTTTCTCTTACAGGTTTCCTCAGAGAGATGATGTGCAAAGATGTCACCACAACCACCTTGCATGCTCCTGCGCATGGTGTGTAGACATCTGCCACCCCATAACCTCATCTTGAAGTACGAGGGCTGCCTTACCTCCAGCTTATGCTAGAGGTCAGCTGATCGCTAAGTGCTACAGCCTCACACCCCTGAGGAAAATAATAATCCATCAGATGGGGAGGCAATACAGTGCAGTGGTATAAAGCTCTGAGCTGCAAACCTGAGACCTGGGTTTGAATCCCCAGCCTCACTTGCATACTGTGTGATCTTGAGAAAGTCACTTAACTTCCCTGTGCTCCCATGTCATACCCTGTAAACAAGCTTTCAGCTTAGTGCTACTCCCACTAAACAATTGCAAAAAAAAAAAGATATTTAATCCTCCTCCCCAGGCTGGCTATCAGACACCCTGGCTCATTCCTGAACCTGGGACATCAGCCTTAGAAGTGGTAGTATACTACCACTGCAATGGCAGGCCAGTTTACATATACTTCGCTTACATAAACCATGTGGTGCAGTTGAAAATCCTTGGTCATATACTGTAGATTAATTCTGCATTCCTTGCTTGTGCAGTCAGTGTAAACAGAAGCTGAGATGTGACCAGATCTGACTACTAGTCTGTTTGGTGGCGTGAAGTTCAGTTTCACTGATGCTTGCCAGCCAGGTAGCATGCCACATGTAAACACTGATCTCCAGTGTGGTTGGTTCCTTGCACAAGCGTGATAGTGTTAAAGTCATGTGCGCATGTCTGTGGTCCCTCTCTAGGAGTGGCTCATATCAGAACTGCCACCTTCTGACAGGAATTTTTGTTTTATTTGGATGTTTTGACAGGAAATCATTAAAGAGCTACTAACACCTCAAAGAAAACTTTAAAACAAAATAATTAGGTACAATTCTGCCTGCATTCCCTATATATTCTATATATTTCTCCTCCACATCATTTCTTACTGGGGAAATTTGGATGAATACATGATCTTTAGCACTTAAGAGTTCTTTTAGAGTACATCTGTTTCTATAGCTTACTTCCTACTTCAGGTCATAATCCTCTGTTGTGACATCACAATCTGTTGTCATGGGAGTAACTGTGATGTCACAAGAGTTACATTATTATTTCAGGTAGGGAGAAAGCAGGAGGAATAGAAGAACTCTTCAGGAGCAAAGATCCTTTTTCATGCAAATGATCTCTGTTATAGATAATTTGGAGAAGAAATGAAGAACTAATGTGAAATACAAGCTTGACTGTGTCTAAAGATTATGTTTTGCTAAAGTTTACCTGAAGGTGTTAGCTGCTCTTTAAGCATTTTAGTAATCATGACTGAAAATGATGGCAGGCCATGGTATGAGCAGGAAACTATTTGTTTCATAAATATAATTAAAGATCTAAATGTAATTAATGAACTAAACAGTAAAAAAGGCCTTCAGAACTATATAGGACAGCTGTTGACAAGCTTAAGGAGGCAGGGTATGTGAGAACTGAAGTACAGCTGAGGTGGAAGAAGAAAGTGTTAAGGGAATCTTTTATAAAGCAAAAGGACAATGAATAAAAGTGGGGCTGGGGTGGTAACTCATTTCCATTTTATGATACATTAAATGAGATTTTAGGAAACAGAACTCTCTCAGACTTGCCTGCCAATGGGCTTGATACAGGTATGCAGACGTTGGTCCATCTGCATGCCCTTATGTGGCAAGTATACTGGAATCGCAAAACACCAGTTTGCCAATGATGAAAACTATAAGTTATTGATAGACAGTGTGTAACTCATTTAGTGTGCATAACATAATATTAGCGCTCATTAGCAGCATGTCTATTTTCTCCTAATGTGTTGTTGCACTAGTTCAGGTATCCGTGACTTTGGCGACAATTGGGCACCTACTGAAGAAAGGCGACTCAAATCATGGTGCCTGTCATCGGGCTACTGGGAAGGTGAGACCGGATGGAGGATATGCAAATAGTGACATCCTGTCACTGTATGCCTACAGATGCGGGGGGGAACGTATCACACCAAATGTGGGGTGGGAGGGCATGGAAGGTTGTAGGGGTGGTGCTGCAATGAGCTGCCAAGCTGCTTCCATGGCATGGTGGGTGGGTTCAGGGCTGCAGCGAATGGTGCTGTGTTCAGGTCCAGACACAGGTACTTTTATTGTGCCCAGCCCAAATTTTAATTTGTTATGCATTTGCAACTCCCCCAATGTGCACCCCTGGAGTTGAGAATCCTTAAGTGGGGTGTGGGGGCACAGCCCCCATAAAGTAGAAAATCCCAACTACCTGGTGTCACTTTGCTGTATGCCAGAAAGTATATCACTGAAAATGTTTTTCAGTGATGTGCTGTCACCCTAACGGCTATCACCGCTATCACACACATCCCTAGTTCAATAGTATACCTAGTCGTAACAATCTTCATCTGAACCTTATATCCTCTCACCGATGGGGTTCCCAGGAATCAATCCTAGGGCCTCTCTTATTCTCAATATTCTTTAATAACCTTCCTCTGAATTGTGGAGGGCATCGGTTCAGCTATATGTGGATGATGCTATCTTACATAGATCCTCCTGTGATGTCTCAAGTATTAACTCTGACCTAACAAATGACTTCAGACTCTAGAAACATGATTTAAAAATAACCTACTAGTTCTGAACAAAAAACTACTAAATCCATGTTGTTCACCAACACCTGCTTTGACATAACCTCATAGCCTCCCTCCTCTCCCCAGTTATCAAAATATCCACTAACATTCAATTTGAAAATGTTACATCCTTTAAATACCTGGGTGTAGTACTTGACAAGCATCTATCCTTCAATGAGCACATAACATGTGTCACTAAGGCTACTAAACAGAAACTAGGCCTTCTATATCACACTGCTCCCTACCTTCAAGTAGTGCAAGACACACTATTGCCTCTGCCACCCTTCTCCCAGGCCTAATCTATGGTGTCTCTATAATCCACTCCTCTAAGACTACACTTGAACAAACTCAAAATGGCCTATCACAGAATTGCCTGATTTGTTGTTAAGGCCCCAGCTCACACCCATCACTGTGACTTGCTGAACAATTTGGGTTGGCCATCGTTCATGGCCAGACTTAACCTCACAGTATACTCACACCCATCAATGTAACTTGCTGAATGATTTGGGTTGGCCATCTTTCATGGCCAGACTTAACCTCACAGTATACAATATTGCCACCTTCAAGCTAATATACCCCACCTCCTTTGAGTATATCTAACCTACTAACCCTGAATCCTTCCTATGAACACTCAGGTTCTCACACATCCCAATGCTGGGTCTGCTCAAGACTCACCTAGTTGTTGGAAGAAGATCCTTCTCCTTCACAGCAACACAAAAGTGAAAAGACCTCCCATACTCACTACTCTCATTCAAGACCATTATTTCTTCAAAAAGACAATATAGGGAAATACTTTAAAAGCCTCCTGTCTGCAATGGGAACTGTACCTAATATTCTCTAAACTTGTCCACCTGCTTCTATACTCTCCTGGTGTGTATGATCAATGTCTAGGGCTATGAGTCTGTACACAGCCAGTTGTCTGTACTCTGCACTAATTGACTCTATTACGATTATATTGTATGCTCATATCAACCTTACTGTTTTTTCACCTATGTTACAATTAACATATGTAATTTGTACTGTCTCCCAATGAATGGGATGGCTAGTCTAGTCCATGAATGTATCTGTACTGTTTTCTTATGCTTGGAACATTTGTTTCCTGGTCACCCCCCCGAAAAAGGGGACTTGACTGTCTCAGAGGGCCCACTCAGTCATCAAAATTTAAATAGATAAATAAATACAATAAATTAACAAACACAAGGGATAAGACTGTCACTGTTGTGTATCAGCCCTATGAACTGTATTTTTGTGCCACCGAGGACTGCATAATCGATCTGCACCTGTTGGAGTTGTAACATGCATATATACATTATGTAAATGAAGCACTGTATTATTTAATTTGTGTTGGTGGGTTTTTTCACCCCAAACCCTACACTCACACACACACTCATCTGTCTTATGTTAGAAGGTTCCCTCCCATGGCAAATTATTTTCTGTACAAGATTGATTTCATATGCATTCAGCTTGAAACAGAACAGTGAAGCAATGTGAGCTGTTCTGACTTAAGTTGAGTTGAGAGAAAGCACTCTGATACATGAATGAGTGGCACTTTGTGTAAATGAGCACTCTGATTAGTAGCGAGTTCTTACTATGTATATGATGAGAAAACTAAGTTTCTCACTTTGTGTGGTGCCCCCACCCTTCAGTTAAGAAACTGTCAGACTCAAAAATTAGCTGCTGTGTACACAAGAAGTTGAACACATTGCCTGTTTTGAGCATCCATATGTATTTACTGTTTGCAAACAACTATGTTACTGCCGACATTAGGATGGTAAAACGCAAAGCATTCAAAGACAGAAAATGAAACACGTTAGGGATTTTGGTCTCCAGAGTGTTGGTGAATCAGTGTTGGGGTCTTACTTTGGGTAGTCAACAATAATGCCCACCCCTGTCCACCCAGCATGTAGCACCATGTCCAGAGTAGAAGAGACATCTCCAAACTAATGCCTCATAGTGGCAAAGTTTCACCATCATCTTTTCCACTACAGGCCCTGCATGAAGATATCACATTTGACACATTCACCCTCGCTGCTCAGGGATAGAAGGGCATTAGGGTTGAAAACCCCAAGTAAGACCCCACCATTGATGTGCCAGTAGTCCATAGACCCCAATCTCTAATGTCTTTCTTTTCTCATCTTTGTGTGTTTTGCATTTTGCCACCCTAATGTCTGCATTAACATTGTGTTTGTGCAAATAATTTCCTTCTTCTCTGTATATGGGACTTATATCCTTCAGGACATGCATAAATTGAAACAAATACAATACTGGAGACAGTCCTGACCCACTGCATGTTCCAGCTGGTCCTGGCTCACATGATGATACTTTCTGGGTGAAGTTCCTTGCTCCACCACAGCACTGCAGCAGTCAGGGCACCGCATCAGGTCACCATGCTGTCAGGGCTCCAAAATCAGGATTTGCTGCCCCTCCCTGAGATCCATCCCCCTAAGTTGGTATCAATAGTTGGGTGTGTGGATGTGTGTGTGGGGTGCAGCCCCTACAAAACAGTGGTCAGCTACATTGCCGACTGGCACCCTAATGTCACAGCACCATAAAGCTGGTGCATTTTGAGGGTGGAACCTCACCACAGGGTGGCATCTGCACCAAAACATTGTTCCATCCCTACCCATACCTGAGCAGGTGCTGCATACTGCATCACCTTCCCCATCCACCTTGTACCAGGAAACCTGCCCCGAGTTCACACCTGAACTCTGCTAACTGGAATGGTAAGGCAGCTTGTTCCCCAGCGGTGCTCTGGAAATCCCAGACATCAATATTGGTCTATAAGTTATGTGTTTTAAAACCATTTTACTCCAATGCTATCTACATAGTCTTCTTATGCCCCTCATAATCACCTTATGAGTAAATGTTCAAATCCATGTTGAGATGCCATTAGCCTCAGTTGTGAAAACATGTTTTAGCTGGAGTGCAAAATGACAGCTGTACTGTTCATGAGGTTCTGTGGAGAAATGGCTATGTTGAAAATTTGGAGTCACAACATTTAAATTTTTAATGCATTACCTCAGCAGATAATAGATAGTACCAGTATTACTACATTTAAAAATAGATTGGATAGTTATATGGGTTCCAAACAATTTGAGTACTACCTTTGAGGATTGGAAGGTGGCGAGTTCTTAAAAGGTGAAAGCCTATTGAACTTGTAAATGAACTATAAAACTATAAATAAATTTACCAAGGATATGCGTGCATTGAAGTTTCTATGAAAGCGATAACTCAGCCATTTTAGAATTTTTTCCACAAAAATTAATTATTGGCTTTCTGAAACACCAGCTCATGTACACTGTTACTGGCATTATGTTTATCGGTCATGAGAAGGTGTTTTAGGTACAGGTAGTGCAAAGTCACCTACGGGCCAATTAACAAAATGAAATTGACAGTGTTAATGAAGTTTGAGTACAAAAAACATGTCAATAACTTTGAGAAAAAATACATTAAATGTCAATGTTATGAACAGAAGTTCATAACACCATTGAAATACATTGTACTGCACTTTCTGTGAATCATCAGTTTGGTATTCAGCTTTGAAGTGTGCAGAAGTGTCACAGCACATAGAAAATGACAGTGAATGACCTCCAATGGTAAGTATAGGGTAGGACAGGTGTGGCGGGTGTGGGCTCAGCGGGAGTGTCTGGATGGGGTGGGATGGAATGGCTAGGATGATGCGGACTTTTTCTGCTTTTACAGGTTACTGCATAAATACTAATTGATGATGGGGACCATTTTATTTAAAGATATAAATACAAAAATACATATATCTCAGGACAATGGGGGTAGGCTTTACATTGTCCAATTCTGCTATGTGTGGAGATATAGTTAATTGCAACATGGAAATTGGGGCCCTGATGATGGTAGCATGTAATCAAACAAGGGGCTGCAAGGATGGAGGAGGGCTGACCACAGGTGTGGGCATCCCAGTGTCCATTTTATCCAATTTTCATAACATATTTCAGGTCACTAGGTGTTGGCTCCCTCAAATGTCCCACACACTGCTGGGGATCCAACACGCATGGCACAGGGATTAGGGACCCACGATGATGACAACCATTTGATAACATAACTGGCTGGGGGTGACATTGTGGTAGGGCATACCATAGTCAGATTGTAGAGAAAAATAAAAAAAGAAACTAACATAGAAAGTAAGAAAGATTGTTACTGTGAATTGGGGCCCCAGTGTGCTGATGACACAAGATTAGTCAAGAAAGGTGTGGTGGGGGACACAAGAGATGTCAACAGCCGGTTAGCACAGGATGACACAGCTTTCATTTATTAAAGGACATCTTTGTTGTATAGTACAAACTTTACACCACAGATGTCATTTAATAAAGGATGGCTGTGTCATCTACTACTAAATATACAATACAGCTGTTGTTAAGAAAATAGCAGCTGTGACATACAGTGCAACCAGCTCTAACCCCAAATCCATTATACAACACTAAATTTATTCTCACTATGCTGTTTTGCTTTTAAAAGTGCACATGTGGCCTCAACAACAGAAGATAACAGCATACTACCTCCTGTAGTAAGTGTAGGTTAAGGTGGGGAATGTGTGGTGGGCACTCACTGAGATGGTCGGATGGGTAGGAGGTGAACAGCAACAACTGCACTGGGCCATTTTCTATATCTTCAGGTTTCATAAAAAATTACATAGGACAAGGGTTTCTATTTTTGCAGGTATACTTATATAACTATAAAATGGGCAAGAAATCCTATTTCCTGATTGGCTGAGACTTGGTTTGGTCATATGACAAGAGCACACCATGATGGGTGACTGGAATGTGGGCCCAGAATGATGCCAAATGGCACAGCGGTGCATGGGAGGAAACTGCGATCTGCAACCAGGCACACCACACAACTGTGCACATGAATGATCAGCGAGTGTCAGAAGCAACCCCTGCAGAACATCACACAGTAGGTCTGGACGAACGCCAGAAGAGCAAACGTCAGATTTAAAAAAAAAAAAATGCAAACAACAGAAAGGCTTGGACGCAAATGGGTCACGGGGGCAAGGAGGCACACCAGGGAGTGCAGATGGATGGCCCATGGGTGCACAGGCCCCATGCAGCCTGTGACTGGATGGGCAGGGGGTGCATACAAAGGTCAGTGCAGCAGAGTGTGGGGGCATTACAGTGAAGCCACACAGGTGGCTGGCAGGTATGGGTGCAATGCACCTGGAGGTAGGAGCAACAAAGGGCAAGGTGGACACAGGACACTGGCACAGGCATGCACAGTGCCAGTGCAGAGGGTGACACTGTAGGTGGATGGCACAGTGGTGGGCACAGATACATGGCACAGGTAGCAGCAGCAGTGGAATGAGACAGGGTCTTCTGGGAGTGTTGGAAAGAGTGCAGCAGGGGGTATGCAGGCCAACAGTGGTAGCAAGTTGTCGGTAGCAATTGCAGGGCATGGGACCTGCATGTTGTGAGATGGAGCAGGCAATGTGGGCACAGGACACAGCAGGAGGCACTTGAAAAGGTGGGAAGTCAGGGAATGGAGGTCCTGTGCGACAGTTGTGCATCACCCAATGACAGCCGGCTACACCTGGAGTTGGAAATATACACCGGGCCCTCAGGTAGTTGGTCACAGTGCACTGACTGTAGTCCTCCACAATGATCTCAATCTATCATTTCAGGTCCCTGTACTTCTCTGCTTTTCTGCAGTGCCACACCCAGAGATGAGCTGCTCAATGCGGATCTTGTTCAGGTGCTGTTCCTCATGGAGGCAGTCAATGAAGCACCAGATCCCAGGATGGGTGGCACTGAGATGGGTTTTAAGGCCCTGTGCCAGCCCTAGATGGCATTGTTCATACATGCTAGCCCTGCACATGTAATATCGAACATGTTCCACACCTCCAGTGGGAACAGAGGCCTGTGCCTGGCTGTGCATCAATGGGACGGCCAAGCCATGTCTCCTCCACATAATCGAGGATGGGTCTCAGCAGGTCCTCATTCACCCGATAGTATGCAGAGTCATGCAGGTGGCATATGTGTCCAGTACATTGCCAACATGCACAAAGGTAAGAGCAAGCATCATCCTGAGCTGCAGGGTGAACTCCTCATCCATAGAATAACATTGGAGGGCTATGGGCACTGCTGCATGCACTGCCACAGGGCTTGGTGAAGGAAAGAAGCAGCCCCTCAGCAACACCCTGGGAACACCATGGTGAACCAATGCCAGACCACCCTCTCAAAGTCCATGAATGCCATACAAGGTGTGATGTCACCTACCAGCCTATGATGCTCTGTGAACACCCTGAGGTATTCCTGCTCCTGATGGCTGCACATACAGTAAGGACATAGACCATGGGCACAACGGAAGTCTGCACTCATGCCATGAATAGTGCAGAGTTGCCTGAAGAGGAATGGTGCCATCTAGGAACAGTCCTCACTGTCACCGGGAAGCCTAGTGTGTGCTGAATTGTGAACAAGAGCACCCTGTCATCAGTCTGGCCGCTGTCATACAGGAGGAAGGACTCCCCTGCACAGGTTACATGGTACTTTAGGGGTTTGTCCAGGTCTTTGACAGTGGCAGGCATGGCTGGGAAGCCCCATGCATCTTGCTGGACACACTGTACTTTCCTGTTCAAGAGAGCAGGCAAGCAACCTGCCCACCACAGCATCCTTCACCCTGAGGTACACTGGATGATCACCTGTCCAGTGTTCTCCAAGCTTGTCCATGCTCTGGCATGGACATTGGCATGACCCTGCACACACCAATCTCACTGGCATCAGGGACGTGATTGTAGTTCTGCCCTGGAGCACCACATGGTCAGCAGTTATGTGGGTATGCAGGGGCATCTGGAAGCGGTTGTACTGGGCACACTGTGGTACGCACCATCCGCTCACCTCCTTATCTCGGTGATATACATATCCCAAAATGGACAGTAGGGGTCTCCCCTCTGGCTTTGCAGAAATGTGGAATTCTCCATCCTACATATGCCAAAAGTCCTAAGACATTCTCCCTTTGCAGGCAGCTGCCTTTTCAAGCCCTACACGGTCACATGACTGGCAATGTCACGGAGGGCAGAACATCAGGTTCATGCTCACATCCTGCAGGCAGTGTGTAAACAAGAGGAGCACCTCCCACAGGGTGGGTTTTGCTGGGCAAAAGGATACTACCTGGGCTATGGTGCGTGTGTCGCATCACGATGCAATACTGTGGTCCCACAATTGGACGCAGTCTACTGCTGCTGTTCCAGGAACCTGCTTCAAGTTCCGATGGTGAGTGCACTACTATTACAGGCACATTCCTGTCGAGGATGTGTGTCTCTCTGTACATCGTGTTGTGTCCCTGTTCCTTCTTGAACCCACGACCATATTTATTTATTTAGCTTTTGTTGACCGGTAAGTGCACTAGACAAATCCTGCCTATTTTCAGGCACGACCGGGGGAGGGGGATACAGATGAATGCCAACTGACCTTTTGTCTTTCCACACTGTCCTGCCTGCTCGCCTAAGCACTACCTAACACTGTACGCCACAAGGCTTGACAGCTGCAGTGGTGCTAGGTGTTTAAGTCTCCTGCTGGACTGTTGATGCTGTGTTGTACCAGGGGTGCCTGTGCATGTGGCATTGTGCCATGCAGTCCGCAGCTTGCAGGGGTGGTGGGCATCCACACTGTACAATGCATGGTGGTGCATACAAGCATCCACAGCAGTGGCTTGTGGGGGTTTGGGCAAGATGCGGTTGGCATCTGTTCCCTGCCTGTCCTGCTTGTGTCAGGTGTGCCTGCACTAGTGTGTCACCTCCAGTGGGCAGGGGTCTGGCAGCCCTGTGTGCTATGCACAGTGGCATTATGGGGGCTGGCATTGCTGTGCCATAACCATAGGGGTGGGCATTGTGTGGCTAGCACCTGGTTTGTGGATGTAGGGCAGGGATGGAGATTGATGGTCCATTGCTTCATGGGTGGGTGTTGCACCTGGGGGCCACATGTCACACTGGGAACCTGCCTGCCTTGCATGTGTGTATGTCCCTTCAGGGCATGGGCACTGTTTGTGGGTAGACTGTGTGTGTTGAGGTGCGTGCACTACTTTGGGTTCATCCTTATTATTAATCTCTTTTTTGTTTCCCTAATGCTCAGTCACCCTTATTGGCAGTCGCCTATTGTCAGTTGCCTTATTGCTAATCGCTCTTAGTGCCAGTTGCCCTTACAATGTTCATTTCACCTGACATTTGCCTTCATGTACTGTGACTGTCATGTATCAGTAACCATTCATGGTGTGTCAGCATTATGCTTCTGTCATGTTGACAAGATATATTTGCAGGTGCTAACATTCAGGTGCTGTTATCACTGGTTACCCTTGGTTCTAGCCATGGCAGTAGAAGATTACCACCAATGTCTAAAACAAGTCCCTACCAACCATCGCAACTCACAGAATTCCTAAGCCACTTAATTTCTGATCTCCATCACAAACATGGCTACAGCCTTTACTCATATATAAAAAACCTCAACTAGGCCCTAAAAATAAAAGTAAATTAAATAAAATAAAGTGAATAAATAATTAAATGGTATTACCACTCAGGAGCCTGTGTCAGACACACTCAAACATTTTAAAAAGCAAGAACTTTTCAGAGTTTCCATTGCTGGTTGTGCTGGTGTTTATTTGATGACCATGAAAAATCCCCTCCTATTCCTAAAACTG
This sequence comes from Neoceratodus forsteri, assembly GCA_016271365.2. Classification (NCBI taxonomy): domain Eukaryota; kingdom Metazoa; phylum Chordata; order Ceratodontiformes; family Ceratodontidae; genus Neoceratodus; species Neoceratodus forsteri. The sequence goes on from CM057459.1 coordinate 60,713,773, forward strand.
TGCCAGAGAACTCCTGGATCCTTACCCAGCAACAGATATAATTGAGATTCTGGCTCCACTTGAGTCTTGTGGGTTTGTGTCAGTGTATGTATGCCAGTGGAACACTGAAGAATTTTGAAAACCAGTGTTCTGTGTTACCATTCTGTGCACGTGTGTGTGGGGAAGCTTTCTACTACTGGAATAATGCAGAGCTGTGAACTATTCTATCGCATGGTAACCAATCACACGGTGTATTGAGTGTGAAGAAAGACAGATGACTGAGAGGTGAAATGCTTCTGTGGATGGGCTATTTCACATTATTTAACAACATTTTAGTCTATTTATTGCAGTTTTGAAAACTTTTAGAATGTCCTTTTTAAAAAGTTGCCTAAGGTCCCATTTTATATAAGCAATAAGACATGGCTGGGTGTTGGTGGTAATGAGATAACCACACACCCAGTGGCTGAAGGCCCTTGTCCTGCAGCATCGTGCCTCAATATGCCTTTGGGTGTGCAGATATCCCAGTACTAGCAACACAAAGCCATATGTTACTGCTTACTAATCTATTTAGTGACACTGAGAGTGATCTCCAAGTGTCCCACTCTGTTGTGGAGGTGGTCGTATTATATAAAAATGGGTAGTTTGTGAATGAGCAAGTGTGAGCAGCTAACATTGGGTAAGCTTAATAAAGGGAGAAGTACGGCTCTTTCATTAGCTAGCTACCTACCAGTTACCTGCACATTGACTGGGGACTACACTTTAATTAAACCAATTTTAGGCTGATGCACCCTATATAAAGGAAACCATTTGAGGCAGATGCAGTTTGGAGTAATGATCCAGCTGATGGGTGGTGCACCTCAACTATATTAGCAGGGCAACTCACAGCCTGGCCATGAGGTGAATATCAAGAGACCCCACTCCTTTTGAAATTAAATTAGTAAGTAGCCAATCCAGGCTGAATAAATGCTTATTGTTACATTTACTCCTTTCTTGGTGGGGGTGCAGGTGTTCACTGACTTTTGTTGTTTTAATTGATATATGCCATATGCAGTAGCACCGTCATTCAAAATTCCATTTATAGTTTGTGAATGAGCAAGGTGCGCAGTTAACTGATAGTTAAGGTTAGTAAAGGCAGAAGCATGGCTCTTTTATTAGCTAGCTCGCCATCAGTTACCTGTACATTAGCTAGGACCACACATTAATTAAGCCAATTTTAGGCTGATGCACCCTATATGGATTGATTGCAATAGATGGAGTTGCCAAACAAAAATGTAACCACAGGTTACTTAGTTTGTTCAATTGTTTAGGTATCTTTGTCAAGGTCATGATGTAAAATATGAGGATAATGACACAACTTCTGTCTCTCAGATGGATGGGGAAGCAAGTGCTTGGCTGGACATCAGTAATGAAGAAGCAGGTATGACTTCTTGAATCAAAAATATATAAGAATATATATGACAATCTGATAGCAACACTGTTTCCTGCTTTCACATCATGACAACATTGAACCAGTATATTGTATGTTGAGCGGTGTAGCGCTGGGTAATGGCTACATGAGATATCCACTTAAGTTACAGAGCGTGTTACGTTTGTGGCTATGTAGTGACCTTTTTGCATGAAACTGACTGTACACTGATGATCACGGTACATTGTCAACTGTACATTTATGAATGTTTTTTCTTGTGTTAACATTTTATTTTTTACTTATTTATTGCATGTGTTTTCTAACTTTACAGCCTACTTGATTTTTTTGTATGTATATATATATATACAGTATATTGCAGGCTTGTTTGATATAATGCTCAGCAAGTGAAAGGCTTATGAAATCCCTCCCCACAACCAACATCACATTCCCAACTACTCCCCAATCGGCAATGAATGTTATCATACAAATTACAGATTACACGTTCATCATGCCAGTTAAGTCAGACCAACACATTCTCTGTATCGAACCCGACAGTGAATATCAGTTTAAGCAGATATATTGACCTGCTGAGCGTTACTGCTACCTACCTTCTGACCAAATATATATACCCTCGAGGAAAGGAAGGAGAGGGGACATGCTAGAAATTTTCAAGTACCTCAAGGAATCAACAAAATCTAAGAGGGCAGCATCTTTCAGAAAAAGAGATGTGCAAGAACAAGGGGCATAATTTGAAGATAGAGGGGACAGCTCAGAGGTAATGGAGGAAGCATTTTTTAATGGAGAGGGTTGTGGATACATGGAATGGCCTTCTTGAGGAAGTTGTGAAGTCAAAACCAGTGGGGAATTCAATAATGCATGGGACAGACATAAGGCACTTCTGGAGGGTAGGAGGAAGTAGACTGTTGGTTAACTAGGATCTGCAGCTTATCCATTAGGTAGGAAATGAGCAGACTAGGTGGGCCAAGCGGTCCTTATCTGCAGTCAAATTCTGTATTTCTCGTTACCCATCACATCACATCACCACAATGGGTGATTTGGAGTGCCTCTACAAATTATATTATACTTACAAATTTTGTGTCGATATCAAAATGGACAAATCTCAGTTGGTATATATTCAGGATGGTGGCATTTCAATTAAGGCCAACAAATATGGTAACAAGGCCTGCAGCTGCAGTCATTTACAGTAGATATTTACAGATCTAAACATGTAGTCCATGGTGGATAATAGAGACAGTAGAAATTTGATAGAAACTAGAACATATCTAAAGGGCATAAATAGGGTATAGAAACATAGAAGCATAGAAACATAGAATTTGATAGCAGATAAGGACCACTTGGCCCACTTAGTCTGCTCATTTTCCTACCTAACAGATAGCTGCAGATCCTAGTTAACCAACAGCTTACTTCCTCCTACCCCCACTAGGACTGCCTTATGCCTGTCCCATGCATTCTTGACTTCTTCCCACTGTTCATGACTCACGACCTCCTCAGGGAGGCTGTTCCATGCATCCACAACCCTCTCTGTGAAAAATACTTCCTCACATTACCTCTGAGCCATCCCCCTCTATCTTCAAATTGTGCCCCTTTGTTCTTGCACATCTCTTTTCTGAAAGATGCTACCCTCTTGGACTTTGTTGATTTCCTTGAGGTACTTAAAGTTTCTATCATGTCCCTCTCTCCTCCTTTCCTCAAGGGTATACATATTAATCTCCTTTAGTCTTTCTTCGTATGTCTTCGGTGTGGACCCTGCACGTTTTGGTTGCCGTGCTCTGGACAGCCTCCACTCTGTCTATGTCTTTGCGGAGATGGGGTCCCCAGAACTGCACACAGTACTCCAGATGGGGTCTCACCAACTGTCTGTACAGAGGGATAACAACTTCCTGTTTTCTACTATTGATGCCTCTTCCTGTGCATCCCAGTATACCCCAGCCTTCCTTACTGCCCTCTCACATTGCTTGCTTACCTTTAGGTCATCTGATATAATTACCCCAGGTCTTGTTCTGTTTTACTATTGTCAGTCTCTCCCCATTGTGTACACTTCCCTGGGTTTTGTTTCCCATGTGCATTACCTTGCACTTCTTTGCATTGAATCTGAGCTGCCATACATTTGACCATTCCTCCAACCTTGCCAAGTCCTTTCTCATCCTTTCCACTCCATCTTGTACATCAACCCTGTTGCAGATCTTGTGTCGTCTGCAAAGAGACATACTTTTCCTTCCAGTTCCGCTGCAATGTCACTTATAAAGACATTAAAAGGACTGGTCCCAGTACTGAACCTGCGGTACCCCACTAGTAACCCTCCTTTCTTCACTGTATATTCCATTTACCACTACCCTTTGCATCCTGTTGTCTAGCCAATTTTTATCCAGGCTACCACCTTGGGACCCACTCCAAGGCTGGCTAATGTGTGTATTAATCTTTTGTGGGACTGTATCAAATGCCTTGTGAAAATCTAGGTAGGCATGTCCACAGCGCCTCCCTGTCTACTACTTTGGTCACCCAGTCAAAGAAATCTATTAGATTCATCTGACATGACCTTCCCATCATGAATCCATGCTGCCTTGGGTCCTGTGCCCCACTGGCCTCTAGGTACTCAACAATTCTTACTTCAGAGTGATTCCATCATTTTCCCTACCACTGAGGTCAAACTAACTGGTCTGTAGTTTCCTGCCTCTGTCCTGCTCCCACTTGTGAAAAGGAATCACATCTGCCCTCCTCCAGTCCCTCGGGTGCCACCCCATCCTCCCATGATTTGTTAAAGAGAGTAGTCAGTGGTGTCACTAGTTCTACCCTTAGTTCGTTTAGAATTCTTGGGTGAATCCCATCAGGCTTCATTGCTTTGTCCACCTTCAATATTATTAGTTCTTTCAGAACCCTTCCTTCTGTAAATGGACTGGTATCGACCCCGTCTTCAGAGTGTTTCTTTTGTTTGGTTTAGGTACCTCCCCTCCTCTTTCTTTGTGAATACTGAGCAGAAATATCCGTTCAGTATCCCTGCTTTTCACTGTCACCTCTACCCACATTCCCTCCCTTTATTAACCCTCAGTATCCTCCTTGGTCTTTCTTCGCTCCTAATGTACCTATAAAGGTCTTATCCCCTTCTTAACAGAATTGGCTATCCTTTCCTCGGTTTGGGCCTTTGCTATTCTGACTGCCTTCCCAGCCTCTTTCTACTTTAACTGATAAAGTTCTCTGTACTGCTTCTTCTGTGTTTCCTTATATTTCCTGAATGCTATCATTTTCTCCTTAACCTTCCCTGCCACCTCTTTTGAAAACCATAGCGTTTTTCCTTCATTGTGTTTTATTGATTTGCTTTACACAAAGGCTTGTTGCCTCTGTAATGGCTGTTTTGATTACTCCCTATTGTTCCTCCACCCCTCCTTCTTGCCTGTTTGCTAGTGCTTTTCTGAGGCACTCTCATTTTCCCAAAGTCAGTCCTCCTAAAGTCCAATACTCTTACTTTTGTATGGCTTGATTGTATGGCTGTGTTTATCATGAACTGCACAGTTTGGTGGTCGCTTGTTCCCAGATGGCTACCCACTTCTAAATCTGAGATTCTTTCTCCATCCCCATTTGAGAGTACCAGGTCTAAGATTGCTCCCTCCTGAGTGGGTTCCAATACTAGCTGTCTGAGACATGCCCCGTAGGGCATCAAGAATGACTCTGCTCTTGGATGTGCCTGCAGCAAAGGTGCTCCAGTTAACATCTGGCATATTCAGGTCCCCATCAACAATATCTCCCTTTTCTGTCATTCTAAGAAAGCCTTCTATCATTTCTTGTCCATTCCCTCCCCTGAGATGGGGTCTGTATACAACCCCATGTGGATTGTGGTGCCATTTCCTGTTCCAGAGTGACCCAGAGTGCCTCATCTGCTCCTGTTTACTCTTTAGTTCTGTTGCTTTGATCCCTTCCTTTACATAGAGAGCTACTCCTCCTCCTCTTTACACTCCCTGTCCTTCCTGTAGATTGTATATCCTGGTATGTTGACATCCCAGTCATGGTTCTCTGTGTACCATGTTTCTGTGACTGCCACAATATCCAGGCAACCTCTTCCATCAAGGCCACCAGTTCAGGGAGCTTGTTACATAGACTATGGGCATTGGTACTCATCACCCTCAACTTTTGATAGCTTTACCCCTTTAGCCCATTCCTGTCCTTACTGCCTTTGCCTTTTTTACATTTACCTCTGTTCTGCTCCCTAATAACTTCTCTACCTTGGTGTTTACCTCACTAATCACCATGTTTTGTGGGGAGAGGCTGGGATTTCCCTGCTCCTTTTCAGTGCCTCCCCTTGGCTAGTTTAAATGCTTGCCAATGAAACATTTAAACCTCTCACCTAGAATCTTGGTTTCCCTGGACAGATGCAGACCATCACACCAGTATAGGTCTGCATCCCTCCAGGTGGCTCACCAGTCCCCAATGAAGCCAAAACCATGAGCTCCACACCAGTTTTTGAACCACTCATTGAATTCCCTGGTGTGGAGTGCCCTAGCATCTCCCTTGCCATTGACAGGCAGCACCTCCAAGAAGGTTACCATATGCACTACTTGTCTAAGGGCCTCCCCAACTCTACAAACTCCTCTTTGCACTGCTCTGATCCCATTCCTAGCCATGTCATTTGTCCCTAGGTGGACAATGACATCCAGCTCCCTCTCTCATGCAGCTTCTCCCACGATCCTGAGGATTCACTTCCTGTCCCTCCAGCCGTGGTGCCAGGAAGGCACCTCCTCCTCCCTTTCTCCTCAATTTCTACCCCTAATGATTGAGTCCCCACCAGGAGTTTGCTTCCCTGAGGGTCCCATGCCACCCTCCTGTGGGTCTCCTTTGTGAAGGTTCCCAGCATCCTCCTTGGTCTCCACTGCAGGTGCCTCCATAGAGGAACCACTATCCACCAGAAGAGTGAATGAATTGTGGAGAGGTACAGCTGGAGGATGCAACTCTGTTCCACCACCCTCTCCCTCCCTGAGCCCACCCTGGTCCAGCCTCTCCTCTTTTCTGGCAACCTCTGAGGTAGTGGCATTGGCCTAATGGTCCCTGGGTGGGGGGAGGTTTCATGAATCCTAGCCAGGTCAGCCTGGAGATAGGCAACCTCCTCTCTCAGACCAGAGGTGCCTGCAAATAGGGAAGCTTGTCGCAGCCTCAGAATGTCTCCGGAACAGTGCTGCCCCACAGCCATTGCACTGCACCACTCTATCATGTCTTATTTTGTGTCCCTCTACTGTTTCTCTGTATGCTTACTCTCACCTCTCCTTACAACTCTCACCCTTCCTGTGCTGGGACAGCAACTTCTTATCTTCTTCAGTAGCCTCCTTCTTCCTTGCTCAATGTCAGACCACCAGCAGCTGGGGGATTGACTACTTTTTCCTTTAGGGTTGACAAAACCAATGTTTCTCTATGATCCTTCCTTCCTACTGCCAAACAGGAAGTTCCTGTTGACAGTCAAATCCAGTGGCTATAAAAGTAGAACTGGCTTACGTTGGGTGGGTGGAGGGCAATTAGTAAGAAAAAGGCTAGCAACAGGAAGTTGTAATTTGAGTCACCTGCTTTCATAGTGTCTAAGCCACACCCAATTAAGCCTCTTCCTCTTATTGGTTTAGCAAAGTCAGCTGATACAGTACCCTTCCCAGCACAGAACACACTGACTTTCTTTCTTTTCTTTTTAACCCTTAATAAGACCCTTCTACTTCTAATAAAGTATCTGTCTCACTTAATCTCAACAGACACTGACTCCTGCTGAGATATAAGTTTTAAATTAATAAGAAAATGTAGCTTCTTTTAGTTGCTGCTTTCTGCTCTACAAGCAAGGCTAGCAACAGGAAGTTGTAATTTGAGTCACCTGCTTCTCTGTGTCTAAGCCACACCCCAATTAAGCTCTCTTTCCTCCTATTGGTTTAGCAAAGTCATTGATACAGTACCCTTCCCAGCACAGAACACACACTGACTTTCTTTCTTTTCTTTTTTAACCCTAAATAAGACCCCTTCTACTTCTAATAAAGTATCTGTCTACTTAATCTCAACAGACACTGACTCCTGCTGAGATATAAGTTTTAAATTAATAAGAAATGTAGCTTCTTTTAGTTAGCTTCTTGCTGCTCTACAAGCAAGGCTAGCAACAGGAAGTTGTAATTTGAGTCACCTGCTTTTATAGTGTCTTAGCCACACCCCAATTAAGCTCTCTTTCCTCCTATTGGTTTAGCAAAGTCAGCTGATACAGTACCCTTCCCAGCACAGAACACACACTGACTTTCTTTCTTTTTCTTTTAACCCTAAATAAGACCCTTCTACTTCTAATAAAGTATCTGTCTACTTAATATCAACAGACACTGACTCCTGCTGAGATATAAGTTTTAAATTAATAAGAAAATGTAGCTTCTTTAGTTAACTGCTTTCTGCTCTACAAGCAAGCAATAGCACCGGATGGTGCAGTTCGGATGGAAGCATCTGTCAGAGTATGCTAAGTCCAGGATTCAGTGGGCATGACATGAGGTTGGATGGAGCATAATAAGGGTTAGTTTGTGGAAACATTAATTCATGGACAGTGTTTCACATGCACCAAAAGGACTCGGATGGAACTGATGGGGTGAAGAACAATGCCTGCAATGCAAACATGCATTGAAGAGGCACAGGAGTCCAATAGAAATGCTAGTAAGGGTGAAAAGTTGGTGATCAAGTAGGTGGTTGTTGCCTTCACATTCAACAGTATAAATGTGCATGCTGGACTGGCCTAGCAGTCATTATTTTCACCCTTTACCTTGTATCTATGTTCCTATTCCAATCATCATAGAATTTTGTAACACCATAGTTACATTGTGCAAATGAAGAATGTGGATAACTTTTAATTTGCAGAATTGAAGAATATGACATCATTCTCTTTCCACAGGTTGCTCCACAATACGTCAACAACAACCAAAACGGACATGTGGGATTACAGGAAGAATAATTTCCACTCTAACAGAATGGTCCAAAGAGCACCACAACTTTGTACTGAAACTGGAAGGCAGAAAACAGAAATGGATGGAGAAGGAGTGAAAATCCAGACAGAAGTGGGAGGAGAAACTCCTAATGTTTTTCTTGAGGTAAAGTGGAAAGAATATAAATAAGGCAGTGGAAGATTTCTCTGGTATGTTGACAAACACCAACTGTACACATAACACTAGCTCAATTCCCACAGACATCCAGTAGTGTACTGAAAAGCTATGAAAATTGCAACTGCTACAGTACAGCTTTGATGCTCCTCAAAATGATTGAGGGCAGTGGATGTTCTGTGTGCAACTCTGGATAGGTTTCATTTGTCAATGGAGCCTTCAAAATATGTACCTGTTATTTCTTTAATATACCTGTTTATTATGATTTTGTGACCAAAGCTTGTTGTTCTATATACTCTCCTACTACAAGTTACCTTCAATAATAGTCAATAGTTGTTTTATTTTATCTTCTTTTGATGTAGGCTGGAGCTGAATGGAGCGGCAATTGCATACTAACTAACAATCTATTGTATGTGACAAAACCTTCCTTAAACAGTTTAATGGCTATTGAATGTTTTACTTGATTTTAACCTACAATTAGCTGATTGTGGGATACCATATTAGGGGATAAAACCTTTATAGATACATCAGGAGGAAGGAAGACCAAGGGAGAGATAGTGAGGCTTAATAAGAGGGAGGTGGGCAGAGGGTGACTGTGAAAAGGCAGAGATATTAAACAAATACTTTTACTAGTATTCACAAAGGAAGAGGGGAGGTACTTAAACCAATCAATAGAAACACTCTGGATACAAAGATTGATACCAGCCCTTTCACAGAAGAAAGGGTTTTGAAGGAACTCTTAAAACTGAAAGTGGACAAAGCAATGGGGCCTGATGGGATTCATCCCAGAATTCTAAAAGAATTAAGGTAGAACTAGTGACACCACTGACTACCATCTTTAATAAATCATGGAAGGATGGGGTGGTACCTGGAGACTGGAGGAGAGCAGATGTGATTCCACTTCACAAAAGTGGGGGCAGGCCAGAAGCAGGAAACTACAGACTTGTTAGTTTAACCTCAGTGACTGGGAAAATGATGGAATCACTTCTGAAGGAAAGTATTGTTGAGTACCTGGAGGCCAGAGGCATGCAGGATCCAAGGCAGCATTGATTCACAGTGAGAAGATCCTGTCAGACGAATCTAATAGATTTCTTTGACTGGGTGACCAAAGTAGTAGATCAGGAAAGGGCTGTAGACATGGCCTACCTAGACTTTAGCAAGGCATTTGACACAGTCCCACACAAAGATCATACACAAGTTGGCCAGCATGGGAGTGGGTCCCAAGATGGTAGCCTGGCTAAAAATTGGCTGGAGAACAGGACACAGAGGGTAATAGTAAACGGAGTCCACTCTGAAGAAAGGGGATTACTAGTGGGGTACCGTGAGGGTTCAGTACTTAGGACTGGTCCTCTTTAATGTCTTTATAAGCAACATTGCAGAGAGACTGAAAGGAAAGTGTGTCTCTTTGCAGACGACACAAAGATCTGCAACAGAGTTGATGCACAAGGTGGGGTGGAAAGGATGAGAAGGGACTTGGCAAAGTTAGAGGAATGGTCAAATATATGGCAGCTTAGATTTAATGCTAAGAAGTGCAAGGTAATGCACCTGGGAAACAAAACCCAGGGGAAGAGTACACACTAGGGGGTGAGATACTAACAACAACAAAATGGAGAGAGACCTGGGGTAATCATATCAGATGATCTAAAGGTGAGCAAGCAATGTGAGAGGGCAGTAAGGAGGGTTGGTGGGATACTGGGATGCATAGAGAGGCATCACCAGTAGAAAACAGGAAGTTATTATTCCTCTGTACAGACAGCTGGTGAGACCCCATCTGGAGTACTACGTGCAGTTCTAGAGACCTAATCTCCACAAATACATAGACAGGATGGAGGCAGTCCAGAGGAGGGCAACTAAAATGGTGCAGGGTCTGCAGCAGAAGACATAAGAGAGACTTAAGGATCTTAATATGTATAGCCTTGAGGAGAGGAGGGAGGGGGACATGATAGAAACTTTTAATACTTCAAGGGAATCAACAAAGTCCAAGAGGGTAGCATATTTCAGAAAAGAGGAGTGCAAGAATAAGGGGACACAATTTGAAGCTAGAGGGGAGCGGCTCAGAGGTAATGTGAGGAAGTATTTTGTCATGGAGAGGGTTGTGGATGCATGGAACAGCCATACTGAGAAGGTTGTGGAGTCAAAAACAGTGGTGGAATTCAAGAATGCATGAGACAGACATAAGGCAATTCTAGGGGTGGAGATTGGAAGAAGCAGGCTGTTGGTTAGTTAGGCTCTGCAGCTTATCCATTAGGTAGGGAAATGGTCAGACTGGGTGGGCCAAGCGGCCCTTATCTGCCGTCCAAATTTATGTTTCTACGTTATAGTTTTTTATCTAAATTAACACGATCAAGTTGGGCCTTCAAAACAATGAAATAACAGTTTATTATAACAGTATTAATTCTTGCTAATTTTATGGAATCTTTAAAAAGGTCATATTGCTAATTTGTTTTTAAAAGGAAGGTGATAAAATAGAGTAAAGGCTTAAAACATATTGTAATTTTCACGTAACTTGAAAAGAAAACCAGTTTTAACTATATCTCAGTATTCTGTGCTAAACTGAAGCAATCATTCTAACTACTTAGATAAACATTGCATAGCAAAGTTGTCATTTTTTCTTGTACTGTGAATACTGTTTCATAATGAAAACAACATGTAGTAAATGAAGCTTACCAGATAACTGTTTTCCATTAACTTATAAAGTAACAATTGAAAACAATCAACATTTGATTGCCACCTGTTCATAAAATTCAGCAGTATCATCGCACAAATGATGTATACACGTAATAAAATATTTATATGGTGACAACGTGTAGTGTGTTTCTTCAAAACAATCTACAATACAATATTATACAATGGCAAGAAAGAATGCTGCTCCTGATCAGTCAGACAAGGACTGCTACTAGGATGACTCTATGAAATGTTTTAAAAAATCATTCTGCAGCCGTTCCTATGGCTGTCTTTAGCACTCCCACTCCGCTAAAATCACCGCTCCCACCCTGCTCAAAATCAACACTCTGTGCATAAGATAACACAGCACACATCTCTTGTACTAGCTTTTTATCTCCCAGTACAAAAACAAACAACAAGTGTACTCGGAGACCAGCTGAGCGCTGAGAGGCCAGCACCTGACTGCATGACTTTGCAATGGAAATCAAAATGGGCATGACAGGGAACTGGTCGTGTGGTTTTCCAGCTACTACTGCGTGTTTCATTTTGCTGTCTCCTGGGAGTACAAACCCTAAATACAACTACCATTCAGGAACCTTTAGAAACTCCTACAGTACCCCACTCGATACTCACTGAAAATCTCACATTATTGTCCCAGATCAAAAGGAAAGATTTTTCCTTCAAACTTCAGTCTCTCCCTACAAAACCACAAACAATAATGGCAGGTGGGGAGTGGAGATGATGATGATGATGTGACAGCCACAGATAACACAGAGAGGAAGGGTTACTGTAGCAGACTGCATAGCCACAGTAACAGCAGCTCCACCTACTGGTTGTCAATCAGCACTACTTTTTGAAAGTATGCTTCCCATTGACAAAACAGGGAAAATATGCTTTTCAAATGCATCTCTCTTTTTTTTTATACAGGAGCCATCGTATAATAGAATAATGCCCTCCAGGGTGGGTGTTATGCTGGGATAACATCCTTCTTGGGTGTTAGATGCCCTCGAGGTGGGATGTTATCCCAGCATAACACCCACCCTGTAGGGCATTATTCCTAATCACAGAGGATAGGACTTAAAGATTTATGAAGACTACTGTGTGTTTTGGGTTTAATTTCATATTGTTGTTATATTAGTATTACTCAGCCATTGACATCTCCTCCGTGGAAAGCTTGTTGCAATTAAATGCATGAGATGTTCTCTGATGGCCACAGTATCTGTCTGAGAATGTTGGGATGCAGGTGCCGTGGGTGGAACATTCTCTCTCAGTCTTACTAACATTATCTAGCCATCGTGTATGTAGTATCTCTTCTTTTGTTCACAAAAGTTGTGTAGAGCACAACAGGATGACATATAAGGCAAAGGTGTAATCAAAGTCTGAACACTTCAGTAGGGCTCGCCAGTGGCCATTCAGTCACCCAAATGTGTGTTCAACAGCTATCCTACATATACTATGGTACACTTTAAAGGATTCCTTTTCAGGTGTCTGACTACCTGTACCACTATATCCCTTTATCAGCCTAGATAACAACGGATATGTGGGTCACTAATAATAAACAAGGGTATTGATCTATTGCCAATTGTGATAGAATGCTTGGCTAGTTTATTAACCTCCTTGAATATAGATGAGTTACTGAGAACATTGGCATTGTGTACACTTCCTAGCATACTACAAATTACATTCCTGAAACTGCAATACAGACTTAAAAATTTGATTAATGGACAGATATATTCCCAGTTATATAGCAATGTACAGAATCATCACCATGGTACATCAATTATACCTGCTATCATTACATCCTTCTATCACTAATGAATGACTGTAATGATGCCCCTTCTTTGTTTACTAACATTAAATGCTTGTTCTTTAGATTAACATGGGCATTAGTGAGCATGGATAAATCTCCTGAGCAAGACGTAACTTGGCGCTGAACATGGAGACAAATAGAAAAGAGTGTACAGACTGTAAATATGTTGATTATGTGAGACTCATTTCTCTTCCTTTTGTTTCTCTCTCTCTCTCTCTGTCCCTACTAAAAATACTGCCTATATTAGATGCCCCAGATTCACCATCACTCTCAAGTGAGATAAAGGCAGGAATAATCCTGAATACATACTGAGGGACACTGAGGCTCAGGGGGAAATGGTGATATGGAATCTGGGTTGGTTGGTTCCCCTGTCCACCTTGTCTCAAAATCTGACTGAGTTCTAAGTTCAATATGGGGCTTTATCGGCAATGGATGACTCCTTATAATTACAGTACTAGAATCCAATGCTCGGACTGGAGCTGGGTGTTCATAATAGTACCTCAGTTAAACATGTTGTTTGTGATGCCCCATTCTCCTCAAACTGAGAGCTCAGCCTATGAATCTGAGGTTAGGCACCCCAACGCCTTAAGGTAGGGCTTTGGATAAATCACTTAAGATGCTGGACATAAGCAAGTTGTATGGCACCTGGGGAAATAGTCAAAAGCAGGGTAAGGGTGAGTTCAAAGTGGGTCCATGCCATCCTAATGATTGATAGTGCCCACTTACATCCCTTCTGCTTCTACAGGATTTCAGCAGCTGCTACCAGCATGTGGCATGCAGGAAGTATGAATGAATGAGAGAGGCTGAAGTGGATATAGGACATGACGAAGTTAATAAAGAAGTTAACAGTGTTTTAAAATGTTTAACAAAGTTAAAATGTACATACACTGGTAAAGTGCTTTTGGTCTTGGATTTATGATGGCACCAGGTCATTCCATCCACCCCTTACCCCAATACTATCGCTTCAGTGTTGGACAATGGTTAGATAAGGCAAGATTACAGTGTAGGAATAATTGCGCCAGACACAGACTTTGCCCACCGTGATATAAAACATTGTAGGTACTGGGAAATGAGGTTTAGAACTTACCAGGAGCACTCAAGCAGACTGGGTGGAGTGGTAAATGCAGCAGAAAACCCAGGCACATGACTGCCAGGTATGTCTCTCGGAAGCACTGTCTGGGAAGCAGCAGAAGTGGGCATGATCACCGCTTGGGGAGGGAGCAGGACAAGAGAGCTACAGCTGAGAACACAGGATAGAGGGACTAACAGGAGATGGTACAACAGCTGCCGCCAGGACTGGATTAAGGCATAGGCATCATAGGCACTAGCCTAGGGACCCTTATCCTGCCAGGGGGCCACCAGCAATCCCCAACATATACTTACTACATATCCATTCCTTGTTGCCTGCGCTGCATTTTTAGTTATGGACTTAGTGGCTGAATAATCTGAGCAAGGCAGGGTCGAACTGTGAAGGGAATCTCACCCCTGATTAGGTGTTAGCACAACTGATAGATTCCAGGTGCTCCAACCAGACTAACCTTTAAGGTTTAAACAGGCCCATTTCCTTTTGCTTTGCCTGCTTGAATGTGAGTTTTACCTGCCTGATTTAGTGTTAAGTACAAATAATAGATTCAGGGTCTCCACCAGACTGACCTTTAAGGTGAAAACAGGCATGTTCCCTTTGCTTTGTATCCCACTCACCTGGTCATCCCAAGTGGAAAAAGTAGCTAGAAAGATTCCTACCCCACAATTGGTGTTCCCAATAGGAGAGTAACTAGCGAATCTTAAATGGTGGCTTCCTGCAGTAGTTCGTCAGCTACTTACCTCATATTGTGCATTTAAGATGGGGGAACCTATCATTCACATTGGAAGGATCAGAGAACAAGAAGAACCTGCTTATTGGAGAACCTGTTCCAAGTTCCAGAAGCCTCCTCAAAAGCACATGGATATTCTGTAGCGTGCCTTTGCCTGGTCACATAGAATGCAGAAAGAGGTTTTGGTTCACACATCCAAGTCTACTGAGTCTACATATTTTCCAGGTTCTTGACTTGGGGCTGTAGCCACTATTCTATGTATTAACTCATTTTGCACTTCTTGACAGGAAGTGGATTAACATTGTTACATGCATTTGGGAAAATTAGTAGGATGATGCATGGCTGAGTTTTGGGCTGGAATGATGAGTGCTATGAAAATGATTGCAAAGTTATAAAGAAAGGTAAAAAGGGGCTGAATTTTCTGTCCTTTAATTCTATGTTGATAGCCATTTCTGAGTTGTGTTAAGCAATGTATTGTTCCGACGCCATATGGTGCTACCCATAAGACTGGGTTAACAATACTATATTGCAATACACAAACAGTATGGCTAAGCTCGATCTTTAAAACCACCTTAAAACCACATTTTACAGACATAAAGTAGAAAAGAGGATACAGTGCTATAGATAGGTTTACTAAATCATCAGGACAGCAGTGGCCTTTAGATGATATTTGTTAAATTTGCAGGTAATTATATATGTTATGGAGCTGTATACTGTACATACAGTACTACCCCCATTATATACAATTGACTGCAGAGTAAACACATAGTATCTGAAGGCCTCCACTACCCCAGACCATTGTAAGTCTATCTATAGCACTACAACCCCTTCCCTATGTGGTTTGTGTGTGGGACATATCTAGAAGAAAGACTGTACTTGTAGTAGTTAAGTAGCATAAGAAAGGTAGCAAGGAAACACTGGCAGGAGGAGAAGAAGAAAAGGGAATGCACATAAACAATGGGCTAACCTTAAGGGAGCCATAGCAGGGCAGCATACCTTGTGTTGGGCATTACAAAAAGAAAAAAAAAAGAAAGAAAAATACTATAGTTCCCATAAGATGTGGCTGGTAAGGTAAAAGAGAAAGGCTAGCTTTCAGGAGGTTACAAGGACACACAGACGGGGAAGACAGGAAGTATATCTGGAAAAGCAGGGGAGGCAGAGAAAGCAGGGAGGAGTGCAAAGGCACTAATGGAGAAAACTGTAAGCCAGGCAATGAAGAAAGGAGACAAGACCTTTGTCATATACATTACCGAAAAGACAGAAAATCAGGGGTTGGATTGCGAGGTTAAAAGGGAGGGAAGGAGGGATGAGTGCAGAAGGAGACCTAGAAAAGCAACAATCATGAATAAATATTTTCTTCAGTATTCACAGAAGAAAGGGAAGGAGAAGGACCACTACTGGATAATATGGGCATCAATGGGATAGAGCAAATACCAGCTAATTTAGGAGGAAAAGTTCTAAAGGTATTCGAGAATCTGAATAGGACAAGGCTATGGGACGGAATGGATACATCCCAGAATATTAAAAGAACTTCAAGAGGTTCTGGCAGCACTCACTAACAGCCCTATTCAATAAATTGATAGAGACAGGGTGGTCACAGAGGACTGGAGGAGGGTAAATGTAGTCCCTCTCCACAAAAGTGAGTACAAGGATGAGGCTAGCAACTATAGGCCAATCGGTCTGACCTTGGTGGTGGGGAAATCTGTGCTAGACACAGGATTTGGGGGTTAGTCCTCTGCCATCTAAGGTGTGGAGTCTTGATCCTATGATCCTAAAACAGCCTTAGTATATCAAGGCAATAAAGCATGGCATATCTGTGTATCTTGCTATGAACACAGAGGGGATATTATGCATTCCACTAGATGGGAGCCTTAAAGGCAGTAGTAATGGGTCTGATGATTGCATATGCCAACCATCAGTGCAAATAACAAATGACAGATTTAAAGGCACTGAATACAACATTTTCCTTATGTAAAGGGACCTCATGGTAAACCCTCTAGAGTCTTATAATATAGACTGTGAAGGCTAAGATTGAAGTTTAACACCTTGACCAGTGCTACGAAAGAAAGGGCTATATTGCTGACTAAAGCTGGGCACAATTATTTGACAGGGATACAGGAGGGAAACTGCTAGCCTGGCAATTAAAAGTTGCACAAGCATCATCAATTGCACAAACTCAACTTGATAATGGAGACAAAACATCTGAGAGGGAGTCATTAGGGAAGCATTTTATGTGATCTTCAGAAAGTTGCACACTAGTGAGTGTGACACTTGGACAGCTGGTTCTGATCACTGTATGATTTTTGTAATATATAAAAATGTGTTATTGAGTGTCTCTCATGAGACATGCTGAAACAGCCTGTGGAATGACACCCCCTCCCAGGTTTTAGATACAATGTGTTACCTGGAAGGCCAAGAGTTAAGTACAGGCTAGAAGATACCTAAATTAAGGATCTCCTGTTTATCTAGCTTAATTATAGCTTGCCAGCTGACAGGATAGAAAATATCCATTTTATGATGTTTAGTGGAGAAAACCAGGTTATATCACACTGGTGCGAAGTCATAAATGTTCCTCTGATGTCTGTAAAAGCAGGATGTTGCTCATGGATGAAAGATGGACTTAGAAATTAACCTTATTTAATTTAACTTCGAGTGATGATATCCTGGTTGTATAATTTTACATTCTGACAGGGAGGAGCTAGGTGACCTCATGCAAAGAGGTTGGCAAAGCTAGTTTTAAAACTGTAGTCTGTATTCCTTTTGACACACGTTTGGACTCTGAAAAATAAAACATCTACAGCACTATAAGAAGATAAGAATACATTAGCTAGGCAAGTCTAAGTGTATTATTGGTAGAATTTTGCACTTTTTTAAACCTTATTGTTTTAAAAGGCACTATTAGAAGAATGTATTAGATTAGACAAGTCTAAGGGTACAGTGGTAGGAGATTTTGTTGTATATAAACCTTATTATTTTAAGTGAATGTATGTTTTGTGATATATGGTTCTGTATTTACATTTTACATTTTTATCTATCTTTAAGTAAACCTCTACTGTAGAGACTACTTGGTGTGCCTTTGAAATTCTTTTTCCTGACAAGTGAAGAATATATAGTTAAAGCTGACACTGTACAAAAGCTTACCGGTTTTACCAAATTGGGAAAAGGTAAGAGTTTATTCTTGGGTCTTTCACAGAGTTTTAAGGGTTCTTTTTGTATGCCTGGTTAGGTGCCCATAGGTAAAAGATATCTGGCATCCCCAAAGAGCAGAATTATCTGAGCCTGTATGTTGGGTACACTAGCAAGAGGTTCACAGCCTGATTCCTCCAGAACTTGAGACCAAAGGTTGATTCAAACCCACAAAACAGACATGAGGGTTACCCTGTTCTGTTAACTGTTCACAATACTATGCTCAGAGGTTGGCACTGTGGGAGCAGAGTGCCTGACCTGCTGAGGGGGTTGTGACAGCGAGTTCAAGCCAAAGACAGTACAATCTGATAGTTTCTTTAACAATGCCCCCATTACCTGGCTCCATCCCACCTGACCAGTTACCTTAAATGTTGCTATATTTTCATCAGAGGTAGACAGAGCAGCGAAAATGTTGAAGGGAGGAAGGCACCTGGGCCAGATGGCTTAACAACAGATTTTTATAAAACCTTACTAAAGGTCCTCCCTGGTCGATGGATACCAATCCTTGATATGAACTCTTGTGGATACAGAGGTCATCCCTCATTCCATCTCTAAGTTTCATGACTTTCTTCAACAGAGACCTGAAAAGTCTTAAGGGGTTTTGTTTCTACTGGCAACAAGAGTTGGGACTTAACTTGCAGGAAAATGGCTGGCGGAGTATTTGGGGCAATTATATAAATATGTTAAACAGGATTATCTCCAGTTTCTCCAATTCCATATCCTTCATAACTTATACTTCATGCCCTCTAGACTTCATTGAATGGGTAGGTCCGCATCTTCTACCTGCCTTAGACCCTAAAGCATATCTTATGGGATTACCCCTGGTCACCCCTTCTGGCAGGCAATTGAAATACTTTGAATCCTTAGGCCTAGACCAATATTTCACCCCATAGGTTTGCTTAGTGGGGCATTTCCCAGAGGGTGGTAGGCTGCTGTAAAGCTTTCATTTCCATGATTTTGATTGTTGCTAGGTTAATCATTGTCAGGCACTGGCTGGACAACTCCATCCCTCTTCCTGGGAATGGCACTGGAAATACTTCAAGCTCTTGAATTAGAGAAATACATTGCCCAATGCCAGGCCCCTCAGGAGGGTTTGTGAGTGGGTGGGGTACACTGCTGACCCTTTTACCTATAGCACAGGCCCGCAGGAGGAAAAGGATTGAGAAGAGGGCGTGACTTTGCTCCCTTTGGGGTGTGTGGTAACTGGCTCCACCTTTTCCTCCTTGGTGGTCTGGGTACTATTTTGCTTTATTATCTCCCCTTTCATTTCCTCTATTGTATGGGGCTTGAGTTGGTGCTCTGGAGTGGGGGCTGGTGGGATTTTGTTTGGGGAGGACCAAGGAGAGCTTAGGGGTTTAGTTGGGGGAGGTGGTGGGGTGTGTTTGTTATCATCGGTCATTTTGTAATGATCATGGTAGCCGCTTTATGTATCTATACTTGCTATTTTGCTTCATGTGCTGGGCCAGCTATTGCTTGTTGTTTTGTTTGTTTGTTAGTTTTTCTTGTTATAAACTCAATAAAGTATATTAAATTGTAAAACGTCCCTAACCTCTTACTTACCATGATAAGGTAAAGCATATAGGATTGAACATTGTCCCACTACACATGGGCTGCCATGGTCACAGTATTGTCTAAGCTAGGTAAGGATCACTCCATTTGTGCCTGTAAGCGTGAGAAATAACAGATGTCCAGACCAAAGGTTTAAGATGCATAAAAACGCAAAGGTATGCGTTTGTCAATTTATTTAAAACAAAACAAAACAAAAATATTCTTAACTTAAAGTTCATAGAAAGGAAAACAATCGTGTTAGTCTTCACACCCAAAACAGGAAATACTTCTTTCCACAGACTCCTGAATTGCCTTTTCCTTTCCTTTTGTCTTACAGCACTTTGTGTGGAAACACACACACAACCTTCTTGCTCTGTGGTCAGTCGAATACTGACTCTCCTCTCTATCCATCTACACAGGTCTCCTAGTGGAGGGTTTATATACTTTCCAGAAGGGGTGTGTCTTGAACTGAGCCCTCCCCTATTGTGACATCACATTACCTGAATACTATAAAGCAGCCATTTTGTAGGCTGGCATCCCTATAGCAGGACCTCAGCAGGAGAAGCAAGACATTCAGGTACACATTCATTTTGTTTTAATACAGAAAGAAAAAACACTTGTTAAAGATTGAATTAAAATCTGCAGCCTTGGCAAGGAAAAACAGATGGTAGCGCTCTATCTGTCTTCATACAGGAAAGCTCAGGATTCTATTTGCTTTAAATGTAATTGCCAGAAAGTAAACATGCATTTATTTAAGACAACAATTTAGTAAATCTTTTTTACACAGTAGTCTCCTCTAACATATTTTCTTTATATGTGCTGCATAATGCTTGTTTTATGAAATTCCTCACAGCTAGAATTTCAGCTGACTGCTTTTCAGCTTATCAAGATTTGGCTGCCAGATTGTTTTAAAGATAATCAGGGACAGTAAAGAAAGGTTTAAAGATTGCCAGGTTGGCACCTGACAAGAAAATTAGGATAGATACGAATATAGAAGCAGACAGGATAGAGTTAAAATTGAAAAGCATGGGGGGCATCTTGTAAATTCTTGATATTTCTCTTCATAACAGGACCCTGTTACAGTGCCTCTTACAGACCCAACTACCTCTTAACAGCTGGTTATAAAACTGTTGCAAAATTGTTGCCTCCAGGCTGGATACAGTACCTGAAGCAGTAAACCATCTGGACCAATCTGCTGTCGTGAAAGGAGACAGGGAAAAACTAACGTAAGAAGAACATGTAATATAATACATAGATGGTCACAATCAGTGGCCAGTCATGGGCAGGGATCTGTAGGTACTAGGTGCAGAAAAGACCTTTGGCCACATGGAGTGGGGGGTACATGTTAAATACCTTAGATGAATACCAGCTGAGACTTCACTTTATAGGATTGGTTAAGGTGCTGCAAATTACATAACCCCTCCAACAGCAAACATACCTCAACGTCCAGGGCCACAAGTGTGACCCATAATAACATACGACACAACCTTCCTTGTAACATCTGTACTGTTGAGAGATGCCAATTCAGGTTGCCGTATTGCATACCCATAAGATCTCTGGATAGTGATATATGAGGCAGCATGGTGTGGAACGATAGTGTCCTAGATGTAGGCCTCCAGGATAGGATGGCAATGCAAAATTGGCACTGAATAACACATGTACAAATTCTCAATACTACTGCGAATGCACAGTTTCTTGGCTTGCATTTTCAAACAGTAAATTCCCTCAGTTATAGAGCTCAATTTGTAACAGGCATCACTTTGTGCAGTTCACAGAACTATTTAGGAATGGGCAAAGCATTTTACTTGGCAGCGATATATTTTTTTCTCACACCTCGTTCATGAATGAGTGTACCTCTTCTCGGTGCTGATAAAGCAAAGCTAACAGTGTCCCAAAGCACAAGAGGAGAAGCCTTCAAGCTTTCTAAAAATAAAAATGTCAGCCTCCCAAGCTCTCAATTAAAACAATGAACAAGAATGTGTGTCGGGGTGTCTCTATGGTGTATTGGGGTCTTTATGATTTGGTCACTCGGATGCGTACAGGTGTTGGTAAATCACAGCATAACTGGCACTCTGTCATGGTTTATTGCTTAAGTTTATGCATGATGCAGGTGAAAGAAATGTATCTACTTGTTTTTTTTATTTCTTAATATCTTTTTATCAGATATATGATGCCCATCCCTTACTATTTATAAAGTCCTCATATTCATTCATAGGGGCCAGAGTGGAATATGAATACTTTCAATACATCCCATAACCGAGGAAGATCACAATAACTCCTAAATCTCTTTGCAATATTTGCTGCCTCTTCCTTGGTAGGCATGTGCATCAGGCGCTGTGAGAAAGAAACTTAACAAAGCCTTAGCAAAACAAGCACATAAACTTGCAAAGTGTGCTTTTGTCATGCCAAACTGGTTTGCCACAACCCTGCATTCAGCACAGCTGGCCAGCTTATAAAGTACCATCACTACATGCTTGTGTAAAGGGACCAGTTGCCTCATGTATGTGATCTCAGGACTCATAAACACACTAACGCCAGCACACAGCTCTTCAAAAGACTGACATGACATCCTAAAATTTTCAATCCAGGTAAAGTCTAGTCAAGTGTCTCCCGGTAAATCTTCTGGATCTCTGCACAGTATTCCTGGAGTCTGTTACAGTTCCAGAGTATATGGGTGATGTTCATTGGGGCTAGCTGGCTTCTCCAACATCCTCTGTAGGGGCTAGGCCCCATTTATATAGCTTTTGAGGAGTTCTGTGCCACCTGTGCAAGATCTTAAATTGGGTGAATCGATTTTGGTATCTAATTGTTTTTGCTTAAATGTTCCAGCTCTCCTTCTACTCTTGGAGTGCGATATCTGTGCAAATTCGGTACACCAGAGCACCTTTAACCTGTCTGTGGTGTCTCCATCCACGGTCAATAGTTACTTGTAGATATGTTCGCCAGAATCAAGCACCTTGTTCCGTCCGGTGATCCGCCAACTTTGATCCATGCTTTTGTGACCTCACACCTGGACTACTGCAACTCGCTCTACCTTGGGCTTCCGGGGTTGATATCCACCACTTGCAGCTAGTGCAGAATTCCACAACCTGGTATTGATGGGAACCTAGATCTTCCCATATTACTCGATTATGCGGGAACTGCACTGGCTGCCAGTCCAGTGGTGGATCACCTTCAAAGTTGGATTACTAACTTTAAAGCCCGGCATGATCTGGGCCTGATTACCTGAAAGAACTCCTGATTTGTTACCGCCCTGTGAGATTGTTCGCTCCAATGACGAAGGGTTGCTAGAGATTCCAAGGGTGATGTTAAAATCTGCTGGGGCCGGGCTTTTATGTTTGCAGCTCCTTCCTTTGGAATTCTCTACCCCATTGGACTAGGGAGTGTACAACCGTGGGGAGTTTTAAACAGGCTCTTAGATCCTTTCTGTGGAAAAGGCATATGGTTTTACTGTTCATTAATTCATATTGTGTGTTTTAATAATATTACTTCTGTATCTCTGTTTCTGTATTCTGTATTTTATCTTATTTTTATTGGAATGTGCCTTGACACTTGAAAGGCACAATATAAATAAAATATTATTATTATTATTCGAAGTGCATCTAGTATGGTGGGGCTGGGCATTCTGTAGGTAGGGCTAGGGCCCAGGGTTTCTGAGAGTGCACCCTCATTTGTAAGTACTGCCAATACAGATGCTTTGCCAACTGAAACTCAGCCTGCAGTTGTACAAACTATGCAAAGTGTCTTGTCAACTAGTCTAGGATATGCCCAAGTATGAAGATTCCATGGCTTGCCATTATGGCCAAGAAAATGGGCACCTTCCTACTGTGAGGTTGGATTGCTCTGGAGTTGAAAGGTTGTGAGAAGACCTCAATTTCCATTAGGCCTGCTTTGCATATCTCTTCCATATTATGGTTGAATACAAAAGGTGGGTTACAGGTCAGATGAGTGGAAGCTTACCATACAACACTACATGTAGCGGGAATTACCTATGAGGTGGGCTTCATTTGGGATCCACTTTACTTGGGTTGCCATTGGCATCAGGGGGCTAGTTTGGAGACAAACCTCATTAAGTGCATCTGCCGGGGGTTGAAGCAAGAGGTTCTTGAATGCATTAAGGAATTCAGCAGGAGACCATCCTACCCCAGTGCTTTCTCTGATGGCATGGTTCTGGGGCAGCTCCAAGTTGCCTATGGAAAAGGGGCCTCAAGCTCCTACTTGGCTTCTAAGGATATAGTGGGAAGTTGCAGAGGACCAGTAAAGGCTAAAGATGTACTTGTGTGAGGATCTCTCCTGTGAGTACAGGGTTTGGTAATATTCTACAAAGGCATGGTTGATCTCTGTTGCCTTTGTCCTCAGGAGTGACTGCAGAGTCTTGTACTGCCACTAGTCTGGACCTCTCCGGCCTTTTTAACTGATATGCCAGGAGCCTTCTCAGCTTTCCCCAGACTCCCAAAAGATTTACAATGCCTGAAGAGGGCAAATTCTGCACGTTGGTGCAAGTAAAGATTTATTTTTATTATGTACCAATAATGTTTGCCAATAAGTCTGGGGAAGGCTTCTGGCTAGCCCTTTAAGTTTCATCTAGGCCATTAGGGTTTCAATTGTGCCTCCAAGTACTTGTTCTGCTGCTTGATATGCTAATGTAATTAATTAATCTACCTTGGATGTATGCTGTTAGTGTATTCCACCTTACTGCCGCTGTAGAGTCTTGAGGTCAATTAAATTCAAGAAACTCTTTAATCTGTTTGTATCTCTTGGCAAAGATAAGAGTCCTGCAAAGGGAAGAATTAAATATCCATGGTTTCTGCATGGAAGGAGGGGTCTGGTCCACTGGTATCCATGTAAACGTGGCTGGTGCATGGTCTGATATGATTATTGCACCAATGGCTACCTCCAAGACTTCTGGTACCCACTGATGAGGGATCAACCAAAGATAAATTCTGGAATAGGAATGGTGCGAGGGAACAAAAGTGTAAACCCGCCCTTGAGTGTACCAACTGCCAAGTGTCCATGAGACAGAGCACTTCTTCCAAGTTTGTGAGAGCTTGGGAGGACAGTGTATGTGGTCCAGTGGAGTTGTACTCCTATCTACGAAATCGTCTATCATTGTGTTAAAGTCCCTCCACTACCATCTGTGACCTGAGGTTAGCTTGGAGTATTTTGGCTAGAGAAGTGTAGAAGGCTGCATCTGTTTGATTTGGACCATAAACATTACCCAAAGTAACTGCTGAGCCACCTATTGAGGCCCTACACTGTCACAAAATCCCTTCTATGTCCTGAAGTATATGGTCCACCTTAAAGGGACATTCCTTGAACCAGTATAGCAACCCTCTGCTCTTGGAATTGAATGAGCTGCCAAATACTTGTGAGACCCAGCTCATGTGCAGCTCAGCAGTTTCAGTGGGAGTGAGTGAAGACTCTTGTATAAAGGCAATCCCAGACCCCTCCTGTGTAGGTGATCTAATATCATCCTGCATTTAACAGGAGAAATGATGCCTTTGACATTCCAGGTGACCTACTTAATCAGTCCTGTGGCAACTGGTGCAGCAAAGCAGAGGGCTTACTATATCCTGCAAGGAAGATCACATATCTGTCTTCCCTGTTAATGAAATAGATAGGCTGAGGTTGCTAATAATGTGGCAAGCCAGGGCACTAGGTATTAGGGTGTACTGTATATTTCCTCATCAACTCTACCCTGAGCACCCCAGGTATTGCCTGCCACATAGTGATAGCGTGGCTTCAATTCTAAACATTTATAAAACATCAAAGTGCTAAAACACCCAACAAACCATGATAAAACTATAACACAACAATAAAAGAACAAGAACCATGTTCTAAACCAGGTTATATGATGCAACTGCATGGCTTGTGACTGGGAGAGAGACATAATCTGTGCATGGGTGGCATCCCTAGCCAGTGCCCTTCTCTCAGTGTGCTCCTACCAGTGGAGTAGGTCATTTCCTGAGTGCAGACCATGTCTGAGCCACAGAGCTGCAATGGAAAATGAGCATAGTCCAAAAGGTATGAAGCAAGGAAGTGGTGGAGGGACACCTGGGTGGCTGGTATCCCCAGTGTCACTGCAGGCTACTCTGGTGATGTGCATGGAGGTGGCATTGTCCCTGCAGAAGTGAGACCTCCCAAATAAAGTCTTATGAGCATCTGGTTGAGGGTCCCTAAGGTTCTAACAGTCAGCCCTTGGAAGGCACATGGTAGTTTCTTCATCAATGCTAGGAGGAAGGAAAGGGTCCCACATCATGCAGCCCAGCATGAGGGGAGCAACAGTCCCTGGGAAAGTGTTAAATGCACACAGCAAATAAAGAATTTGATTATTTGTACTGGTTGCTACTAGGTTGCCAAACTCCAGCTGGGTTGGTGCCGCTAACCACCACGGGCTTCTGCACCTCTGTCAAACAATGCTGTGGTGGGGCTGGGACTGACAGCAAGTCGAGGAGGTAGAGTGCTGCCTGAAACTTGTAGAGTTGCGCTGTTATGACCATTACTGTGTCCATCCACCCACTGAGCCATCTTCATCATCGTAGGGGTTGCAGTGCTAGCCATAGAGCAAAATTGTCAGAACAGTGCTCCTGTAAAGTGGAATAGTTGACCCTGTCAATGGTGGTGAGGGTGGCTTGCAGAGAAGCCATGGAACAGGGCTCCCCACACACAGGATGATGTAGCAGGCCTGCTGGCTGTGAGAGAGGAAGCTGCCAGCCTGGTAAGTTACTTATTTATATAAAAGTGGGTCAATATGTCTGGGGAAGTGAGAAGAGAAGCCTGTCAGCCTGCCTTATTGTAGTTCAAACATCTCCTCCATCAACCCCAGTAGTGTTTCTTATGCTGACCAGCTGTGCATTAAGTTAAGAGGATGACTGGTAGAATGCTCCTTCATGCCCACCCCTCTGTTCTGCTTGCCCCAACACCTGTAGATTGTGGGAAAAAATTGGGATTAAGATGAATGAGAATGATGGGCTACAAGGTGTCAGCCCAGTGAATTTTGGCAATGATGCAGAGTGGAAAGGTTTGAGCAGTGTACTTACTGTTGAAGGCATGTGAAATAAAAACCCTGCACACAAGAAAATGCCACACCTTATCAAGCATTACAGTAGGCTGGCTTGCCAAAAGAAAGAAAACAGTTAATGACAATTTGTTAAGCAAAGTCTCTGAAGTGTATGAGTCTCTATGGCTCAGGGGAAGTGAGTCAGGAAAGGTCCCTCATGTCCAGTTTTCACCATCTAGTCTACTCCTTAATGTTGTATCTGTGACAACTGATCAGCAAATCTTTCTGCCGGACTGGGAGCTCCTGCCTTTCTCTGGGTGCTTTAGGTATTGCGGTGGCTTTTCTGGGGGAGATTGATAGTGGCACCTCTTCAGGAGTGTTGATTGACTTCCCTGATCTTTTTGGGACAAGTTCTCCCAAAAAGTTCAAGCTGCAACTGACCTTCAGAGTCTCTGCTGCAATCTCTCTATAGCTCGGCTCCTCTGTTGCAGTTCTATGCAGTCTCTTCCCTGTGGTTGGACCTTTTGCCTTTAGAGGTCTGCCATTCCATGCTGTCCAGGGCCACCTGGGGGTTTAGAGGTCTGCCATCATGTAAGCTCCAGTTGTGCCACGATTCATTCCCTTTATGAGACTGGGGTTCAAGAGCATGCTACTGAAGGATGGGGGCACTATCTGGCCAGTTCAATTGAATATACTCTGCTGCTTCCTCCAGTGTATGAAATGTATGGGAGACACTGTTTCTGGTAAAATTAAGCTTTGCCAGGAACTGCAGCCTGTATGGGATGTTCTTCGATTGCAGGACTTTCTTTGCATCCAGGAATCTCTTTCTCTTCTGAGCAAGCTTTGTTGAATAATCTGAGAAGATTAGGATTCTGTGTCCCTGCTGGGTTGGGGCCGCGGTCTCTGGCTAGTGCCAACATCTTTCTTTTCTTTGTCTGGGAACAGAGAAACCAATCCAGAACAGGTCAGGGTTTGTCTTCCAGTCTGGGCTGTGGGCCAAAAGTGTGGTGTGCTCTTTCTATTTTGAGAGAGGTTTCCAGGGTCTACAGGTATTTGAGGGAGCTCGAGTTGTAGAAATTCTACGATGTCTGCTTTTGGACTCTTCTGGGACCCCAGAAAAATGTAGGTAATCCCTGTGGATATGGTTTTCAGAATCCTCTGCCCATGCCCACAATAGAGCCACCATCCATTCGAGCTCTTATATGCATGCCTCGTGGTGCATGTCCTCCTGCAGTCTGGAATACAATGCAGGCGGTTCTCAAGCTGACCAGCACTCATTTATAAAATTCTTCAAATCTCTAGCAAAAGAGAGTTGAAAAAGTGTACAATTACCATAGGACTTAGCCTCTTCTCTCATTACCTACTACCCACCTATTCACTATCCTCCCCTCCTTTCCCTACCCACCCCTCCCTTCCTCCCATCTGACTTCCTTCTGCCCCTTCTACTCTTTCCCTACTTTCTATGCCCATTGCCCTCTGACTACATCCACTTCTTCCCTCCCTGCTAACCTCCCTTGCCCTCACACTCCCTCCCTCCCCTCCTGCTACCCTCCCTTTCCCCACTTATCCTTTCCCCTGACCCCAGCTCCAAACCACCCTACCCATACCCCAATGTACATGCACTTAACTCTGACCTCTACTTGTTTGCCTATCCTCCACTCTTTCATCCCTTTCTCTCACTCTTTCTCCTTCCCCTCTCCTACACCCCAGGCACTCTGGTATGGTTCCCCGTCCATAACTCACATCCCCTCCCTCCATCCTCCTTTTACACAACTTTACCTTCCTACTTACCTCCTCTACCCCACCACCCAAACACCTAGCCTATCCCGAATGTTTCCTTCCCAGCTTCTCTCCTTCCTTTCATCAACTTATCCTTCCCATAGTCCCCCCAGCATGCCTCATCTTAGTTCACAGGTAAACCACCTCTACCACTGTCTCAGTTCCCCATTCCCCTCCTAATTCTCCATGTCTTACTTTATTCTTTTCTATAATTCCTTAGCCTTCCTAGCACTTAAGTATGCCACATGTTTATCTGCACCATGTTAGAGTCCTCTAGATACCATCTCTGTGCATTAGTTTTAATATGTGTTTGAATTGTAATTTCTCTTGCTGTCATGCAACATGTTTTTGTACTTCAATTACTTTCATGTAATTATCCCACATCCTGTAGATCAAATGTTTCTTTGTTACTAAGTGTGTTTGTATACCACCTACCCTTGTTTCACCTATTTCCTTGACAAAGTTTCTGTAACCAGGACCTCCTTGTATATGAGCCTGCTCAATGGAGTTTTCCTGCAATAAACTTGAATTGAAACTGAATGTCCTTGTCATCAATATAGGATTTGCATCTCAGTTCTACCTGGAAATAACACCCAAGGCCAGTTTCAGCTGTCCTGCATTCCGTTCCAGTATGCTGTGATGATTGTCCCGCGGTCTTGTACCTTACCTGCACCTGCTGATGTTGGTACTGCTCAGCTTCTGCTGCTTTCCTATCCAGCTCCATCATCCAGTAAGTGGACATCCACATCAAACTGTTCCTCAACGCGAACTATTGCCATCCTTCTCACCACCCTGGTGGCTCAGGGCTCCTGCACATCTGCTGTGTTTCTTTTTGGGCATTTTTACAAGTACCAAAGTCCAGCATCCCTGCCTGATCAATTACTCCTACCCATTCATTCGACTCATATTTCAACCTCAGCAGGCGTTACTGCTCCTGTCAAAGCTCTAAGGAGTACCTGTTCTTCTCACCTAAAGAACCCTCTTCCAGAGACAACCCTCAAACAGCACGCCATATAGAATCTAACTCCCTATATGAAATATCAGTACTTCCAATAATCTCCCAGGACCCATTTCAGAATCCCATTTGACTGGGCAATAGAATATCTAATCTGTTATTCAACTCTGCAGGATCCTTCCTTACATATTCCTTTTAATTCAAACAGCGTGGACATTGATACCTCCCAATTTCTTAATAGGATCCAAGCTTTAGTGGAATCTCCTTCTTGCCTATCATCTTACCTTGGAAACATGAACCTAATTCCCTCCTGGGATATACCAACTCCATAATAACCATAACCCTCAAGGAGAATGGGAACCACAGGATACCACATAGCAGTACTGGCATCATCTGTTAAACCTTCCTTTATAGTCTTCTCTCCAAAGCACTGACTCAGTTTGACCATGTTATTCAGTTTGTATTTCCCTGAATAGCCATTAGTTGCTCTAAGACCCTTTTCCATCTACTGTCCCAGAATATGTATTGTCAGATCTCCTGTAGCAGAGGAATTATAGCTTGTGGGTCCTCCAGGCTAGTATTACCTTGGGACCTAGTTGTACATTTATGATACAGATGACACAGACACAGTCGGAAGAGTAAAGACACGTTTACTTTAGCGTGGTGCTATACAGCCGTTGATGTTACATTTTCTCTTCTCCTAGGAAAAGCAAGCAAGCAAGCATATATATATATATATATATATATATATATATATACACACATCATATATCCCCCAGCATAAAATCACCCATGTACCAATAAAATAATTTTGTTATTAGCATCTAGGCAGAACTTATCTAGACATGTTTGGGCATTCTTGGGTATTGCATTCTACACATTGGTTTCTGATAGACCCATATAGGACATGCAGGCTCATGCTGTTGTATGTTGCTATGGTGTGCGTGAAACTCATTGTTTCTCTAGGTCAAGTATTGACACTGTGCACACATGAACAGTTAGGCAGTTGGAGCCAGTGGATGATGACATAGGTACATTATATGTTACAATCCCCTTGTACCTATGGAGACAGCCAGTTAATTTTGGAAAATTTAGGTCTCCTGTGCAGTAGTGGATGTCCTCTGATAGGGGCCCTATTAGGGACCCTCTGGGTGGCTTTTCCTATAAGTATGCAGTCCAGAGACTATTTATTATGACATGGTTGCTCTCATAAGTCCTGCTCTGCAGCATTTGCATTTACTGTCTCATGCCTCTGATGGTGCGCCTTAGACAGCATGCACTAAGCATTAAAATGGCTACCAACACCAGTTGTAGTATCAGTAGGGTTTTAAATGTTAACCGCCACGGTCCACCCAGTGTATTGTATATCAAGTGTTCATTATCAGCATCACTACCACCCAGTGTATTGTATATCAAGTGTTCATTATCAGCATCACTAAGTAATTCTTGAACTTTAAGCTATATTTTATGTGCTGAATTCTCAATGTTAATCAGATCTGTGTCCTTACGGTCTAGCAGGTTCTGTAAGTTTAGAGTAAGTGGTATTGATGCTTTAAATGCAGGTGCATAGTTATTAATTTGATATGCCTGATGGGGAGTTTGAGTCAAATGTTAATTTGAGATGACTTATGATGTGATAAAGGATGGAAGGTATAGTCTCAATTTGTACATCACTATTGGTTACAAAGCAGAAGTTAGGTTGGGTTAGGACAGGTTTTGCCTTGATGTGTTAATGTTTTTAACATTTGTTACAATACAATATTGGTTAGTAGAGTTATAAGTGGAGATTACCCGCTGGGTGGTCCATTTTGTACTTGAACTGGACACGAGACAGTATTGTTGTCTCTTCTCATTGAAGTTCTCCACAAACTGATTGAATTTGTGACATAACATTGCACTAGCAGATCCACTGGTTGTTTATCTCCTCACAACAATGTAAATTTGGCCTACCAGGATCTGTTTTTATCTTGCACTAGTATTTTAGGTGGATTCACTCGGTATACATAGTAATCCTCTTGGGATAGCCTAAAGAATGGATTTTACAACCTTAGTATACCTCTGCTCAGCATACTTTACTTGTGGTAGCTTTACAGTGAGGAGTGCATTCATTGTATCTGCTAGTGTACTATTTGGCTTGGAACCCTTGTGGTCTGATATATATCTTTGCCACTTTCCTTACCCACCAAATGGGTGGGGCACTGTTAAACTCAAGGGTTTAAACAATGGTAGTCATAGACATCCTGCACATGAGGGCAATACCATGATTTGATTTGGCCATCCGATATCTGATTGGGTAATCTATTGTTACTTAATTGCTGTAATAACTTATTTTCAGTGGTTAGTATATAAGATCCATAAGCAGAACAGGTTATAGCTTTCCTATGATGTACGGTGCCCTACTTCCTCATTATGCTCATCTATGATGTCATTTATTTTATTTTCAACTTGTTTGAACAACTTTGCTATCTCATGTATATTATATACGGTCAGTCTTTCCTCGGCCAAGCCAGCCTGGTTGATTGCTAATGGTGGGAGAACCTCTCTCTCCTCCTGTAGGTTTACAGTATTTTGGTGTTCTCTAATGGCTTCCAAATCGGCTCGATTCCAGATACTCATTCCTGAGCCGAAGAGTCCTGTTATGTCACCCAACAGGTCTCTTTTCCCTCTTTAAGCAATTTATGGGTCTGATTAGTAATCATAACCCCCGAGCATGGAAACCACTGACCATATCTAACAACATTGTGGCATAAAACTTTGATACATTTGTATTGGCACAGTCAAGCTTGTACTATTTAGATCCCAACCAGAAAAATTAAAACTAACAGGTAATCTAATGTATTGCACATCATTTACAAGAGTTTGGTCAGTGGGTGTTGATGTAAGTCCACTGTTTGGCCTCACGGTAAGATTAAGGCAGGTGGCAGGGTTAACAGTCAATGTTATTTGTGCCATGCTTGCACCATTAATACAAACATTATCATTATAACTGCCACATGCCCCTGCGTTTCTCCCTTCCGTTAGGGTGCACTGGCATACAGTCACATAGTAGGTGCCTGAGTCTTTGGGGTAGCCTTTTCTAACACCAAAGTTCCAGTGTCTGGTTTAACCCACCCTCTATAGGGTGTCAATATATTGGCACAAGTATATGATTTACCATCCGAGGCCTTTGTCAGACAGTGTCTTGTATATTTTGCGACCTGAGTGTTGTTTAATGTCCAAATTATCTTCTGGGTATGAGGCGACAGTTTTATTCTGGCTCCGCGTATAGTTTATTTTCAAGTAAGCAGTGTCTTCATAGTCACAATTACGTAACTGGTCTCGACAGATAGCTGTATGTTGAGAGTTGCTCTGTAGCAGTGTGTCACTATTAACAGTAGTAACGTAAGCATGGTATCAACCTAGAAAGACAAATCAAATGCAGTATCATTGTTTAGTCAGCTTTATCTGATTTTCTTTTGTTTACAAATGTTGATTGCCCCATGTTGTTGTTGTACAGTTTGTGTCATTGGTTTGATTTCTTTAGTAATTCTTTTTACATATACTGCAGTCTCTTCCAATTTCTTTGCACGGTATAGGGTCCTAGCCAATTGGCATCTTTCCTAGGTGATTTTTGTTCCCAATTTTGGACCATGACCATGTCCACCTCTTTTATTAGGGAGGCCCATCCCATAAAGGGTTGCCTGTAGTTAACATTCTTTTCACGTGCCTTGGCCATGTTTTGAGTGGCAAATCCTAGGTACTGTTCCAATTGTAACTGTACCCCGGACAGAAACTTTCATGTTTTACCTTATGACTAATAGGGCCACTTGGAGAAGGCACATATGCAGATGCGTTGGCCTCATCTTTCGCCAGTCATTAATTTGTAAGGTGATAATCCAGTGCTTGCTTGGACAGTCCCTCTGACTGCCATTAGAATACCGGGCAAGTGATCTACCCAATCTTTTCCTGCATCTAAATGCACTTTTTAATGCATTTTAAGTGTTCTATTCATTCTTTCCACCATTCCGAAGACTGGGGATGGTATGGTGAAGTGGTATCTTTGTTGAACCCCAATTATTTGGCACATTGTGGCCATTACTTGATTTACAAAATGTGTGCCTCTGTCTGATTTGATAATATTGGGAAGCCCACCTAGTGCACACCTGGTTATATAGGATTTTGCCGTTGTTATTGCCGTGTTGTTTTGGTGGGGAATGCCTCCACCCATTTAGAAAACATGTCTATAATAACCAGCATGTACTATATCCCCCTTGCCATTGGGAGTGGCCCCACATAATCAATTTGTGTGCGTCCCAGGGGCCATCTGCCAAGGGCAATGGTTATAATTTTGGTTTGCCCTCTTGGGGTCTTGTTGCAAATATATAAGACAGTGATGTAAACTGTCTGCGATTGTGTTATCCATATTAGGCCACCAGTATTTAGATTTGATAATTTGCATGGTTTTGTTCGACCCCCATGGCCACACCAGCGGTGGTTTTCCATGACAATATCATGATATAATTGACTTGGAGGTATCCATTTTAGTGTTTTATCCTCCTCCTGTCCAAACAGAATGTTGTCTCTGATTTAAATTTGTAGTTATTTTGGGGTCCTCTTTTGTTTGTGTACACTTATTTACAATCCAGGGGTCCTGGCTTTGCAAATCTCCCAAATTTGCTTTGGGTAACAGTTTATGGGTTGGCAGTAGCACTTTGATGGCTGGTTTAATTTGTACAGAGTCAATGGGAGTCTTTGGTCGGATCCCTTTCCAGGGTCTCCCATTTTGCTGCCATTTTGGCAAGCTTATCTGCCCTATCATTTCCTAATTCTGCTGGAGTGGCGTATTTAGAGTCAACATGGGCCTTAACCTTTATGATCGCTATTCTTCCTGGCATGGCATCCCCTTCCTTTAATATGGCCTGTAAAGTTCTCCGTGTTTGACATGCTCCCCAGTTGCTGTTTTCATACCTATGTTAGCCCATATGGGTAACCAGGTAGTAAGTGATCCTACTGCAAACTGTGAGTCTGTATGTATGCTTAACCTACCTTTGGGGCTTGCCAGGATAGCCTAGTGAAATTGCTACTAATTCAGCAAATTGGTAGGAGTCCCTTGTGACAGTTTTATGAGTATTCCCTGTTTGTGTATGGGCCTTTTATCCTCTAGGTGGTAACACCGGTGTCATGATATACTGCTGCACCTATGTATCGGACTCCTTGTTCCCAATACCTTGACCTGTCCACATGAGCCGTGTTATAGCCATTTGCACCATGCCCATCCACAAGGTGACTCTCTGGCTGCTATTTGCTGAACCTCCACAATCATGTGGCTCTCCTGGTAATCCAGGTACTGTAACATGTGTGGCACTATCAATTTCTCAACGGTAATGTTTTTATCTTGCAGGGCTAACAGCCACCTTGCTTGTCGGGTTAGGCTAACTTCCTTGACTTTGTTTTCTAACAACAGTTTTAAGGGGTATGTGTAGTTTGTATTATGATGGGATTAAACCTAGTGGTTTGCCTCACTTGCTTGTATAGCCAAGCAATAGCCAGGACTGCTCTCTCGCACATGTTAAACCCTCTCTCTACCTCTGATAATTGTCTGTTTAGGTTGGTAACTGGTACTGGCTTTCCACTTAGTTTCTGTAACAGTACTGCAACGATGGTGTCATCTGTTGCACTGGCTTGTAAAATGAATGATTTTGAGTAATCAGCTTGTATTTAGGCTGGCGCTGTCTGTAATGCTTTTTTAACTTATTAACACAGTATAACTCTTCTCCCTCCCATATGAGCTTGCACTGGCCTTTTGGGTCATCCTTTAACATACTATATAATGGCTTTGTAATCTCTGAGTAGCCTTCGATATAATCCTACAGAAATTTGTCATACCCTATAATTTTCTTAAGCCAGTAATGGTAGTTGGTAATGGTAGGGTCTGGATTAGTGCTGTTCTGGCAGGGTCTATTCGCCTCCTGGGAAGAAATAATAGTTCCTAAAGGTAATCTTTTAGTCTCAATTTGTGCTTTGTCTGGATTTACCTTTAATCCTTTTCTTTCCAATAAGCCTAGTACCCTATCCAGCAGCACTAGGTGGTCCTCCTTTGTTGAACTTTGCAGCAGGAGGTCATCTCGTATTGAACTACTGAGTCCCCAACCCTTCTTCCTCCAGGATTTGTTTTATGTATCTGTGGAACGAGGTTGGTGCTGGTGGAAGCCCTGCAGCAATCAAGTAAATGTGTACTGTTTACCCTCAAAGTAAATGCAAATGTATACTGGTCCTCTGCCTTGAGGGCATGGACCAGAACCCATTAAAAATCTAGGACAGAGAAAATTTGCTCTCTGGCCATAATTTTTAAAAATCTCAGTACTGGAACTAGTAACAGAGCTAACCTGAGGGGTTACTTTGTTTAAATTATGTGTCGATGGTCAGGCGGTATTTTTCCATTTGGCTTTAACACTGGCCAGATGGGACTGTTAGCTATTGAGCACAGGCCTAATGACTCCTTGTTGCAACAGCTGTTGGATGACTGGTTTGTTTCCCTCTACCTCCTCCTTTGTATTGGGTACTGTTTAGTGTGCCCAGGACATGGACCTTCTACAGCTATTTTTATGTTGCTTACCTGTCTACAATCCGTGCCGTTTGTGCCATACTATCTCATGATTCTGTATAACTTGCTTAAATTCAGGGTGCTTTAATCGTGTCTCTAAACTTTTAACACTTGTTGCAGCATTTGATTTTACAGAGACTAAAAGCATAACTTTCCACAACAGTGATTGGTTTAAAACTTTTAACATTTGCTTTCCATAGACATTGATTACTAAGATCTACAACAAGCTGATGCTTAGTTAGACAATCGCTACCAATGATGTTGTCTTCCATGAGCCCCCCTCCACCCATGCGAAGGCCTGGCAGCCCATGGGTGTACCTCCCAACCTTATGTGTTGTGGTTGGGACCAATACCCTTCTGTGGTATGTCCTGTACATCCCTCTATATCGTTGGTGGTCTTTGAGGGTCTAAGGATATGCTGATATTTGTGGTAATCGGCTACTTGATTGTCTATAGGTGCTTCTACAGTGTGACCATTGATGGTAACCTTAGCTGTAGGCCTCCTCGACTATCAGCATGTAAAGAGCATACCCATTTAGTGTCAGGGGTTACCGAGCCTCCGCCTCCCTATTGCTTGTCTATTTCAAGTATGGCACTAAGCCTCCTTATGACATCATCATCATCCAGGGATGATTCCGCCCTCTCTCTGGGCGCCTTTAAAACCACTTGTAGGCGATCAATGAGATCTGCTACAGTGTCTCCCTTATTACTCTGTCTGCCTGCTGGCGGACCTCTTGCTCGACCCTCCCTAGCTTGCATCTGCCTTGGACCCTTTCCTTCCTGTCCTCCACCTCGGGCCCAACACTCACTTTTGCTATGCCCTGTTAACTTGCAATTAAAGCATGTAAAGTTTGATGTGCCCACAGCTGGATATTGCTGGGACCCTCATTTACCCAGGTGGCTGCGGCAACTTTACTGCATTTTGCTTTTCATTGAGATCGTCTCTAACAATTCTAACCTCTCATCATGTGATTTTGATAACTTTAACATGGACCTTAGGGTGGGATCCAGGTCACACATCCATATCCACAGGTCACTAAAGGTTGAATCCTCCTCCATGGGCACTCCTCCCCCGCGTATCGCTGGCAAACTTGAAGAGCCTCAGGATAGCGCCCGTGGCCTCTCCCCTGTTGTCAGCTTGGTCTGTAATATTTTGTCCCAGTCAACTTCCTGTCGTGGCCGATTCACCCTTGCCCATTTTATAGCATCTACTATTTCATTGTAATCTGCTCACAAGTTGGGGTTTTGGGCGCATCTTTGTGCATGCCTTGCACCTCGTCTGGCATTGCCTCGGCCAAATGCGGACTGAGTTTAAACATTACGATCGTCAGACATCTTTGCTAGTCAGCCCCATAGTAGTTTGGATGTTTTTAACTTTCTTCCTAACTCAATCAAATTTGTCTTATAATCAATGGGTCCTATTTCCTGACTCAATTGTGTTAACTCTTTAATAGTTAGATCCCTGATTTCAGGTCCTGGATCTGGTTTATCTATGATATGCCTACTGTATTTACTATCCTTTTTGTTTGGGTATACTTTCCTGTTGACTTCTGGTCCTCCCGATCTTGCTCCATCTCCAGTGCCTCTTCTGTCATTTCATCTTGTCCCTCTAGGGTAGCCCATCTACCATTTATTACCTTTTATCATCTCCTTCCAGCACACTTTCATCTAGTTGGCTGTTCCTTGCCTGTTCATCTGTCAAGCTGTTTCCTGTATCCGTCTTATTTTCTTTTTAAGGTTCTCTCTCCTAACGGTGTGAACTTGGCTACCTACTTCGTTACCCCTTTCTTCAGCATGTTTACAGCTTAATTCGTATCTGTCCCTTTTCCTTCTAACAAAAGTAAAGACTCTTCCTGTTTTTGTCTTGTTGCCTGAGACATCGTACTGCCTGCGGCGGCCATGCCCAGCGTGGAGACCAGTTCCATCTTTACAACGGTCCCTTCTTTGTTCCATTGCTCCTCCCTCTCTTGCTCTTTTAACTTACTCTGACACTCTACTA
This sequence comes from Neoceratodus forsteri, assembly GCA_016271365.2. NCBI lineage: Eukaryota > Metazoa > Chordata > Ceratodontiformes > Ceratodontidae > Neoceratodus > Neoceratodus forsteri. Next base: position 60,751,601 of record CM057459.1, read on the forward strand.
ACAATTCCGATAACTCTTCTACTTCCTCGTAACTTATTATTATCAAAACTTAATCTCGCTTTTCAGCAGCATGTTCCTGTGACTGCTGGTCTACCTTTATTTTTAACAGAGAATTATCCCTATCTAAAGACAAAGGTCTCCCTGTACCTTTACTAACTGTGACTTTAGTTGCTGGTTCTCCTCTTGCAGTGATTCTGACCCTTGATTTATTTGCATTTAAACTATCTATTTCTGACTTTAGCTGGGTTACTACATCTTGCTCCTCTGCCTCTTGATTTATTTGCATTTTTAAACTATCTATTTCTGACTTTAGCTGGGTTACTACATCTTGCTCCTCTGCCTCTTGATTTATTTGCATTTTAAACTAGTTCTGACTGTAGCTGGGTTACTACATCTTGCTCCTCTGCCTCTTGATTTATTTGCATTTTAAACTAGTTCTGACTGTAGCTGGGTTACTACATCTTGCTCCTCTGCCTCTTGATTTATTTGCATTTTTAAACTAGTTCTGACTGTAGCTGGGTTACTACATCTTGCTCCTCTGCCTCTTGATTTATTTGCATTTTAAACCATCTATTACCAACTGTAGTTGGGTTACTATCTCTTGCTGCTCATGCAGTTTCTTTAAAGTCTCATGTGTTGATGAGTTACCTCCTGGCTGTATTGCCACAGACTTATGCAACATTTGCTAGCTTCTCTTTTTCATTTTGGTTGCTAAATTATGATCCAGCACTAGCCTGTTAAAATACACACGGACTGACTTGTCCTCTGGAGCGCATCGTGTGCCCTAACTTGCAACTTTTCCCAGATACTTGTATCTCTACTTCCATTGCTAACTATATTGCCTTGTGTTTACAGATTAATTCTGTGGGTACTATCCCCATGGTTAGATACTTATCGGTCTGCTAACTCTGACAAAGTATCACCCCTTGTGCACCAGTGGTGACCCTGTGCAGGCTAGTCTTATGACCCCCTAGAGCCCTGTCTTGCAAGTAACAGTAGTCTCTAGCCTATATCTTGTTCCCTAGAGTTCTGCCTCATGAGTTCAAACAGTAATCTCTAGTTAACATTTGTCTACTAATTTAATCTCTGAGCACACGTTACCTTGTGGAGCCCCATGGTTGGTTGAGGTGATCAGTCTCTCCCATAGCACCAAACTTTCCAAGGATTAACACACTCAGGGCAATTTCTTATGGCATTGACAGACTACATCAAGGTCCCGGGTCGTGTTCCCCATTTAAAAGCGATCCGAGTCATGCCTAATTGTAGTGGAGGAATTATAGCTGGGGGTCCTCCAGGCTACGAGATACCTTGGGACCTAGTTGTACATTTATGATACAGATGACACAGATGCAGTCGGAAGAGTAAAAGATATGTTTACTTTAGTGTGGTGCTATACAGCTGTAGATGTTACATTTTCTCTTCTACTAGAAAAGCAAGTAAGCATATATATATATATATATATTATATATATATATATATATATATATATGCAGACATCATCTCTCCCCTTCAGCATAAAATCACCCATGTACCAATAAAATCATTTTGTTATTAGCGTCTTGGCAGAACTTGTCTAGACATGTTTGGGCATTCTTGGGTATTGCATTCTACACATTGGTTTCTGATAGACCCATATAAGGACATGCAGGCTCATGCTGTTGTGTGTTGCTATGGTGTGAGTGAAACTCATTGTTTCTCCTAGGACAAGTTGACCCACTGTGCACACATGAACAGTTAGGCAGTTGGAGCCAGTGGATGATGACATAGGTACATTACATGGTTACATCTCCGATGCATAGCTGCCTTTGCTCAATTTATGCTATCCCAAGCCACTGCTCCCTGGCTCCTGGACATCACCATACTTCAGGAAGTTATCTACATAGCTTCATCATTTTACTCATGCCAACTACCTCTCAGTGGTCCTTTCTGCCCATCTGTCAGGATTTAAACCCTCCATACTCCTTCATGTGAATATCATCACCAAGAGCAGGACTCATTTGTTTCATCATCAGTGCATTATGCTGACCTAGTTGTCTCCCGTGAAGGATACACTCCATAACAGTTCTACAACTGGCTAAGCAGTCAATGCACCCATTGCATTCTCTTGCTATCAACTCCCTTTGTCATATTGATTTGTCAGATCGACCCCCTCCCTGAGGGCCGGAGGTCGCGAGGGCTACTTGCCAAAGCCCTCCCTGCAATCAGAAAGCCCCAAAGCTGCTGTTAGATCGAACCCCTCCCCTGAGGAGCCGGAGGTCGCGAGGGTTACTTGCCAAAGCCCTCCCTCAATCAGAAAGCCCAAGCTGCTGTTAGATCGAACCCTCCCCCAGGAGCCGGAGGTCGCGAGGGCTACTTGCCAAAGCCTCCCTGCAATCAGAAAGCCCCGGCTGCTGTTAGATCGAACCCCTCCCGAGGAGCCGAGGTCGCGAGGGCTACTTGCCAAAGCCCTCCCTGCAATCAGAAAGCCCCAAGCTGCTGTTAGATCGAACCCTCCCCGAGAGCCGGAGGTCGGAGGGCTACTTGCCAAAGCCCTCCCTGCAATCATAAAGCCCCGAGCTGCTGTTAGATCGAACCCCTCCCGAGGAGCCGGAGGCGCGAGGGCTACTTGCCAAAGCCCTTCCTGCAATCAGAAAGCCCGCCGTTGTTAGATCGAACCCCTCCCCCCGAGGGAGCCGGAGGTCGCGAGGGCTACGCACAAAGCCCTCCCTGCAATCAGAAAGCCCTAAGCTGCTGTTAGATCGAACCCCTCCCGAGGAGTCGGAGGTCACGAGGGCTACTTGCCAAAGCCCTCCCTGCAATCAGAAAGCCCTGTTGCTGTTAGATCGAACCCCTCCCCGAGAGCCGGAGGTCATGAGGGCTATTGCCAAAGCCTCCTGCAATCAGAAAGCCCCGAAGCTGCTGTTAGATCGAACCCCTCCCGAGGAGCCGGAGGTCGCAAGGGCTACTTGCCAAAGCTCCTCCTGCAATCAGAAAGCCCTGAAGCTGCTGTTAGATCGAACCCCTCCCCGAGGAGCCGAAGGTCGCAAGGGCTACTTGCCAAAGCCCTCCCTGCAATCAGAAAGCCCAAGCTGCTGTTAGATCGAACCCCTCCCGAGGAGCCGGAGGTCATGAGGGCTACTTCCAAAGCCCTCCCTGCAATCAGAAAGCCCAAGCTGCTGTTAGGTAAAACCTGAAAAACGTGTGTTGCATTCATGGATCGCTGGTCCCTGTGGAGCGAGCCTCTAGCTGTGGACAGTTTTGAATCCTTGATTACGCCTTTATTTTACTGCTTGCACACTGCTCGGAAGTAAAGGGAACCGGCTAGTGTTCTCTCTCTCTCTCTCTCTCAGTGCTGGGAACTGAACTGTTTTTACTTTTCTTTTTATTTCTATTGCTGCCTAATTAGAAGTGATTATTTTAAATTGAATGTGGAGAATGTATGAAGTTGGAGTCTAAAAAAAAAAAAAGGGTTTATCCTGATTCAAGCTGTCCAAGAGCTACCAGTTACAAATAGTGCCACAGCAGAGCCTTAAGCTGAATTTTCCCAAGTCTGCCGCCTCAACGCTAATCTGACTCTCCTACCTGCCTATTTAAACTGTGCTCTCTCTCACTCTCCTGCAGATCAAACCCCTCCCGAGGGCCGGAGGTCACAGGGCTACTTTAAAGCCCTCCTGCAATCAGAAAGCCCGAAGCTGCTGTTAGGTAAAAACCTGAAAAGCGTTGCTGCATAATCAGTTGGTCCCTGTGGAGCGAGCCTAGCTGTGGACAGTTTTGAATCCTTGGATTGGCCTTTATTTTACTGCTTGCACACTGCTCGGGAAGTAAAAGGGAACCGGCTAGTGTTCTCTCTCTCGGTGCTAGGTCTAGCCCCGCCGCAACCCCACGCTGCTCTGGCTCCCCACCACCCCACCACCACCCTTGGTCGGCATTCCCTTATATAGCTATAATCACATGGGGTGCCAGAACCAATCAGCCAACTTTTCCATTTGCAGGTTATATCTCTCTAGCACTAGAGGGGCCTGCACTCTAAACCAATTCTCTTTACTGTAAAATCACACTTAACCATGATCCTTGCCATGCTGGCTCTCCTCTTACCACAGCACCCACTGTCTACCATGGAACTCTTTATATCATCCACTGAGCGCTGCGAACCTCAGTCCCTCCACACACAATACCCTGTTTTCCACATAGCTTGTTGCCTGTCCACCTATCAGTCCATCCCCCAAACCCTTCCAACATTGGACTACCACACTACCCCACCCACCCACCGCCAATACACAACCCTCTGTACCATGAACCCTGCCACAAATGGTCTCTCTCCTCTCTAGTGTCTCGGTACTAGTCACTCCCCCATCCATGCACCACCCATATAATGACATAGCAGCTACAGGCGCCCACCTACAGCAAATGCTCTCTATGAGGCGCCTTATTGCCCTGCTTCTCCTGCTCTCAGAAATGTGACCCAAACCCTGGGCCTGGCAACTCGCCACGCCTCGCAGACCCCTGGCAAAGGTCTCAATGCTTTTATGAACATATGTAGTCTCCCAAGAAAACCAGCACTCCAATGCTGGGTTGCACAATATTCTCCTGACATTCTTATGCTAGTGGAAACCTGGCTTTCCCAGCTTACACCTGACTCAGCTGTCTCCTCCTCCCAGGCTTCTCCCTCTTCAGGGCTGATAGGATGGGCAAGCATGGAGGGGTGCGCTATCTATTTACGTAACTCAGTCCTAGGTCATGCACTCCCAATCCCTGAGCTCAACCATGGGGCACAAGCCATTACTCTAAAAATCACCCCACACCCTGGTCGTGGCCCCTATACCTAACCACGACTACATACCCCAGTACCAAAAATTTAGTCAATCAACTCCCTCTTAGACTATCTATCCACCTTACCTCAAAGGCTGAACAACTAATCTTGGGAGACCTAAACACCAACTGGCTCAGCCCCTCGTCTGACAATATAAAGGACGAGCTTGCAGCCCTTGACCTGTCTCAAATGGTCACTCAGCCCACCAGACTTAACCAAGCGAAGGGAACTAGCTCCCTCCTGGACATAGTTCTTTCCAATCGGCCACCAAGTTGGAATCTGTAAAAGTCCTAGCGGACTCATTAGTGACCACTCCCTGTCATCTGCTTCTGGTCCTCCCCACACTCAGCCCTGAGTGCTGCAGCACCCTCGACGCAATTTCTCCCCAGGGGTCTTGACAACCTCAAACATCACCTCGCACAAGTCGATTGGACTCCAATGACCATAGCATCTGACATAAATTCTGCTTAACTTACCTCACTAGGGCCTTCAACAATGCCTGCGACCTATTGCCCCCATCACCACATCAAAAAAAAAAAAAAAAGCGAGGCTGCGGCATGGATGTCCCCTGCACTGATCCAGCAACTAAAACAGAGACAATCTCTGGCACATAGCAAATGAGTCTGGTCGGGTGGCAGACAGGCAAGCCTATAGAGCTGCTTGCAACCAATGCACCTGGGCCATCAAGCAAGCGAAAGCCAGACACTATCAGGCTGCTTTGACATCCTCCTGGGGCTCAGCCAGAGCCTTCTGGGACAATATTAAAGAACTGAATGGCAAAACCGCTCCCCTCACCGTCTCAGATTGCCATAAATGGGGCAGTCTCGACAGACCAATCATATCTCGCAGACTGCCTGAATAAAACTTTCACGGACTTAAGTGCAGTTCTCCTGCCCAATTCTCTGACCCTGTCCCTTGCCCACCCACACTCACCTCCTGGCCACTATTCCACTTCGGACGATCTCACCCCATGATGCCAAGCCTTTCCTACTAAAATCTCTCACCTCATAAAGCCCAAGTAATGACCTCTTGACTCCAGGATGCGCCGCCTCACGCTGGAGGTCATGCTAATCCCCCTCACGATTGCCATTAATAGATCTCTATGCCTTGGCCAATTCCCAGAAGCATGGAAACAGGCCAAGTCACCCCATCCATAAGTCTGGGGACCGAACACTACAAATAACTACAGGCCTCTCTCATCCTTCCCCCCTCAAAGCCTTGGAAAAATAGTATCCACTCAGCTAGTAGAATACCTGTCTAAATATGACATCCTATGTCCTGAGCAGCATGGGTTTCATCCGGGCCACAACACATCCACTGCCCTTCTGGAATTCTCCACCATATACACTCTGCGCTTGATAAAGGTCATTTTGCAGGGCAGTTTTTCATCGACCTATCCAAGGCCTTTGACACCTTGTGCCACCCCTGCTGTTAAACTCCCTCAGCCAACTGGGATTTTCATCTGGCCCCTGAATTGGTTCTCAAGCTACCTGCACAACAGATCCCAAAGAGTTAAGCTAAATAGGACCTTCTCCACCAGCCTACCGGTACTCTCAGGGGTCCCGCAAGGCTCCATCCTTGGACCCACCTCTTTTTCAGTCTCTTCCTAAACACCCTCCCAAGCTCCTGCTCCAACAAAATACTGCTACGCGGATGATGCAGTGATCTTGGCATCACACTCAGACCCACTGCTACTCCAAAGCACGCTGCAAAGCACATTCCTCAAGCTGAAAAATGGTTCAGTAACCATCGGCTAGTACTGAACCTGAAAAAAACAAAGTCAATATTGTTACACATCGGCAAAATAAGCGCCAAGTATACTCCCTTCTCATCACCCCTAGCACCTCCTCCCACTTGAACAGGTAACAACATATAAGTACCTGGGCATCACTTTTGATGCAGGCTTTACATTTCATGCCCATCTAAAAACCCTGTCCTCAGCCATGAACTCCAGGATTGGGCTCCTTACCGCCACAAAGACTGCCTCCCAGAATCTGCCTTAAAATTGGCCATCACCTCATCTGTGTTGTCTCTGGCGACTTCCCCGGACTTCCAATATCGCAGCGGTAGACCCTTCCGCCCTATCTAAAGTCCAGACCTCTATTAACAAAGCCTGTAGGCTCCTGACTGCACCCACAGCAGAACTCACACTAGCCTGCTATACTCTGCCACTAACATACTCACTCTTGAGGAACGGCTGAAATACCACACCTGCCTTCTGGCTAAAAATCCCTGTCTGGGTTATGCCCACCAGGGGTCTCCGCATCCTGCAACCAGCCATCCGGCGGTGCTAACCTTAACTCCACCAAAGCCACCTTCCTAGTACCCAGGGCAAGGACCTCTCTCTGCCAAAGATCCTTCAGTCATAAAGCCCGGCCTGGTTTAACTACCTTCCTGAGGGAATAGCAAAGATTCCCGGGATTGGCTGGTTCAAAATAGCCCTCCGTAAACACATTATTGACAGCGGTGCTGTAAATGTCTGTAGTGGAACATAACCCTGTCTCGAATAGCTCCTAAGTCCTCACTGTGCTCCATGGATGACTGGGCAACTGTAACAACTGCAACTGTAACAACTGTGTGTATATAATGATGTGTGTAACTCAACGATGTATGTATCTCACCTGTATGTAACCTCTGTCTAAAACCGCACTTAATTGTTGTCTTCCCCTTGTGACAAGGTACCTTTGTAAACGAGTCTCTGACTCAAAGGTTGTAAAACTGATTATTTCAATAAATAAATAAAAAAAATATCAATCAGTAGACTCAGTCAAAGACCCCATTTTGGGCTCCCACAGCATATAGATATTGGATCCACAAACAGCATAAAGCCGCAATGGTGCCACCGTGGGCTATGGGCTGGATTCTCAACGTTCCAGCACTGTGGAAATGTAGTTGTGACATATTCACAAAGAAAAGTTCCACAGGTGTGGAAAATTGCAAAACAAGCGAATTGAGAATTTCCACAAGTGCTGAAAATCAGCAACAGTTTTCTGTAACTGTGACAATAATATCAAGGCCCAGCAGAAAGAACAACAGCAGGTACTCCATATAAATTGGAGCAGGAGACTTTTACAGTCTTGCAAAGGTGTAGCAGAACCAGCATTCCCAGTGAGGCAAGCAGTCAGTCCCACAACTGGGACCATGGTTACACCACCTGTACCAGCAGGACCTTGCACCCACTGGCAATATGTATCTTTTGGTTGTGTCTCTCTCTCTGAGGTGTTTCTTTCTCCTGTGTCTATAGCACATACTTGTTGCTGTTACCACCTCTGCCTTTACTGCCAGTGGGGCTCCTTTATGGCTGCACTGGATCCTGTGGTTGTGGTTTGTTGCCTTTCAATGGAAATATGTGATAGTTGTATTGTAACAACTGACACTACTGTATAGCCCACAGTTTTGCAGTTGCTGGTGCCTGAACTCACGCTATAATTGTATCCCAATTGTTAGTTCACTGTTTTTGCTCAAGGTGAGTTACACCTCACTTTTTGTAGTGCAGCATGTGCACAACATTCATTCCACAACTGCAGAAAAGCGGTGGCTGAGAATAGCTTTTAAAGGGATATGCCATACTTTACCGCGGCTTTTTTGCTCAGTAACTTCACAACTGCACTTTTTCACAGTCAGCAGTGTATGTTTCCCCAGCTATGGAAGTTTGTGTATACCACTTAGAGCAATTAACCCTTTTTCCACAACTGCTCAACTTTTGGTAACTTGCAGTTTTGCACCTTCAAAGTGTTTTGAGAATCCAGCCTTATTAAGCTACAGCAATACCCATATCCACCATCTTGCACTGTCAGTCCTTCCTGAATATAGGCCATGCAAAGCTCATCATAGCAACTCTAACTTGCCTTCAAACCTCAAACTTATTGTATTGAACATTTCAATTACTCGTATCAGTATCAATTACTATCTTTACAGCGTATGACTTCCTTCCTTCATTAGTCTAAAGTCTTTCAATTACCCCCTCCTACCAGGTACCTAAAAGCTTCTCTCCAAATCCTTGGTTGTCTCCATATAGATGCCTACATAGTGAAACATTGCAAATTGCTGAACTCTAAGCTATTAGACCCTAATTTGGATGTCAGAGCTTCTATTACCCTGTCATCTAGCTTTATTCATTTTATACATTTCTTCCTAAACAGTGCTGAGAACAAGCTTTGCTGAGAACTTTGCAAACAACTGAATCATTTGCCATTCTACAAAAGGAACTAAGCATTGCATCTTGCCCTACCTTCTACAAAATCTGACAGATTACTTTAAGGATTTCAAACCCATCATACATCCCATAGTTCGAGTCTGGCAGTTTGGTGGCTCATTTAATTAAATTCATGCTCCTGTTCCTTATGCTTCCATTGATTCTGTACCACCATTGAATATCAACCAATATCACATATGAATCCTGGATTTTTCAACCTTTTACCAGCTGGACTTAATCCATATTCAGGATCTGGACATTCCTTCAGACTAGAATGACCTCTTCAACCTCAAGAATTGACCCTCTTGAATATATCACTCAACAGACTTGGAAGATGGAACTCCTTCAATACAACGTTACACCTACACAAAAATAGAACATAGTTCTAGGCATCTAGGATTATCTCCTTATAGTTTGCCTTAAGGATGGGTGAGTCAGCAGTCATGGGTAGACCTATTTTAGCCTATTTGGTATGAGAAATACATCAGTATTACTCTATTCTTTTAGATCCCTCTGTAAAAAAGTTAAATGTAACTTTGAAAAAAATTTGTGTCTGTATTTTCATGCATTCAAGGTCAGCTAGCAGCCAATAGTAATAAAAATAAACTGACTGTTGTTCTTGCCAATCCTGTGTGTTGGTGATCACATGACATTCATAGAAACCAGTGTGAGCTTGATTCACAAAACTCTTGAAAATCCCACAGCGGGGCAAAACTCAGCATGAGTGGGTTGCCACTTGTGGAACCACATTGCCTCCTGCAGCTATGGTATTCTCAAAATGTAGTCAGTTTACGACTGGATCCATGATTTACATCAGCTTGTGGGTGGTGTAGCTGTGGAAAAATGTTACGGACAGTTTGACCAGCCATAATATCTCCTGTAACCACTGCGGATGTAAATTGAAATATCCACAGCTGCAGAGACTTCAGTCCAAAACTGAGGTTGTGGTGTGGTACTTAGTCCAAAACATTTGTGAATCCAGCCCAGTGTATACAGGTCATTTGGGGCTTTGGAGCAAAGGAGGCAGTTTGTCAAACATTAGAAAGAGAGGCAAAGAGGCAGAACAAATTCAAAAGCAGAAAGACAACTGCAGAGTGCAGACATACCTTCACTAAGTCTGGCATGCTTTTGGTGGAGACAAACTGCGTAAGCAGATATGTGAGACCCTATCCCTCCCTCCTGCCATTTTGACTTGAGATTTTTTTTATTTGTAATTACGTTACTTGTCTTCTCAGTGTTATAGCAAGCATCATGTGCCCCAAGCCATCCTACACACTCCAGCCTGATTGGGCTATTATTTTGTATCACCTGTGTTTTCTAACACTTACTTTTCTTTTCTTTTCATCTGGTTGACCTTCCACCTACCCAGCATTGCAGTTTTTGTTTTAATAGAGCTGTTTGACCTTGACCACCAGCTACTCCTCTCTTGAGGCCCACCTGTGAGTCTCAGCCCCATTGCTGCTCCCCATCAAGCAGGCAGGGATCTGCATGGTGTGGGACCGAGGACCATGGGGGCCCACACTCATGGTGGTTGTGCGCCATCAACTATGGTATAGAAGTGCATTTTTTTGCTTTTTCTATAGAGCTCTTTTACCCCAACCACCAACTACTCCTGCCATGAAGCCCATGTGCCATTTCCCAGCTCTGTCACCACCCCTCCATCATCAAGCTAGCAGAGATTCAGACGGTGCAGGACCTGATGGCCATGGGGATGGCAATCATGATAGCCATGAGTGCACATAGATTTTCTCCTTTGTGTTGCCCCATTGGTCCTGACCTCTACCCCAGACATTGAGTAATTCACTGCCTGCATTTTTAACTTGCTGAATAAACAAATTACACTCCACCCAGATTCCCAAATTAAAAACACATACAGCAATACAGATGATGTAATATACACCATGACCACACAAGAAGGAATTATTTTACTTGATCTTTCTGTTAGGTTGCTGACCTTTGTCCTTGGAATTCAAAGAAATAAATCTTTGCATTAAACAATACCATGACCATCATCGTCATACTACACCAAGGAAGCACCCTTATTACAAGACATCTATTTGCAGCTGTTCATCATCATCATCGCTTTTATGTTCCCGCCACTCTTCATTGAACTGGAAAGAGAATTTGTTGAGATTGACTTTTAGAAAGGTAAGTTGCTGTACATTTTCAGGACTAAGCCTTATGCGGCCATCAGAGACAACATTTCCAGCTGTGCTAAATATACGTTCACAGTAAACACTAGTGAGGTGGGCAACTAAAAGCTTAATAGCAAAGTCAGATAGTGCAGGCCAGATGTTTTTCTTTTCAGCCAGTACTCAAAGAGTCATCAGTAATATTAATGAATGGTTCTAGTAAATAGGCATCCACAGTGTTAGACAAAGACAAAGAAGGAAGCCCCACAAAAGACTCATCTGAATTATCAGTTTCCATGAGTTTTGATCAAAAGTGTGAGAGTCATCGGTGTGCTTTTCAGAATGACATACCTTTTCTAAGGGCCGTGAAACTGGACTTTGTGCCAGACTACCCAATGTTGATGAAGAGTACATGGTGGCATTAAGTGGAAATTATTGCTCTAACCACCAATAGATATTGCATCATCAGATGCAGCATACATTATGTGATTCCCCTGTATTGTCAAATACAGTTGCTTCCTTTTCCTGTACAATTGCTGAAATCAGCATGTTTTTGCATTCAAGATAAGAGTCACCAGAATCTAAAGGAGGCAGCTGTTGCAACTTAAACCAAAAGTCAAAAGTATGGAAAGAAAAGCATTTTTGTCTTTGGCGATATTATGAAGTGTTCTGCAATTTTGGAATTACTGTATCAGTAAGGGATACATCAGATGTATGTCCTTTTTAGTCAAAACCCATATGCAGCCTCCTGAGTTCCTTGTTCAATAAATTTATGTTGGGAAAAACCTGGCTTAGAGTAGCACTCCCTTTGCTAATCTGTTGAGTTACTTCCTCAAAGGGAGTCAAGAGCAATATAAGATGCTCCATGAGGCCCCTCTGAATGAATTCAACAACAACAACAGCTACATTGTGCACCATGGTATATTCATGGACTGCCTTCTTTTGTGTGAGAAATCTCTCACACATATAAAACTTTGAGTTCCATGTTGTCAGAGCATCTTGTTTTAGTTGCTGTATTGGCAGGCCATTTCTTTTGGGAGGTCAGCCAAGATACTTGTGATTTTACAGAGTGACTAAATGACCACATATTTTCTTTGCAGCTCCCACTAGTGTTACTATACTGTTGTCGCTGGATAGGAAAGCTCATACTAATAGATTTAATGAATGTGCAAAGCACAGAATGTGAGTAAAACCACCACATTTCAATGCACTAACAATATTGGTGACATTGTCTGAAACCACAAATTCAGTATTGAGTCCAAGGGGCTCTAACCATAGAAATTTTCTCATGCAACTCTTCCAAAATATTGTCAGCAGTGTGATGCTTACTAAACATGCTAACACAAAGAGCTGCCATTCTTTGTCTTTCTTCCTGTACTGACACATTGTGCATATACAAGTGAAAGGTGAGTAACAGGGTAAGGTCTAAAACAATAAAACAGTGCTAAGTGAATTGCAAACTCAAAGCTTTAAAAATTCCTCATAGAAAATAGGTTTATTGCACAGAAAATCTTTTATACTATATAATGAAAATATGTATAGACAGACCTACCCAAGTACAACTAGCCAGCGAACAACAAAAAAACCCAGGCACTAAAATGCACTGACAGACTAATGAATAGAGGTTCCTAAACTAAGAGGGGTTGTAAAAATTGCAGAGTTTGACAAAATACATACGGTAGCTAGAGGTTATCATGGCTATTTGATTCTGTTCATTAGAGTCACATCAATGGTGCTAGAAAGTTTTATACACATGTTCAATATCTTTTAAGCTATTCCTATGATTCATAAATAACAGAGTAATGTAAAAACTGCAACACAATGCATGCCCATGCATAGTTAATCTACAATAGCTACACTAAACAATAAACAGGGATACTGATATCCGAATGTATAGCTGGCCAGAAATTTACATAAGGACAACAAGATCTATATTAAATGGGGATTATTCTAGACAATGGGCTCCTTGAGCTTGTCTATGTCAGCACTGGCATCTGGTTAAGGCATGCAAACCCCAGTCTCTAACTGGTGAGAAATACACTGCCAACACTGTGCCAACCCAGTTGATGACTTCTGTTTTATCTACTATAGATGCTTGCTCCCAAATAAATTAATAACAATGCAGCAGAATATGATGATATATAAGTAATTCTGTTTGCATCCAAATGCCTACCAATTAGGAGGTTTGAGAACTGCAGCTGTATTGTGTCTAGAAAAAATATTAAACACTGATTTGCTAGCTTCAAATCTCCACATGGCTTTACCTACCATGGTGTGTAGTAGGTACAGTAAATTGTAACCTTACTGCTGCTACAGCAGGCAACACTTCCTTTTTATATTTTGTGATCTTTTCAAAATATTTGAATAATTTTATGAACATTTTTTATAAAGTTTATTCGATTGCAAAAAAATATTTTAATAATGTCATTTTTTTTGCATTTTCTATTTATGCTCCACCCACATGATACCCTTTCATCCACTCCTTCATACTGCCAAGGTCCCTGGTGCCCACCTAACCCCTACCATCATCCACCAACCCCTACTGCAGCTTATCAGGTAGCTTGACACATCCCTTTGTTGGAAGAGTCTCTCTCTTCTGGGGAGGAAGTGCCTTACCAGTGAGCTACACATCCCAGAGCTGCAGGGCTGGTCTGGGCTTTCTCCAGGTCTTCATGGTGGCAGGAGCCAACACTCTTCATCCAGTCAGGTAGGAGCTCTTTTTCCCATTTTTGGCCCTGCCCACAACATTGCTCAGCTTTGTGTGAGCACAGGCAACCATGGGTGGGGGCATGCAGGGGGCATGTTGAGGCATCATATCCCCCAAGCACATCATGCAATCTGCCCACAGGTGCCAAGGCTTGTCCCACCACCCTGGGAGAGGAAGCATCCAATGGAGACTTAGAATCCCTCTCCTTGCCAGTCTCCCTCCTGGTACCCAGGTTTGGGGTCTGAACCCAGGTTGCTGGCAGGCCGAGTGAATCCTTTCGCTTGGTGCCACAGAGCTGACTCAATGTAAATATTTTAATAATATAATAAAAGTGTCATGGAGTGTAAAGTCTCATGGGAATTAAAATGTTTTTCCCCTCCGACTTCCAATAATGGAACTAGCCCCTTTCTGATGAGTGAGGCAACAGACTACCTCCACCTGCTTGAGTCGGGCAGTAATCCATTGAAATACATTTATGTTTTTTCTTTTAAAGATATGATCGACTGACATTTATTTATCTGTATGTTATTTTTAGTCTGTGTATTTAATGAATGTCACAACAACAAAAAAAAAACAAAACAAACAGATTGCACTGTTAACTTGTTAATTGATAAATTGTTTTCTCTAATTGCAGTCTGGTAGAGAACATAGTTTTGAAAGTTGTTAGGCACAGATACGGTATATAACGATCGCTAGTAATTTTGAAGTTTTAACTTAAAAGGAGCTGATGGCGGTTGGCAATTTAGTGACTAAAGCAATTTGTCACTCCATTGATTGGTGCTGGTATTTGCTTTTCAGATGCTTTTTGGATGATAATATTCTATGCCACCTCTCCAGGGACCAGTGGAAAACAAATTCATAAAAGAGGCAGACTGGCCATGGACTACAACGTATTGTGTCAGTAGTCTTTCTGTACTTTAGCTTTTTAGTCCATGATCTTAACTTTCACTGCTTGCATGTGTTTTGATGAGGAAGGTTAACAAACGGGTATCTGTCTAATGATTAATCATATTTTGGTTTGGGGAAAAGTTCTGCCTATCTGTACCCAAGCATAATGTACAGTAGATATTAATTGAAAACAAATGCTGTACTAAAAAAGTTGCAATGTCCATGTAAATACTGCATCTTTGTGCAACACCTCAACTGTAGAAATACACACAGGAAGGACATATTTTAGCTTTGTTGGAGAGGGAGACTCAACTAAGTTAAATATATAATTTGCTTCCACTAGCAGAGAGATACCCATCTAAGTTAAATATAATATTCCCTTCCACTGGTAGAGAGAGAGAGAGAGAGAGAAAGATGGGGTGTTATAGTGCATATTTACATATCAGAATAAAATACAGAGTGCAGCATCAAGCCTACAGTATCTGTACCCAAACATAATGTAGTTATTAATTATTAAACATAAATATACTAAAAGAAGTTGCTATGTCCGTGTAAATACTGTGTTCTTGTAAAATAACTCAACTAGTAGAAATGCACACATGAAGTACTGTACGTAGCAGCTTTGTTGAGAGAAAGAATGAGCCATCTAAGTTAAAGACTATGTCATTTGTACTGGGTTATATTTACAGCTCAGTCATGATTCAGGCAGTTGTTTTGAAATACACCACATGTTATTAGGTAAAGAACAGTGAAAGAGCATGTCCAGTGAACTGCAAAACTGCAAAGACTTTTGCCATAGGGCACAGACCAACAGTATGAGGGAATAAAGCGACTGTGGATATTGATTAATTGACTATCTCCACCACCTGCGTGGTTGGGCACCAAAACAGGACAACATGATTATGCTGATTGAATCATTTATAAGGGAAATGGGGCTCTGTGTTTGTGTGTGTGTGTGTGTGTGTGTGTGTGTTGGGGTGCTTAAGCGTCACTACATATGACTGTTGCTTTCATTAAACAGTGTTGCCCAGTAATTCTGTTACATGTATACTGGATGTACTGTATATAACCTAGACTCACAAACCTAAACACATTGGACTGGAGATAGGAGAAAAAATGTATTGTATTGTCTGTAATACAGCATTTCAATAATAACACATGTCTTTATGTTTTTATTTACATCCTGCAATATGTGAAAATTTATTAAATATGTACACAATCATGGTGCCATCTAGCCGTGATTTTACGTGTCTATTTTTCCTTTCCTTTTTTTACTTGATATCTCCTTTACCTTATGTCCTTTCTTTTCATAAAATCAGCAGTTATAAAAACTGTCATTGAGGCTGCTGACACTCATTCTCCATCATTGAGATGGTGAGACAGGATTCATTACAGTCAGTGGAAAGGACAGAAAGGAAACAGTAAAACATCTATTTCTTTTACACTGTTCTCACTGTTAGGTACCTTTTCACAGAGACAGCATACTTCCAAATGTTAATTTGGCTCTCAGTCAAAGCAAAAGAGGTTAGATTTTTTTGCAACTGGCATTCAGTGGCTTCTTGCCAGATGGCAGTAACTGGATAATACTACTACTACCGTTTACTGTACATCTACTGCATGCAAGTTGTCTGTGCTGTTTTATCTTTACCCATCTCAAAATCCTTATCAAAGGCTCATCCATACCCACTCTAACTCCTATAGTGGTCCACCTCCCTCTGCAGTCTCTACTTATGGACCCATACTGATAGGTGTTTTAATGATAAGTGATGGTGGTTAGATTCCATGACTCTGGAGAGTTTTGCTTTTGCCTAGATATGCAACCTGCAACAGTCCATTGAGCTATAAACCTTGTGATATGAGTCATGTATTTTGCTTATGGCCAGCCCATGCCCCTGACTGGCAGGTTATGCCGAGAGAATGAGGAAAGAAAAAAAATACATTCAGTGAAGATAACTAATACCAGGTGAGCAAAAAGACCTGGGCATCACAAACAACCACAGTGCATGGTTTCAGCACTTGTGACTGAATAAGAAAATAAGAGCCACATTCAGGAGTCAAAAATGCCAGTGTGCAAACTTTTATTTTTGCAAGATAATGCCCAAAAACAGCATTGCCCCCACTACAAAAATGATCCAATGTTTCACACTTGTGCAGTTTGTCAATAAGTTAAAGTGCTATTGACAATAGAGCCATTGCATACATACAGTACATACATACATATGTACAGTACATCAATACACACAGTACATAAATTAAAACTGTAAATAGACATACATAAGCACATTTAAAAATACACCTCTCTAATAGCAAAATATTTACAGGAATGAAAGAGATCTCATCTTATATTTGAATATCTGTACCTAAATAGATGATCATAAATATGGCATACAAATGGTGATAAATGAATAGATTTAATGACATCATCCATAATAAATTCATAAACAATCACCTATTATAATAACCATGAAATTGGCACAACCTATTTAAAAGCAGTCACCAAATATGTGGTGTCCAATGTGTAAAGAAATTGCTAAAATTACTGGCCAACTTGTAAAAGCTATGTATGGCATGTCAAAGATCCTTTAGTTAAGAGTTACATATAAATGTATGCCAAAATGCAAGCAAGAAAAGATGGCCACAATGTAATATATAACAGATGCACTAACAAGACACAGCACTAAAACAGTGAAAAAATGTGTCAAAAGAGGGCATATTATAAAGAACGATCACTTTGAAAACAGCATTCATAAAAAGCTAATAGTGAACATTTATTTTGCTCAAGGAATGCATCTAAATTGATAAACTGGCCTACATGAAGATCACAATGAAACATACATGTTTATGTAACAGTGTTGCATCACTTGAAGTTATCTTGCCAAGAAACACCATTAAACCAATAACATGATACACATACAGTACATCTTTATGGGTTTTGGGTGCCAACCAGGGCCTACGGTACATAATAGATGCATAGGGATTAGGAAGCGTGTTGCAGTGCCTGTCTCTTCATTTATTGTACCTACTAAGACAGTGAGGAAATAAGAGATGATCTACTGTATTTAGTGTTTTAAATCATGTTCCACAGGGCAGCAGAGAGTGTGTGTGATGTATCTACTGTATAGTGCTATGGTGGGGTTAAACTGGAGTTTAAGAGATGCCAAGGAATGTACTATGAAGCAGAATTTTTTAGCTTGACAAGACTTAAGTCCAAATTGTCTAGATGTTGGGGCTTCGAGCAGGAGATGCTGATTGGACAGAAAAATCATTCAGAACAGTGTGTCAGGTACTTGACTGTCAGCTGGTTGAGATATTTTTTATAAGGATCACATTATATTTCATTTACTTTCACACTGGCTTATATTTGTTTCTAAAATAAATATACTTTTGCCCTCAATCTTGGTCAATCACTTTGCTTGGGTGACACCTGGGATTCGGGAATACCATTGAGAAAATGTGTCCTGTGATGCTGCTATGCTGACACACTTGCAGGAAGCATAATACCAGGTTGCCACTCCATGCTGATTTTTTACAGCCAGAGGAACAAAGTGTGTAAACTTTCTAACAAATCAATCCAGACTTGTGAAAATAAAGAAGCCTTAGGGGCCCACAGTGTACAATATCTGTAGTTAATTCTCACTCTGCAGCACTACATTTCAATGTGTCTGTTAGAATGCCCAGTGTAGCAATGACCCTCATACTTCCACCACTAAAAAGAAGCCTAGAGTGCAAAAATACAATACATCAGACCAGGGTGAGTGAATCAATCAAACACAATCTTTTCAAACACTTCCAAAGCAGACTACACTTTCTGTCACAGTGAAATTCGAGAAAAAGCTAATTGACAATTTGTGAATTTATTAAATTCTCAGGAGAGTCATGGCTAGTACCTCGGCACCTTGAGCTGGTACAGCAGTGTAAAGCACAACAGAATTTTAATGTGAACAGTGGAGCACGAAATGTGGACTAATGAGACACCTCACCGAGAACTGGAAAGTAGCAGTTAAATCATACATGGAACAGCACCACCTGGTGGATTTAACCTGCTGAAAGGTTATTTTCATGAAATAAAGTCCCAGGCGTCACATACCGCTCAACCGATCATACTGCTTCTTGCCAACCATGCCTACATCTTTCACTACCGGCGTCACCAGCAATACTGCTACCGCTTGTCCTACCACAATTACTGCATCATACCTCATTACCAGGCAACTGTACTGTGTCTTCCACTGTAGGGGCAAGCCAACATCTCTCAAGGTGAAAACCCAATGAGGAGAGCCACGAGAGGGACATTCCCGGTCGTGCCTGAAAATAGTCTTGTTGGCTAGTGCATCTACCCGCTAACAAAAACGAATAAAAAATGCCTGCTCACAACTGGTGGGTCAGGTGGGAGGGAGAAGATGCCTAAAGGGGAGGCAAGGTTAAGCTGAGGTAAGAGGAGTGTGGTAGGAAGGAAGGATGTGGGTCATGGGGGACAAGAGGAAAGACCTAAAAGGGAGGCAGTCTGGAAGGGAGAAGAAGGGAGATGGGTTTGTGCTAAGGAGGAGGTGGAGGGAGTTGGGAGTTAGGATTGAGAGGTTGGAGAAAGTGGTGGGAGGCAGTAGGACAGATGTAAGGGAGATCGTTGACTCCTTACAGGTATGGGAGGAGAAGCTACTCAGTAGAGAGGCTAGAGAGATGGGGAGGAGGTAGAGTGGCTTGTGAGGGGAAGGGAGTTCCAAAGCTCAGGGAGTCAGTAGGAGAAAGACGCCAACTGTGGAGGACCAGGGATGTGCAAGGGAGCGGGAACTGCTAAGGGCATAGGCATTTGGGGGCTGGGAGAGGGCAGAGGAGAGGTAAAAGGGAGGAAACCAAACCAGTATTTGGCAATAAAAGGGAACAGTGTGCCATTCATCTGGCTTTTGAAGGAAAGGAAAGGATAAGGATGTATACAGAGTGCAGTGATGAGTGTGGGAGGGCAGTCCAAAGTGAAATGACAGAAGCGTGAAAGATAGGATCCATTCTGGAGAGGGTAGATTTAGGGCAGCGCTGTAAACTGTGTCACCATAGTCAAATATGGGGATGATCATTTTCTGAACAATGGCTCTATGGGCCTGGAGAGGGATGCACCCATGGTGGTGGTACAATGCTCTAATTTAGGATATAATTTTTGTGTATGACCTCAAAGTGTTCAAAGAAGTCCAGGTGGTTGTTAAGCCAGACCCTGGAGTACTTGATGGATAGTGCATTTTCTATGGTGGACCCATTCAAGTTGCAGAAGGAGAAGGGACTACCAATCCTAGCAAGATTTTTACTTTTGCCAAAGGTCATAGAGACCATTTTTGGGGGGCTAGAGTCAGCTGATCTGAGTGAAACCAGAGTTGGATGTTGTCAAAGTCCCGCAAAGTCTGGTCATCAAGTAAGACAGGGAGTGATCAGAGGCAAATAGGACTGCATCATCAGCATAGATGTGAATGGATGCTGAGGTGCAGGCAGCAGGAAGGTCATTTAGGAAGACCGAGAATAAAGTAGGGCCTAGGACAGAGCCCTGGGGAACACTGGTGCAGATTGGAAGGGGAGGGGAAGGAGTCGCCAATTTGAACTGATTGGGTCCTATCTACAAAGTAGGAGCAGAACCAGTTTGTGGCCAAGGTGGAGAGTCCTGCTGTTGAGAGCTGGAGGAGAGATGGAGTGGATGACAGTATTGAAGGCTTTGGCCAAGTCGACAAAGATGGCTGATGTGATTTGCCCTGCTCCATACCTGTGAGTATGTTATCAGTTAGCCAGAGGAGGAGGAGGAGGTGGAGTGGGTTTATTAAATCCAGACTATTAGTGGGTGATGAGGAGGAACAGTCATGAAAAGGGAGAGTTGAGATAGCGCCAGGTGTTCTTGGAGCTTGGCAAGGGTGGGGAGAAGGGAATAGGGTGATAGTTACCAGGAAGAGAGGGGTCACCACTTTTAGGGAGGGATAACTGTGGCATGCTTCCAGGTATTGGGAATTGAGGCTAGAGAGAAGGAGAGGTTTAGGAGAACAGAGATCGAGAGACCAATGGTGGAGGCAGCAAGACAGAGAAGTTGCAAGTCAAGTCCATCAAGGCTTTTACTCTTGAGCAGTTTGAGGACTAATATTGCATTTATGGCAACAGCAGCTGTAAAAGGAGCAAATGAAAAAGAGGAGGATTGAGAGGAAAGTGGGGGACAGAGAGGTGGGGATACTGGAGGGAAGGAAGAGAGAAGAGATGAGACACATGAGATGAAGAAAGTGTTGAACTAATTTGCCACTAAGAGTGGGTCAGTAATGGTGGAATCTCTTCTTAAGGACTGTAATAGTGGGCTGGACCTTGGGGAGAATAGGGCATGGACAACCTTCCAGAACTTTGAGGGATGGTTGGTGTTGTTCTGAAGGGTTGAGAAAAGTACTCAGCTTTGGCTAGTCAGGTGGCTCTGGTACAGGCATTATGAAGGGCACAATATTTGCGTAAGTCCAGGGGGATCCTGAAGACTTGTGCACCTTCCATGCTAGGTCCCTTGCATGTAGGCAGGCTAGGAGTTCAGCAGATATCCAGGGAGGTGGAGCCTCTGACCTTGGTTTTCCTTAGAGGCGTGTTGGTCCCAAATGTAAAGGAACTTGGATTTGAAGTAATCTAGGGCATTATTGACAGAGCTGGAGGGAGATACAGGTGACCAATCAGTGTGGCCAAATCCTCATGGAGAGCAGACAGATCAAAGGACCTAAAGGATCAGATCAGAAATAGTTTGGGAGGGGATTTGGGGCTTTGGATTTTATGAACTCAGTAGACCATATGGTGATCACTGAAGGCATTGAGAATGCCAGCGGCAGTAATGTGGTGGGGGTAAGAAGTGAGGGCCAAATCTAATGGTTATGCTTGAGAGATTTGTGGTTGAGACGGATGGGTTCAGTAATCAGTTGCGTAAGGTTAAGACACATAGTATCATTAAAGATTCTGGAGTGGGGGAAAACCAATTCAAGTTAAAGTCCCCTAGTATGAGTAATTCACCAGGAGACAATGGGAGGAGATGGTGGTGAGGAGTTCATAGATATGGGATCAGGTGAGACCAGGGCAGAAGTAGACATCAGCAGCTACGAGCTGGGAAGGAGAAAGGAGGGAATGTTTTAGGAGGACAAGTTTGTTGCAGATTGGATAGAGACAGAGAGGATATTCCTGAACTAGATGGAGGAAGAAGATATGAAGGCAATACCCCCACCCCTACTGGATCTGCCCTGGCGACTAAGGCAGTACCGAGGAGTGGATAAAGCATTATCTGGGATTTTAGTGGAGAGCCACAATTCAGAAATGATACAAATGTCTGGCTTGAAGGCTAGCCATGGCAGGTTGAAGGAGGTCAATCTTATAGAGGAAACATAGAAACATAGAAACACAGAAGTTGATGGCAGATAAGGACCATAAGACCCATCCAGTCTGCCCATTTCTTTTCTACCTTATAAATGTGCCATCGGCCTTGCTCTGTCAGTGGCCTATCTATTCATAGTCATTTGTATTGCTCCCTTATGCCTATCCCATGCCTGTTTGAAGCCCTGCACTGTATTCATAGCCACCACTTCTTGTGGTAAGCCATTCCATGCATCCACCACCCTTTCTGTGAAAAAGAATTTCTCACATTCCCCTTAATCGGCCCCTCTAATCTCATGCTGTGTCCTCTTGGCCTGCCATTTTTTCTTATATTTAAACATGTTAGACTCTTTTCACCTTGTTAATGCCCTTAAGGTGTTTGAATGCCTCGATCATATCACCTCTCTCCCTCCTTTGCTCAAGGGTATACATATTGAGCTCTGTTAATCTGTCTTCATATGTCTTCTGATGCAGTCCCTGCACCATTTTGGTTGCCCTTCTCTGGACTGCCTCAATTTGGTTAATGTCCTTGTGAAGGTGTGGCCTCCAATACTGCACGTAGTACTCCAGATGGGGCCTAACCAGTGTCTTGTAAAGAGGGATTATTACCTCCTCTTATGACTTGTGATACCCCTACTAATACACCCTAACACCCTCCTAGCCTTACCTACTGCTTTAGAGGTCTGCTTGAATGATTTCAGGTCATGTGTGATGATGCCCAAGTCTCTTTCTTCCTTTGTGACTGCTAGCAACTCCCTCCCAGCCTATAGGTGGCTTCAGGGTTTCTCTTCCCTATGTGCATGATTTTGCACTTCTTTGCATTAAATCCCAGTTGCCACTCTTCTGACCATTTTGCTAGTTTATCCAGATCTCTTCTCATTCTGCCCACCCATCTGGATTATCTACTCTGTTGCAGATCTTGATGTCATCTGCAAACAGACAAGCCTTACCTCTAGTCCATCTGCAAGGTCACTAATGAAGATATTGAAGAGGACTGGCCCCAGGACTGATCCCTGAGGTACCCCACTTGTGACTTGCATCTCTTCTGATTATATACCATTTACCACCACTCTCTGTTTTCTGCCCATCAACCAGTTTACCACCCAGTTGACCAACTTCTGACCCACCCCGAGCCTACCTAGCTTATTTATCAATCTTCTATGTGGAACAGTGTCAAAAGCTTTGCTGAAGTCAAGGTGAGCTACATCAACTGCTCCCCTTGGTCCACCACTCTGGTTACCCAGTCAAAGAAATCTATGAGATTAGTTTGACAGAACTCCTGATATTGAGGTGTATGATATGCAGACCCTTAGGCAGGCAGGAGGGAGGGAATGTAGGTATGGGGCTTGACACAATATCCCCTGCCATCAAGAGCAGTAGTAATATAAGGAGTCAAAGAAGAACAGGGCTCTGCCTGCATGGACAGTAGGAGAAAGAAAGTATAATGCTCAGAAGAGGGTAGAATGGATCAAGGGACTGATTAAAGGTAGATGGAGACGGGAGGGCAAGAGAGGGACTGGGAACCCAGGAGGTGGGAGAGGGTAGGGTGGCAGGAGGATGGAGAGTTGGGGAGGTAGACCAGGAATGAGATAGTAGGAAGGTAGAGAGGGAGTGTATTAGGGGAAGAGAAGGAGGTGAAAAGGATGAAGAGGAGGGAAGAGGGTGATGGTTATATGGAACATGGCTGAAAAGAAAGAACAGTTTAAAAAGTTGGAAAATATTTGCAACAAATAGTGAGTAAAGCATTAGTAGAAGAAAAACTCTTGGACAATTAGCAAGCTAGCATATTAGGAATATTAGTATATCAGGAAGCAGCACATAACAATACTCTTAAACATAACCTTCATTTAAAAAATGGCATCAGACCAAACATCTCATTAAGTCCAGGACATTCTTGTTCCTGAAATCTGTATTACCAGGCACTTCCACAGCTGAGGAGTTTTGTGTCTAAGTTCCCCCATACCCTTCCCTTGGACCCACCAGCACAATCTCCAATCTAGAAAATATGAATGTATGGATTTGTCCCTCCTTAATTATGTGAGCTGCCAGTGCATTTGTGTTATGACTTCGGGCACTACTACGAGGTGTTCTGCAATACATGTTTTAAATGGGCACTATGCCTTGTCCAAATAAAAAGATTTGCAAGTATTCTACTATATTCAGTATATCAGGTTGGTAGTATAGTAGTTTACAAATTGTCCCAAACTGTAAACAGTCTTTGCCACAGGATGTTAAAGTTTTTTCAAGCTGGACAGCATGACAAAAGGATAATTTCCACACCTGTGTGTGGGTGGGGTGGGGGATTAGAACCTGCTTTTCCACCGTAGTGTGCAAACTGCTTGTAATTTTATCTGCAGTGTTGTTTCCTCTGCAATATGCCATGTGAGGCAAATTCTTGGTCACTTGTTTTAATCACTCTCAGTCTGTAGAGTGTGCCAGTTTTTGTTTTCCAGGATGGATCTCATTAAATCGGAGGCAGTATAGCGAGTGGTTTAAGGCTCTGACCTACAAACCTGAAGACCTGGTTTGAATCCCACAGCCCCCACTTGCATACTGTGTGACCCTGAGCAAGTCACTTAACTTCCTTGTGCACCTGTAAACAAGCTTTCAGGTTAGTGTGTCTCTCCTGGTAAAATAAATAAATTTAAAAATGCCCTGTGGGTTAAAGTCCATAACAAAGTTAAAACATTGTTTCTCATTTTCATTTCTATTATTGGGAAAAGGCAAAAGCATTTCATCTCTAAATATTCAACAGTGTATATGTCTTTAGTAATACATCCCCTAGTGTAACCTATGCTTGGAAGCGTCACTCAGTATTTTAAGCCTTTCCCCATATTCAGACAGTTCACTCAGATTTTCTTTAATCTCATATATTGTCCTAATGGGATGCCTTTCACCAAATGTCTTGTCTAGCAGCTGTCATAATGTAAAAGAGTATTTGTTTACAAGACAGTTTTGTTATTATCCAACCTCTGCCATCCTTCTTAGTCACCAGATTCAGAAAATGTACCTTCATTTCATTATAGTACACAGTAAATCTGAGGTTCTATTGGGTGTTAGTGCACAAATTTCATAAGTTCAGATAGGGACCCCCTTGAGCTGGCCAGTGGTACAGAGGGTTGAGGCGCTGGACACCACACCTTAGGTCACACGGCCACCCAGGTTCAGGAACAGACCCGGGTAGCAAAGGGTCAGCAGGGGAGAAGAGATTAAGTGTCCAGGACTGCTCTCTCTTCCGGGAGGGTTGGGTGGTGAATGCTCAATAGCGACCTCTGGCAGAGGCTGGGGGTAGCCAGGCAGGTGTTGTGGTGTATGCCAGGGGTGGAGCCACTGGGTGTGTTGCCTTGGCAGCCGGCTCCACTTGGGAGAAAACCAAGGAAACCCCCTCCACCGCTGATAGGCGATGGTGTCTCCCCATGCAGTCCACACTCCTGGAGTCAGGCCCAGACCCCTCCATTTCCTCCCCCATCCAGCCCAGTGGCTCAGTACTAATAGATAGAGCACCCTGGGTGGAGGCGACCTTCCCCAGGTGGCAGACCAGGGGATGCTTGATGGTGGAGAGGATACTGAGCAATGCAAGGAGGTAGAGAATGCAGCAGGAAGGTCGCTGGAGAGAGTTCAGTAGTGCTGGGTGATAAATAGAGTTTGAAAAGAAAAAGATGGGGACCTCCATCACACCAAAAATATGTCCTCAATAAGACATTTAAAGATGTCAATTTTATCTAAATACAGATTAACGTCAGATGACATAACATGATTTCACTCCCACTGGGCCAGATATAAATTCACATAATTTGGTGTGAAGGAGGCCCCGTCATAGTCCCTTAGACTTGTAAATA